>CM042065.1:15229000-15852654 GCA_023512825.1 Liposcelis brunnea | reverse complement strand
CCCGCGATGATGTCTCATTGTTAAAATTACAAAACATGAAGAGAAGGCAGGATCACCGCCCTTCTCATCGCCTCGCAATACTTTAATACTTTGAAAGGTTTTCCGACGAAGATGAAGGGGAAGTCTCATTGTTATGATAGGATTTCCCGGGTTATCTACGTTTTTCCAACCTGTTTGAGTTTACCTCCAACAACCCGTTCCCCTTATTTATTTCCTTATCCTCTCACCTTTTTTTTTTTTTCAACTTTTCTCCCGTTGTTTTTCTCAGAGGATGAACGTCATTTTTTTTTCTCTCTCTCTCCCCTCCGGTCGACGTTGATTATTAATTACCCGAAATCAATTTTACTAAAAACTAATGGAGTATGCGGTTACCGCCTACGGAAGCTTTTCCTATCTCAAAAAGCTTTTCTTTAATAAATTGATTTTAGCAATTTTAATTATTGTGTGTATTTCGCTTTTGGCGAATGCGCTCAGGCGCAAAAATTTTTAAATCGTTTTTTAAACGGTCACGAAAATCTTTCAGGGATGAATAATTACGTGTTACGATTCAAAATATATCTCATTTTTTTTTAGCGAGAATTATTTGTGTTTGGAGCTCCAAGGGTTGAGTCGACATTATGTCAAGAAACAAAATCAATTTCCTGGAAAGTTTTTTAACTTTTTAATTAATTATTTAGCATATGAATGGGTTATTCAAACAGTTCCGAGGAAATATTTTAAAAGATCTTTTTATATCTTTTTAAATTTTAACGTAATTACGGTTATTTACGTTGCTGAGGTTGTTTTAAAGTCAAAAGATTTCATTTTTTAATAATTTATTCTTTTCAAGGTAGAATTAAGGAGAGTTTTGGTTTTAAAAAGAATTTTTCATGATTAAAATTTGGTTAAATATTTTGAGTTGCGAAGATTTGATTTATATTTATTAATTAAGGAAGAAATGTTTAAAATTAGCGTCAAATAAATTGATTAATTATAAAGGTAGGCCACCAGAAAAGAAAAAATTTGGAAAATTATTTTTTTATTTTTCTTTTGGTTTCCTTCAAAGTTGCTAGTATCCTCCCTAGGACAGAATTTTGGTTTAAATGGAGAAGACAGATTTGCACATTAAATACAGGATGAAATATGGCGACCGTTTGCCACTACCACTAATTTAGGATCTCTAGAGGAAGCCTCCTTGAATGAGATTCGTAGGCTCACGGGACAGGCGCTGATCACTAATACGATCAAGGCAAGTCGGCTTCAGTGGGCGAGACATATCAGTGTTTCAATGTATTCAGTGGGCAGTTCCTTAATAAACACCATGCAAGTCAAAGATCTTAAGGTAGAGATTCTACAACATTTTGTCACTGTAATTTGTTACTGGTCTTTTTTGTCTTTATTTAATCACCACGTCAAAGCGTCACTGTAGCCTTTTGGTCACTACTTCAGTTTTGTCATCTCCTTTTTTGCTACCATTTTTTTTTGGCCATCATAAGTGTTGTCACCATAAATTCTGTCACCATGTATTTTGTCATCATGAATTCTGCCACCATATAATTTTTTCTTATACAGGTCATTTCCTTTTTTAGTAGATTAATTTTTCTGTTTTGACATTAATGCTGATAAATTTTACAGCTTATTCTATTTTATTAGCATGAACTTCAATTTAAAAAATGCAGTTCAAAAAATAAAAATAAAAAAAAGGAACAATAAGAAAAATAAATTTATTTAAAGAACGAAGCTTCCCTTTAGAAATTACCCCAAAATTATGACCAAGAGCCCTTTAAATATTTAAAAAATTTCGTCGTCTGCTCTGTATTCATTAAATCTTTTAACGATCCGCTCAACTCGCTTACCTAAATCCTCATTTTTCTTTTTTTTATGAGGGGGCGAGTGGCCAGCTTCCAAATTTAATTAGTGACATATCGTAAAAGTGACAAAATAACCTAATGACATATTTTAATGATGAAAAAATGTCTTAATGACATATTATAACGGTGACGAATTGTCGCAATGACAATTTTGTGGTGACCAAATGTCGGGATACCCAGGAGAAACCGTGACTTCGTCGGGAGGACAATGTAACGAAGGATGCGGGTCGATTAGGAGTCCCAGACTGGCGGGCCACCTGTAAGGGAATCTGCGATTCGGCGATAGAGCTTCAGGCTCTGTAAAGTTATAGATAGATAGACAGAGGAAGCCTGTGGTTTTTCATTCTGCCGACTTGTTCGTTCCATCCCCTGCACTGCTGTCTTGTCTTCTTCTTTAAATGCCCGCTCCGCGTCGGAGATTGGCGTTCATCATGGCCCATTGATGATTTTACTAGGAATATCAAATAATGTGGTGACTTTCCATAATCTTCCACATCGCAGTACGGGAGCCATACCATTGATCCAACTCTGCCTCCCGGTATCTGAGCCTAGGCCTTGCCGATTACTACCATCTTCAGCCCTAGGTCAGTATTAGCGAAGCTGCTGCCCTCCACTAAGGGAGCTCACCACGGGGCAAGGACGCCATTCCTTGAGCAAGACCAAACATGCCTCTCCGGTTACCCTATGCTGCCTTCTCTAACAAACAATATCCTCTACTCTGATGTCAATTTTTTCTTTTTCATAAATTTAAAAAAAGTTGATGAAAAATCAGCCCTTTGCTTCTTTGCAATTCTCATAACTATCCGCATTTTCATATTGATTCAAAGCAGATCAAAATTCGAAAATTCCAACGGAGAAAATATACAAAAACATTCCCAAAAATGACCTCTTCAACCTACCTCACACCGAACGCAAAAATTCTAACATCATTAAATCGATTAACAATGGTTCAAAAAAAAGCTTTTTTTAAAGAATGTCGAAACTAGTGCAGAAAACATAAGAAAACCCGTTTAGCCCAAGTTATTTCACGGTCAACCTTGAACTACAATTTAGAAATCACTTAACTGTAAAAAATATAATAAAAAAAAAAACGCTAGAGTGTGTATACTGTCTATTAGGTGTATATGAATCCTACGCAGCTGACGGAAGCAATATCGTGTGGGAATAAGATGAAAACAAAAGGTGCGCCATCGACCTAATTGGCACAAATTCCCACAAAGCGGACGCACATACTCGTTATTAAACGTGTGCATCAGTCTTGTTGCTTTATAAGATTCCGATCGATTGACCCACGTGACGATGCTTAATAAGGAAGATAAGAAATTTATATCCCTCTCACTCTCTCATTCCTTACCAGGTGCATACTGGAATTCCTTGTGGGCAACATATGCAATTGCAATTTATTAGATGCAATTTAGTCCATGGACGATTTCCAAGATTGCGTCGGGGATTCGAAATAATTGATTAAAAGGAGCGTGGGCAGGGGCTGCAGTTGTTGAGACAATTAAAACAAATCCAAACGACCCGAGAATGATTATAACACTTTATCTAAATAATCAACTGCAGGTGTATTTACTTCCTATGAGGATGGATCTTGAATATTTACTCTTGTGTAAAAAAAAATCATTGAACGATCCTCGGTAAAATAAGTTTGCTTTATTGTGCAATATTGAAAGGAAAGAATGTCAGATGGAAGTGGGATGAATAGTGGATTATGCGATTCCTTGGTTTTATATGCCTTTAGCGGAATTATTCCGATAGTATAATGCAGGCGGCGAGACCTTACATAATGATGATTTTTAATGAATGAAATTAACTTTATTTAATAAGTGACTGGCAGATGATTGGATAGTTATTATAGTTAGAAGTGTGGATTGTTAAAAGCTTTGCGTCTACGGCTTGCAAAATCGAAGGTGAAAGGACTGGGGAGCGAAATAAAAACCAATATTAATTGTTTTAGCAAGAAGCACTAGGAGATGGCAGGACAGGATAAGTGGTGCGAGCATTTACAAGATCTGCACGGCCAAGCGGCTGGTCGACGGCCCCAGGGCAGGCCCAGGATGAATTGGGTATAACATTCGTCAGGATGAGCTTTCACTGGAAGTTAGGGATTGGCAGATTACGGCCTTGAATCGCGGTCAGAAGAAGAATTTGGTGGTGGTGGCGGCGGCAGGGCTTCGGGCCCTGTAGTGCCAGCGGAATAAGAAGTGGCTTTGCCGCAACAAAGCTTGAGAGTTCTATAAAGCTACCGCAACTCCAGGTCTTTCGAAAAAGAATAAAACTTGAGCCATTAGCAACGGTCAAGGAAGCAAGATTCAAGCTGCTAAAATCGATTTTTAAAATTAAAATGTTGCCCACTTCGAGACCATCTTCTTTTTCTTCTTCTTCGGCCTTTTTGTATCTGCTGCTGGACGTAAGCCTCTCTTTATTTCTTCCACATCATTCGGTCCTTTGAGCTTTGAAACCAGCCCTAGCCGCAGTTTTCATAATATCGTCAATTTTTGCTTTTCGCCTATGGCCCTCCATTCTGCATTTCTTACCGTTCACAGTCCTACCTGGGCATACGACAACTGCCATTTGAGCTCTTCAGCGCTTTTTGTAACATTCAGTAGCCTGCCTGCGATCCTGCTGGTTCAGGAACAAAAACATCCGGAGATGTAGAAGCCATCTAGTGAAGAAAGTCGAACGTTCACAGGCAAGTTTTGATCACCGGAATGATCAAATCCTTCAGATTCACGCTCATGCGCTTGTCGCTCATGTGCCACTGATGCGTCAAGTCTCTGGTGAAAGACCTAAAAGCCCCAGACATTTGGGCAGGCAGCGCTCCAATATTAAGATAATGTGTCAAAGGATATGAACCAGTTTAGAGTTTTTTGACTTCTCTTCTTCTT
This sequence comes from Liposcelis brunnea, assembly GCA_023512825.1. Lineage (NCBI taxonomy): Eukaryota > Metazoa > Arthropoda > Insecta > Psocodea > Liposcelididae > Liposcelis > Liposcelis brunnea. Next base: position 15,847,913 of record CM042065.1, on the reverse strand, counting down.
CTTCTTCTGCTGCTTTAAATGCCTGCTACTCGTCGGAGATTGGCGATCATCAAGGCGATCCCAAATCTTAAGTGATCCAGTCTCCTAGATTCTTGAGTCAGGATGTTTTCCCCCGACCTGGTCTGCACCTGCCCTCAATCCACTCCATCAGCAGCTGCAGGAGGTAATAATTTCCGCTGCGAATAATGGGGCCCAAATATTCAAGCCATAGTTTCTTATTCAATAGAGAGCCATGATCAAAAAGAGTTTTTGACTGAAACTAAGCAAACCAGGATATGCGAGCTGTATGCATTGCGGCAATAGGCTTCAAGTCCTGTATAAAGCCCTTAGTTAATTTATAAAATCTCTAATGGCGCTAATAGGCAAAAAATTCTAATTTTAATTTGAACCTGAAGGACAAGAACCAGCCCTGATAAACTACGACTACAGTCCCAAACTCGTTTTCTGTCTATTAATCTAATCAAAATCATAAACTCTAGTCATATCAACATTCAAATTATAAGTCTACCTGATCTACACGTTTTACTCTTCACTAAACGCTGACTCAGCCTTCTTTCAATTTCTTACCTAAAAAAGAAAAAAAAACGAAACATTACCTCCATAAATATTGCATTGCAATCCTCATTATAAAAACCTCCATCCTCACACACAATTATAAACAAACAATTAGAAATTTAACACCCGCCCAGTTTAATAATAATTATAAAAACAATCGACTCTTTTTAATAAAAGCAAAAAGAAAATTATCATTTTAATAAAAATACAATTGATGAAAAAACAAATAGACGTAATAATTATGTTTATTTAACATTGGTCGTTGCTTCAAGGAATCTCTATTTCGAATTAAAACTAAAATTGTCGGGGAATGGTACTTCCAGCTCGCAATTTCATAATATTAAACCATTCGTTATGAAATTTCCTCAAAAACCCAGCTCGATAATTATTTATATAAATACACCACACGTTGTTATAATTATAACAGCTACGATTTAAAAACTCGTTTCTAATCACTTCGCTAATTTTACATTTCGATTAATTTCATAAGCGGTGAAGAACCTTTCTATAAAAGATCAAAAAACCTATTTGCGTTCCCGGAAGCATCCCGCACCGAAAGAAAAAAAGAAAGAGGTCGTAAAAAATATATATTCTTATGACCGTCATTTTTTTTATTGAAAGCATTCGGGATTATAAGACTCATCGGAATGGAAAATGAGAACTTGTTCGAAATGCAAAAAAAAAGAGCATGTAAAAAGCAAAAAAAAAAAAAAATCAATTTTTTCCCCATTTTAAATCTTCTTTCAAATGAATCCATTCAATGATATTCCGCCCGCCTACTATTCTGCGTATAGGCTTTTCCCGCGAGCGTGTAACACTTTTCTTCTCCCAGGGTTTTATGGGTTCGCTCTCTTCATCTTGTGTCGTGTACGTGATTCAAAGTGTGCGTAGTCAGATAAGGAATGACATGGGAATAGAAAACTTGTCAAGCTCATGCATGCATACGTTAATTAAGCTTCAATAGAGGATTCGGTTTAGAAATTTTCAGCGCCATCTTGGAAAAATTGGACCGTCATTCTTCTTCTTTGGGTGCCATACTCGTTTTCTCTGCATATACTTAGTTCGTGTGTTTCGAGTTGGACACAGCTATATGGGGACTACAGTTTAATGCCGGTTCCGAACGGCTAACTGAGATGGCTGTTCTAAGCAGGTTACCACCTGTTGGTTTGCCATTGCCTTGCAGGGGGGGTGAGACCGAGCGACTAAACACATTAATCGCTTTTTCGGAATCCGCAAATAGTCGAATTAAGTTCACAGAAGCAGATGACATTGGTCAAAGGTAAAATACGGTCGGAAAAATTCGAACCGTAGAGTGGAATCGAACTCATAAACTCCAGAGTGTGAGTAGGGCACGTTATCCACTGAGCCACGAGACGTCCAAGCGCAGGTGCGCCAAACCAGAAGCAGGACTATCAATCTTCCCGCCGACTGCCCTAGATAAGACTACTGAGAAGAATAAGGCCTCAAGCTCAGACCACGGGTCTCCTTTCTGAGTATGAGCACCGACTTCCGTTGTCGAAGGTGACTATGGATTTTAGGTGGATAGATGGATCCCTTCAATGTCCAGAGTGGCCACATTAGGGCCTGACTTTTTCATTGACTTCTAGCCCTAACTCTCCGAGTCGTCACCAAAAGCTCAGCGCGAAACCGACGAACCTCTTCCTGGGTTTCTTCTAATAAATCGATATCGTCGGCTTAGCCTAGATGCTTAGGGCACCCTGGACGGACGGACCACATCTCTAATACTGCCAATTTCCCCTTGAAAACTTCTGAATCAATACTAATGCCAAGCAAAAGAAAAAAATTAAAAAACCATTTTTGGGCAGCCAAAAATTTAATGCGAAACCAACGACCATTTCGCGGGCATGTTCAAGTAAAAAACTTCGTCACCGTTTTTATGCTCCTAATTACAAAAAACCTTTAATGTTTCCGCCTTGTTAAAAATTCAAATTCTCAAAAGAAAATAAAACACTACAACCGCTCCATTAAGTTTTTTCCTCCTAAATCCCCAAGTTTTCGAAAAAAAAAAACTTTCCGCGAAAACTTGACGAGTTAACTTGTTCTTTTTGCCTTAGGTGAATTTTTTGCGATTTAATTCGTCAACCGTGTATGAGGAACAAAAAAAAATATCTTTCTCAGTATTTCCAACATTTTTTCACGGGAAATTCGTAACATCTCAGAAACACTTCTTTTCCAGATTAAACAATTACGCTTTATAAAATTATTCATATTGTAAAATGTAGCCGAGCTAAATGAAGAGGGAGTAAAAAAAAAAAGGCGGGAGATCCTTAGAGATCCGAATCTTTCGGGAAATCATTTAGCTTGAATATGTATGCTAAGAGAAGAGTAAATAGAATAATAATTTTTTTAAAACGAAAATTTCGGGTCAAATGATTTTTTGATATATTTGAATATCTCTACCTTATTTGTCTTATTGAAGAAACATGTCAGCCTTGAATGTACACAGTGTTGAAAATGACATGGTCTGGTTCGTGAAGCCTGAAGCTGTTTGTTGCGTGCCAAGTCAGGGCTGAGAAAACGGGTATCTGACAAGGGACCACTGAGACACTTCGTCCGCGTATATTTACGAGGGGATATTACCGTAGCTAAAATATCGTTCCAGGCTCGTTCGTTTACAAAACAGAGGGAGAAGAGTCAGGGGAATTTCTTGTCAGGCTTCTTGTTCAACAAACGGGGAGTCCCGTCTTCTTTGAGTCACCTTTGCCTTCTACGAGGGACCTTCTTTTGTTAAAGACCACCCTGGATGCATTAAGTCTCTTCTTCTTTTAACCTCTTTCAGCCTACTCCTGAGCACAGGTGTCTCCCAATGATTTCCATCCCGACTTGTCTTGAGTTCGGCGGAAAAGCTTGAGTGCTTATTTTAAAAATACAAAAGCCGACTCTTTCCCGGAAAGTTTTATAATATACCTCTTATATTTTGAATAATCAAATCCATTATTTTTTATCGTTTCTTCGCCCACTAGATTCAACTTTCGATTTTCCCTTTTTTCTCATTTTCCCTTCGATACCTTTCTTATTCTTCTCTAACAGTAACCGTATATTAAAAACCTTTACAGATGACACATGCTCTTAACTCCATTAAAACCATTGTATGATTTATATTAAACTTAAATCTCAAGTGCTTCAAGCACTTTACAATCTTTCCTTCAGGGCCGTAGCGATAGCCAAATCCAATTGCGCCAAGCAAAAATTTTTATATCACGATTGTGTTTCCTTTGCTGATCTTTCAATGCTTCAGACTTCTGATCCTGGGTCTATAACCACTCAAAAGCCTTCTGCTTTAATTTCCATTTGGCTTAAAAACTGAAAGACATTTTAATAAGTCTTTTTTTAGTCTGTTGCTTCGGCCCTGCTTTCTTTCTTCCATTTGTATAAACGATAACTGCATTGCAAGAACCTTCTCCTTTTTCACTCCGTAAAAATAATCCAGTAATTTTCATGTTAAGATAAAAAAAAAACCTTCACAAAGTATTTATTAGGAGTAAATCTTTTTCCAGGAAATTAATGGCTCATTCTGATTTAAAAAGATTAAGATAAAGCGTCTTTCGGTTTTAGGGAAGGAAGGAAAAAAAAAGGTTTCGCTGTCGAATTACGTAACGATGTTTGCTTAACATTACCGTATTTTTTCTTCCTCGCGTCACGTCAGGTTCCTTTTCTTTTTAAATAAAATTTAATGGAAATCTTTTGCCGTGAGCTTTCGTTTTTGATTTGTTATAAAAGCTGTATGCGGCAATAAGTCAATAATGTTTTCTCGAACTCATAATGAACCGTCAAAGTATAGGTGAGTTTTTTTTCTTCCTTTCCCAATTCTGTTCCGATTCTCATTCTTTCGTTTCGAGTTGAATATTAAATTCGTCAAAAAAAAAAAAAAAAAAAGGAAAGAGGAAGAAAAAAATTTGCAACACGTCAGAAGCAGGAAAAGAATTTTCCAACGTTTTTATTCTGTGGAGGTTTGTTACTTTTCTTGTGATATTTTTCAAGCGAGCAAACGTTATCGTTTAAGGAAGCGAGAAAAATGCATCGATGCTGATTTCTTCTTTTGTGCATGTTACGATTTCAGGCCGGAAAAAAGATGAATACGGAAAATTAATATCAGAACATTCATGAATAGCTGGCAATACTCCAGAAATTCAGGAAGTTAGGGTTGTTTGCCCTAAGCATTTCTAGCCAAATGGGGATGAGTCTGCTTAAAGTTCCCTGATTATCCCGCTTAAGACCAAATGCACGCGATGTTGCAGTTGCGCCCCTCCATTCCCCACATTGAGCCTTTTTTTTTTTTTGTTAAATGAGGGTAGGGGACCCATGATGCCCGCCTGGACACAGCGACCATCTTGTGGTCTATTGTGCCATGCCCTTACTATTTGATACTATTTAAGTCAGAGTTCACTAAAGAACTTAAAGACTTTCGTAGGGGCCGAAACTCTAATCACCTGGGGTAAGGGGAATGCTTCCCCCAGGATTCTAAGCCGGCATGCGGAGGCAGCTTCGCAGAAACAGAGGATATGCACCGCCGTTTTTCTAGCTCCTGTACACAGCCTGCACTTCCTCATTTCGTAAAGGTGGGCCCGAAGGTCGCAGTAGCCTGTAAGAAGGCAAGTGAGCCTTTTCAGCTCTTTCTTGGAGAGCGACAGAAGTAGCTTGGCTCTGGTCCTAGAGTGCCCACCAATGTCGAAGGCCGGGTTCTCTGTCCCACGCCAAGGCATTCTGTCTGTCTTCCCAGTCTCTCAGAGCCATCCTGAGATAGCTCTCTGGGAGGCTACAGAAGGGTTCCGCGCCGAAAAGGGACTTCTTCCCCGGTATCCTACAGTGTCCTGGCACCCAGATGATGTTTACCTGGTTATCTTGCGCCAGCTGCCTTGACAGAAGTATGCATTCCCAAACCAGTTTCAAGGTGCATGTCCTGGCGCTGATCGCCTTAATTGCCGCCTGACTGTCTGAGAAGATGTTAATAATTGCGCCTGTTAGACCTTTCCTGAGGTTGATTCTAACGCAAAGAGATATGGCTTAGACTTCAGCTTGGAAGCCCGTAGCCATAGTTCCCATAGTAGCCCTTACAAAGCATTGAGGACCAAATACTCCTGCCCTGACTCTCCTTTCTATCTTGGAACCGTCCGTGTACCAGCCCAGACTTCGATCCGGAGTTCCCTGCTGTCCATTCCAGGTGGTCCCTAAGTATCACCTTATAGGGTTGCTCAAAGTTGTGTACTTCCAGCATTGTATCATAAGCCATTAGCGGATACGGAGAAGGATTCTCCTCTAAGATTTGTAGGTGCTCGGTCAGGTCCCCTGGTACGCATTGCAGTCATAAATTCTCTTGCACCAGCAGAAAATGTTTTAGCCACCAGATTCCCGGCCTAGTTATTAGCTTCAAACAACTCCCCTAAAACTCCTGCTGAAGACCAAAACTCATTACTAAAGAAAATATTTGTGATGACACACCTTTTTTAAAAAAGCAAACAGCGATATCGGTTTAGTAGCTGACTCGGGCAAATTCAACCCTTTCAACCCTCTTGAATTCGTTTACAAAAAATTATGAATTCCTGATTTTAAAAAATAAAAACGAAAACCTTGCTAATCCCATTGTAAAAAGGGTTAATCGAATTCACACCTAAATTGGTAGAGAAATATCCGAAAGCTCTTAATTTAACCTTGTTTCAACAAGAATATTAATATGTTTTCCCTTGAAATGAAAATTTTCCAATAATTTTCATTCCCTCTCACCCACACACGCACAGACGTAAATCCGAATTCGAAATATATGAAATCAGATACATTCACACATAAATAGGAATCCAATGTGATTATATATATTGGGTCGACGTTGAGAATTAACAAGGAAAAGAGGTTTCCTTCTGAAAATGAAGGAAAGGTTTCGCTCCGCCAACATTTTATTTCGATCGATTGAACATATGATTATTGCACCGTACTGACATTTCGGAAGGAAATAACCGCGATGCTTATTATTGCCCTTCCCTTTAATAACTTATAGTTGTATTTACAGCGAACGCGAAAACTGTCAATTTGCGGTTATGGATCTCTATTTTTTACATCTGGGTCTCGTTTGATATGTTTATGACGTCTCCTTATGATCCCTTTGAGGATTTCCATCTTGCGAGGATAAAGAATGGTAGGTGGAACAGGAGTATCCTACAGTGGAGACCATGGGCTGGACACAGAAGCAGGGGAAGACCGGTAACTAGGACATAAAGACTGCGGGGTTACACTGGCGGAAAACCGAGACGGATGGCATGAATTAAAGGAGGCCTATATTCAACAATGAAAGCAAAGAGGCTGAAACCAAACTCAAATTGTTCAGACGTTTTCAAGCCATTCCTAGCATTCAGTAATGACAACTAAGCTCCAGTAACAACTATTAAGCACTTCGTAGACGTTACCAGAAATTGGATAATTCGAGGACGTCTACACAATTTTAGTAACCAGCGGCGAATTATTTTTCTCCATGTAGGGCTCGAAGACCGCCTGATTGCTGAAAGTCTCATACTCTTAATTTATGTTTCTCTCTTTTTCTTTTCTCCCCAAACAAAAGACTCCCTATGAAAAAAGTTTGAATTCTATTTAAAATCATTGTTTCAGAGCAGTGATTCAATCACGCGATCTTCCCCAGCTTCAATTTTGAACCGGGAAAAGACGTTCCACAATGTGATTAATCAATCGTCACGCACTAAGCTCCATAAGTAGGATAATAATCAACATTCATTAAAATCAATACCCTGCTTTCCGAGTATACAACAACCCGACCTTAACCTTTAACCCGCACATGCCATGCCACCTTTAAACTTTTTATTTCCGAAAAAAAAAAAAAAAATATGAGGAATTGAAAAAGTGAAAAAATACATTTGCCCGATTTCGCCGTTTAGGCTTTATTTTTATTTACCGTACAAAGAGAACGGAGACCTCGTTTGGATATACTTTCATTTATCGGTTTTAAATGTAACCGGTTTCCGTGACAAGGTTATATCGGTTAAAGCCTGGAGGTTTCAGGTTTGCAATCAGTAGCGGATTATCTACGTGGATGCAAAAAAGGGGTTTGGGTCGATGGTCATTCGACAAAAAAAGAAAGCAGGCTCAGAGTAATATTCTGGCCGGCAAAAGTGGAAAAATTCATAAACACAGAAAAATGCAAAAAGAAATTTCTGAGTAAAAAAAAATTTTAAAAAATTAATCAGCGTCAAAAAAATTTTAAAAAAATTTCAGGACTTGAAAAAAATTTGAAATAATTTCCGAACAGGATGAAAAAAATTCTAATAAAATTTAGGTTCTTAAAACATTTGAAAGAAATGCTCGAACAAAAAATCCAAATCGCACAAAAAATGAATTTGAATAAAAAAAGAGCATGAAATTTTAGAAAAAAAAACCCACCGAATAATTATTGCAGCCTGCAACCTTTCATGCCGAGTCAAGTCATCCTTTTAGGAATTAAGCCCAAGCAGTGGTCGAGAGAGAGAGGAAAGGACTCGGAGAATAGTCAGCCAAGTGCTTTTATCTAAAAATCTAAAGCTTCGGCCCAGCTTAAATCCAAAAAATAAGGTTATAACAAACTTTGCCAATTTTAAAAGCCGGAAACGCGCGACTCTTGATTTCAGCCTCTCTATTTTGTTAATCCCTGAAATTCTTAGCCTTGATTGTAACTCGAAAAAATCGCAGAGGATAAACCCAATATCGACATGGTAATAATGTCCATTTGAGCTATTATTGGTTTTTAAAGGTCATCTCAGGTCATGATTCATTATGCAGTCGTGTGATCGTTGTAGATCAATGTTTGATATCGATATCGCTACTGTAACAATAACAAGAGGAAATAACAAATTTTTGTTATTTAGTTTTTTTTTTAGAAAAAACAGGAATTTAATTCGGCGTCCAACCGTAGGCGACTAATGATTGATGAAAGAAAGCCGTGACATGATAGGGTCACACCCTGCAGACGAGTTAAACGATCGAATTTAAATGAAGACATCATTTTTATAGGTCGCAGGGTCAAGAATATTATGAAAAGATAAACTGAAAATGAGAGAAAAAAGGTTCAAGGGGCATGGATTTGATATCAGAGAGAAATTAAAATCTCGAAATGATTTTTAATGAAAGTTTCTTGTGGTGCTCGTTTTTTTGATTGTGGAATAGCCAGGCCCGTGGAAAAAAACATCCTTGGAGAGATTTTTTTCCTCGCCTCATTTTTTATTTGAAAAAAAAAAAAAAAAAACTTTTGCCGAGGGTTTTTCATCGCTTTTGCTAATTAATTCATGATGTCAGTCATCGTTCTCTTAATAGAGTGCTTTTTAGAAATTCTTTTCTCGATGCCGAAGTTATTTTTTTTTATTCCCGCGCTCTAATTTTAATATTCGAGGAGCCACGAATGTTTTTTTAAGCGAATTTTGAGGTAATTTTTTTCTTTAGTGAAAGTGTAGCCGGGGTTTTTTTTAAAGATTTGATTAGGAGTCATAGCCGGGGGAGCAGAAAATAACTGGATGAGTGAGTTGAAGATTCATTATGATTAGTTAAGGGATGGCTAAAACTTCAAGGAGCAAAGTTCTGCTACAGAGAGGGTGACCTAGCAAAGTTTTCTGGCCACCAACTGAGGGTCAGAATCCTTGAGCAAAGAGGGGAAGTCAAGAAGAACCTTAAAATCCCAGGTAATTTAATAATTTCTCAAAAGATTAGCAGTGCAGCCAAAAATAAGTCCCTCTCCCCAAAAATGAGTCATGAGGTTTAATCTTCCCTTGCTTTGTGATTTCCGTCTGATAACTTCTCATCTAAAGCCAAACAAGATTCGACTTGCTCTGAATTTGTTTTTGGATAGTTCTTTATATATTCCTTGGTGAAGGAATGGAAAAAAGTACACGATGACTTATTTCCCATGGGTCTCTACATCGTCAAATTTTGACATGTTTGAAGCAACTTTTATGCCAAAGAAAGAAATTGGGTGTATTCGCACGTGTGATTCGAATTTCCATTACATTCTCTCCCCAAAAATAATTCTTTTTAAATCCCGTTACCGTTTATTCAAACTCCGAGTGAAAATAATCACAATGCGTGAGCTCAGTCAATTCGGTGCTCTTCAGAAAGAAAAAAAAGATAATAATTATAATAAAAAACCAGATTGACTTTCATTCGTATAACGACGTAATCAACTGATTCCAAAGACCTCTGGAATGTAGCATGGTCTAGTGTAAAAAGAGTTGACCTTGCCCAGGAAGCCAGATGTTTCATTTACACCGTACATGCATATTCACACATTCGATTTCAAACGTGAACTCTTCACTTTTTTTTAAAAAATGGGAAGCTTATCAAAATGAACGGATAATTATATTCAGTAGATGCGGAAAAGGATTTTTTAAAATCCACTTTAATCCCGGATAACAACATGAAACAGGACTTTGGGTAAATAAAAAATTCCATGTCCAATAGAACAAATCCCCCACCGGCTGGAAACGATTTTCCGGTTCGGTGATCGTTTTCCATGTCCGCAGCGTTGATGCTGGGACCCGACTCATCCCAAAAAGATGTCACGGTTATTATATCGAGATAATGGGAAATATTCAAACGAAAACTCAATTACAAATGTCAGTCAGGTGGACGGGTTAGAAAAAAAAAAGAGATAAAATATCTCGATAAGCTCATAAGCTATTTTTGCACGGGTTTGGAAGAGATACGGGGCGGCTTTTAATCTGCGTATAGAGGTAATTAATCCTCGTAGGTATAATCATTGCTACACAGTTGGTGTAGCAGATCTCTAGCGATTAAGGCCATCTTGGACAGAAAAAAGCTTTCGTGCCTCTTACGGTAAAAATCAGCCCAATGTTCAACGACCTTTCGAGTTTTTGTCAAATTCATTCTATCTATTAACAATAGCTTTTTTTCCAACGAACAGATTGCAAACCTCGCGGCTGTATTTGCATTTCTGTCACAGTGTGAATGTCTGGTCGATCGTTCTGCGGTTTGGTCTGAAACTGCACTTTTTCTCTGTTCTGTGACAGGCCCCCTGTAAAAACTTCTGGAAAAATGATATCGAAGCCAAGTCCTATATGTGTAAAAGCTCTTGCATTGGGGACAAAACGCGGAAATGAAAGAAATCGTGCTTCAGGATTTGATAAGCTTAACATAAAATGGTTGATATGGCGACCAGACTGGGGAAGAATACTTTCATCCCGTAGCTCTAACTGACCTCTGCTTTTGGTTTACACAACCCTCAATAACATTTTTCATAAAACCATTCAAAAAAATTTTACAAAATATCCGCATTAAAACAACAAAAACATTTATTTCCACAAATAAAAAGATAAAATACAACGAACCACGTTAAAATTGATCATCTTAATCCTCCGAAACCCACGAAAGCAAAAACTGGAAATCGCCAATAATCACACCATAAAAAGATTTATATAAAAACACGAAATCTCTTTCTCTCCGGGTAAAAAAAAAAAAAAAAATCCCCCTTTTTCCAAAATATTTTTTTTTCTCGAATTCGGACATCATTACATCATTTTTTTTCGTCCGTTCGATTTTTCCATGAATTCATGAATATAAAATAAAATATATTGCTTTCCCCTTTTCCTCCTACCAGAAAAAAAAGATGCAAACTATACGTTTCGAAAGTCTCCACGGACGGGAGTAAACTCAATGTTCAAAAAAAGAAAATTTGAAACACAAAAAAAAATTTCTCATAAACCTTTGTTGTTGTATAGAAAAATTCGAAGCGAAAAAAAAATCAGCGAGGGGAAAAGGGAGGAAGGAAAATAAAAGTTACCTTCACTTCTTTCCCTAAAATCCTATGATCTTTTTTTTTCTTCTTTCTTATACGGGTTCAGTTTTCACCTGAATTATTTTTCTCCTCGACGTGAGGAATGTTACAACCCTATAAAAACCTTTCTTCATATTTTCTTTGCATGGAAACTTCGAGATAAATCGGAAAAAATGAAGAACAGCATTAAAGAATAAAAAGGAGGAAAAAATTCACCTTGGGTTTTTTTATAAAGCTAACCTCAAACAGAAGAAAAAAAAAGACGACTTTGGAATATTAAAAGTAACCAAGCCTGTAATCATGCCCTCATTTTTTCCCACAGTTTTTACGTCAGCTTATCGCTCACGAGATTGACTTTTGCAGGGAGTAAGAGAATCCAGGTCAGCAAAGTTGCACATCCCCCTCACTGCAACATTTTTGAATTCATTTTTTAAGAGGGATAAATAGTTAAATAATATTGTGCGATGCAAAATTATGCAATTCCATACATGGCTTGCACCCTGTTGGCAAAAGATAACTCCTCGAATCCTGCTCTGGCTACTTTACTGCCTTGCAGGTGAAAGATAATGTGTCAGCAGCCATATTGCTCCTGCCAGCTCAGAAATTTTAACTATGATAAAGGACTAGCTGATTAATTACAATTTACATTCTTAAGTTTTCATTCAAAATCTCAGCAATCCAAAAAATTTTTCTAATCTTTCTTCGAGGCTCAAAATCTAATTTATTTTCAGGCATGCCCTGAAATTTTCTCCTCCACTGATTATTTTCAAACAAGAATTTGTCCACATGCACCATACCACAGCTTAGACATCTGCACGGGCCGAAAAATTTCGGCCCGTGGCCCGGCCCGGCCCGTGAAAACCTAACGGGCCGACTCCAGGCCCGGCTCGTTTAAAATTTAGTTCAGCCCGGCCCGGCCCGGCCCGGCCCGCGGGCCGCCCGCGGGCCGAGCTATTTTTTAATCAGAAATAAGCAGTTATCAATAGTTCAATAGCATACATGTATATTAATAGTAAGAGATATAAAATTTAAAGAAATTAACAGCATTTCGCTAGTCCAGAATAATTTTGTGTTACCTGCTGTTTACTGGCCATTATCTAAACATTGAGAATTTTTTTCAGATAGAACAAGTCTTGTTCTATCTGAAAAAAATATTCGGGAAAATAATACGGGCCTAAACGGGCCGAACGGGCCGGCCTGTTTGTAAAAAATCTCAGCCCGGGCCCGTGAACGGGCCCGGAAACCGTGAACGGGCTGGCCCGTTGGCCCGCGGGCCGACGGGCCGAACGGGCTTTGTGCAGATGTCTACCACAGCTGCTAAAATTTTTTCAAGCAGAAATTGTCAACTAACTATTTCAAAGCCTAAAAATCCAGATTTTTTGATTTGCCGAGAATCTTAAATTAACTTCCTTAAAAACTTTAAAATCTTTTCACTCCAATTGTTGTAATCTTGATGACTCTCCTTTATAATTTAAAAAACTTTACCTTTAAATTCCTAAAAACTACGATTTAAAAAGTTTTTCAACTCTGTTAAACCTAACCTCATTTTGTTAAAAGGGAAATCTGACCCTAAATCATTTTAAAATAACTCTCAAATAGAAAAATAGGATCTTGGGTTCCTTAAAAAGCTGATTTGGCCAATAAGTACTCAGCAGATAACCTAATGTGCCAATCAGGTCACCGTTTTTCTCGATTAGATACAAATTAGCCAAATCTCCTGAAATAAAACCATAAACTTCTTAAAATGGCAATTTAAATAAATTCAGCAACAAGCATTCATTACCATTAACTCTTCAGATAAATAAAAATTTGAAAAAAAAGGTGATCAAAATTACCCAGAACTGACAGTAGCTGCTCTAGCTGTAAAAGCTAGAGACAAGTCTCCCGATTCTCAAAATTAACTCCTTAATTCAAAATTTTTCAAACTACACTTTAAATTGCACTTCATCAACAAAATAAGCTAATGTTACATCATTCCAGAAGCAAACTCATGAAGATAATTTATATCAAACTCATCAAGAGAAAGTTAAGTCGATAAATACAGTGATGACAACCGAATGCCCAATCAAACTTGTCAAACCAAATAAATTAGCCAAAACCTCAAAAAATGAAGCTACAAAATTGAGAGATAACAACTTGGTTGAATTCTTTGCAAACAAGCTGTAACATGTTCACGAGCTTTTAATTATAAAAAAAATAAAACCAAAATTAAGAGTAGGAAACCATTTTCCAAAAACATATTGAGTACTTGCATCAACAGCCAAAATCAGTTATTGATACAAATCTTAAAAAATTATTCGATGAGTATCTGAAAATCTGTTAACTCTAGCAAAAGTAAAGCAATCCCAAATTTACATACAGATAAAATAATTTCATCTTAAAAAAAATTTGGGTTTTGCAAAATCTTGTTAACCAGGTAAGGTTATGTAAAGTATAGGGGGCTCTAATGAAACAATGCCAACGGCTCACAGATAAGGTAAGTCAAAGAGCCAAACCATTAATGATTGGAAGCAGGATTAATTAGCCCTTTCAAAGGATATCCTATTCATCTTCAGCATCCTCCTTTACCATTAATCTGTTACAAGCTATTTTAGCAGTGGTTAAAACCTTCCCATCCAGTTTCGACAGAACAAAAAAGTGCAAGATCATAATCATGAGATGTTTTCATTTAAAACCCAAAATTAATGTAACGTTATCCCAAACAAAAAATAAAACTGGACCAGAAAAAAATCCTGTCCATATAAAACTCCACACATCAGTCCTACCTCAATTTCCGATTAAGTATCTCAAGCTATAATAATAAACACTATGACCCCTTCTTATTTTTGAAGATCCTACACAAGGAGCAACGACTCCTACTTCCTGAATAGGAAACTCACGCTCTCTTTTCCCTTTTAATTGTATTAAACTGTCCAATCCTCCTGACCTAAAACTCGAAGGGAATTTTAAAAAAACTAACATGGCGAAAAAAATCGTCTGCTTTAACAAAATGAAAAAATATTAAATAATCCAAGAGAGCGTAAAAACTCGGAACTCTGGATGAATTCCTAAGAACATTATTCACGTTGCGTTTAGCCTTGAGGCAACACATACACACATAATGATTCTACATTTCATACGCTTTATAAAAACCCAAAAATCAATTCATAGAACTCACAATTGTCTAATTAAATATAATTTTCTGTTTGATCATTATTTAATCAAAACAAAATCAATTATGTAACAGAATCAAGTACTTGTTTCGATATTGACAAAAAAAAATCTGGTTCAGTAACACATCAATAAATGCAACTACTGAAAATTTTGCTGTGTTCATTTATTATCTAATGGGAAAGTTTTTCTAATCTAAGGGAAACTTTACAAAAAGTCGTTACTGGAATGATTCCTATCTTTCAAATTTAATCAATGCCTGAGTCTCGAACTTTTGAAAATTACAAAACCAAAAGGAAAACCACCAAACCAATTCGATAAGGTCAAGTCACATCTAACATCATTCTGATTTCCCTAGTACCCCATTTTTTTTTTTTTTTTTTTAAATTATAAAGCTGGATATAAACTGACAAATTAATTTCATTTGAAAAATTACTTAAAAAGATTCTCATTACGATTATACTTGTTCATTTTAAAAACTTCTCCTATATCATTTTAATTCCATCGCCGAGAATCCTTTTCTCAGATGAATTAAACAAAAGGGTTTTAATGGGGACACTTCATGGAAAACAGAAAACAATAAACCACACTGAAGGTCAAATCCTAAAGACGAATGATTTTTTTTTTCGTCGTTTTCTGATTCAATTAAACAATTCCGTTTAGCTTCTTGTATCTGACGGGGGTAAAAGGATCTAGTTTCCATGGTTTCTCTTAATAAGGAAAAAAAAGCACATGGCTCACAATGATTTATGACAATAAGTCATAACCTAACCAAAGGATGTTTCGACAAGCGTGGCTGCTAAATTTGCGGAAATCATTTCAATTTCTATGAATTAAACGGAATAAGATGTTATTTTTAACACGAGATAACGAAAAATGGCGGCTTTAAAAAAATATTAGTTTTAAAAAAAATGAAAGGACGCTCAAAATCGTTTGACCAAAAAATTTTATCGTACAACAACACGTACCTTGATTGTTGATAATTAATTCGTTCGAAGGATTAATACTCCAATGATTAACTTTTTTTTCCAAAAAAAAAAGGTCGTCTATAACAAACACTCAAAAAAATAACACATAAACAAAATCAAAAAATAAAAAATAAAAAAAAACACTGTAAAAAATCCATCCACTCTTCCTGAATTCCGTGTCGAAACTGAGTCTAATGTTGCCTTTGTTGCATGACCCAGCTGTCATTCCACACAAAAGAAAACGAATTTAATTATTATTTTTCCGAGTCCCGTTAATGTATCATTAATTATTTTCACGAAAATATATTTAAAAATAAAGGATTTTTGGATGTTCCCAAAGAAAATCACGTTTAAATAAAAAGAGAATTAATAAAATGAAATAAATGTTTTGAGTTAATATGACCGAGTTGGCAACGTTGCTGAAAAAAGCGAGCTCAAGCGGGAGAATTTGTAACTACTAATGACATCACATCACTACGAGTCTTTCAGTAAGAAGTCAACTAGCCTGAAGGTTTATTTTTTTATTTTTTTTTTTATTTTCGACTGGGAATTCGGCTTGTTATTAAATTTTAAAACGATTTCGGATTTTGATGAGAAGTATTAAAAGGGGAAATATTATAACGATTGCAGAGTGTGCTCCTTTTTGAAGATATTTAACATTCACCATTTCAACCGGATTTTTGGCGGGCTTTCGCGAAATTCAATCAGAACGAAGTGCTTAATTGATAACAATGGCAGAACTGGAATGATTATATATTAAATAATTATTTGAGCATTAAATTAAATGACTCCGAGCTTCTGACTGGAATTTTTGGATTATTTATAGAAAAAAACTCCATTGAGCCAATTTTTCTTTCAAAGATGGCGGTAATTTGTTCCCCCCATGAAGGGGCAACTTTAGCCATTAAATGGAATGTGTTACATTTAATATTTCCGGAGTAAAAATTAAAATCATTCAAATTTCCTACCTGATTTTTTATTTTTCGCAGTTTAGGTCAAATTTAATAGGCCAGCTAAAACTTTCTGGGTTTTTCCTTAACTGCAAATTTCAGTAATGCTGTAATGCAGTAAAGCTGCTGAATTTCTCCTGCTAGCCGAGCTTATCTTAGACATCAGCTCACGGGTAAGACTGAAGGCACTCAAAATTTTTCGAAGATCAAACATCAGCCTAAACTTGATTAATAATATTCATATGGATAATTGCCAAAAATCAGGGCATCTACAGGCATACTGAAACCTTGGGACAAGCACTACTACTCCATAAAACTTTTAGCTAAGCCAGCAGTTTCCGCCCTGCTTTCTTGAAGTAATTAATGCCCAATCTTCTAACCCATAAAGCAGGATTTGAGTCAGAAATAAAATTTTCTGGCGGCACAGATGTCGAAAAATACGTTTCCTTTGAATTAACCTGAACTTAATTCTTGTCATCTCATCATATTCAACTCTCACTCAATAAACAATTAACGAGTTTAAAAAAAATTCAATCTAAATCTATTAAGTCTTACTTAACTTCAGAAATAAAAGTGATTATCTCTTAACCTTTCTAACAGTTTCAGTTGAATTTACAATAAATAATAGTCCTGTACTTTGAATTTTCGCTTGAAAAAAATATTTTCCGACTTCTGTGCGTCACGCCCCAACATTTCCCGGTTCTTTTATACTCAAAAAAAATATGTTTGTAAAAAAAATTTAGTTTAGTCACAATCGTAAAACGAAAAGTGAAATACTTTGAATTTTTTCAATTCATCTTTCACTTACTTCAGCAAAAAAGAAAAAAAATCGACTTTGAGCGTATGTAAAAATATACTTCACTAAAAGATTCTTTAAAAAAAGTAAATGACAATATTTCAAATATTCCATACACGATATTTTTCAAAAAATCCATTTTCGATTCTCATTTTACGGAACATAGACTCAATAACAATACTCGATTTACTATTATTATCATAGAGAAAAATTTCAAACTTATACTGTTTTTTTGTAAAAGGGTCAAAGTCGATTGAAAGTATGAGAAATGGGGAAAAGTCAAAGTAATTTAAACAACGCTTAAATATTTGAAACTTGGTTTCGTCAATTTCACAAATTTTCTCTTTACATTTCCTTTGTCGATCAATATCAAAAAAATTCTTTTCATCGCCTGCTAGATTTTTTATGATCCCTCCTACGCGAATCTCTATCAGAATCAGAATCCGACGAATGTTTCTTTTTCTTCTTTTTTTTATGCCTTCGTTCCCTTGAATTACTCCTAGACTTATCCTTTGCGCTTTTTTTCTTGTGCTTACGTTCCCTATCTTCAGAAGAAGAATCATTATCACTTTTATGATGTCTACTTTTACTACTCGAGCTTTTATGTCTATGTTCCTTTTTGTACTTTTCGGTATCACTATCATCCTCCGAAGATTCTCTTTTCTCCCTGTCGCGACTCCTTTCGTATTTTTCTTTCCTATGACTATTCCTAGAGCTAGAACTCCTTTCTCTTTCTCTATCACTCTTCCTCGCTGACGGCTCCTTTTCTTTTTCAGCTTTCACTTTTTCGGACAACTCTTTATACTTCTCATATTTGGCATAATCTACAAAAAAAAATTGTTTCAAAAAATAATTCACTCAGATTTTTTTAAATTTATAAATAAGGACACAGACTTATTATTTTGCTATTTTTTTCATAATCCTTCTTAGTTACAGGAACTAAAATTAATTCAGAAATGGATAAGACTTCTCCTCCTAATGCCAGTTTAACTACTACTCTGTTGGTGTCTCCATCAACTGCCTCGACTTGTCCATATTTTCCAAAATTATGTCCACTAACAAATTTAACGTAGCTCTTAACCGCTATTACAAGATCTTCATTTTCATCTGTTGGTTTTGCTACAACTTTATCAGCACCTAATCCAAGACCTTTTGGTCGAAGTTTTGGGGGTTCAATAGTATCATCTCTGTAATCATAAAAACATAACATCAGAATTATTAAATTACGAGTTTAAAGTCTCATGTTTCCTACTTACATTTGATTTTTCCCTTTTTTAGGATCAGGCTTCCAACCCATACCTCGTAACATAGCTAAACCATATTCAGTAATCGGTATATTTTCATAATCCTCCATTGATGATTCTTTTTCACCAACAAAACTCGGTTTTGATTCTTGTTTTGCAGGAATAACCATTGTATTCGAAACTTCTTCTTCCATATGATTGCCAGTTGCTTCTGTCATGATTTCTTTCGCAGCAAGTTCCTCAATTGACAATTGTTTATCTTCCACCTTGGGCTCGTCTTCTGGTTCCTGTTTGATAATAACTTCTGGTTCTTGTTTAATAACAACTTCAGATTCATTTCCATTACCAATGATGTTTTCATCCTTCCCATTTTGTTTTTCTTCGTCTGCTTTTTTTCTCTCCTCTAATCTTGCTTTTATTACTTCCAAAGCTGTTTTTGTCCCTAACAGTGGAATTACTAAATCCTTTTTGGCAGGTTCATCTCTGGGGAAAAAAAGATTTTGAGGTTATGTTAAAACGTTTTAAAACGTTCAGATTTATATCACGATAAATGCAATTTAATCTAAACGAACATTAAGATTAAATAACGCTGAAAGTTTTTAATCTCTTAATACACAAAAATTAATTACTAATACCTATTAATTGAAGCTTAAATTGTCATTACCTTACGTTTCCCTTATAACTAAATTTCCCTTTGGCGCCATCAAAAGAATCGACATATTCGACTTCTTTCTTTTCAATTACCACAGGTTTAACTAAATTACTTGGCTTCTTCAATTTGGAAAATCCAAAAGAGATTTTCTTATTCCCCTCAGCCATTTTAAAATCCTTTTAATAAAAATAAAAATACAAAACGAAGACAACGTCCACCATATTTTATTTTCGTTAGCAGAGCTACCAACATTACAAATTGAAACTCTCTAAAAACCATAGACTGTACATAGATTGGGCGATGTCAATAACAGTTGATAATTTTTAATTTTTTCCCTGTTTTTAATGCTAATAATATTTACCTGGAATAAAAATTGTGATTAATTAGCAAATAAGATTAAAAACAGTAAAAGTCTTAGGATCTCGGTTGATTTTATTGATTTTTTTTTTGGTTATTTACCTCGGGCAGTCTATGCTATCTTTTCAATCGTTGCAGGTCGAACAAACTGTGATATCTGTCAAGATTTGGCGTTCGCTCTTTCCGGCTGTATTTTTTAATTAATCTGCTTTCGCATCTAAAAGTGTATACGTTTGTGAAACCAAAAATAATTTGTGATATTAGAAAATGTCTGGGATACTGACTAAACTTTGTAAATCTTTAGGAGGAAGCGTTCAAAAAAGCAACCATGTTGCACCTGCCTACGTCTCGTCAAAAAGAAACTGTAAGTTGGATTTATAACAGAAAATTTAATTTTCTCGAGCTATCCGTTAAAGTTTAATCGAAACAGTCACCATTTCGATCCATACATTCCCAAATAATTAATGAATTACTTGGGGTCCCTAACCTAATCTTAATCCGATTCATTGTTTGCATACAACACGTGTTGCATTAACCGGCTTTAAAAACCATGTTTTACTTATCTCTAATACATTTAATTGCATTATACATAACAGATTTATATTGTAGTAGTCATAGAAATTAATACTACCGGATTTAAAATGGGTGGAGCTAGCATGGCTTCCTCTTTTTTTTTTTTGCAAATAAAATTAGGTTATGCTTTTATGTGTGGAATTATTGAAAAAAAATGGTAATCTTTCAAGTGGCGCCTGGGATTTTTATATTTATTGCTTTTTTATTATTACATCACTGCAGAAAATTAAAAGAAATGAACTTTAGTTTGTAAAAAAAATCCCATCTAAGTAAACAGATCCGTTGGTATGGTTCACAAGTGTGCTGAATGAAGGTCGAGTTGTTTTGAGAATTAAAGTCAATGAGATAACTAGGCTATGTCACGATTGCTGTTCTAATTTTAAGATCACTCACTCCCTAGTTAAGGACTGTAATATCAGTTAAATGGACTGCGAGTTTATTATTGTAGGTGAATATCTCAGCTAGTGGAGGAAAATTTTTTATGGGATATGTCAAAATATTTGATATAAAAAAATGCTTTGCTCAATCTGTTTACATTATTCCAATTAGTTATCAAAATATAATATTTATCTCGAAGCTCTTGTGTGACCTAATTTAGCAAGTTCATGAAAAAAAAAACTTAATTAAATTATTGAGACATGAGTCATGACAATAATTCACACTAAAACTTATTTAACGAAAATAGTTTTCGTTAAATCATCACGTTTACAAGCAATTAAAGTTTCATTAGAGATTAAATAGCAGACCGATATGAGACAGATATACGGGTTTTGTCGTAATATCTTGGAAACGAGCCCACGGCCGTGCACGCATTTTTTTTTTCAATTTAAAAAAAAAGGTTTGCAATTGTAAAGAAAATTTAAGCGACCTTGAAAATGGATGAACAAATGACATACAAATCGCTTTTTTTGTTAACTGTTATCAGTTGGGGAAAAAAATTAATAAATTAGCTTTTAATGTTATCATGTTTGCGTTAAATAATGACGTAACACCTTCTGTCAAAAACAATTTCGCAAAATTATTGTTTTCAGTAAAATCGCGCCAGAGAAAAATTTTCTGTAAGAGGTCTAAGAGCCAAAGTCCCCACATTGTCCTCAGTTTTTTCCATGCGGTTGGGTGCTAAATTTTCTCCGGAAATCGCAAAAAGGGTTTTCACGGGTAAATCTCTCATCTAATTTTTTTCACTAATTATTTTTTTTGATTTTTTTGCAGATGCCGGAAAAGCCAGGATAGAATGTAAAAATCCAGTCGTCGAAATGGACGGAGACGAAATGACCCGAATAATATGGGAAAAAATCAAGGAATCGCTAATATTTCCATATTTGAAAATAGAATGTTTGTATTTCGATTTGGGTTTGCCTTATCGGGATCAAACTAACGATCAAGTTACTATCGACGCTGCGCATGCAATTTTAAAGCACAACGTTGGGATCAAATGCGCCACGATAACGCCAGATGAAGAAAGGGTTAAGGAATTTAAATTGAAAAAGATGTGGCTGAGCCCTAACGGCACCATTAGGAATATATTAGGAGGAACTGTATTTAGGGAACCAATTATTTGTAAAAACATTCCGAAATTAGTACCCGGATGGGTGAACCCGATTGTTATCGGTAGGCACGCTCACGGGGATCAGTACAAAGCTTCAGATATTGTGATTGGTAAACCGGGAAAACTTGAAATGGTTTTTACGGGTGATGATGGGACTAAAGAAACTGTCGAGGTTTTTAGGTAAAGTAATTGATTTCGCTGAAAGTCTTGAATGGGAATTTTATGATTTTATATTTTTTTTTTTTTCAGGTATAAAGGCGGAGGAGTCGCAATGGCTATGTATAATACAGATGCTAGTATAAGAGACTTCGCCCATTCTAGTCTTCAAGTTGCATTGCAAAAGAAATGGCCACTTTATTTGTCGACGAAGAATACGATTCTAAAGAGATACGATGGAAGGTTTAAGGATATTTTCCAGGAAATTTATGAAAAGTAAGTTTAGTTAGTAGAAAATTTTGTTATGAGTAATCCTGTATCAAAGACAGGCCTCGCCAACCAGCTTGACATGTGGCATTGTTAGCCAGAACTCTCTTAGGAAAAGGGTCAACTCAAGAATTAGCTACCAAGGGTTGAAAAATTAAGTAAACTTCAGTGACAAAGATCCCAAGTGAATCAGACTTTAGTCCGTTCGCTTTTGCCTTTCCTTATAGGCAGAAAACTCATTGAAGCATATCTTAACGTTCCAAAAATGCTGAGAAGCTTCTCTGGTAAAAATGTCTTCTCAATTTAATATTTGCTAATTTATCGCCTAAATTTTCTCATTACCTCTTTCAGGGAATATCAACCTAAATTTAAAGAACTCGGCATTTGGTACGAACATCGTTTAATCGACGACATGGTCGCTCAATGTTTAAAATCTTCCGGAGGTTTCGTTTGGGCTTGTAAAAACTACGACGGTGATGTTCAATCAGACGTCGTCGCTCAAGGTTACGGATCATTAGGTCTCATGACTTCTGTACTCATGTGCCCTGATGGTAAGACCATCGAATCTGAAGCAGCTCACGGAACCGTCACAAGGCATTACAGGTTCGTCTTCAATCAAATTTTCACAACGCATTATTTCTAAACTAATTTGTGTTTTTTATTTTTTTTAGGATGCATCAGAAAGGTCAGGAAACTTCCACAAACCCAATAGCTTCTATTTTCGCATGGACGAGAGGATTAGAGCACCGCGCGAAATTGGACAACACCCCTGAACTTGCTAGGTTCGCCCAGAACCTGGAAAAAGCTTGCGTCGATTGCGTAGAAAGAGGAGAATACACTAAAGATTTGGCTATTTGCATTCACGGAATGGCTAACGTTAAACCTGGACAATATCTTAATACTCAAGATTTCTTGGAAGCGATTAGCAAAGATTTGGAAAAGAAAATGAAATGACGACGCCGAACGAAATAAATCGGCTAATTTCTCAAATTATTATTCAGTATGGTAATGCAATTTTTTTTCAACATTGATTCTATCGACGTACTTTTATTGGATAAAAGTTAAAGTTTTAGAAATATTTTACAGTACTTTGTAAACAAGTTTTTTTTTAAAATAGAAAGCTTGTACTCATCGAACGTCGTAGTATGTAATTTTAATAAGTTCCAAAAAATTATTTTTATTTATTATTTATTTTTTTGCATTAACGACAATCGGGTAATTTAAAAAATGAAATAGATATTTGCAATTTAGCCATCAAAGACGGATCTAATCGCTAGTATAATTTGGCTAAAAGTATAATTTGGCGAGAAAAAGTAATTAAATCATTTTTAGCAAGTCACAAAAGTGCAGGATCACATTTTTTAGAGCTTATAAAATAGTTATAAAGTATAAAATTATTAAAATTTAGAAAAAATCCCAAATTTAGCACGCATTAACAATATAAATATTTAAGTCGAAGCTTAGAAGCACAACCGAGTTGCAAAAATGTTAGAGTGGCGCTAAAAAATGTAAGCTAGTCAGAACTTTGAAATAAAAATTACATACAAAATAATAGAAAGACTTCATACATATAAAATATTTGCTTTGAGTAAGAGATTTTCATTAGCCTTCTAGAAAATTTAATAGTTGGTAATAAGAGCCATTTCTGAAAATTCGCAGCCATGTTAAAAGTCATCTGAAAACTTTATTTTAAGCTTTCTCTCGCACTGTGGCTTGGGGAGGTCTAGCGCGAAACTAATCCTCCAGGTCGCTAGTAAATATTGTCTGCTTTACTCAGTATTGACTTTGGTGAACCAGTTTTGCGGCGGCGTTCCTCATTCTCAGATAGCGCTAAGGTCTGGCCGAGCCACTTTTCGCCCGTCACTTCATAATTTTTGTTTGTCAATTTAGAAAAAATTTGCGGCTATCCAACCAACTTCCTCTCAGGCTTATTTTAGGACTTTGTCATGTCTCTCAAGTATTCAATGCATTTCATCTATTTAAAAAAATTTAAAAATAAATACCGGTAGTTTAATTTAATTTTAAACTTTAAGGAAGTTTATAAAATAATGAAAATTTTTATTTAAGTTTTGCATTCAATGGACTATTCCTTTTTGGCATGATATAACGAATTAATTTCGTCGGGGAACAATATATATATCAATTAATAATTAAACAGTTTTAAGAGATGAGCCAAATTAAAAACAAGTTTTTTTTCTTATTTTCTGCCAGTGGCGGATTAGCCGTTTAAGCGGTAACTTCTCTTGCCCAATTTGAATACTAGAAATTGATTTAGTTCTAGTCTCCAACATAACTAGGTCTCATTTTGTCTAAGCAGAAGCCCGTACTGGCCTTGGCTAAGCTGAGATCTGCCAGATAGTGTCTACCAGCTTTATTTTGGATTTGAAATAAATCTCAGCTTAAAACTATTGCCGGCTGAGGGGCTTACACCTAATTTATAAGTAATAGTGAACTGGTCCGAAACTAAAATAAGGCCAGACGATAAAAAATTTTATTTGTAATGCTTGCTAAATTGGTTTTGACCATTCTTCCCATAATTTTTCCCCAAAATTCCGAACCGTTCTTAGCTTTTTGAAAATTCCTATATCATTCACTCAATAGCCTTAAGTTAATTTAAAATTTGAAATCTATTTAAAATAATTTAAAAAACTGTGCAACTGAAAATAATTAAATATAATTTATTAAACTCGAAAAATTTTTATTTTTTATTCAAAGGAAAAGGACAGAAGATTGAAATTCGATTAGTTTGAATGAAAAGCGAAGACACAACCAGATTGATGACCTAACAGTAGCGAAAAAGCAAAGATAGAAGAATTTCGAACATGAGTTGTTATGTAAAGAATGGGCCGCGGTTATTTGTAGAAGCTTACATGCTCGATGCAGCTGAAGGTGATTTTTCAACATTTATTTTAATATATTTGACTTTCTTATTTAATCACTCCTCAAATAATAGTTTTGTGATTCGTTCAATTATCAAAACGAAAAAATTGATTTTTGAATTGTTTTTTCCGGGCAGAAAAAAATAAATCAGGGAAATCTGTCGGAACTTCGGTTGAATTAACCGTATATCAACCCACTACGTTCACGTAATTTTATGGACGTTGGTCATAAGGATAGCAACTTAAAACTATTTTATTTCTTTTAACTGAATATGTAATGTGAGGATTTGTTGTACAAGGAGCTTTAAGCACACGGTGGTCTCCCCCCCCCGAACGCAATTATATTCACATGGCTGGCGTGGAAAACAGAACGTTTACTTATTTTCTTATGGGAATTTCTTTGGCCGTTTCGAATTTTTTATTTATTATATTTTCCTGTAGCCAAATTTCAATTAAAATCTTGTGGAAAAATTATTGGGAATAGTCAGTAGCGACGCTGAAGGAAGGTAGAAAGGCTGTAGCCGCTTTAAAAATCTTCCACGTCTGTTAGATTTCGTGATTAATTTCCTGGCTACGCTACTGAAAAAATAATTCAAAGGGGCTAACCCGGAAAATTATTCATAAATCAATTTAATGCAGAAAACAGGTCGATGAATGAATTTTATAAATTGGTGAGAAAAAGAAAAATTGTTTTAAAAAGCTCAGAATCAAGTAACAAAAACACGTTTGAGAACAATGGGAAGACGATTCACGAGGATCTAAGTATACATAAATAGATACGGCTCTAAATAAGGCCTCAAGCGTATTAAGATGGCCCCTTGCCTCTCACTTTTGCCAAATCGTTGCGGAAAACGAGATATGAAAATGGGAACATTGTCACCCCACCGCTTTCACCCTTATTTTTTTTTTTTTAAATTTTTAAAAAAGGGATTTTTAATGGAAAATTTTCAATTTTTTTTCCGAATAATAAAAAAAGAAATCGAAGAAAAATTTCGGTTCGTCCTAAGTATACAATAAAATCGTTACGTTTGTATTTAAATTTAGTTTTTACGACCTTGCTCTAATATTTTTAACGGACAACATAAAGGAATGTATCGTTATTTTAAAAAGGAACCGCTGTAGGATTGTACTCGTAAATTGTGGGATGAATGTGTCTCCAAAGGGGACCTTGGGAAAATTTCGAACTTAAACAGATCTTAAGAAAAGTTTTCGGAGTTGATTTTATTTTATTTTAACTAAATGCCGATTAAAAAAATTATTTCTCAATTTAGTTGTAAGATTTAAGCTATGACTCTAATAGGGACACACCAAAATCAGCTTGGCAGTCAAGTCGGCCAATGAGAATATGGCTCGATTCCTAAGGCCAAATGTCTATATGCAGAAGGAAATTTGGTGGCAGCGGATCATTGAGAGATTGGAACATTGTGGCTACTTCCACATACTCTCCATCGCCTTTTCAGACACCTAGATTTCTGTGTCTGCTGGCCTCAACCTTAAAAACCTTTTAGTTGCTGGAAATTCCTTTTTATTATTTCCCCTGAATGTAACTGCTTAATTGAATGACGAGCCTGCATTATGCGGAGCCTCCCGTTAGGAAATTGCTGCAGGGGCAATTGTTATGCAGCTGCTGGTAAAAAGTAGGTGCCTGGGAGCACCTAGTTAGTGCCACTTCGCTGTCTAGCCGGCTGAGATACAGTTTCTGGCGAACCAAGATGGCTTGCTCTGATCTTTGACCAGATTTTCTGGAGGATCTGTGGACTATGATCAATTTTTGTTTCCTTACGGCTTGTTTTTTTTAAACCTAACTTGCCTGTAGTCTCTAACTAACCTAGATAGCTTTTTTCTGGTCTCTAAACCAACCCAGCTGGCTTCCTGATGGTTCTAGGCCAACTCAGCCCCTTCCGTCTGGTCTCTATTTAACCCACCCTGCTTCGATCTAATCTCTGGTCAGTCTAGCTGGCTCTCCTCTGTTCTAAATGCAGCCCAACTGGCTTTCTTATACCTCAGATAGGTCAATCTGGCTTTTTTGTTGATTTTCTCTGATTGCTGACTAGCCCACCTAATCCCAGAATCTTCATTTTCCTGCTACCCTTGCCCTCTCTGAAACATCAAATCTTCAATTATCACCAAACTTTAACGCTTTCAAACCCTTCCGGGTCTCGCATAAATCCAATTTGCAAAACTGCAACATTTAAAAAAACAGAGATTTCGCTAATAAAATATAATGACACTTAATACGAAAGTATGAATGACAGAGCGCATCATATCAAATATAATTAATACCCCGACAGGTGATAATTATCGTTTTGCTTTGATCTAGTTTGGGTACAGTGTTAAGGTTGTACAACCGGGTTTTGTGATTTATGAGTGTCCACCCTCTTACAAAAATAATTTTGCATGTCGTACACGAATTTTTTTCTCTGTTTACATTTTATATTTTAAAAAAAATCCGTCATACACCGGAATATACATTCATCAGGAAGTCTTATACATTCATCTTAACAAAGCCATTAATGAACGACTCATAAATTTTGGCCCAAAGGAAAGTAATTAATTTTTTAGGAAAGTTATTACACTTTTGCCATTGTAAAATAATTCATTGATGTAAACGTTCGGAACGTGGGCTTGAATTAAAGAAAAAAAAAATTAATGATATAACAATATAAAGAAGGGTTTTAGTAAAAGAAATAATGAGAGGTAATACAGGCTCTAATAAATTGTGGATTATTACCGAGGAAAGATATTTGCCAAAGCATGTGAAATATTAACAGATTTAATGTTGATGTTGAATATGCTGAACAGTTTGTGAAATCTTGTATGATTTAATCCACTGATGTTTTAAAAGGGGGTTATTTATGCACGACGAATGTTAAGCGATGATTTCAATTTTTTTGGGAACGTAGAGCATCGAAGAAAGATTTCGTTTTTTAACGGTTTGCCATTTTTTTAAAAACTTAAAATAAATTCCGGTGGATTAAATTTGGTTGTGATTCATAATAATAGCAATAATATTTTTTAATCGTAATCTCTTGAAAAATTTTTAAGAGTTTGCGGTTTGAAAATTTGAGTTTACAGAGTTCAAGGTTAGTTTGTAGAATTTGGATTTTAATATGCTGGGTTTTTTAAATTCAGGTGTAGAGGAGCAGGGAGGGTAAAAGTAAGAATGGCCATTCATGATCAGAAGGGGCCTAAGAGCTTGAAAAAGCAGCCACAATGTTTGTCAGTTTTTAGTGCTCTACTAATACAGTAGTAAGTGTTTTACTTTAAGGCAAGTTTATGCATTTGTTGTATTCCCTCCAACCCATTCCTACAACCATTCGCCTTCAGGTCCCCATAATCATATTCTTCCTAATTTTCAATTTTTTCGCCCTTTCGGAATCAAGTGACAAAATTTCAGGGGCGCCATATTTGGAAGGGCAAGAATTTCTTCACTCATAAACTAATCATTGCGTGATGCTCTTCCCCCTCCCCTGCAATGGAAATACGACTTACCGATAAGAATTCCGAAACGGCAGATCAAAATCTTGATGAATATAAACAACTAAATAAACAAACCGCCATCTTACAAACTGCCAACTTCTGAACATCTCAAGAAATCTAGCGCCACGACATCGATCAAAGAACAAAGTAGATGAAACAAATGAATATCGAACAAAAGAAGATTTAAAGAAGTACAATGTGAACAAATGAAGACAAATGCAGTCCGCTAGCCTAGACTAGCCTGACTAGCTTGAGTTCAGTAGTTTTAGTAATTTTACAACTTACCCAAATCCCGAAGGAATCGCCTTAGGTACAGGTTACAGTCCTCAAGCCTCAAACAGTCTCACTCCATTTAAATTTCTAAAATCCGAAAATCTTGCTTTCTTCAACATCTCTCCTGTAACAAAAAATCAAAATTTCACATTTCGAAAAAAAATATCCTTTGATCCGCCACTGACATTACAGAAAATTGTTATTACAAAGACGAGAGAAACTGGGATTGAAACATGTTGGAAACCGAGGACAGCGCGGTCCATCGAGTTGACTAGGGTCCTGGCCTGGTTATGTAATTTTTAGAAATACCGACTCACCTCCATTTCTCAAATAAAAAAGAAATCACACACACAAAAAAAAAAACTAAAACCCAAATTTTCCCCCATTTAAAAAAATAATCAAATTAAAATTCCTCCCTAAAATTTTCAAGGTTCAACGGAAGTGCAATTTTCATTTCAACTATGAATTAATTTCAAAAAAATTTTCGAATGACATTACACAATAATATCATTGGCGATTATGTGGCCTCATTTGAAAAGAATCCTTACAGCTGAAGTTTGCCAAATAGTTGACAGATAAAAATTCTTTTTAGACTATTTTTGTGTTCAAAAATTTCATTATTTTAGAATTGTTTTAAAAAAAATCGTCCGGTTTTGATCCAATTCTGGCAAAACTCACTGTAATAAATAAACCACCCGCAAGTATAGGAAGTCGTTATAAATTTAAGGCCAGGTCCAAAGATTTTATCATAAACATAAAAAATATTCAGCTAAAAGGTGCAATATATAATATAAAGATAAAAAATCATTTAGCACTTAAAATATATTCAAAAAGAAAATATTTTATTTAACGACTGAGATTAATTGCTCCCCCTCTGAAATCTATTCGCACCCCGCAAAAATAATAAAGACAAGAAAAAAAAAATTTTATGCAGCGTTTCTGGCTTCGTGTTGTTTCATTCCGCTGTTTTTTCTTTCTTTTTTTTTACGATAGCAGTTCGAGATCGGAGTCCGAAAATAGCTGACATGCACAACGGACACTAGAATATTCAGACCAGTGTGATTTAAGACAATGGTGCATGCATTTAATGCTGCTGCTAGTGTTACTGTTATTCAGGGCAGCGTACTCCAACTGAGACTTATTAGCCTTGATCTTTGAACGTATGCGCGGAGCTTTTCTTCTCTTTTAAAAAATTTTTCAATCGTCTTATAAAGCTCGGTTTTCGAATTTATTCAAAGGAAATTTCCTGTAGTAAAAAAATCTAATTGGCCTGCTATTGTTTTCAAATTTAATAAAGCTTTTAAAAAAGAAAATTGGAATTCAAGTTTGTTTTGTATTAATTAATTTTTTTAATAAAAAAAATATTTTTGCTTGCGGGAATATTCCACTTGAAAATCAAAAAAGATTATAAATTGTTTTTTTTTATGAGACTGGGAATTCTTTCTGTTTTTATATGTTTGTTGAAAATAAGTGACCTATTTTTCAACCATGGGTTTCGACATTTATCTCTTACAGTTCGCTAAGAGAACACCTTTTGATTATTCCCGCTGTTTTCTTATGAATTTTTATTTTGTATAGTTTGGTGAACTATTCCAATTTTCAATTTTCTTTGGTTCCAGGCCCACAAATTGTTTAAAGTTTAGATTTGGAGTTTTTGATGATGTCAGCAAGAGCATAAATCGCTGGCTCGAATCGTAAATTTTCCGATTTTGCTAACTGATTGTTAATTGTTTCATGCCCTCATTACTATCAGCCACTTGGCAATGGCAACAGGTAAACTAAGGAAACAATGAATAGGGATTTCCTTGATTCCTCTATTTTCAGTAAAATGATTAATATTTTTAGATAAACTAATCAGAGTAGAGGCATGGCGACCTCACCGTCAAATGACTAACCACTGCTGGCAATTGATTGCTGCTGATGCGGTACTTGCAGGCTTGCAAGCTGCACTCTGGTTGGTAAAAGATTTTTTCATCTTTAATTACTTCGTTTAATTTTTAATCCCGGAGGCAAACCCTTAACCTGATACGGGAATCATGACAAGTGGCATCCCTTGTGGGGATTAATAATTCGAAGAATAACAGGAAACTACGAAATGCCGTTAGTGTGTACCGCAAAAAGAGCAGGAAGGGAAAACCCCGAAGGAACCATAAGGAGTCTAGCAGATGATGGAAGAGGAGACTACTCACAGAAGGTAAAGTTTGGACGCAATCATCCCGAGTCTAGATGACCTGGATCAACCGAGAGAGACGGTAGCAGAACCGGAGGAAAAAGACGCCGGAAAAGCAATCGGTAAATGCGAGCATAAAGGTGTTTTTAAGAGATTTGCTTGGAAACCACGAGGAAATCAAAGCGCGCATTCAAAACTTTGGAAAGACGGTCATTAACCTAGAGACAGTAAATTAAAAGACTGGCAAACTTCAGCCTTTACAAAAATTGAACGCCATATTAAGTATCATGGCGACTGCCACTAGAATATACGGCAGCCATGATGGTGAAGTGATTAATGAACCGAGACTATGACCTATTTTTCTGGGAGTGACTCCCTCCCTTTAAGAAGCCTGGACACCAGTCCACAACCCACGCGGGGCTAAATCAATGGCTCAGGCCTTGCAAAACCACAACGAAAAAATAACTTAAAAAAAATCTATTTTGAAAACGGGTTTCATTCTGCCGCCGAAGTTTTCTGCAAAGAATAATCTAGTTTAAAACCAGGCCAGGTTTCGATCAAGTTAAGGAGTTTTTATTTACATTCATTAACCATTGGTCCACGGTGCTCCAGCAAATAAGCTATTTAGCATCAGGTTTCGACCAGTTTCCGAACCATCTTCTACTGAAATCTTACCTCAACTTTATGAAAGGCAGTCCAATTTTCTTCAGTTCTTAAGATTGTTTTCAAAACTTGATGCCTGTATTCAGGTCTGTCAGACTCCGAGGGCATCCATTTCGGTTTAGTTTGTATGTCCTTTTTTATCTTTATTTTTAATTGTTCAAGTATGCTTATTTTTTCCACAGCTGACTCATCTGCTCATAATAAATATCAATTTGTATAATAACACATCTTCTACACGTGTTCTTTAATCTTTAATAAACAACCATTTCCTTTCGAATTATTTCCATCTGCAAAATAAAAGAAAAAGATATCAGATTAGATTCCGCAATTCCATATGGCAGAATCCGTTTCAGGGAAACCTAAGAAAGTCGTGTTTTTAGGAAAATGGTAACAGCTACCAACAATCATCAACTTCGCACGCTATCTCTGCTTGAAGAGAATTATAAAAACAGAAATGGCCATCAACATTTCATTCAGGAAAATAAAAATAATATTAAACAAGTTAGAATCGCTTTTATGGCAGGAGCCAGAACAAAATTTCAAGAAAACTAAACACGAAATTAAAAGCTGTTGTGTCAATCTTATTCACGTTCTGGACCATCGATATCGTTTCCGTTTTTAAAAGCAAACAACTCAATCATCGAAACATCATCATGAACATCAAAACCCAAAACCGTCAAGAAACCTTGACACCGCTTTCCATCCAGAATCCCTCCCGAATAAAAAAATCCCCCCCGCGGGATTAAAAAGAAAAAGATATAGATAAAAACCATATGAAAAAAAAGTTCAATGTCCTGATTTTCAAATTAGAAAAAGACAAAATTCGGGAAGAATAAACTGAGATCAAGGTCGAAACTTTGATGACGTTTCTTTAGTTATGATGTGAGTCATTAGGCGTCGCTATGATGTTTCCCTGTCAGCGTCTTCTGCTCGACTATTTCGAGATCCCCGTCTGCATTTTGACCTCGTTCCACCTAAAATGGTAGATCGGAATCGTTTGTAACGAGTCACGTTATTGGCCAATAATAATAACCAATCAAAATCCTTGTTACAATCCGGGATCACATTGCAGATATTTATATTGGTTATCTGCCATCGCCCGCCTGACAGAACGCCTTTCGAACGTAAGTCTCAAACACGTATTTATATTATTTTTATTTTTGGTGTCCATGTGACTCGTTTTGAGGGGAAAGTGTAACTATTCTGGTCATTTTGTTTTGGGGCTTCGTCCAGAGAAGGTGGATTGTATTAAAGTGTTTAATTTTTTCTTCGAAGGTTTTCTTTTTAATTTTTAAAAAAAAAAATATTTTAAAGTGCCGTTGGTTTTTTTTGTCGTGAAAAGTGGATTTTTTTTTTTTAAAGTGGAAAAATTCAGCTTGGAGTGGAAAAAAAAAGTTTGCAAGCACTGATTTTTCCGATTTAACAAGGAAAATCGGTGTGGATTAAAAAAATAAATGGGAAAATCATCGGGAATGGCTGAACCTCCATGACGGTTCTAGCCCAAAGAAAATTTCAAATTTGTTTTTTTAAAAAAAGTGTTGTTTGTGTGTCACGTTAAAAAAAAAAAAAAGAAGATGTCTGGAATTATTAAATGGATATTACCAAATCTTTAAAAAAAACCCTTTAAAATTCACGGTTTGATCCTAAAAACATTTTTAGCGCATGAGTAACAAGAAAATTAAAATTTTCCGAAGCTTAGTAGCATGCATAACCCAGCGCTTTTTTGTAAAAAAAAAAATTAGCAACCCTGATAAAGCCGAACATTATCAGCAAAGGTTATTTTTATTGAAAAAAGAAAAAATATCCGTTAGCTGAATAGGTGGGGATAGCATATCCGGACGGGGGTGACGTGGCATTTGAAGTAGGGGGAGTAGGGGAGGAGTGGGACACAAAAACGTGAGTAGGGGCCATCATGCCCAAGATCCACATGCCCCAAATTAGCTGCGACAACTGATTCGTTTTTTTTTTCTTTTTCTCTTCTTCCTTTTATTAAATTACTTTGCATTGCCAATCTCTTTGAGTTCGGGTTTCCTTTTGAATTAGGTTAGAGTTTGTTGTTTGGTCAGTTGGGAAAGGGTGTCCGGTTGTGGGTTTTGACTGTGGGTGAAATTAATTTCAGGTGTAGGTGGTAAGTTTACATTTCATTTAAATTTTTTTTTTTTTAGAATTCCATTTTTTTTCTTTGGGAGGGGAAGTGAACTCGGAAAAATTTTTTTGCGTGAGGGGATTTTTCATTCTTGAGGATGACTAATGATTGGCTTTGACCTCGATGAGATTTCCCAGGCTAGACCGGGGATTTATTTTCTGCCACCCTCAAATGGAAATGAATCACGTGTTTATTTCTTTTATATATGATATTTCCTGACCATACGCAAAATTCTTTTGGAATGAATGAACCGCAATTGGCATGGAATCTTTTTTATTTACTTTTCAACCCTTGCACGCAGAACCATTCACGTCATCGCTTTTTTACTCGAGTTACGTCATTAATTTTTTATTTAAAAAAAATATTTTTAGTTAATTTTTTAACTTGAGTCATCGGGAGTGATAAAAAAAATCTAATAATCGAAACCCACCATCTGCCAACATTTGCAATATAAAAAAAATTCAATTTTCTGTTTTTGAAATTGGGCCAAGTTGATTTTTTTTCTTCTAAACGAAAACAATTTATATCACTTCTAGAGAGAAGAATTTTAATTAGTTGATTTATATATTTTGCTTAACGCTTTCATTTTAGAATGATTATTAAAAAAAAATTTATTGTAAAATGATTCAAGATTTGGTTTGATTAAAGAAAAAAGAATTTAATACACAGTTTTATGTTTTCGAATTCTTTCAAAAGAGACCAATTTTATCGCTTTAATTTGCTTCGCAGCTTTCAGCTTAAATTCGAATTTGAAAAATACTTAAATAGGTCAAATTTGAAAAGAAAAATTTCTAACCCTAAAAAACAAAATGGCAAAATGCGGTTTCGTGAACCAGAACATGAGCTCAAAAAAAAAATCTGGATTACATCCAACCCCGTTTGACTAACTTCCGCTCTTCTATTTTTAAAATTTTTAAATTGTTCCCTTTAAATCGAATATGAAGGTTATTATTTGCACTTTCCTTTTATTTAACCTCATTTCCCCTCACTAAATAATTTCAATTAAATCATGAATACGCCACTGAAAAAGAGAATAAAATGAAACATTATACTTCCCGCCAATGAAGAACAAGATTTACTTTCATTGGTTGATAGCATAATGTTTGATTGGTCGGTAATTTTAACCCGTCCAATCGAGTACCACTCACTCAGCCAATGAGAAACAACTTTGATCTCATTGGTCAAGCGGAGCGATTTGATTGGTCGGGCATTTTCGCTCGTCAAATCGCGTAATAGTTATCAGGAGCGTATCCTATTTCATTTAAAAAATAAAACCATGGCGTGAATTTTCTGTGTGAAGCCATTTTTGAGTCTTAGATAAGCACGATTTCAATTCAGAAAATTGATATCGAATCTCACGTTCGTGTAGGATTTAAAAAAACAAAATATTTAGGGAAGGAGTAAACTTTGAAATTGCTAAAGGATAAGATGGCCGCATTTTTGAAATTTGATTTTGGCAAACTTTAAAAATTCAATCTCAGCTACTGCTTCTCAAAGTTGGAGAGAAGAAGAACAAAACCCCATACCAAAAAATTCATATTTTTTAGTATGGGGATCTTTTAAATAAAATCAAATTCGACATCATAATGTGTGCTTGAATTGCATGCTGGAAGTCACATAATGATTCTTCTTTTCAATTTTGCTGTCGCAACTTTCGCCAATTTCACTAAAATTTACTAGGGCCTATATTTTAATTACATCCATAATTCGACTTTCTTTTTCCACTCTTCAGCCGTTTCAAGGACATTATAAGCCATAAATTTTGTCGCGAACAGACGTGAGCACCCATTTTGCGATCATAAAATAATTACAAAACTTTTAAAATCCGTAAAAACAAAATAAGTTGGGACGACGCTACAGCGAAAATTTCATTTGAAAAAACATTCCCAACGCGTTATGTAACCCGCGTTTCTATAAATATTTCTTCAAATCGTCCTGGTTTTCAGCTTGCGCAATTAACGTGACTAATCTTTAAAATTCTTACGACTTAAATTTATTTCGTCGAAATTCAAAATTTTATAAAACCAACGGCAAAAAAGAAAAATAAAGAAAACCTTCGAATTTTTCGCAACCCCGCAAAACGAGTCATAGTTTTAAATAAAAATTCGGCTGCTGCATTCGATATCTCGAAATTCGAGACAACAAAAAAAAAATTCACACTCACATGGAGTTTTTAGCGTTAGCATTTCCAGCGCCCACGCTGAAGCAAATTTTAATTTTAGAGCTTCGCTGGATATAATCCAACTTTCCGTTAATATAAATAAACTTCATGAACTTTTTTATGAAAGGTCAAATATGAATAAATCGTGTGCAGCAGCTCCTAAAACCAACAAAAAATCTTTTTTAATACGAATATTAATAAATTTTTGTTTTTGTTTGCAGGAAGGGTTCAGGGCTGTACAAGAATTCTCCCGAAAAACCAGCCCAATAGTCCTCTGCCGCTGATAAATACAATAAACGAAATATGCCGAAGGTTGTAAAGCAGGAAGGAGAGGATCCCGATCCTACTCCCTATTTGTACGTTTCCCTAGAACAAAAGCGAATCGATCAATCGAAGCCTTACGATGGCAAGAAAGCTTGCTGGGTCCCAGATGAGGCGGAGGGCTACCTACTGGGCGAAATCAAAGCCACTAAGGGAGATTTGGTTACCGTCTCTCTTCCAGGAGGCGAGGTATGTTACCCGTAAAAACATTCAAGAAAATTATTTATTCTAAAATAAACACATTCATTAACTTTAAAAAATTTTAATAATCAGGTGAGAACAATTCCAAAGGATAAAATGTCTCAAGTCAATCCGCCTAAATTCGAACGTGTCGAAGATATGGCTGATTTAACATATTTGAACGAAGCATCAGTTTTACACAATCTCAAATCTCGATATTTTGTCAAACTTATTTACGTAAGTTGCATTTCATTATTTAATAACTAATTTTATTATTTTTTATCCGAACAGGAGAAATCATTCAAGAAAGAACAAGTTACTCAAGTAAACCCACCGAAATTCGAGAAATGTGAGGATATGTCTAACTTGACATACCTTAATGATGCCTCCGTCTTGCACAAT
Source organism: Liposcelis brunnea (assembly GCA_023512825.1). NCBI lineage: Eukaryota > Metazoa > Arthropoda > Insecta > Psocodea > Liposcelididae > Liposcelis > Liposcelis brunnea. The sequence goes on along the minus strand of CM042065.1, from coordinate 15,811,244 downwards.
CTTAAACAGAGATACTATCATAAGCTTATTTACGTAAGTCCCAGAGGCAAAAAAAGGTCTCCCCATTGCTTTTGTTTGGCTGCACATTTTTCATTTTTGTCACTGCCACCAAATTTTTTTTAAAAAAAAAACCTATCATTCCTTAACGCTTTTTTTAAAAAACTACCTTGCTTCTTTCCATCCTGCAACCCAAAAACCATCATCCTCATCATTTTTTGCTGTGCTATTAATTTCCCGTAAAATCGTCACTGGGACAGACTCCATGTTGACGTAAGATTCTCCCAAAAAATTTTCTTTTGTTAATTTTTTTTAATGAATTCCATTTAAAAATGTGGACCATTTATGGAATTCAGCGTGGTTTGTTCTTTTCAACGCTATATTGTCTTTCTGATGTAACCAGCGGAAGGTACGCAAGAGCTTCGTACCTGGTTTTCTTCATGTCGTGATTTTTTTTTTCAATTTTGTGTTGGGAAAATTATTTTTTACTAATTAACTTGATTTTCTTAAACAGACATATTCCGGCCTTTTCTGCGTCGCTATTAACCCTTACAAGAGATACCCCGTCTACACGAATCGTTGCGCTAAGATCTACAGAGGCAAGAGACGTAGTGAAGTCCCACCTCATATTTTCGCCATTTCTGACGGTGCCTACGTAAACATGTTAACAAGTAAGTAATCTTCAGTCCTTCGGCTTTTTTGCCGACCAAAACTTGTTTCAAACATTTTTGGCCACTGGATTGCTCTAATTATTTTGATAGTCACGTAATTTTTCTCTATTTCTCTCTTCTCAGATCGTGAAAATCAATCTATGTTGATTACCGGTGAGTCTGGTGCCGGGAAAACAGAAAACACGAAGAAAGTAATTGCGTACTTCGCCACTGTCGGCGCCAGCACGAGCAAGAAGGAAGAAGCCTCCCAAAAGAAGGTGATTACTGCTACACTTAAAATCCACAAATCCTATTGCAAGACATTTAACTTAAAATTTTGTTCATTTCTAGGGTAACTTGGAAGATCAAGTCGTCCAAACTAACCCTGTACTGGAAGCCTTTGGTAACGCTAAGACCGTGCGTAATGACAACTCTTCTCGTTTCGTAAGTATAAACTTGCAACAAAACAATAAAAATACTACTGAAGATATACTAATTTGCTTTCTTTTTGGTTTAGGGTAAATTCATCCGTATTCACTTCGGCCCATCTGGTAAATTGGCTGGTGCTGATATTGAAACCTGTAAGTTGGAATAATAATGTGCAGAAAACTTAATGAACCATGAACTTATGAGTTAATGAATATATTTCCAGATCTGTTGGAGAAGGCTCGTGTCATCTCCCAACAAAGTTTGGAACGTTCATACCACATTTTCTACCAAATGATGTCCGGCTCCGTCCCTGGACTTAAAGGTGAGAATTCCTGAGTAAACACAAGACAGATTTAAAATGATCATCTGGAATTATTGCTTTGAGCTTTCGTCTCATAAGGGTATCGTTGTTGCCATTTGGCACATAGTCAAATTTTGTCGATCAGATTTAGCGTGTTCATGATAAGGGGGAGTGACTTGGGCAAGAATACATTTAAAATGAAAATATGGTTCGATATTGGGGAGAAACAGGGTGCATCAGTTAGTGTAAGGAAGAGAAATAATAATTCGGAGAAAAATTATGTTAAAGATGATACATTATGGCATAAAATATGTTGAACATTATAGCGCCAATTAGGTGACCATCACACACTTGGGTAAGAAACTGCAACAGAAGAGTCTTCAAAAATTTTTACATGGATCTAGTTGTTAAAAAGAAGCGCCAGATCTCTGAACTTTAAAGTAACGACATCATCATCTGGCGCTTCTTCCACTATACTCATCCTAAATTTCTGTTTCAGGGTTCGATGGCTCTGCCTTTCGATTTTATAATTTTTCCATTTACAGGGCTCACCCTTTCTTCTTCATCTTTCCATTTTAACCCTTCATACATTATTAATTTATTATTTTTCTTTTCTTATCAATATAATGCATGACACAGAGCAGTGCCTTCTTTCGGACAATATTATGGATTACTACTACGTATCGCAAGGCAAGACCACAATCCCTAATGTAGATGACGGTGAAGAGGCCCTGCTAACCGACGTAAGTTCCCCCTTCCAGACTGAGGAGAAATTTTATTTCGCTTATTTTTACAGTAAACTTCGATTAAGTAGAAATCATAGTCATTCACATCCATTCTGTTGAATGTTGATTTCATTTATTATTGGGATAATTGGTCGCCTTATTGGTTTCTTTATTTTATTTTTTAGATTCTTGGGTAGCTTTTGAATTTTTTATTTTTTTGATTCTTATTAACTGATCATGGTTGTTACATCAGCCATGAGGCAAACCTTTTCTTTATTTATTTATTTCCTCCGGGCCGTATTTACGTTTGGTATATGGGACAAATCAGTGGCTGCCAAATTAAATACGGTTTTAGATGCTTGAGTCTTGTAGAATTTTTTGGTTTGATGAGTAGTGAACCCTTTTTGCGAAACCCTCGACCCTTACCCTTTAAACCCTTGAAAAATCTATGGAACGATTTTTATACCGAAATTTTTTTTAGAAGACATCGAGACATCAGCGACAAGAAAAAACACGAAACTTTTTTCTTTTTTTTTTTGATGGTTACCTTATTTTTTTTTAAAAAAAAGGTCGAATAGTGACAGACCGATTTTAAAAAAATCAAATTTGTTCATCCTTAGAAATATGCCTCCTCTCGAATAACGTCAATGATTACTACTTCGTGTCACAAGGAAAAACAAGCATCCCTGGCGTCGACGATGGGGAAGAATTGTTAATAACTGATGTAAGTGCTGACCACTTAACACCAGTTCCCAGGATCTGGGTCACTTTTCTCTATCGCAAAAAAAAAAAAACGAACGCTATAACTATTCGTCGTCCTTAAATGTGATGTTTCCTAAATGTGTATTGTCTCGTTTCCTTCGTAGTTAACAGTTTTCGTAGATAAAAACCTTGTCGTCGTCTGTTTTTTTTCCTTTATTTGTTGAACTAATGCATGTAATCGATGGCTTGTTTGCAGCTTTATTAAAAATAAAAAATTTAAAGACAAATTATCGAACACTGCTAGGAAAACCGGCAAGTTATCCTTACATGCAGTAGTTCGTTTATTGTAGATATTTTTGTAAATTGTAGTTATTTGTTGGGTTGAAAAAAATCTTAAGCATGTTCGTTATTTGTCTTTAAAAATTAGTAGCCGCCAAGATGTATTTAAAAAAAAATCCGAGGCCTTCGGCTGTAACTATTCATTTTGAATTGTTTATTTATGCACCCGCCCAAAATTCTAGCTTATTGAAAATTCTTGATCGTGATCCAAAAATCACGCGATTAATTACACAACAATTTCTCGTTGCTTTTTCCTCTCAGGTTAAGGAAACTCGGTAATTTCGACAATAGTTGAATTTTTTTAAATGTAAAAAAAAAAACTTGGCAGCAGCTAAAAAAATTTCAAGAAAAAAAAGGGCTACGAGCTTATAAAAGCACGAGCTCTTTTTTTTCTTAAATAAACATACTAAAATAAAATAATTATGTGTAACAGAAATGACCATGTTAAGCAACAGAATGGCAGATTATTCTTTTATTAACCAAGGCAAAACTAGAATACCTGGTGTCAACGACTGTGAAAATATGGATATTACGGATGTAAGTCCGTAAGCAATATATCACTATCATTCTCCTATCCTCATAAATAGTATGTAAGTCTCTGCAAAAAATTCGCCTAACATCGATATATCGCTTCACTAATCATTTCTTCCTTCATCTGGAGAAATTAAAAAAAATGGATCTCGGCGCGCCTTAATTAAAAGCTTTAGTTCTTTTTCAGGTCTTACAAATATCGCTGCTAGCTTCTTCTTCGGCTATTAATCGTTGTAGCTTAAAATACGTTTTCGCGCTTGCAATCGAGCGTCCGGCGCATTGTCCGACGCTCTTGCAAGCGCGAAAGAATTTAATGCTTAATAAAATGGCTTTAACAACAGCTAATAATTGCAAAACAAATGATTATATTTCGGCTTGTAACTAACTGCTGAAACTAATATTATTTCAACAGAAATGTGCTTGTTGTCTGATAACATCTACGACTACTACAACGTCTCACAGGGTAAGATTACGATCCCCAATCTTGATGACGGTGAAGAATGTCAGCTGACAGATGTAAGTAACTTAGAAAAATGTTACCTATCCCATAAATAAATAAAAATGGCTAAAGTTAATGTTATATGTTACATAAATGTTGCTCAAATGTGTAAGACAAAATAATCAAATAATAACATGAGTAGGGGGAGCTGGGGGATAAACCAACTTGGAATAGAATTTTTCCAGTTAAAAATAAGAAAAACTAAACAAAGTAGATCCTCAGCTCCCCTGATTATGCTTTTTAGCCATTATAATTTCGGAAAATCATTGAGAAGATACACGATTTTTGTCAAGTTGAAATTAAACCTGCGAGTTCTAGATTGCTAGCTAGATTTCGTGGTTTGATTTCTGATGGGCAAAACCATATTCTTCTGTGTGAATTTCCAAAATATTAATCCCACGGCTAAAGCTGAGTAAAAATTATAATCTAAGATTTTTAATAATTTTACAGCAAGCCTTCGATGTCTTGGGTTTCACTCAAGAAGAGAAGGATAACATCTACAAAATCACAGCTGCTGTCATGCATATGGGTGGTATGAAGTTCAAGCAAAGGGGTCGAGAAGAACAGGCTGAAGCCGATGGCACAGAGGTAAAATAATCAATAAACGTTTAAATTCCATCACAAGACTAATTTATGGGATATTACTTACAGGAAGGTGAACGTGTCGCCAAATTGTTGGGTGTCGACACACAAGATTTGTACAAGAACTTGTTGAAACCCAGGATCAAAGTCGGTAACGAATTCGTAACACAGGGTAGGAACAAAGATCAGGTAATTATCCCAAAAATTTCCCTAATAAACGCCCAAGCCCTCAACGATACTAAATTGCTGCCTTTGATCTTTTCCAGGTATCATACTCCGTCGGTGCCATGTCAAAGGCTATGTTTGACAGATTGTTCAAATGGCTCGTCAAGAAATGTAACGAAACACTGGACACCAAACAAAAGAGACAGCACTTCATTGGTGTACTGGATATTGCCGGTTTCGAAATTTTCGACGTAAGTATTGTAACATGAAAATATGATAAGCAGATATCTTCAAGGAATATCGTCTGAGATCTCAGATAAGCAAAGAAAGAAATGAATGGGTCTTTGAATATGTAATGAGGTCTCAAACTTTATAATTTGATTAAGTGAAATTAATATGGATATTTGCTTAAAGCTAATAATTGAATTTAAGAAGTTTATGGAATTAATAATGAAGCTTGAACATTGGCTATTCAATTAAAAGAGTAAAAATTTAAGAATTCACAAAGTATTAGTAGGAGGATTCTCCTTTACTTAAAAAACAAATTCATTCAAGTTCAAACTGTTCTTGAACCCTCCCATCGATACTACTTATCAGCAGAAAATTGAATGTCGCCTTGAACTAGGAAACCGATTTCCAATCAAATCAAATTTAATTATTAGCAACATGGTTAAGTTAATTTTTTTTAAAGCAAGAAAGGATCCAGAACGCATCTTAATGCCTGAAAATATTATTCTTTCTTGTTTCTTCCTTTAAATTAGCGTAAGACAACTAATTCTCCTTTTTTTCAGATTTCTTATTTTTTATATGAATTGGCTCGATCATACCTATCTCATTTTTTTCAGAATTTTTTCTTGTACAATTCTCTTTTGTATAAAAACATTTTTAATCGCTTCCGCTTTCAATGCAGCTTCTTATTTGCTTGCGAATAACCAAAAAACTATTTATTTGATTTAAGTATAACGGGTTCGAGCAACTTTGTATCAACTTTACAAACGAAAAACTTCAGCAATTCTTTAACCACCACATGTTCGTTCTTGAACAAGAAGAATATAAAAAAGAGGGGATTGTCTGGGCATTCATCGATTTCGGAATGGATCTCCTTGCTTGTATCGATCTTATCGAAAAGGTTAATCTATTCACCCTTCCCCCTTAGTATAAAAAAAATCTCGGTCACTTTTCTCAAAAAAATTATTTAAGCGCAACACAAAGGTACGGTACGGGTTACCCCTTATTTTTTTCGATTTTCTCTCCATCGTAGAATATTTCGATACTCCCCCTCTCGACCCCCCCCCCCTTTTTTTGCCCAAGTAGACTATTGAAAACATTTCAAATCCCCCCCAGTAGATATTTGGAAACATTTCAAATTCCCCCTGTAGTTAAAAAAAGTCATCATCACATAATCACATCAATAAATTGTTTTTGGGTTTAGTAGCTTAATATAATTATTTTTTTTCAGAACCTTCCACTAGTAGTTCGCTGTTGTTTAAACAGAAAATTCTCCAGTGTATTAATTTTATTCAAATATCGTAGTTAGTTAAGCTAATTATTTTTTTTAAAAAAATCTTCGACTAACCAAAAGCTTTTGCTTGATAATTGCATAGTACAATGGCTTCGAACAACTCTGCATTAACTTCACCAACGAAAAGCTTCAACAATTTTTCAACCATCACATGTTCGTACTCGAACAAGAAGAGTATAAGAAAGAAGGCATTAATTGGGCATTCATCGATTTTGGAATGGATCTGCTCGCTTGTATCGATCTTATCGAAAAGGTTAATCTATTTACCCTTCCCCCTTAGTTTAAAGAAAAAAATCTCGGTCGCAAACAATTTTTACATACAGAAAGGTACTGTAAGGGTAAACCTTTTTTCAATTTTCCCCTCACTGTAGAATTTTTGGTACTTGCACACCCCTCTCCCCCCCTTGCACCGAAGTAGATTAATGACGTATGCAATTCGAATGGTCTCCTGCACCAAGATTTTCCACTAGATTATGTATTAATTTTCATTTCATTTCATTTCCACAGGTCATTATTCATTTTGTGTTATTTGTAAATAAAAAAAAAACCGATCATTACCATCTCGTTTACATTTTTCTCTTCGTCTAAAACCTGACGAATCGAGGATTTTTTTGGTAAAAACTGGCGACCATCATGGCTGAAGCGCATATTGCGCCACGCAAGAAACTTTAGCCAAATATTGTGACTTGCGCGACAATGTTTCAGCCATGATGGCTAAACAAAGAAGACAATGCGGTACCTAGCTTTTATATCCGCATTGTAATGCAGAAGCTATACAGTTGCTACAAGTTTGCCTCCTGCTATTAAGCTCAGCTGACCGATATTGTCTTCAGCCAGTACTGGTGAGGCTGCTCTTGCCTGTCAGTAGCATTTAAAGCGTTTTCCAGTCTTGGCTGCATGCAGTGGAATAGCCACTGGGAGGTGGGATCGTCACTTGCCTACGCCAAGAACTATAATTTTCATTTCATTTTACAGGTTGACCTTTCATTTTAAGTGTTTTTTTATTTTTTTTAAAAAAACTGTCATCGATCATTTATTCACCTATTTTTTTCATTTTTCTTTCCTCTCGCGATCTTATATTTAGGATAATGGCTTTGAGCAGCTTTGCATCAATTTTACAAATGAAAAGCTTCAGCAGTTTTTCAATCATCACATGTTTGTACTCGAACAAGAAGAGTACAAAAAAGAAGGCATTAATTGGGCCTTCATTGATTTCGGAATGGATCTCCTGGCTTGTATCGATCTTATAGAAAAGGTTGTTAATCTATTTACCCTTATCCCTTAAAAATCTCGGTCGCATGTTGCACAAACGAAGGTACGGTATGGGTGACCCTTTGCTCGATTTCTTCCCTTTTAGAAATTTTTGATACCCCACCCCCTCAATACCGAAATAGATAAATGAAAACATAACAAACCTCCTCGTAATTTCGATGAAGTTTTGAATGCCTAAGATCCTTGTAAATTTTAATAAAATAAATTTGTAGGAAGCATGAATTGTGGCCATAAAGAATTTAAGTACTTCTCGTAAGCAGAGAGACTTTTCCCATAAGCAGGTTGCTGGCCCGACTTGATGATATCTAGAATCTATGTCAATGATGCAGATAATCAATTTATGTGATATACAGTCAGCCTTACCTAACCTAACCTAACCAGTTAGAAAAAATCCGAAAAGCGAACAAGTGTGGGAGTCTTGAACGCTGCCACTTGCTCTTTTTTGGAAGCTCATTAAAATCAAATATAGTGATGTCACACTATATTTTGGTCATTTGTCTCATCAGAAATAAAAACCGCGAAATTTAAAATTTTTTTCTCCAACTTTGTCATAAAAATGTAGACTTAGAATAAATTGTACTATCTGAATAAAAAACATTTCTGTACCTCAGAGCTAGAACGTCGAATTTGAAAATCTCAAAATGGCGATTTTTCGTGTTTACCTTATGAAAATCGGCCATCTTGTTGTTGTCATGGCAAACTACTGCCACAGAACTGGCTTACTTACCTTATTAGCCTTACAGAGCTTGACGCCATATTACCGCATCACAGACAGATCTATTCTAGTCCGACATTTCTTAGGGATTTAGGGCTTGTTAAACGGTTATCCAGAATCCTCCTAATAATCACCATCGGCTGGGTCCTCTTTAGAGTCTTTCAAACTCTTCTGATTACCTGAAATTAAATTTATTTTATTAAAATTTACTTTAAAAAAATCATGAATGCTTATTTTTGGTTTAGTGGTTTTACATATTTTTTTCCAGGTTTTCCCCAGTAGTTAGCTGCTTTAAAAAACTAGAAATATTCTCTTACGAATATTTTAGCTAACCATTTATTAATCAAAAAACCTTCTAACCAAATCCCTTTGCTTGATAATTGCCTAGTACAACGGTTTCGAACAACTCTGTATTAACTTCACCAACGAGAAGCTTCAACAATTTTTCAACCATCACATGTTCGTACTCGAGCAGGAAGAGTACAAGAAAGAAGGCATTAATTGGGCATTCATCGATTTCGGAATGGATCTGCTCGCTTGCATTGATTTAATTGAAAAGGTAGCTTTAGGCTTTTAAAATCAATCAAAATCGCGCTGCTTAACTTATGCTTCAGGTAGTATTTTTTTAATACAGTAGCATGCTTGCACTTTGCTCCTTTCATCATTTTCGCACTTGCCTGAGCCATCTGCTTCCGGCTTTCAGGAAAATAAATGTCCACCATCCATCATCATAATCGAGCTCCAGTGGGTTGGAAAGCGTCGATTTTTACACGATATCCATTATTCTAATCCCGTTTTCTTTTTCAGTAAATCATCCGATGGGAGTTTTAGGAAAACGGAATTTCTAAAATCTCCTTTTTTTATACAAATTGATTTACCTACCTCACCTAGAAGTGTGAACACATATCCAATAATTTGTTTTGTCTGTTTTTTTTTTCTATTTCTGTTTCGACCTTGTATGCTATATTAGTTTAACGGGTTTGAACAACTTTGCATCAACTTTACCAATGAAAAACTGCAACAATTCTTCAATCACCACATGTTTGTTCTTGAACAAGAAGAATATAAACGTGAAGGGATTGATTGGACCTTTATCGATTTTGGAATGGATTTACTTGCTTGTATTGAACTTATTGAAAAGGTAAAATATAAGCGCCGGGGTTCGGAATCTCATCAGCAATCTACGGTTTGGAGTTTTCTTTCCTATTTATCTTCATTGAAGGGGACTTTTAAATGTTTTTTTCTAGATCACACGGAAAACCCCTTAATTGATTCAAAGGGGTTTCGATCTAAAAAAACCTTCCATTTCGCACTTTTTTTCTTTTTTGTTTCTTTTGCACAACTGTCCTTGTCCGTTTTATGTGATAAGACCTTTTGAATCAAGGACTTACGTAATAATTTTCATTTCATATTTACAGGTCACTTTTCATTGTATGTGTCTTTTTTTATGTACATAAAAAAACCGATCATTGTCATTCTCTTTACTCACTTTACATTTTTCTCTCTTCTTTACACAATCTTGTGTTTAGTTCAATGGCTTTGAACAACTTTGCATCAATTTTACGAACGAAAAGCTTCAGCAATTTTTTAATCACCACATGTTTGTACTTGAACAAGAAGAATATACCCGAGAAGGGATCGAATGGACATTTATCGATTTCGGAATGGATCTCCAGCAAACTATTGAGCTTATCGAGAAGGTAAAACAAATGAGGCTGAAGCTAGAATTTTATCAGTGAGGGTTTTCTATTTGTAAAAAAAATCGTAACTAACTCTTTCAGCTAAAAAATCCTTTGATTTTAATTTGACCTTAAAAGTCTGCAGTGAAATTAGGATTTCTGACAAGAATTCTTCAAAACAAATGTTGCCAACAATTTTTGTCCTAATGCAACAATCCCAGCCAGTATCTGCCAATCATTCGAAATTTCCTCAGCAACAATCCCAACTTAGTCAATTCAAATCTTTGTCATCTGGAAATCACACCCTAATTTGATCAGCTGTAATGACCAAAATCCTGCCAAAAGATTGAAATTTTATCAATCAATCTTTTCCTGTTCAGCTGTAACGATTTCAATTAGTCTTATTAAATCAAACTATTGCAACTTATTGAAATCTCTTGTCTTGTTACTGAAAATTCGCTCACAAATTTTCCTCTACACACTTTACACTCTCACTTTTACTTTTCCTTCATACATTTTCCTCATCTAAAACCTGACGGGACTACTAATTTTCATTTCATTTTACAGGTTCACCTTTCATTTTAAGTGTCTTCCTATTTTGATTTTTTTTTAAAAAAAGAAAATCTATCATTTTCATTTCTTTTACTTACTTTTTCATTTTTCTCTTCTTCCAAAATCTTGTCTTTAGTTCAATGGCTTTGAACAACTTTGCATCAATTTTACAAATGAAAAGCTTCAACAGTTTTTTAATCATCACATGTTTGTCCTCGAACAAGAAGAATATAAGAGAGAAGGGATTAATTGGACCTTTATCGATTTTGGAATGGATCTCCAGCAAACTATTGAACTTATCGAGAAGGTAAAACAGCTGATGTTCAAGCTGAAACAATTGTCCCTTAGGGATCTCGTATAGTTGGTTCGTGATGTCCTTATAGTTCGTGCCGTCCTACATGTTTAGAAGTTTTTAACTTTATGTTCCTAATTAATTAGACTTATAAAACGTCAATTAAAGGTTCTCTGATTTAAATTCCCAAGAATATCGTTTAGAACAAATATTGCCAGGAAATGATCTGCCCATCTACAAACATTTCAACAATGGCAGCCACTTTTATCTTCAAATTTTAATGGCACGATATTGCTATTTCTGATTCGATGAAAATAGTATGATTTTTAATCTCCGCCGAGCTAGGGACTAAAAAAACCAAGCCGAAAGTAACTAACTTTCAAAGTCAGTTGAGTTCTACAACCATAAAAAATTTTCCTCTTTAAACTTTCTACATTGTATTTATTCTGTCTCTTCCTTCATACGACAAACTTTCTTCATTTTTATCACCAAACGCTAAATTCGATTCCCTAGCGTTTCCTCTCGACACAAATCTTCACCTCTCGAGACCTCAAGCTCTTCACGGAACAAGAGTCTACCCTCATTCTATTTGTAACTAATAATATAACTTCAAAAAATTTTCAGAACATCGTCTATCTCTCATCGTTGGACGTCGCCATTCGCATACAAACAAAAACTAAAAAAAAAACCATCTCATTATGTGTTTTTTTCATTTTTTTGTAAATGTTGTTTGTTCTTTTTTTCTTGTTCCTCTGTAATCTGTCCAGTTCAACGGTTTTGAACAACTTTGCATCAATTTCACGAACGAAAAGTTACAGCAGTTTTTCAATCATCATATGTTCGTACTCGAGCAAGAAGAGTATCAAAGTGAAGGCATTGAATGGGCTTTCATTGACTTTGGCATGGATCTTCTTGCCTGTATCGAACTCATCGAAAAGGTAAATTCGGATGCGTAGCCGGATCATCGCCGCAGCCAGGATTTATAAAAACTAATTCGCTTACCATTATCCAGCATAAACACTCATATTTACACTCATTACATATTTTTTACTTCTCAGGTGAAAACACATCGTCAGCCAAAAACAAAAAAAAACTCAAGGGGACGAGTTTTTTTTTTTATAATCAACTCACATTATATGTAAAACCTAATCAACACACGAATTGGATTCTTAAAGAATCCAGTTTTGTCCCAAGTTCCTTTGTGGGGCTTGGCCTGTAAAAGCTCTTCAAAAAACAAGAGCCGTTTATTTTTTGTGTGGTTTTTTTTACCAAGAGTTGAATCATTGTAGTTTAATAGTTTCGAACAACTCTGCATCAACTTCACGAACGAAAAGCTTCAACAATTCTTCAATCACCATATGTTCGTTTTAGAACAAGAGGAATATCAAAGCGAAGGGATTGAATGGTCATTCATTGACTTTGGCATGGACTTAGTTGCAACAATCGAACTACTTGAGAAGGTATATTTAAGACTGGATCTTCTCCAAAATAAAAAGTCAAGACACGAAATTCAGGATTGTATGTCGAATGTTACTTACCAATGTATGTTTTTCACATGAATCTTTCAGCCTGGCTACTGGAATGTGATCAACGTTACTCTCTTCAAATGCTTTGTTTATTTTTGAAATGTCGTTATCTGAAAAAAAAAAAACGATGTTTCAATGTTTTTTTTTGTAATTTTCCTTCTTTTACTAATCTGTTCAATGTTTAATTAAAATCCAAACGACGGAAATGCTTTGCTTTGAATGGTGTTTGATTTATATGTGACCTTGTGTACTTTAGTTCAATGGTTTCGAGCAACTATGCATCAACTTTACGAATGAAAAGCTTCAGCAGTTTTTTAATCACCATATGTTTGTGCTCGAGCAAGAGGAATACCAAAGGGAGGGGATTGAATGGACCTTCATCGATTTTGGAATGGATCTTCAGCAAACTATTGAGCTTATCGAGAAGGTTGGGACGCCTACTAGTTTCGGGATTATCCCAACTCCTCTTTTTTTGGGTTTTTTATTTTTTTATTTTTTGAAAAAGAAAAAGCATTTCCGGAAATTTTTAAAGATTTTAATATCAAAATGCTTTTTCAATTTTAAAACATAGCAAACTAACAAACTTACAAATTTTTTTTTATTATAAATTCTGAGACACAAGCAACTTATGAGGTAAACACATAAAAACAAAAAAAATACTCTAACGATCATTTTTTGAGATTTTTTTTTACCGATTATTTGACTAATCCTTTTTTTCAAAAGTTTGATTAGTTAGTTTATGTAAGGTTTTTTGTTCTTGTCTCGTTTTTTTTTTCATAAAAATTTTTAAAGGATTAGTTCAGTTAATTTTAACAGATTTAAATAATCAAATTCATTTCACGTTTCGTTTCCAAAACATCAATAAATTTTTAATTGATAATGTTTACTTCAACATAACTATCTGCCCCATCAATAAAAAATAAGCTTCTCAAAATTTTTCGCTGCCACCAGTTTAACTCGATCCAAATTTCCCGGCTAAAAAATAACCAAAACCCTTTTGAAAATTTTTTTATTGTTTTGGGAAAATTTCTCCGTCAAAATCAATCCATTTCTAATATTTTTTTTAGAGGAATGCGAAAGTTTTCCCCCCCAATTTTCAAGCTAAGCACGCCAATGTTTAACTCTCAGTGCCGCTTCAGCTTTTAACATAAAAAAAATATCTGCATGACAAAAGAAAAGAGGAGTTAAACGTTTAAACACATTACATAAATTTATTTCTCAAAAAAAATATATTTACGAAGAACATTCCAAAATCAAAAACAAAAAAAGCGGCTGAAAATTTTTGTCTACTGATAATTTAACTGTTCGTTTTATTATTTTTTTTTACGCTTTATTTAAACTTTTAATTTCAGTTGCTTGCTTCAACCAATATAGTAGATATTTCAGCTGGCAGAAATATCAACTTATTTCATTTGCTTTCGGATTCTTCTACTCGTGGCTAAAATTAGAAACGCTAATTTAAAAAAAAAAAAAAAATTATAACGGGACAATCTAATTTTAGCTAACACACATTCGACGAACATTCATTTAACTCGACCATTTATCATCTCATGTAATTTCAGAAACAAATCGCACTATAATTAATTTATTAAAAAAAAATCGGGCAGGTAAGCTCATTTTTAATTTTCAGAAACCGAGGAGAGTTTACGTCACCGGTAAGGACCAAACTATTATGTTTTTTATTTCTAAAAAAAAAAATTAGATATATTTATAAACGTATTAGTCGTATTATCGTCATAGAATAGAAATCTTTAAAAAAATAGCGCAAAAGTTTCGATTCGTAACGTGTATTTTGCATAACAGCTTTTTAGTAAAGAAATAACGAATATTATTTTTATATAAAAAAATCTGTTAGTTAAAATTTTGAAAGTATCAAAGTAGGAAAAAAAATATTGAGAATTCAGAGAAAAAAAATTAGCTAGGGAATTTTTGAAAAGTCCGAAAATTGATTACTAATAAATACTTTGTGTGATTTCTTACAGCCCATGGGTATCTTGTCCATCTTAGAAGAAGAGTCTATGTTCCCCAAGGCTACTGATAAGACCTTTGAGGACAAATTGATGTCGACTCACTTGGGCAAATCTGCTCCTTTCCGTAAACCTGCTCCACCAAAACCAGGTTGCCAAGCGGCCCACTTCGCCATTGCTCACTATGCCGGCACTGTGAGTATAAAAGCTAATGTTTTTATAATTAAAAAAATTGCCAAGCATATATTGACTACTTTGCTCTTTTTAAAAAGGTATCCTACAACATCACTGGATGGCTTGAGAAGAACAAGGATCCCTTGAACGACACCGTTGTCGATCAATTCAAGAAGGGCACCAACAAATTGGTTATTGAAATCTTCGCCGATCATCCTGGCCAATCTGCACCAGCTGAACCAGCTGGTGGCGGCGGCAAAGGCATGTATTTTTCTTTCTTAAAACAACCGTACTGAATTTTATATTTTAAAATTGACTTTTTAAAAAAATTCAGCGCGGTTAAAATTTTTAAATTTAGTTATTGAAATCAACCAATCAAATACATTTCCATTATAATAACGAAAAAATTCAACCAATCACCGCATAGCTTTATCTGATTGGACATAAACTCTCCAATCACACTGCAGCAATACCGTGATAACCAATCGTAGCGTAACGTGTTCTGATTGGAGGTACACTCTCCAATCGCATTGAAGCAATACGATGATTGGTTGCAATTCCAGGCAACAAGACGAATAATTATTTGATTGGTCGCGGTTTAACCAATAATATTTCTTTCAGATTAATTCCAAGATCATCTTTTTATTTTTCAAAAATCAATCCCCCCAAAAATACGAAAAAAATATTAAGCATGATTTTTATTTTCCTGGTATAGGTGGTAAGCGGCAGAAGGGGTCTGGATTCATGACAGTATCTGCCTTATACAGGGTAACTTGTTTAAAAAAAAGCAATTATTGTTGTATCGACTTTTATGTTCTACTGGTACCGAACTTCGATTCGTTCTTTTAGTTATTTATTTTTTCTTTCGCTTTTGGGAAAGAGAACGAATCGGAGTCCGCTTTAAACTCGCTTTCGCTACTAATTTTACCGACTTTGTTTCATCGGACTATTTTTCGTTTGAGCAGGTGGCAGAGGCAAGAAAGGTGGTGGTTTCGCTACCGTCTCATCGTCATATAAGGTATTGGATCACAATTGTCAAAACGAGAATGCATTTGCCCTTTTTTTTCCTTCACTATTTGATTGAATGCAGTATTTAGTTATCTTTCTGCAGAATGGAATAAGTTTCAGCATGATTCCCAGACCAGATGAAACGGAATGGGTTCCCTTCATTTTTTTTCAAATACTATTTTTGAATTTTGCTTCATTTTTTTTTTAACTATTCAAGTAACGTTTTTTTTTTCAAAAAAAATATTTTTTAAACGTTATTAGAATAGTTTTTATCTTCGGGATTTTTACAGAAAAAATTAAGTTTTTTTTTTTTGCTTTTTTGCACGTTATTTTTTTAAACCGCGATTCTTTTTTTTAATTTTCAAGACGCGAAGCAAGCATGCTCTTTACCGCGAACATCGGATCCGTAACATATTTTCATCATTTTTAGTTAAAAAAAAAAAAGGATATTTTAAAAATGGTGGAAACCGCCTTTCTAATTTTACACCTTATTTTTTAGAAAATGCATTTTCATTGATTGTTGTGATGAGTTTTTTTTATTTTTATCCACAGGAATTTTTGATTGAATAAAAAAAATATGTCAAATCGTAGAGAGGATGGTCATTGGGACAGTAGACTCGAAATGGTTATCAGTAGTCATATTAAAATTTGCATGTTCCTTAGAAAAGAAAACGCATCGTCTAATTTGTAACGGGGTTAGGTTAGGTTTCTGGCTAAAACAATCTAAGGGCTAACATTTTTTGGAGATTGTAACCAAGGCTCATTGGAAGAGAAAATAAGCCTTCTTTACCATTTTTTTTGGTCTAAAAAATACCTTTCAAAAAATTCATCATGAGAATATTTTAAATTACTGGACTGGGCATATTTTCTCCCCCAAAAAAATTTAAATTTAACGAATTAATCAAGGTGGAAATCACACGAATTTCATCAAAATTTTACAGTCTCAACACCAAAAGCCATGTGATTCCTGCCTAAAAGGGCTGAACACTAATAATGTACCGATCAAGTAATTCATTAAAGCGCCTGTTAATCGATGATTAGGCAAACATGTTATATTTAAGCTAACAAAATTTCGCTGGGCTTGTTCAAAAAATCGTTTTTTTTTTTACAAATATGACGATGCCGGTTTATTAATTATGAAATGGCGACTGGGACATAGCATTGCTTGATTGTGTGAGTATAATGATTAGATAGTGTTATGGAGTTTCGGGAGTTCCTGAAGGACTACCTACACCGTAGTTAGGCATTTTTGAAAAACACATGTATGTATTTGTAATGTGTTGTCTTGTCACGTAGCTAGCAAATTTTTTTAAATGTTATAAAATCTCTTAAAAAAGTTTTGCAATGCTGTTAAAAAAAAGGGTTCAAAGCACAATTGCTAACATGCCATTGCAAATCTTTCATGATGAGATTATAAATGTCAAAAAAAGAAATCTTCACCTGAATTTTGAAGAATTCTCAAAAGCCTGTGCCACCAACTCTACAATATTTCAAAGATTACTTATATTCTTTGGCTAGTGGGACAGACTTAGGCCTAAATAGTTTTTAAATCTGCGGCAGCTAAACAGACCAAAAAAAATCCTTTTCGCTGCAATTTTTAACAAAAAATGATTTTTATTTTTAAAGTAGATTTTTGCTAGCCGCATTTTTTTTAAAAAAACATTTTTTTATTTTTGTCCAAAGCAAATTAATTTTTCTCCGTTATTTTGTGAGCCTCGCGAACACGTAAAACTAATACTTGATTTTTATTCCGCCTACAGGAACAGTTGAACAACTTGATGGCGACATTAAGAAGCACACAGCCTCATTTCGTCCGTTGTATCATTCCCAACGAATTGAAACAAGCCGGTAAGTTATAAAAACTTAGGGATGACGACTGAAGTAAGAGACATGGAATTCCAACTCGTGTTATTTTTTTTCAGGTGTCATTGATTCTCACTTGGTCATGCATCAGCTAACATGTAACGGTGTACTTGAAGGTATCCGTATTTGCCGTAAAGGTTTCCCCAACAGGATGGTCTACCCTGACTTCAAGCTCCGGTAAGTGAAATTTTAATTTAGGGTAGAATAGTAAAGAAATAATTGTCAGGCACGGATCGTGTTATTTATGATTTAATTAAAAAATTTTGAGGAACTTAGTTTTCATAAAGCCCTTAAGCAGTCCTTTTCAATCTTTATTACTCCGTGCCTGCAAAGAAACTTTTTAAAATATTATTGTGTCTGTGTAACTCTATATCGCCATGAAAATGTAGAGCTGGTGCGTGAAAAAAATATGACTAAAATGTTGTACAAGTAGTATTAATAAGGGGGATCCTGTTTCACTTCAAGGTCAGACTGATCAAGAACCCTCCTATCGATACTACTGAAGGCCACGAAATCGAATTTAGTTCTGAAGCTAATTTCGCATTTGGCCTTCGGCCCAATTTTCTATTTTCACGGTTTTTAAAATTCGCGCCGGCTCTTAAAAAATTATCAATACTCATCAGCTATTAACATAAAATTTTTCTTATGAAAAAAGATACATGATCTTGGCTCCTGCCATCATGACAGCCGAGAAGGAACCTAAAGTCGCCGCTGCCAAGTGTCTTGAATCAGTCGGCTTAGACCCTGAGAGCTACAGAATTGGTCACACCAAGGCACGTTAGCAAGTTCTCCCTTAAAAAAAAATATTTTTGTACCTGCGAACCCATTGAAAACTTGCTCGACCCTTTTTCACATAAAAAAATCACTTGTGTACATAAAAGAGTGATGTATTCACCCCCATGTGTTTTACCTGGTAGAATTTGGTTACCCGCCCTTTGAATGCCTTTTTTTTACCTGTAGGAATTTGGATCATTCACCCCCTTTTACCCTTGTAGTTAGGAATTCGCCGGAAAATTCTTCAAAGAAAAGAACACGAGCGACTTTAATTATAATCTTCTAAAAATTTTTTTTCAGAGCATGTTTATAATGGTAGAAATCATCGACATCGTATTTATTATAATAGTCAGGAATGATTTAACTGCCTGACCCGTTGAATTTTTCCCTTTTTTTTTCTTTCTTTGTTTGACGGTTGTTGGTTGATTTTATACTTTAAACAGATACAAGATCTTGGCTCCGAAAGAAGTTGGAAAGGAAAATGATCCTAAGAAATGTGCTGAGATCATTCTCACCACAACTGGGCTTGATGTAGAATCCTACCGTTTGGGTCACACCAAGGCATGTCTCTATTCGAAAAATCCTATGTTTTTTCTTTTTGTGTTTTATGTTCGTGTGCTCGCAACGTGTCCATGTGGTGAAAGAATTCTTTTTTCCAAAAATTATTTAAACGAAGCATAGTAAACATTTTTTAGGACTATAGACTGCTCTTTTAAATAATTTTTACAAAAATTAACCGTAATGTAATAGGCGTAAAGTGTCAGCCTGTTAACTTATCGGTTTAAAAAAAAAATTTTTGCGGTCAATAACTGTCCTTTTGTCTCTAACCAGTTAAATGTTTTTTAATTTTTCAGCATTGTGTCGTCATTCTCGGCATCTCTGTGGACTGATTATGTGTTGTTTTTTTCTTTTTCATTCCCTACATTTTTTTTATATGTTGAAATTCGTTTAAAAAATAAACCTGCCATGAATTTTTTTGCGGTTAATTTTTAACTCCAGGTTTATTTTTTAAAAAAAAAATAAAAACTGCATCCGAGACAGCAGATGATTTTTTTTTTATTTGTTATGCATCCTGACTAATAAATTGTGATTACGCCAGATATCGACTGCTGGCCTCTTGGGCCATCAAAGAGCCATGCGACCCCGCCAAAGCGGCTCAAATAATTATGGATGAAATCAAACTCGATCCCGATTCCTATCGATTAGGTCATACTAAGGTACAATAAAAGTGAGAGAAAGGCTGATTTTAAAAAAAGTAGAATTAGAATTTGGTGTCGGAGTATTTTAACTTTTGCCTAATTTTTTTCTCTTAATGTACAAATATCCCCCGGCCGTATTTTAAATCGTAAATCTGGCACAGTTTTTCGGGAAAAAAAAAAAATTATTAAATAACAAAATTAATAAAAAAGTCGCTTATTCTATTCTTTCATTTAGAATTTTTAAAGAGAAAAACGTAAAACCATGTACTTGAAATTCTTGATGAAAGAATAATATTCTTTTAATATAAATATTATTTATACAGACATTTCAAAATTTTTTTTTTATATTTGGGAAATAATTTAGAGGGCAAAATGCAGTAATAAATACGTTTGTAAAGCTTTGCTTTAATTTGAGGCATCCTAATAAGAACTACGCAAATAGTCAGAGACAGAGAATATTTGAGGCTTGATCGGAATTAAAATTATTTCAAAATTTCTGTCCGCCATAATTAATTTTAGGGAAATAGCTACCAAATGAAATATTCCACGAAAAAATAACTAATATTTTGGCTGAAACTAACATGCCTGACCTTCGAAAAAATGATAGAAAATACACAAAAATAGCAAAGTTTGGGCCAGACAGATAAATGTAAAATAGTTCAGAGAAAAATTGGCAATCGCCTATTTATAAATATTTCTGAATTCCATAATTTTTAAAGTCACAATATTTAATATTGCAACAATATTACAGCCAAGTGTGAATTTATAATCCTCGATAAAATATTGAAAATTTTTTGTAAACTCTCAAAACTGCATTTTTCTCTTGAGAAAATTCAGTAAGTCTTAATTTTTTTTAAACTTTTGGCGGAGTCTAGCAGTTAATTTTTTTTATTTGTAACTAACCTATCCTTCATTTATTAAAATGAGTGCAGACGTAAGTAAATGTAATTAGTGCAATAGGTGATTTTCAATCATTCATTTAATGTTTTCCTTAACGTTGACTTCTGCTTCTCAACTAAACGTTTCCAATCTTTTAAGATTTTATTTCCTAACAGCTAATTTCCTCTTTAGGTATTCTTCAGAGCTGGTGTGCTAGGTCAGATGGAGGAACTTCGTGATGACCGATTGGGCAAAATCGTTTCCTGGATGCAGGCCTACGTCAGAGGTTACATCGCCAGAAAGGAATTTAAGAAGTTGCAAGACCAAAGGTAAATTTCTCTACCTTTAACTTTCCACACATTCCCATTATTTTTCGATTCATTAATTTTAAATTTTAATTCACAGATTGGCATTGCAAGTCGTACAACGCAACTTGCGTAAATATCTTAAGCTCAGGACTTGGCCATGGTGGAAATTGTGGCTCAAAGTTAAGCCTTTGCTCAACGTCACCAACGTTGAGGAAGAGATGAGGGTAAGTCGAAAAAAAAAAAATTTTTAATAGTTAATAAAAATCAGAAACGAGGATTTTGATTTATTCACTTGATTTATAACAGAAACGAACTTTCTTTTTGAGATTTATTAGTGCATTCCTTGATTTATATTAAATGCATTTCCGAAACGTTTCCTAATTAAGTCTGAGTTAATTTTTTTTTCATAAAAAAAATAATTTGATATATCGAACGGTAATTAGAAACGACGTGGTAGACGTTCGCGTAGGCGGAAAAGGGGGGGAATCAAGGAAAAGAATGTTAGAACAGGTTTTAACCATCAAATTTTTTTAAAACTGATAAAATAATTAATCACCCGTGTATATCGAGATATAATATGACGTCATTATGAGAACTGTCATCGTTTGGAAGGGAAAATCATGATAGAGATGTGCCATTTGTTTTTTATTAAGATGACAGGATATGAATTGGGAGATTAGTTGGCAAATGAAAAGGAATATCGAATTTTTTTTGAAAAAGGTAGGAGAATTTCTTTTTTTGAAGAAAAAAAATCCCGCCTACGTTTTGACACATCTCATTTGCAAACCGTCTCACGTGCGTTTCGAAATTAACACATCAATAAATAATAGATTAAAAGGATTCAAGAAAAAGAAGGCATGTGTTTTTAGCTTTTTGTCAAATAAACAGATAGAGAAGTTTGTATTTTAAAATAGGAGATGAAAAATACGGATCATTCTGTATGTGTCGCTGAAAAAAATTCGAGGTCGAAAAACACGACAGGTAATTTTGAGAATTATTTACCTGGACGACCCCACCATTAAATTTAAAAGAGAAAAATTATCCTCTCCTCCTCCCCCGCATCCCCTCCCAGTTACATCTATTTCTGGAAATGAGACATTTGGAAGAAGCGAAAAAAAAAACATATAGTAAGATGTTATGAGGTCACATACTTTTTTTTTTTTTACCTAAAAACTCGACTAAATATGAAATTTTCCCCTTCATTTCTTCAATTTTTTCTTAATCTGACACAAGAAGAAGGGAAATTCACGTCGGATCGAGTTATCCATGAATAGTCTTTTTATGAGTCTTCGTTAAATTTAAATATTTCCCCTCGTTTCCCTCAAACTCATAAAAGTTTTAATAAAATTGGTGGATATTTTTTAATTTGTCCCGTTGCCAAGTGAGAGTTCCATCCTACCGTCCTACGTATACTCTTTTCGATCCCGAGAGTGGGATAACCGAAAGCCCTAAGGTGTTCAGTGTGAGATCGGAAGCGCGAGCCGAATGGATACCGTCGTAGCCGAAACGGAGGTGATCGAAACCCTCACCATGGACCCCGCTCATTCAGCTGAGACAAACGCTCATATCGAGGTTCGTTTCCGTTCTAAATCGACCGTGAACAAAATCCTCAAGTGCTCATTTAAATAAATAGTGATTTTAGTTTTTCCGTTTTTTTGTTTTTATACATAAAAAAAAATTTCCCTTACAGAAACTCGAAGAAAAAGTACAAAAAGCTCAGGAAAAATTAGAAGCAGAGGAAAAAGCACGTAAGGAATTAGAAGCCTTGAATGCCAAATTGTTGAACGAAAAAACGCAACTTCTCCAATCCTTGGAAGGTGAGAAGGGATCCTTGGGCAATCTCCAGGAACGTGCCGCCAAGCTCCAGGCTCAAAAGAATGATCTTGAGTCTCAACTTTCGGTGAGTGTATTTAAAAATCTTTTTTTTTTTAGGTTAGGTTATTTTTAATCTCATTCCGAATACAAATCTTTCATCGGGAATCATTGCAACTTTTTACAAGTGAAGATTTTTTAAAATCAAAAGGAACTAAATAAATATCGGTTCGACTTGTGCAAATAAACATTTACCAACGTATTTATTACTTTTTTATATTTAAACTTCCCCGAAAAAAGAAACCGAGGAATTCGATATTTATAAAAATAGTTTTTCTTTTACGGATTCATATGGGATTCATAAAGGCAAAAAAAAAAATTGAACCATAAGGGCGATATTTTAGACGCTTGAATTAATATGTGCGGATCTTTTTTTAAAGCTTGGCTCGTGTCCCGAATCGCCGTGGCCACTAGGTTTTGATTAATTACATAATATCAGATAACTCCACCGATATTTTGATAGGTTCGTCCTAAAAAAAATCACTTAAATAAAAATAAATTTCTTTTGAAAGATAAAAGAAATTGATAAGGAAATTTTTTCCCTCAGAAAAAAAAATTTATTTACTTTGGATAACTAAATCGATTTGTAAAATGTATTAAATATCACGGGCTCCCGATTTTGGTTTTGAGTGTTAATTAAATGTATCTGAGTTGGCCGTGACTCATATTTATGTAACATGTCACCTGACGTGGAGCTAGAAAGAGTTATTGCTAACAAATGTGCATCTGTTGATCATTTTTCACGCGATACTTTTCTCCTCTTTATTTCTCTCTCAGCTTTTTTTTTTTTATTTTTTAGCCCCGTTTCGAATTGTTCAACATATACCCGGAAATTGTGGCCCCCTTATAAAAAGGTTAATTAATAAAAAAAATAGGAGAACCTAATATCACGTTGCCAAAGGTAATGAGAGATAAGCGAAAATAAAAGCGTAGGATATTAAGAATAGCGCCGGTGAATCGTAATGTTGGCAAACCTGGCTTCATTAACGTGACAATGACACGTTTGATAACTTTAATTCGATGATAGACTTTAATTAATGCATTTTTCCGAGAATTTATTACATTAAAAATTTTCTATTATTAGTTTTTTTTTGTAAAAAAAAGTTTCACCAAGTGGGTTTCAAATGACAGTGTTATTGTTTCAGCTCCAAAGCGATATTCGAAACATTTTAACGATTATGTTTATAAAAATGAATATTTGTTAAAAGAAAAAGTTTAAAATGCTTTCACGACTAAGTGTTTTGACTTTTGGAAGACCTTGAACGTAAATAATCTTTCTTTTCGAATATGATGAGATTATAAATTTTGAGGTTAGTCATGTAAAGGTGTAAATTACAGCGATAAAAAGTTAGTGTAATATCCCGTGGGCTTCCCACTCTTCCTGGATCTCATCTGGTCCTTGAGAGCTATTTTAATATAACGCCTTCATCTCTTTTTTCAACTTTCGGCAACGTTTAGGGTTTGTGTATTAAATTTACCCCAAAATATTAATATGAATAATACTTTTCGAAAAATCATTTAGTAAAATAAATTTGATTTTAAAATTTCTTTTGAATATAAAATTTTTCAAAAGAAAAATTAATCTACAATTTTGACTTTTTAAATTATTTAAGTTTAATAAGTCAATAATCTAATCTCTAAACAACAACATTCATACCACTTTCTACGACATTAACACTTCTGAAAATTCGAATACTCGACGCTAAAGCTTGATTTGATTGGTCAACTTAAGTGCTCTAGGACTGAAGCTAATATTTGCACTTGTTTGACCATGTTGCGATAGTTAACGATTTCAAAATATATTTTTTATTTGAATCATAGCGATCTAACCGATGGTTTTGTACTTGACTGACTGAACCAGGTTCGATGCAAGCATAAAAGTCGTTCGCTCACTGACTGCAGCGTCAGTGGCGGATCCGGAACAGAGTATAAGCGTCACTTTCAAAGATTGACGCTAAAGCTCGCATTTTCTTAAGCAACTTAAACGTCATTTTTAAAAATAAAAAAAAATGGACGCTAATAATTGCAAGCGCAACGATATTGTCGTAAAAGTTGCCACTGACACTCTCACTGAGCGGCTTTTTGCTCTTTTGTGCAATGTATTTTGACTTCGTATTATTTCTAATGTACTTGTGACAAAATGAATTTTAATTGCTAAAATTTCAGGGTTTCTAATTAATCTGAAGCAACATGGTTGTCTTCGTGAATTATCCTTATCTGATTTAATATTAAACTTTAATAAAATATTCTTCAGAAATAGTATTTAACAGAGACCAACTGTTCTGCTTCTTCAGCTGTTGATAATGCATTGCCTAATTTTCTGAGAATACGCACTAATGATGCTCACGTTTTATTAAGAACGTTTAGCATTATTTTTTATAAAATTGATGATAACGCTGACATTAACGTAAGCAAGTTTAGAGAGAGTTCCTAAGATTGCCGCAAGTCATACAGCTTACCAAAAGGCAGTGCAAACAACTTCGAAAAAATTTCGGACTAATGTAACTGCTTTCATCCTGAAATTTCGGAGTACTGTAACCGTGTCCTAAATTGCTTTTCATTTTACGAATTACAAACACAAACAAGCCCCCGCCTCAAATACATGTGTTTAAAAATTCTTTTACTTACCTCAAAAATTTCGAGATTAAGATTTTCTGAGGTGGATGAGGAATTTCTTTTAACAAATTCAAATTCTCTTCTCGCTTGAAGTTTCTGATTCCCAAAAATTCTGAAAAGAAAAAGAAAAACGTTTAATTAAATTATTTAGTTTTAAATACTAGTTTTGGGCAACTAAAAATTATTTATTTTACGAAAAGCATCAATTTTTAAAAATCAAAGTTCTTTTTAAACGTCCCAAAAATGCATTCACTAAAATATTAAAAAACCCGTCAACTTTCATCAATGCATTTCTTTTTAAAAAATCGTCACTTCTCTTAAAATAAAAAATATAAAAAACTCATTCAACGCGATTTTTTTTTTGTGTTTAAGGAATTTCAAAAAAAATTATATTTAAATGTCATATTAAAATGTGGAATGTTCCAGGTAAATGACCTCGGGAATCGTTCCAAATTTCTAAAAGCCAGAACGTAATCATCCTCCCACGCGTTAGAATTTTTATTGCTTGACGTGTCATACAAATCGTAGACATATTTCATCCTTCGATTATTAATCTTTAAATCCTTCAAAAATTTTTATTTATAAAAATATTTATTTATACGCAGGACACACAAGAGAGGCTACAACAAGAGGAAGATGCTAGAAATCAATTATTCCAATCTAAGAAGAAACTCGAACAAGAACTCTCAGGAGTCAAGAAGGACTGCGAAGATCTCGAATTATCACTCCAAAAATCAGAAGCCGACAAAGCGACCAAGGACCATCAAATTAGGAATTTGAACGATGAGATCGCTCACCAAGACGAACTCATCAACAAATTGAATAAGGAAAAGAAATTGCAAGGAGAAACCAACCAGAAGACGGCTGAAGAATTGCAGGCTGCTGAAGATAAGGTTAACCACTTGAACAAAGTTAAAGTCAAGTTGGAACAAACCTTGGACGAACTCGAGGACTCGCTAGAACGCGAAAAGAAACTCCGGTAAGTAAAAAATACGAAACGGTGAAAATTAAATTGAAATTGAATTCTAATTGTGAAATTTTGATTTACAGTGGTGACGTAGAAAAGGCCAAGAGGAAAGTCGAAGGTGATTTGAAATTGACACAGGAAGCCGTTGCCGATCTCGAAAGGAACAAGAAGGAAATCGAACAGACAATTCAACGAAAGGACAAGGAACTCGCATCTATCACTGCCAAACTCGAAGACGAACAATCGCTTGTTGGAAAATTGCAGAAACAGATCAAGGAATTGCAATCTAGGATCGAAGAACTTGAAGAAGAAGTCGAAGCAGAACGACAGGCTCGCGCTAAGGCTGAACAACAAAGAGCACATTTGGCTAGGGAACTTGAGGAACTCGGTGAGCGTCTTGAGGAAGCTGGTGGTGCCACATCCGCCCAAATCGAGCTTAACAAGAAACGTGAAGCCGAATTGTCGAAACTTAGACGGGACTTGGAAGAAGCTAACATTCAACATGAAAGCACTTTGGCCAACCTCCGCAAGAAGCACAATGACGTCGTTGCTGAAATGAGCGAACAAATCGACCAATTGAACAAACTTAAAGCCAAGTAAGTTGACCAAAAAAAATTAACTCATCATCATCAATTTTTTTGTAAAAAAAAAGTTAGGGTTGCCCCGCTAGGGTATTATTTATCAATGGAAACTATTCCGCAGGGCTGAACATGACCGATCCAACTGTTACAACGAGCTCAACAACACTAGAGCCGCTGCTGACCAATTGGCTAGGGAAAAGGTAACCGTTTTAAAACGGTTCCCTTTTTGTGATGCATGCCCCTCCCCCCACCCAGCCCTTTTATATTTTTCATTTCGACATATCATTTCGATTTCTAAACAACAAAACAACTTTTCAAAGGATTTTTATAGTTTTTTAATGAGCATGTTTTGTAAACAATTCATTTCCTTCACAGAACCGAAAAAGAAAAGATCCAATACTACACGGAACTCAACGACCTCCGAGCCACACTTGACCATCTTTCGAATGAGAAGGTTTGTTAGCGTGAAAGCTATCGTGAAAAGCTCATTCGCTTTTAGCAGCTATTTGTATTATAAACTTTCAGTTTATAGCTTTTTCCAGATAAAATCGTGCAGCCGCAAAAAAAAAATTAAGCATGACTCAGCGAGTCTTTAACATTTTTATGTTTTTCTAAATGTATATATACGCCTTAGAAAATAGAAAAGCTTTGAAAGTTTCTCGAATAGGACGTAGTATTACGGTCAAAAGTGGTAGATGGATGGTTCGACATGAAAATTACATAGCTGAATATTAGATATCAAAACATGAAGAATAAAATCATGTTCAATTTCAAAATGCTAAATGGAAAACACAAGCAAACTAACCCTGTTGTAAAATATATAACTTGTCAACGGTTTGAACTAATCGCGTAACTAACTTCCAAAGAAAAGAATTTTTTTTTGTTACATAGCTCGTTGCTGTGGGGTGTGATTTATCGACGTCTATGCTTTTTATTTGTTTTTTTTAGATGTTTTTAAGAATTTTTTCCACAGGATAATTGATGAATGGGCGAATTTTAATTGTAGGTGGCCAAAATTAGAATTATACCCTCACTAATGAAGCGTTTAATTGCAAACTTGAGCTTTGAAAATTTATGCAAAATTTTTGAAATTGTTCCGAATTTTTAATGCAGCAATCTTCATTTTTGCTTTCATCCTTTCTTTTTCACAAAGTTTTTTCTAGATTTCTTCTCATGCCCCTTTTACTTTAAATTAATTTGTTTTCTGATTGACTTCTCCTTGTTTGGATTTATCCTCCTCAATCTTTCATTTTTAAAAAAGATGAAAAGATGAAGCGTAAAAAGGAAAGATAAAAAAAGATGGAAGAACAGAAAAATAAAAATTAAGATTAATGATGACTCTGTAATCTCATCATTTTCATCATTTCCTTCAACTTCATCTTCTTCTTCTTCTTCTTCTTCTTCATAGTCATTTTTATCTTCACCTTCATAATATTTTTTAAATCTTTCCTTCTCTTCTTCTTTTTTCTTTCTTTTCATTTTCAATTTTTCTTAAGCTTCCTTTCCTTCTTCATTTTTCTTCCTGATCATCCCCTTCTTTTTCATTTTTCTTCCAAATCTTTCTTGTCTTCTTCATTTTTCTTCCAAATCTTTCTTGTCTTCTTCATTATTCTTCCACATCTTTCTGGTCTTCTTTATTTTTCTTCCAAATCTTCCTTGCATTCTTCATTTTTCTTCCTGATCTTCCCCTTCTTCATTTTCCTTCCAAATCTTCCTTGCCTTCTTTATTTATCTTCCTAATTTTCCCATTCTTCTTCATTTTTCTTCTTAGTCTTCCTTCTGCTTTAATCTTCCTATTTTTCTTCCATTTCCTTCCTCCACCTTTTACTCTCTCTTGTTTCTTTACTTCTTCATCTCTTTCTTCTTGCTTCATCTTCGTCATTCTTTTCATCGCTATCTCTTCTACAGTTTTCTCTTCTTTCAGCCATTTTTCATTAAGCCCTTTCTTTGGCCATCTGGAATTAAAACGACGCCCCGCTCCCGCCCAAACCACTTCATCTTTTTAACAATTTTCTTCTTCCCAAAAATTCCAGGCTGCCGCTGAAAAGATTGCCAAACAATTGCAACACCAAAACAACGAAATCCAGAGCAAATTGGACGAGACCAATAGGACGTTGAACGACTTTGATGCCGCCAAGAAGAAGCTCTCCATTGAAAACTCTGACCTTCTCAGACAGCTCGAGGAAGCCGAATCTCAAGTCTCGCAATTGAGCAAGATCAAGATTTCATTGACCACTCAACTCGAAGACACCAAGAGGCTCGCTGACGAGGAAGGCCGCGTAAGTCAACAAACTATTATCAAAGAAGCTGACCAACCCTTGCCGATAGTTTGCATTCGTTGTAAAAAAGATTTAACGGATGAGCCGGTTTATTGTAGAAATTGCCAAAAAAGAAATTTTGAGAATGAATTAAAATTAACAGCCTCCGAAGAGGAGGAGAAAAAGACCTATAAAGTAGATGTTAAACCAGTAGCTAACTTAGATGCTCCTCAATTACCGGAGTTAAAACGAAAAACCAGCACACCCGGTACGAAAAAAGAATATTATAGCGTTCTTCCTGGTATGAAGTTTCAGTAGATTTGTATCGGGGGCGTTGAGAGTGATTTGGGGGCCCCTGAGGAGCTCAGCTAAACTGGGGCCCTCAAAAGATCACCCGGCTCCTCCGACCCTGGTATTTATACTAATTTTATTAAGAGACTGAATTTTTCTTGGAAAGGAGTGTTTTTGTAATTTTCAGTCTCTTAAAATATGTTTTTCTGCTCAGGAAAAATCTGTGATCTTGTTAATTTTCCGTTCCTAACAAAAAAAAGACGTAGTGGGCTTTTTAGAAACGTTTAGTGCTATTTAAATTCTTCTTCGAAATCTGTCTCTATCTTTCAAAAATTAAATTTTCATGACCTTTGACCTCTGCTTTATAAAAAATTCTTTGGCATTAATTTCTGCTTTTTTATTTATTTTATGTAAAACTTTGCTGTTAACTTCTCCTGTAGTTCTTTAATTAATTTTAATAAATTAATAATAAGTTATCTTTATTTTTATTTTCTATCTTCTTCCTTATTCGCTTTAATTAAAAATATTTTTAGCTTTAAAGATTTCAATAAAAATTCTGGGGATTAAATATTCATTTTTTTAGGAACGCGCAACACTCCTCGGCAAATTCCGCAATCTTGAACACGACTTGGACAACATCCGTGAACAAGCCGAAGAAGAAGCCGAAGCCAAGGCCGATCTTCAAAGACAACTCTCCAAGGCCAATGCTGAAGCCCAATTGTGGCGCAGCAAATACGAATCCGAGGGCGTTGCCAGGGCTGAGGAATTGGAAGAATCCAAACGCAAACTCCAAGCCCGATTGGCTGAAGCTGAGGAAACCATCGAATCCCTCAACCAAAAGGTTGTTGCTCTTGAAAAGACCAAACAACGCCTTGCCACCGAAGTTGAAGATCTTCAATTGGAGGTCGACAGAGCCACTGCCATTGCCAACGCTGCCGAAAAGAAACAGAAGGCATTTGACAAAGTTATTGGAGAATGGAAACTCAAGGTCGATGACCTCGCAGCTGAATTGGATGCCAGCCAGAAAGAATGCAGGAACTATTCCACTGAATTGTTCAGACTTAAGGGAGCTTATGAAGAAGGACAAGAACAATTGGAAGCCGTACGACGTGAGAACAAGAACTTGGCTGGTAAGTAGCTGCAGCGATTAACTTTTTTCTTTTAAATTTCGAACCGGCCTCATGATTTCTTTTGTGATTTCCAGATGAAGTCAAGGACTTGTTGGATCAAATCGGTGAAGGTGGTAGGAACATTCACGAAGTTGAAAAGGCTAGGAAACGATTGGAAGTCGAAAAGGATGAACTCCAAGCCGCTCTCGAAGAAGCCGAAGCCGCTTTGGAACAAGAAGAAAACAAAGTCCTTCGCTCTCAATTGGAATTGTCACAGGTCCGCCAAGAAATCGACAGAAGAATCCAAGAGAAAGAAGAAGAATTCGAAAACACAAGGAAGAACCACCAACGAGCTCTCGATTCAATGCAAGCATCCCTCGAAGCCGAAGCCAAAGGAAAGGCTGAGGCGCTACGCATGAAGAAGAAATTGGAGGCCGACATTAATGAACTCGAAATTGCATTGGACCACGCCAACAAGGCCAATGCTGAAGCCCAAAAGAACATCAAACGTTACCAACAACAACTTAAAGACGTTCAGACTGCCCTTGAAGAAGAACAAAGAGCACGAGATGATGCACGTGAACAACTTGGAATCTCAGAAAGACGATCCAACGCCCTTCAAAACGAATTGGAAGAATCTCGAACACTCCTTGAACAAGCCGACCGCGGACGTAGACAAGCTGAACAAGAATTATCTGACGCTCATGAACAGCTCAATGAATTATCTGCTCAAAATACATCAATCTCTGCTGCCAAGAGGAAACTCGAATCAGAGCTCCAGACTCTACATGTAAGTTCCTTTCAAACGTGAGTAAGAATTTCGTATTCAAGGCACGAAATTCTATGAAATTCTTTTTATTTTTAGTCTGACTTGGATGAACTTCTAAACGAAGCCAAGAACTCTGAAGAAAAGGCAAAGAAGGCCATGGTCGATGCCGCCAGATTAGCTGATGAACTTAGAGCCGAACAAGATCACGCTCAAACGCAAGAGAAACTCCGCAAGGCACTTGAACAACAAATTAAGGAATTGCAAGTCCGACTGGACGAAGCCGAAGGCAACGCACTTAAAGGAGGAAAGAAAGCCATTCAAAAATTGGAACAACGTGTTAGAGAATTGGAGAATGAATTGGACGGCGAGCAAAGACGACACGCTGATGCACAGAAGAACCTCAGGAAATCTGAGAGAAGGATCAAGGAGCTCAGCTTCCAAGCCGAGGAAGACCGCAAGAACCACGAACGTATGCAAGACTTAGTCGACAAACTTCAACAGAAGATCAAGACATACAAGAGACAGATTGAAGAAGCGGAAGAAATTGCCGCCCTTAACTTGGCTAAGTTCCGTAAGGCACAACAAGAATTGGAAGAAGCTGAAGAACGAGCGGACCTCGCTGAACAAGCAATTGCTAAATTCCGTCAAAAGGGTAGAGCGGGATCAGCTTCAAGAGGGTTGAGCCCAGCTGTAAGTATCATTTAACCTCCCCATTTAAAACAAATAAATAAGAACGAAATGATGGAAAAATAAAATTTTTAAAAATTCTCTATACTTTCTAACAATTTCTTTTTAATTTCATTAATTACGATTCAAAATAAAAAACTCATTTTAACACAAGATTAATTTCTGATCTAATCGGCATCATTTTCGTTCTATTTTCTTCTCTTCTGGGTCTTTCAACAAAAATGAAATAAAAAAAAAAGCTTTTCTAACTATTTTTTTCATTTTATTATTTCTCTGCAGCCACAGCAAGGCAAATCTCGCTCAAAATTGGCGTTGGAATAAAAGACCGACGCTAATAGTAAGTCGTCCTTCGTGCCCCTCCATTTGTTTGAATTTTATTTGGCTAAAAACCTAAATACTAACATATTCTCTAAATTGATTTCATTCCTCCCTTATTTTTTTCTCAAGATTGAAGCGTTCAGGGTTGAAAACCGTGAAAGATTTTAGGGAAAACATTTTTTTATCCTATTACACAAAAGAAAAACCAAGCATGAAAGATTTTCCACTTGTTATGATTACCTTAGTCTTAAATTTGAAAAAAAAGATCGAAAATCGATGTAGCACAATCCAATGAAGCGAATCCGCTGCATTGCGCAGAAGAATTTCACAATCAAGCGAACTGCGCACACCTTTTCTGTACGCATGGAAGTGCTTATTTTCACTAGAAATGAACACCAACCCGAAAAATCGGAAAAAAACTCAGAAAAAATATTTTTCATTATTGTTTTTAATCCTGATTCTGCTTCTCAGTAGCGAAATCATCTAATCGGCTTATTTTTTTTTTTAGTGTAGGTTAAGAATGAGCAGTATTTGCCTGATGGATTTCATTTTCGTTAAAAAATAATTTTTTTTTGTACAACGGAACTCAAAACATGCAATACGACACAATCGACGCACGTTTAAAATTTACACGATTTACAAAACAATTTTTTTTAGATATTATCCTATATAACGGAGTAATATCAGTGTGAGCTTTTTCGGTAGAAATAGCACCGAGAATGTTTTTTTATTTTTTAATTTTTTATATTGTTAGTTGTAGGCAGTGTGACTCATGCTTATGACCCCATTTCTGACTTAATTATAAATTCAATGTATTAATAATTTCTTGATTTTTTTATTTCAGCATCATCGGCCACCACATAGGCCACAATTAGACGGGTTGTCGTTCCCGCCTAGGTTCGATCTGCACCCGGATGGGGATCTATAATCCGCCTAAGATGAAAACCATCAATATTTTTTTTTTTTTGAGCGCTCCCCCAAAACCGCACACAACAATTTATGCGCTTTACTAATTTTTATATAATTTCTTTTTTTTAAAAAATAATACTTGTTCATTTTTTTTTTTGTTGTTTTTTTTAAGTTAACGCATTACTAATGTTTCTCTATCTTAGCCAATTAGACATCAAAAGTTTTTTTCTTTAGATAAAAATAATATTATCGTTTTAACTTTAAATAGGACATTTTTACCTTGTTCGAAATGTTCGATTTTTAATTAAATAAGATTTTTTTATGTAAAGAAAAAAAATACAAAAAAATTTTTTAAAGGCAGGGGACGCTAACTATTAAGGGAGAAAATTGTACATATTTATTTTAATATAGCTGAGATCGATGAAATATTTGATGTTATTAATTTAAAAAAAAGAAAAAAAGAAGAGAACATAAGTGTTAGCTATAAAAGGGGATGTGCGGCATTTAATTGCTTTATATAAAGCTAAAAAAATTTATCAACAAATTATGTACGACGAGTTATAAAACTCGGCTTTAAAAATTTTCGCAAGACAACGACCGTTATACAGAAAATTTTACTTGTAAACATTATATTTTAAAAAAAATTAAATAAATCAATCATAAAGATTTAATTTGTTAATATTTATTTCACATTACATCTTCCATCTCAGTTGGCAACATGGTGCTGGGTATTTCAGTGCCTTCTGTCATTTCCTCAGTTACAGTCGTCCCTTCCGTAGTGATATCTTGCAATGTAGTAGTTTCGGTAGTTTCGTCCAGATTAATGGCGGATAAAGGCACTCCCTCCACCAATTTCCTGTTCTCCGGTGATTTTATTGTCAAATAATTTTGAGGAGGCAGTTTTCTGCCTTTGACGCTTTTCAAGTTATCGATTCCTGGACTTGAGATTGAATCCTGTAAACCTGGTGTAGATTTTAGGGGGCCTTCAGTTGCATTTATACTAGTGCTATTGCTATCTGATAAGAAATCTGAAAATTCAAATAAAATATTTAATTCGGTTGTCCGATTAAAGAAAGGGTTGTAGTTACTGGATGGCGTACAGTGAAAAATGCGCTTCTTCTTAAACTCATTTATTCATGGTCCTATGGCTATACAATACCATAGTAAAACCCATTCTAACATATGGGGCGCTCATATGGTGGCCTAAAACAATGCAGAAGCAAACACAGAAGCAACTAGCAAGCGTTCAACGGCTTGCCTGCTTATGCATTACAGGTGCAATGCGCACTACTCCAACTGCGGCCTTGGAAACCATTCTTAATCTACCACCTCTAGACCTAATAGTTCAGAGCGAGGCTAGAATGGGGGCATATAGGCTGCAGGCAAATCAGAATTGGCACCCCCGTACTACTGGAGGACATGCCAAAATAATCTGTAAAATCACAAACCCGTTGCTAGAAATGGGCAGCGATTTTATGGCTCAAAAAGTAACCTTCGACCAGCCTTTCAAAGTTGTAATAGACTGGGAAGAATGGAACGCGAGGCATGCAAACCAGTCTCCGAGAGACATCGTCTGGTGGACAGATGGCTCAAAAACAGGAGCTGGAACTGGAGCCGGAATTCATGGCGCATCTCCTAGATATGATACTTACGTTCCTCTGGGTAGGTATGCCACAGTGTTTCAGGCAGAAGTCTATGCCATTCACCACTGCATCAGAGAAAGTTTGAGGAGATCCTATATCAATAGGCCAATCCACATTTTCTCTGATAGCCAGGCGGCTTTAAAGGCGATCTCTGCTACCCAAATAACTTCAAAAC
This sequence comes from Liposcelis brunnea, assembly GCA_023512825.1. Classification (NCBI taxonomy): domain Eukaryota; kingdom Metazoa; phylum Arthropoda; class Insecta; order Psocodea; family Liposcelididae; genus Liposcelis; species Liposcelis brunnea. The sequence goes on along the minus strand of CM042065.1, from coordinate 15,776,399 downwards.
TTGTTTGGGACTGCATTCAGGACCTTACAAACCTGGCCAACCACAACAGAGTAACACTTGTGTGGGTGCCGGGGCATAAAGGTATTCCTGGAAACGAAAAGGCGGATCAACTGGCCAGGTTGGGCTCATCAACACCCTTTACCGGCCCGGAACCGGCCCTTAGTATTACCAAAACCTCTATTCGAACTCTCCTTCGCGAGTGGACCAAAGAAAAACACGGCGAACGGTGGGCAGAAGAAGAGGGCCTCCGACAAAGTAAGTTAATGTTAAGAACTATCTCTACTAAACTTACAAAAGATGCACTGCTACTAAGCAGGCAACAATTGAGAGTAGTAATAGGCCTAATAACAGGACATTGCACTCTCAGAAAACATCTTCACACAATCGGTCTCTACAAAGATGAACCATTGTGCAGACTATGTCTAGAAGATGATGAAACCCCCTTGCACCTAATTTTTGAGTGTGAGGCATTAAATAGGTGGAGAACGACTCTTCCAGGCCCCATTGCACTGGATAAGGAATTCCCCACAAAAAATATGATGACCAGTCTACTTAACCTCATCAAAGAGGCTGACTTGGTCATCTAAAACTACCAAGCAGGGAAGATACAATAAGCGAGCAAATCGCTTCCGTGTCGGGCTTCTTAACCCAGCTCTGCTTGTGTTAAAGTAAAAAAAAAAAAAAAAAAAAACTCATTTATTAAAAGCGAAGAAAATAATTCTTGATAAAAAAATATCAACACGAGCAAACGTCTAACTATCGATTGAAGCGACACTAGTGACAAAAGTTTTACCCTTCCCATTTCTTCTGAATTCCGGGACTTTATTTCCATGAACTTACCTTCTGGCTTGTACAAAGATCCATACTTTGATCCAAAAAATCGAGAATCAAGAGGTCTGCCAGGACGTTTCACCTTCTGAGGATTTTTTAAGACACCTAAAAGACAAATTTAATTAAAAATAATTAAGGGTTTTATTCTTTAAGATTACTCCATTTACAAAAAACAAAATTTACCTTTAACTGTCCTCATAGATTGCTGAGCTATTGTCTTCACTGGAAGCAGATTTCTAGAGTTTGCTGCTTTTACTGATTTTTGAGCATTAACATCAATTTCTTTCCCAGATTTTTGAACCTTAACATCTTCTGCCTTCACAGATTCTTTAGCTTTAACATCTTCTGCCTTTACAGGTTGCTCAGTTTTACCATCTTCAACCTTCACAGCTTCTTGAGAATTAATACCAACTAAAACCCCTAACAGCACTACCCCAAACACTAATTTCAGTTTTCCTGCAAAAACCTAAAAACAAATCATTTTTAAAAATAATTCTTCTTCCTTAAATTTCTAGCTAAAAAACTTACCATGATGACTGAATACTCCCAATTGATTGACGAAGCGGAGATGAAAACCTTTAGATTCTTTTGCAAAAAAAACACTTTTCAAGTACAACCGGTAATGATTCACAACTTTATTATTTAATTAATTAATATTCAATGAATTGTCTTAACAGACAAAAAATTTAACCTTTGACTTTATACTGAATATGCTTTGAAGACTTAATTAAAAACAATCCAGGTAAATTTACTAACTAAATATATTTATGTTCTAATCACAAATACAAAATTAAAAAACTCACTAAAGATTCGGAAACTTTTTCAAAAACATGTTAAGTCCTTTGCCTTCTAGCTTTTCTCCAGGAATATATGTTCCAGTGGCATATTTAATCCTTTTCTCTTTTAAAAACTGCCAAGATTCTTGCGCACAAACTTCAAAATCAGCTATTTCTTTTGCACAAAAATGTTCTTCAAAGTTATTTTTTTTTAAACAGGCAAAAACTAGTGTAATCTGCGGTATACATGGTTGTGTAGTAGTTTTTTGACCTGTATTTAATACACCTTCTCTCAAGGTCAGTCTTGAGTTTCTAGCTAAGTGGAACGGTACTTTAGTTTCATCCTGAGGTGTCCTCCCTTTTTGAACGTGTCTAGGAGGGAAATAGCGAGGGTGATACCTCATTTTTAATCTGAAAGGATATCAATAGATTGGACTGAATTCGAACAAAATTTCAACTGTGAACACAAAGACTGAGAAATTCATGATCATGTAATAATTACCTTAAATTAAGAAGACTTGGTATTCACACAAAATATCACTATTATACAAATTTTTTCATGAATGTATTTATTATTTTATTTAGGTAAAATAAACACGAAGCAGAAGTCGTTAACCGATAAGCAATGTCGCCACTAACCGTAATTTTCCTATTCAAATTTTCTCTCTCAATATTTAATTAAACAATTATGTACTGACCTTAATTAATTAATTATTTGTCGTAATTGACATCCATTTCACTCTTAAAAATGTACAAAAACGTATGTTACGAAAAAAAAAGATGGAAAAAAATACACATTATTTACTAAGGTTGGCAGCAATGGCGTTCGAGATATCGAATCGAACTCGATTCATCAGCTTTTGGATTCTGCGATGTAAACATTCCAGTTAATCAAGAGTAAAAACACTTTTTTTAACGTTAGTCGCTAACTTATTCTCAATGATGTCGTGATACAAGAGTGCTTGAAAAGGGTGAGTCTCCGTACATCGAAATTTCAAAGCTAAATGGAATTTTAATCGATTAATAACGTTATTCAATTCGCCGGTTTTAAATCCATCAAATATTTTTATCAAAAGTTCAAATTCCGAATATCATTCATGCTTCTTTTAATTTTAGATTAAATTCAACACCATGCTGAGTCTAAATCGAGTTAATTCATATTTTACACTATCATGTGTCATTGGGATCTTATTATCATGCTACGCTTACATAGTTGAACTCAGAAAAGAAGCAGATGCAGGTTATGTAGCAGTTTGTGATATTAGTGAACATATAAGTTGCACCAAAGCATTTTCATCAAAGTGAGAATCATTCACAGGTAATGCATTTTTAATATTATGATACTTAAACTAATTTTGATTTTAGGTATGGCAAAGGTTTTGGAATCGTGGGGAGAATATTTGGTGAAAATTCCATTTTAAATCAACCAAACAGCTTAGGTGGAATATTTTTTTATACCCTATTAATTATTTTAAGTATGTATCAAGTAATTAATATTATGAGACAACAACAAACAGTTAATAATGATGAAATTTTTTTATTTCAGATGCTAGTGAAAAGAAATCTCTGCTCCGACTGCAAGTGTACCTCTGCATTTTATCGAATTTTCTCTCAGTTTACCTAGCTTGCATTTTATATTTCATTCTACATGATTTTTGTGTTGTTTGTGTAACTACATATGTTGTAAATGCTGCAAATTTATTATTGGTGATTAAGAAAAAACAGATTTTGAGGATAAATTTTTCAACTGAAGAAAATGGCCATGATTCAAACTATTCAAAAACAAAATAATTTAATTTAATGAGCCAATGGAAATGGTTAAGTGATATGCATTTTAGTCAGAATTTTTTTTCTATTGTAAAACTAACGGGTATGAATAACATTTTGATATTTATTTTGAAAACAATTCCATTTGTGGGCCATTAAGAAAAATTGAAACAAGAAACTGCGCAAGACTGACATAGATAAACTCTATTTTGTAAAGTGGATTTTTTTTATATTTTGTTAGCCAATTCAGAAATATATATTTTTTATTTTTGTCATATTCAATTAGACTTGGATCTGTTAGATATAATTTTTTTGGGAGGGCTGCTTATAGTGTAGTGAGCAAGTCAGAGATCTCTTTCCAAAAACTTAAAATGAGAAAATTGAGAATTTGAAGCAAAGCAATGAGTAAAAATTGAGTGAAAGCAGAGAGTTAAAAGTCAGAAGCTTTGGTAGATCCATTACATAAGTAACGCAGGGAGCCGAGAAGACAGTGGATACTTCGATGAGCCGTCTGCTAAGCAGAGGGCTGCCATTTTCTCGAATTGGCACCCGCCATGATCTCAAAGTGGACGTCGCAGTATTGCCCCATAAGCTTCTTATTGGACCATCATGGCTAAGGAGTAAGCCTTCTATTCTCTAGAAAACTCGGTCATCTTTTACCAAAAAAAATGTATAGAAAAATTGTCAACAAAATTTTTGGGCCAACAGCGCTGAGATGAGTTAACTGACAGATCACAATCTCTCAGTATTCTCAAAGCAATCATACTTTCCGAACGGTAGCCGAAAAAACCATTGCTGCACACATTGCAAAATTCGCTAAAAAATTTCTTATGTTCGCCAAGTAGATCATTTTCCCCAAAGACCATATTAAGCCTCTGGTACTATCACCTTCTACCAAAACATTTCATTTCAAAACATTTCACCTTCTACCAAATAATATTCAGAACATATTCATATATCAATATTAATGATGCTTAAAGGACAAAACTAAAAAAAAAACAAACTTGACATTCTCTTACACATAAACAACTTACTAATAATCAATTTTAAAGAATTTCCCCTAAAAAAAATTTAGGAAAAACAGGAAGTAGCCGCCAAATCAAAAAAGCCATCTTCCTTTCCATTTATTGTCATTTACCTTACACTTTCATAATGTCCAACAATTTTATCATCACTTTATTCCCCGACTCCTACCCCATTTATGCAAATAACCGGGCTTTAAATGGGCTGCCATTGATTTTTTTTCTCCCAATATAGAAACTTGTAAAGCGGCGTAGGTAAACTAGAATGATACGGTATATGACGTAAATGGAAATGACAAATTAACCTCCTAACTGGTCTAGGATGTAATTGAATAGTAATAACGCTATTATCGATTATCAGTTTCAATTTCTGATTCAGACAAAAAAAAAAAAAAAATACTTTCATTGACTAAATTCTTCACGGACGTTTTCACTTATAAAAAAATAATGTCTATTATTTATGAGATTGAAAATTATTATTATCAGTGAATTTACGCGCTTTTCCGTTATAGGTCGATTATCCTGCGAAGCGGGTATTGCCTCTTATGGCTCAATATTTCACTTTTTCAGCCTTGATAATCTTTTTTTTAGAAAGCAAAATTTTGAATGAGGTTTGAATTTTAATAAGTCAAAATCGAACCGGGCTTTAGGGCGCTGAAGCCTCTAGTTGGGGCCACTGCCAGATTAGCTTAAACTGGCTTATGCCGATAATGGCGCTATAGTGCTCAGCGAGGTCCGCAATAGCTCTAATGGGTTTCGCTCGTCCTTCGTCGTAAGGGCTTCAACCATTCTGAGCAGAGATTTTTACACTCCTAACGACTCTAAGCATCTAGCCCAGCATGTCTGCAAATTCCCACTTCGTTATTGCGAAATTTAATTCTCAGATCGAATTTCGCCCTTGCAACTTACAATAAAAAAAAGAAGACACTAACGACCTTTCTGATTGTTACTGTCCTCCACCATTGCATTTTTTGAATATTTAAACATGGCGGGTTTTTGTCTGGCCCAGGAATAACCCACAATCTCTGCCCACTAATGAAATTCCTCGGGAATGAAAAAAAAAGGAACAATTAAAAAATCGAGAAATCGAGCTTGGGACAATCGAATATTCAACCTTCGCTTTTTATCCTAATTTTATGGTAGGAAAAAAAAACACTTCTGCAGTTGTAAGATTGGTTATTGTAGGCGTAATGTAGGTGATTATAACGTCATAAGTCTTTCATCCTAGGAGATTTGTACTAATACCTATCTCAGCCACATATTTGGTGTAATTATATATACACGGCCCGCAATCAAGCATCTTTAAAAATTGTCAGTTTCGTAGGAGCTGGTAATGATAGTTCTTGCGTAAAGTGAATGTACACATGAAAAATTGTTATTTTTTGGTATGAATTTTAAATATTTACGGAATTTTTACAGCAATGTTTAGACTTTTTTTTATATAAATTGGAAAAAAAAACGTATCAACCTACACTTTGCATGTGCACATCACATCATCAACATGTCAATCAAACCAGAAGACCAGTACCATAAAAAGGTGACCTCCGATAACAATCTTCCTACGTATGTTCCTTCATGTTCGTCCATTTAGGGATAATGCTTTTTAGTTGGGATTCTGATTGGGAAATTTTATATTTTTGTTTCTAAACTAGAGTTTTTAAAAGAATTTGAAATTATTTGTATGAAGGCTTCTTCAGTGACTTCCCGCCTGAGTTCCCGTTTTGGAAAAACCAGAAGCGGCAAAATTTTTTAATGCAAGATCTGTTTAATTTGGAACAATAAAGAAACATTATCATTTCCTGAAGAGCTTGTGCTGCAAAGAAGATTATTAGAAACCAAGAAAGATCTTAAAAAAGAATGAAAAGCAATAAAGAACTTGAACATTAACGAAGAACTCTTAAAGAGCAAAGAAGAGCCCTAACGGGAAAATCAACGAAATGCTCCTGAATTAAAACAAAGAATATGGCGGAGTGGAACATAGATATTGGCTAACTTGGGCTCTGTAAGGAAGAGCCACTCTCATGGGTGGCTGTGAGGACAAACGTATCTGTAAGAGTCTATAGGTCGATCTCACTCTCATTTCAATAATCGCTTTATAAAGAGCGATTGATGAATTATCGCTGGTGCCGAGGTGCCATGGGCGCCGGGTCCCAAAAATACGAACAAATCTAATTTATCTCAGACTAGCTTTACAGTTTATATGAAAAAGTTTAAGATATTCAACAAAGGAACGTTTTCCTATTTACATATACCCTTTTCGCTCTAAACTATCATTTCCCCTCCTTTTCCTTGACATAGTTCCCACGGCTATCACCATCAGCGCCACCGTCGTCCCCTATATATAAGGAACGTCATTTCCCCGCGACCCTCAGTCGAACTCGAACTGAATAAAAGAAGTTAAAAAGAAACTTACCCATAAAATAAGTCCACGGGAAGGTGCGTCATGCCTGATCAGCAGTTTCTTCTACCTGGAAATAAAGAAATCAAATAACTTTATTAAAATTTCGATCGCAGTTTAACTAATAAAATATTAAGAGCTAAAGCGCTATCTGTTTTCTACTCTGCCATCCCAATAAAATCAAAAAAGTCATATTAGGTCACTTCTTTTATACTCCACCAGCTATCCCATCCGAGGATGTAGAATATCCATCCGGTAGGATTGCTATTAAGATATGATTGACACTAGAGAATATGCCTAGGTTTAATAATAAAATATGGCACGCGAAGAAGTGCGAAAAAGGAAAACTAATTTTAATCCCTTTACAATTTGCCAACACGCAAACTCTAAAATCAAGAAAAACAAGAAATCAAAATTAAAAAGATGAACAAGATGCAGGTGTAAGACAAAAAGCCGGATCTAGCTATCAAGTGAACAAGTATCAATTCAAATTTATCCAGAAATCGACTTCCTCGAAAATTTTCCAATCTTTGGGAATTTAAGACATATCATCATATTTGTTCTAATCCACTTTAATTCCTCTTAACATTGTCAAATCCGTCTCAGTTCAGGAAATCCATGCCATTCTACTTATGGATTTTCCTTGAACAGCCAAAGGCACAACAATTTCTCTTTACAATAATTTATGAACATTTTAATATCGCCATTCTTCTTGACAAGAATAGCCGAAACCTTCAAAATATCAATTCATACTAATAGCCCTACTGTAGCACGATACCCACAACTTTTTTTTATAACCATCAAAATTTCACAAGCAATCAAAAAGACCTTTATACATTTAACCTTCCTCATCTTATGTCACTTCTCTTAAGTGTTTATATTCAATCCGCGGATTTAATGTTCAGAATCTTCACTTTTTCATCCATTTTCACCGAGCTCAAATTTCACAGCCATTCATTCCCCCGAATTTATATTCCTTCCAACCTTGTCTAACGCGCTACTCGTTTGCAATAAAAACAAAAAAAACACTCAAGAAAAATATTGTTTATTTTAAACGCGGCAATGATGAAAAAGAAATAAAAGAAAAAAAATTGCATGTGGAATTACATAATCCGCACCTAAACGGTCAACCTGGAGAGAGCCTGAGTGGTATCATTGCGAGGACCAACAGGTACTTGTCAGTCGCTCCAAGCATGTGCGTGATAACTCGTCTCGCTCTACTGATCTCGTTCTGACATCTTTTTTTTTCTTCTTGCGCGCGAATTTTCCAGATTTTCCGATGCGTGTAAATGTTTAAACATATTGAACGTTAATTATAGCGCGTTTCTATAATTTTTATTTAGTTATGTCAGCTATAGTGTGTGAATTTTAAGTGTTTTTCTTCTAATCATTCTTGGATTATCAAAAACAATTTTCTGGACAAAATTTTCTTTTAGGTGAGTTGGAAAACTAGAACCCAGAGGATCAAAAATCTTTCAAAAATTTTGGCTGCACTTTCTGTAGCTGAATTAAAACGAGACATGAGTCATGATGGCTACTAAGAAAATAAGCTTGCGCATAAAAAAAGCTATTTAGAAAAAACTAGTCACTCAAATCATATGTTTTACAAATGGCGGAAATGCAACAAGCTGTGCTTGGCTAATTTAATAGTGATTCACAATAATTTGATATAAACTACTTCGTATATGGGAGCAAGTTTTATTCCGAAGAGTGAATGAATTTAATGTCGTTAGATGATTTCATTCATACTGCGTTTGTAGGATGGTTAGGAATCGTTCCGGGAAACAACGTTAGCATCACCGTTTTTGGTTATCAATGAAATCTTTTTTCTTCAGACCTTGAAAAATAAATAAAATGTAAGATACGTTTTAATAAACGTGACATATCATCCTTTGGTTGTAATATATTATCGGATTGGATTGTAAGGCCAGAACCATTGGATTGTTCAGGGATACTGAAGATTTATTTTTTTTAAAGGGGCTAGAGAAAGTTTTCAAAAGAATTAAAAAACCTACACAGATTTTGTAAAATTCGTGTTATTTTATTTAAAGACTTTCTCGTGTTTATGGTTAGCTCTAGGGAAAGAAAATTTGAGTAGGAGTAGATCAGGTTACTAGCCTGACATTGCAGATTTTAAAGGGGGAGGAATAATTTAATGTTCTCACAATTTTTAAGAAAATTGTTTAAGGAAAGGATCAGAATTTTGCAGAAAATTCTTCTGGAAAGGTATGGGATAAAATTAAACAGCTTTAGAGTTTAAGGATCTTATCGGTAGAAAGGCTGCCTCGCAAAATGTATTCTAGAGGTTCTTCCTTCAATTTTCGACAACTTTCTATCTAGTAAAGAATTACTATGCTACTTTAAAAGCAGAGACCCTTTTGACCTTAAAGCCCCCCGCTACTGAGGAAGTATAGGGGGTGGTTGCTACCCAACTGGATTTAATCAACTTTTTCCTATTAAGTTTCTGAAGAAGCTGACAAGTCGGGAACAGAAGATACAAGTTTTCGGGTTCCCGGTTGGAGTCCTCACGTCAGAGAAACTCAAGCCGTGAGGTTTTTCAAAAACCAAATCCGTAACTTTTTTTTTACTTATCCGGAGTTACAAGGTTTGAAGCATCACTGAGCTTCCGCCATTCAGACCTACCTGGGCCGCTCCCCCCCCTCCCCCATACACGACCTGCATCCCGTGCGTCTGTATTCTCCCACCTCAGCTGCGGCCAATAGCTTAGGGCTTGTTGGACGACCATCCAGCACATTGGCTGATCCAGCACTCGTTGGCTGCTCGCGTGCTACATGTCCCGCCCACCGTAGCCTTTGTGACTTTATCACGCTTGTAATAAAAGGCTTGTCTGTGAGCCTCCGGATCTCCTCATTTGTCTTGACACGCACGCATCAGGTAATAGGATCTATATTGAGTCCTCAATCCTCCTCAGCGCCTTATTCTCGAAGGATCGCAGCCGCTACTGGGCTCGGACCGTTAAAGTCCAGGTCTCGCAACCGTACAGAACAACGGGGCGCAGGACGGAGTTGTAAATAGTTAATTTGGAACGGCGGGATAGGGACTTGCTGCGGAAGAGATAGCCGAGGGCTTGAAGGCAACGGTTTCCACTCTAGATCCTCGCATTGACCTCGTAGTTGGTATCACTGTCACCCGTAACCGTCGACCCGAGGTACCGAAAGACAGGCGCATTCGGGAACCTCAGGTTCCCGACTTCCAGAGGGTCTTCATCTTGCAGATCTCTCGTCATCACGAGGTGCTCCATTTTACCTTCATTAATTTCGAGCCCTATTCGACTTGCTAACGCCTAGATTATCTAAAAACAAACGGGTTTTACCATCTCTTTTGATTTAGAATGTTTTATATTGACCAGTATAAATGGGCCTCGTTAGTTCATTGCAAAAATGTTTAAATAAATCAGAAAAATTTTCTGGTGCTCTTACGCTGAAACGCCACCAGGCAGAGCCTTTCTTATTAGAAGCTCATCGCGCCAATAGAGTCCTTAAATATTCACTTACACATCCCTGAAAAAGAAAAACACTCTAATTAAATATTCTTTTTTTAGGAAATCCCATATCCTTTAAAAAACTCCTCATAACGGGCAACTTTGGAAATCCCTTCAACCAATCCTCTCACCAACACACAATCACTTAATCATTGCTACACGATACACCATCAAACCATCTTACAATAACAACAACGAACTCCTTCAATAAGCAAGATAACGCTTCAAGTAACGCATTCAAGAAACTCGCATGCCAGTCTCGTTTTAATCGCTCCGAGGGAAAATCCACCAACGTAACGCATAAATAAACAATTGATCATTCTCCGAAATAAATAATAAAAAAAAAGTTATTGTCATATAAACACTGTCACCTCATACAAGTCCAGAATAACAAATAACTCGACCTAACTTAATTAAGAAGTCAGGTCATATTAACGTTCGAGGATGCAACACCATCGACTTCTTAAAACAAAGGTAAACATTACATAATCTATGCTAAATAGATTCCTCCGTAAGATGTCGAGTGTCAATAGCATGTGCAGACTCGACGACATTTTCGCAATTAAAATCTAATAAATAATTGAAAACCTCGCCCAAGGTGTTTATGGCTCTCGTTCAATGAAGGGAAAATAAACCGTTAATGGCTAAAAAATTCTAATCATGCTTCTTGAAAAAATGATCGGCAAAAACATGAAGTGTTTGCATATGGTAAAATTTTTTACAAAAAGTGGAAGAATTGTGAAAATGGCGTATCATCGTAGGCGTTGCCAAATTTTGGATTCAAGAGAGTAATAACAATGGAAAACTTTCAAAACTGGTTTAGTTGGCTAGAGGCATGTGCGTAAATCCAACTAAAACTTTCAAAACTGGCAAAGGCATACTAAGCCCGCCAGAGGCGATGCAATTAAACCCGTAGGAAGAAAAGGTTTCTGGTAAGATAAACGCTACTAGTTCTGGACTTATGGGAGGACCGCGGATTAGCAGTTGAACAACGTTTCGAAGTTTGCACGTCCGCTGGGATCCTTGAATTGCTAGCAACTTGCCAAAATAGACCCTAAACTTCTGATGCTGAAGTCAAAAACAATAAAAAGTTTACGCAAAGCAGAGCCCAAGCCTTAGTTTACGCTGATCTGTTGCAGCCCTTCATCTCCCACTGTTCCGCTGCCAATGCCAATCATCCTAATTTATGGCCCAACAAAATATTCAATTACCAATTGAACCTTGACGCGAAAAGATCATCTAAATTTTTCATGGTGCGTATATAGCACGATATAATAACTGCTTTTGTGTCAATACAACCATAATTACGGCGTTACGTAATTACGGTCACAACATGCACACAACTGCACCATTACAGTCATTTCGTCATTTGTTTCTTTTTTTTAAAAAAAATGCGTTTGTACATATTTCATCTCGCTGCGAAAATTTTTCAAAATAGATCTCCACAATTTTTTGATCAGGTTAATGAATATGATTCTAACCTTGACTCGTGTATTTTAGACGGATTCCAGGCCGCACCCCTGCCAAACATGGCTTGCAACTTTGTGGGCCGATTGTAGGAGTTCTCCGGGTTCTTGAATCGCATGCTCAACCTTCATAAAAAGCACAAAAAAAACCCTATCCGATTTTTATCAAACTGTCATAATCATCATATGCAGATTTTGACAAATCCGGATTATTTGCGCTTGTATTAATATCCACTACGGGTTATTAGGAATGAAGAAAAAGTAAGTTCCCACGCTCTAGACGTTATCATATTGGTCTTTTGCCAAAGAGCCATCACCACCCTTGTTTTACATGCGTAATACATCGTTTTGAGTACGATGAAATTTTAATCATTCCAATGCATTCTTGTCAATATTTATGAATGTTTACATTTTTTTATTGTAATTTTTGAAAGGAAATTTTGTTGTCCATTGCCCACTGAGTATAGTCTTCAGCATGCTAATAGAGCTTTCTTCAGGAATTTCTGGATTATTTTGGCTTCTCACTTAACCTTTCACTTATTCTTACGCTGAATATACAGGGCTTTTAGTTTTACTGCCACAGGTACCGTCGAAGGCCACCTTCTGCCAATCTTTTATTCCTTGGAGAAGGGCATTGTCCCTTGCGTTGTCTGACCACCATTTTCTAGGCCGCCCATCGGTCGCGAAACCTCCCCACTTATCCTTTTAGCACATACAATTTGTCCACAAGCACAACAACGATTATCTGTTCACAATCTCTAACAAATTTTCATTTCAAATTTTGATTTCGACCGACTCTGATTCTGGCAGCAGGTTCCAATAACGAATTCGCTGCATCTATGAATAAGTTTTTATAAACACAAATAAGAAAAACCATAAAGTCAACAGAATTTCACTACACGTTGCTTGAATTATTACAATAAAATAGTCACTTTTGGGATGTTCAGTGAGACAATTGACTTCCTGGGAGTAGACTTACTTCTTGTTGAAGCAATATACCAAACATTAATAATTCAGAACTTTCTTAATCTTTTGCCAGCTAATAAATGTTTCCTATTATGCCTTGTGACATCGATTTCTGAACATGCATCTTTTTTTCTTCCAAGACGAGGACTGGCGAACATTATGGCCGAAGCGCATATTGCGCTGCGCAAGAAATCCGAATTGAATGAACTTACATTGGGTCTTGCACAACAAACTCTCAGCTAGGATGGCAATACAAAGAAGACTACTGCGGTGGCTTTCCAACGCCTTCATTTTTCAGGAGCGATATTCTAGCAACAACTTTGCCAAGAAATACCGATCGTTCTTAGTGAAGAAGTAGTGCCACTACCAGGACCATCAACAGCAGCATCAGAACCGCCTAAAATACCATAACGAATTCGAGGAAAAAATTCCTGGACTTAAGCGTAACTTTCAGCCTTACACCAGCAATGGAAAGAATACTTCCTCCTAGAGATCCTAGTAGGGAGTAGACACTTCGATCAGTCGTCCGCTACACTCGAGGCTGCCATGATCTCGAAGTGGACGTCGCCATATTGTCCCATAAGCTTTCTATTCGGCCATCGTGGCGACTTCCAGTTCGAGAACATGGCAGCCCCGTGTGTAGCAGGCGACTCGTCGAAGTGTCCACTCCCTACTTTCTCCTACCAGAAATGTTTAACGACCTTCCGGTATTAGCTGCTTACAATGGCTTAACCACACGGCGGTGGGACGCCTGGATGCATTTTTTAACTGTACCCATTGCTCACCAAGCATTGCAAACATCTGGAGCTAACTCTTTCTGAATGAGTCTTCTAATTTGAACGAGGGGCCCCACACCACATCAGCGACCAATCTAAACTCTCATCTGACTGGACCAGGTGCAGTCAGGATCTGACTTTCGTTTTCACCAATCTGTGTTGTGCCACCTTCTGCCATTATTCATTCATCCCTTAACTTCGACCGCTTCCAACATTTATCTTGACCACTAACCCTCTCCCATTCCAAACCCTCGCCTAAACCACATATTCACACTACTGCTAACTAGGCATATCCATCTTATTAATAAATCTGGATTTTTTCAAACTTGTCATCTCTTAATTAATTTAACACTTGACAGTCCGATGAAAGACAAGAAGAGAGGTATGGGCAGTCGTGACTTGCACAAAAACAAAAGATCAGGGTACACCTACGCACGTGGGTCTCACAGTATAAACATTGATTTTTACATGGGCGATATTAAAGGCCCACGATTTTTCTTTCGGATATTCTAAAATTCTTTGTCTGCAAAAAAAAAATTGATCTACATGACTGACTGCTTGGGCGTCATTGCGATTTGTCAGCGTAGTTGCTTAACAAAATAATTTCAGAGAAAAAATTTTAATGTTTGCAACAATAGACAATAGCAGACCTTGCCTCCAACCTCACATAAATCAATAATATTACTCCAGGTCAAACTTTCGATTTTCAACTCCTAATTTCAGCAATCTCCGAAGAAAAAAAAAAAAGTAATCTCATGATGGCACACGAATTCCATTACGATACGGAACCTGATAATTATCAAAAAAACCAATCTAAAGGGTCTCGTATATCTTTCGCAACTTTCATCGATTTGTAATTAACCTCAAGAAGAATCGACGGATGGAAGCATATGTTGCACAATCTCTACAATAATAATAACCTTGGGAAGATCGATATCGGCATTTCATTAAAAAAAATTAATTCTAATTAAAAAATTAAAGGGGATATTACGTTAAGGGAGAGCGGAACTTATGATGTGGAAAAGAGGCGTAGCTGCAGGACAGATGGACGTACCTGAAATATTATGCATGCCAAGCCGTTTATGACACGGTCGTGAACTTGCTGGTTTTATTTTATATCGTAAACACGATTTTATTGCATAATATTTTATATTTTTACGGAAAATGTTAATCTAGAAGCCGGGAGACTTCTTCTTAAATCTGTGTATGAGGATGCATTGAGTAATGGGTGAGATTAAGGCAATCTGGAAATTGCTTTAAGTAAGAAAATTTTTTATCGAGCTTGATGACATTTCAAGTGATAAAATTGATAGATGCGAAAAATGGTGAGGGCCACAACATTTCTAAGAGTACTTTGAAAATTATGACCAACAAGAAGTTTTGATTAACAGCTTTTTTTTCGGAGCACTGTGGACCAATGGACAAGTTCTGAGTCAGCAGCCTTAAGATAGAAGATTCATAGAAGAACTTCTTAAAGAACAAAAAATTCTGAGATAACTTTTTTAATGAAAAAAATTTTGAATTGACAAATTGGGGCCCAAAGCTTCTGCTTTTTTTTTTAAAAAATAGGATCTTCTTCATCACGCAGGGATTAGGCTTTAACCACGGATGGAGTTCGTGAGCCTAATAAGAAATCTTAACAAGAGTCTTAGACCATTTTAACCTTTAATGTGACGAGGGGCAAGCTAGTCGACGGATTCACTCTTGTCATTCTCGCCTGTCGAATATTCACTTGTACACATGAGATGTACAGCGGTGAACGGCAATGGGAAAAATCATAGCTATGAACTAGGCTCGAACCTCAACTCCCTCAATAGTTCGTTTCGGAGGCAAGCACTCTACCACTGCACTATGGTCGTAGATTGAACCATAAAAGTCACTGGACTTCATCATCCACGCATTGGAGATCCTCTGTTCTGAAAGGTTTTCCCGGCTTAAATACTGAAAACCTTAAAGACCTTCTGAAAAAATTAAACTAAGGACGAGCCAAACTTCTATTACATTCTTTTCTGTCCAGTTAAGTCTGGCTCAAAGCAAGAAAAGCAAGTTTCTTGTACAACTCTTCAATTATTTTCTCTCTAATTCACCTTATCTCATTCTCAACGATTTTGCTTTCATCTCCTATCCATTTTCCGATTCCTCTGCCCTTTATCCTGACATTTTCCAATTCAACCTGCCAAGCCAGAATTATATCTTCAACTCTTCCTTAATTTATTATAAACACTTCCTGCATAAATTTTGCATAAAATAACACTTATAATAAATCATCTTAACCTCATCGCAAAACACCGATCATACATTTCATTTTCCACAATTGACCCGTGAAACTACGTATCAAAATCATTATCCATCAACCGATTCTTTCCATAACATAACCTTTAACCCTCATGCCCGGCGATGATACCCGACCATCAACCATAAGATTTCTAACCGACACTCTCCTTTAATCAAAATCGAAGAAGGTCAGTTTACTAACTTACAAGTCAGCAACCCACGCGTTTCGATGCCAAACCCAACAAAACATGCCTTGCACATCGAAGATCACCCGCTTCTCTCTCTCTCGGCGTGGGAAAAGATAGAGGTCGTCACGTTCATTTTGAGCTGATAGCCACGACCGTGTTTTTTTTGTTGTTGTTTTTATTTCCCCAAATATAATTCTTTTATTAAGAAGAGCCCCCATCGTTTTAGTCTGAAATTCCTCGCCAATTTTTTTGGGTTTTTAAGACCGGTGATCTTTGAACTTTTTTTGTAAATTTAAAAGCGATTAAAGTGTATTAGGATATTATTCAATTAGTAGAACATTTGTTATTTCATAGCTTTGGGGTTATTTTTTTTTCGGGGGATAATTAAAGTTATAATAAAATTGTGAGGTATTTGAACCTTTGACATGGGCAGATTGTAAACATTTGACTGAGTCGGGATAAGACGGTTAAAGCCGTTGGAGATCCAACTAAGTTTGCTGGAGCCGTTGTAAATACCAGCAACAGTTGTAAGACTTCGATTAATCTTGTCAGAGATGTTTAAGGCTCATTAGAATCGTTGGACTCTTTCACTTAGCCTTCTGGAGTCGTTGTAGGTACCGATTAGAGCTGATAGAAGCTACAGCTAAACCTAGCAAAGATGTTCGAAGCTTTCCAAAACTGCTGGATTCTTCCATTAAACCTCCTGGGGAAGATGAAGACTTCAACTAACACAGCTGAAGTTGTTTATGAAGTCATCCCCAGCTCACAGAGCTGAAGGGAAGCTCAGATTCTTCATAGCCCGGTAGGAGTAGTCAGATGCCCCATATTTTTTGGGGGGGAGAGGAGGCTCCAAGAAAAAAACTCTGGTTTTTTATTTTTGGAAAAAAGCTATTAAAAATTTTTAATCGGTAGCAATAAGCATTTATAAAGATAATTAATAATAACAGTCAAAATTTCTTTTGAGGATTATGTTACTAAACTTATTTAAATATTTTAGAAAAGCAGAATATGAAACGGTGCAGATGTCACTCTCTCTGACACTTTCGTTTGTCTCGGGGAAAATTATAAAAAAAAAATCTTTTGTAGTAAAAAATTTCTTCTTTTTATGATTTCTCAAGCCATTAATCCGAAGAGCTCATTATTTGAAAGTAAGACCCAACGTTTTTTACGGTTGATGGTCTGCAGCAATTCGTGCTCAAATCGTCACCAATCACCGAATGTGAATTCTCGAAAATTTACTCCACTCCACCAAAAGAATCGTCACCATCGGACCCCCGTTATAATCTTTTAGAGTCGGACATAACCTCTAATCAATAAATCTTATTGATAAGGTCGCTAAAATGAAAATTATTTTACGCCGCCGGATCTTAATTTCATATTATTGGACATCCAGTAGTCCTTTAAGACAAAAGGAGTGGAAGTGAACAATGTTGCTACGGGGAAGTTGGTAACAAGCAAAAGGCTTACCATCTCTCATTTTTCTTCGGGCGCCCAGTCCGTTACTAAACATTATCAATAATGTTGATGATGCCCCAAAACAATCCAGTCGTGTTCAGATCTCGAATTCTCTATAATACAACCTGTCGTATTTTTTAGTGAAATCGTCAAATAGACCAAACCTGATTATTTACATAAATATAAACCCCCAAAATTAAAACTTAGCCTTGAGGGTGCTAAATACAGTAGTTAATCCTTCGAATCCCTTAACCATACAACCCCTGGCTTACATAAAACACAACCCATTTTATATTCCAACTAAACTAATCCACTAGTACAGATTAAAAACTAGTAATTAACCAATTTGACTACCTCATATAACATGTAATCGTAATGCAACGGTTGTAAAACGATTTCAATGGATTAAAAACCATCTAATCCTTCTTTTATCTAGAAAATCTCATCAATTTCGCTTTAAGCATCGATTTTACCAACCCTAAACGATCTTCCATCAACTTCCTCATCTTTTAAATCAGAAAAAAATTCTTAAGCTGATCACTTACGTAGCCTTTAATCTTCTTAGCTAAAAGATAATTTAACGATCGCGTTGATACCATGATTTAACGTTTAATAGTACGTTGAAGGGGGAACTCTCCTCTCAGTGAAAACGATGGCGATGTTAAAAAGGAAATAGTTGACCTTAACCATCTCGCCAGCCTTAACACATACCCATATAGGGCGATGTGGGCTGTCTATATGTGTTGTTGCCGCAAAATAACATTGGCGCCTCTCTAACGACTTATATTCCCTAACCTTCCTCAAATACCCGATTCTAATTCCTTTTGCAGAAATATTTGACATTGAATCGTTTCCGTTTTCCATTTCGTTTTTAAACAATGACATATTTCAAAAGATTGCAAAGATTAAGGGGACGATGTTTTGATAAACGTTTAATCCTCCAAACATGTGAATTATGTTTTCTTTGTGCACCGGTACCTGAAATAACCGGTTCATCAATCACGGATTTGGTGAATGTTCACCTTTTAACATTTCTCATTCTGAATTTTTCTTTTGATAACATAAAACGCCGACGTGCCCGAACTGCCATGTTGATTGTTGGCAGCATGTTAATCGGTTAAACTTGTCAGTCTTGTATTTCGGTTCGTTAACTGCATCTGACATTCTTTATTTCCTATGATCGCTTTGTCCATGCGGAAAATCGATGTTAAAAAAATATAAAGGCGTTTTGTTTTTTTTGATTTCCCGCAAAAACCTGAAGCTACCACCTTTTTTTTTGTGAAATTAAAACGATTTGAACGTTCAAACAGGTCATTAGCTAAGCACATGATTTGAACCTTGGGTCAAGGTTTTGTAATTTGAATAATGGCTCATTTGGGAACAATCACCTAGCTCATGTTTGGGCAGCAATGCCATACCGGTATCTGATTTACGATTGGATTCTTTTTTAAGGGGAATAGAAAGACAGACTTTAAGGAGAGGTCGTGACTCGGCCGTTGCTGAAGTAACCGGTTTTTTGCGTTTCCATTCACTGCTGTGGAAATGAAAGAATTGATCGTATTGATTAGAACAAGGTTCATTGCCAATAATTCAGAAAAGTTTCATGATTTGCTCAGATGATTGAGATTAAAGAGAAGTGAGGCCTTCGATCAGAGATCACCCACATCAAAACCTAGGAGCACAATACTGTAGATCGAAGAGTTTACTGGTTATTAAACTTTGGGATTGGCCGTTGAAAACAAGAATCTTAGGCCGCAAAAAGAAACGAGCTTCCTGCTACCCCAGCAAGTCACGTGGTAAGATGAATTTGAAGGTAAATCTGTGGTCTGGCCATCCGACTTTTAGAGCCTGTTAGGCCACAGATTAATTCTTCTTCTCCTTCAGCCTTTCTGCATCCACTCCTGGATAGAGGTCTCCCCATGTCGTGATATCGTCAGCCAGCATTTTTGAGGTCTTCCTCTTTTTTTTTACGATAAGCAGAAGAGGGTTAGTGAGCCCGACACGGAAGCTATAAGCCTATTGTATCCTTCTGCTTAGCTTTTTTTGAGGGAACAGTGTTCTCAGCAACTTGGTCCCATTTCTAGTAGCTAGTTGCAGGTTTCTTTTTGGGTCTTATAGGTTCCCCACGCTCTCTTGCCCGCGCAGTGGCTATTTTTTCCCCTTTTGGGCTCTTGACACCTTAGGTTTTCCTGAAATGTGTAGCCTATTGGTGCCTGATGCCGCATGTCGGAACATCTATTCCATCTGCTCCGCCGAAGAAGAGTTTGACGGTGATTTTGTTGGGTTACTCGGTCCTGAGTCAGGGTTTTTCGGCCCCTGTCTCTTCCCAAGCAGTACCCTCAGCTCTTGAGTTAGGGGTTTGATCCACCGGTTCTCCCCCTTGGCCCTCTGGCTGAGGTTTTTGGGATGGGGTTGCTTCACCAGGAAGTGCCCCAGTGAGCATAATTCCCACGAGTAGGGGGGAAGTAGGTCGATGCCCGCAGAGCCCCCCAATACGAGCACAAGGCATACAATACAAGGGGGTGTCGCCTGGTGCCCCCAGCAGGAAAATCGCTTGAGACGGTGAGTTTAGACACGTTCCGCCATTCAGACTTCAGCACGATATCCCATACATCTTGTCTTCCGTGCTCCGTTGCCCCTTTAGCCCACGGGGTTAAAGAGCACTATGGTTTCCAGGCCTCACCACGGGGAGGTAGGGGTCGGGTTTTGAGGCCCAGGTCTTCCTCTGCTTCTCTATGCTAAATGCGGCCTCCACTGGGTCAATGTTGCTGCCCACTGCTCCTGGTTCTGCCTGGCCACCGATTAATTGTTTAATAATTCCATCTTCCGTCGTTTCAAAATTGCAAATTCTGCATCTAAACCACCAACTAACAACCTTTTCCTCACTCACGAAATCCCAAATTATCCTCACGTTCAAAACACATCCTATCGAGCCATCTCATTTGCCTCAATCATATTAGGGTTATTGCCCAGTAATAATATTTGATTAAAATCCAATAAAATCAATCTTAGCAAAAACTAGTATTAAACAATTACGTAAAGTGATCATTCAAACAATTTTCAATTACCATATACCAATGCTTTCTTTCCCACTCCTGATAAATTGTTAGTTTCAAGAGAATCTCCATCCATTCGCTTGACGGCCTCACACGAAGAAAGTTCATGTACTTAGATTGAGTATTTATTATTATCCTTATTGCCCTTGGCGGTTTAATTTATTTGCCTACTTGAAATCTTCTTTGTTTTTCTTGCCTCGAGAAATTCTCGGAATTAAGATGTTAAATTTTTTTTTTTCACATTAGCCATCGATCTATTTCACCGTTTTGTGCAATGAATCCCGCATCACGAAGATGTTTTCATCTTAATCAAACATAACCCTCGTGACTCTCATTCTTTAAATTTTCAACGCTTTTATGCAAAAAGCTTTAAAGAGCCCTAAAGTAACATGAGACCTTTAAAAGCAAACACGACCGTTCATAAAGTCAATGGCCATTTGCTTAAAGGTATGTCCGATTTCAAGAGGATGAGAATTGCCGGGGAACAATGAAAAATGACTATAAATTGTAAAGGATTTCTTGGAAGATAATTAACTTAATGACGTCACTGTTGAAAGAAATGAAATATGGAAAAAAAATCACGAATAAGTCATCCATATTGGAGAGAAATAATGACGCAAGTTTAAATGACAATTGAAGGTCGTACCCAAAGTTAACAGTTTCCTCTTAATCCATCACTCCGGGTATTCTAATGTCGCTTTCTATTTATCGCGCCGTTTGTCATTTGCTATTCTTTAATGGCGGTCTACTATTTTTTTTTATCTTTTTGTATATTTTACCGCCTTTAATTGGTTTATCTACCGTTTATGGCATAACACGTGGGATTTAATTTGTTTCGGGAGAATTAATTGGACATCAGAGTGACACCAACTGCTACCGTTGATTACTCACTTTTATTTTTTGTTCTTTTAGGGCGTTTTGTTTTTCATGCAAGTCAATTTTTTCTTTTGCCTTGATAAAATCCCCAATTTCGTGAAAATGATGAATATACTTTTCAATGCGAAACGATTTTACGATTTCTGCGAAACGCCGAATCATTTATTGTTTAATTAACAAATAAGTACATGCAATGTTAAGAAAAAAGATAAAGCACAACCATAAACCTGACCTTGAGGATTCGGATCATGAAATACCTATCCTTTTGTGTATTCGAACTGTGCCAGAGTCTAGAGCGTTTACTGGAACGAATTTATCTCGTGCTTGCACGAATAAGATCAAACGCCGGTCGTCGTTTTTTTTCTCTCTTTTTTAAGGTATCAATTAAAATGCTGTTTTGCGCCTCAGGCTTAATGGTTTTCTTTATTTAGAGGAATAATGGAAGTATTGCATGTTTTTTGCGGCAAACGATTTCGTTAAGTTGATTCTGCCGACTAGGGCAAATCAGGTTGACAAACTTGGTATTGTGATGAAAATTGAAAAACATTTTGCGTGTCATTTCCATCTTTGAAATGATTTTTTTAATCAATAGATTGAATATTGCCCCAATCGATTTTTCAAGTCATTGCCAAAAGACCAAACAAGCTGTTTTATCCTTAGGGTTAAACCTGCAAAATTTGCAGCTCTTCAAGTGTTAAGACTAAATCAAGCTGATTCGCGAGAGTTTAGTTCAGTGAGGCAAAGGACCCATGCTTGGGAAATCCATGGGACTTCCTGAACCTTCCACAGTCCATAGGACAATTCAGGAGCCATCCACATGATATAAGAAACCAGATGGACACCCGCTGAACATTTTTCAATGTTCTTGGGAAGACTAGTGGACATTCCGCGGACGTCATCTCGACGTCCGTTGGATGCTTTCTGCCTTTACAAGACTTTAAATTAGGTTGCTTTTCCAGGCTGTCCTTTCCTGGCTTCCCTCCCTCCAATCAGAAACTACAAGCCGGCTGACACCTTCAATTCGTTATCCTCATATCAAAACAAACTACCCTAAACTCTGGGACTTACAGGTCTTCCATCGAGGATTTGACATACATACCGCGTCCGCAGCGCACCAGACACATATCCCGTCTACGGGAACCTGAACATTCTAGTGATCAAAGATTCGCCTATGTGACCTTTCAAAATTCCTCTTTGTGTGCTAATGCTCTAGTCGCGAACTTAAATATGAACAATGAAACGGAAAAAGATTCCAGAACAAAAAAATCAGGACTACAACCTTAAAATCAAGTCTCATCTTTGCGATATTTCTAACCTTCACATTCTTTTAGCACAAAACCTTGTACATTTCACAAATCGCTTTTACTGTAAAATAAATCTAATCAAACGGCTACGATCTCATCATATATTCAACCCGCCAAACATATCGTATTTGTTACGTATTATTTATAAATGCCACCTTGCAAAAAAAAATCGAATAAAAAAACCCAATCACTTCATAAAATCTTTTCATCCACTTCCAGCCCAACCTCACACATAATCTCTTCATCCGCTTTAAACATGGAATTATCGAATACTTGTAAATATTTCGAAATATGTGAGAATTATGCAAATACCGTCATGTTTATTTTCCTTGAAAAGTCATTCCTCGACAGCCAAGGAAACGTTACAACAGTGAAGACATATGAAAAAGACCCCACCCAGAGTGGACATATTGTCGAAACCATATTGGTCAAATTTTATAGATAACGATCTTTTGATGTTCTACATCACGATTTTTTTTCTTAGAGACTGACGTAACCGGTTCAATCACGAATTTCACACCTCATCATAAAAGTACATCATTTCCTTCGCGGGGTTCTACGGTACATAAAAAACCCCTGAGGTATTTTTGATTGTTGAAAAGGTGAACGATCGAATGACATAAAATGTAAACATAGCCGAACCCGATTGCAGGATTACCACGCCTGTTCTGCAAACCAACTGCCTTGATCTTCCGCTAGATAATTACACTCCATTGATTGTCGGGTTATCTGTAAACGAATCCCGCTTGTCTTTTAAATTAGCTAACGAAATATTTATTATTTTTCAGTTGCCGATGAAGTCATGACAGAAGTTGCCGAAAAAATACCGACGTCACCGGTAGGAGGTCAGGTTTTGTCGGTTAGAACTTACGAAGCGGGACCACCAGCGAATGTAGTCGCTGAATTAGCTGTAAGTATTGAAATCGATTTAGTTTTGTGATTTCGAAAACGGAAATAGAAAACAGATAAATAACATACATCAAAATTACAAGGACCGTTTACTTTTACTGTCAGAAAACGGACAGACGTGCTAATTTACACTTTCATATAAACGTGACGGACCGATATTATTTCCCTCTATTGTTTATTAGTAACCTAGACCATTCTTTTGTCCGAACTGGAGCAACTGAAATATTTCTTTTTTTTTCTTTTACAATAATCAGAGTGTAAACTAATGTAGGATTGTTGTTGAGGTGTTAAATTGTTAAATGCATTCATCCCGAAGGGTATAGTGTTAGCAATGGCGTTGGAATTGCGAGAGTTGGAATGAATACAAGAGCAAGGAGTAATGTTTTTGGCTGAAGAGAGGGTAATTAAAGGCTACTCCTCGCCCTGCCTGACCTTAATCCTAATCTTATCCACCCTGCCTAATCTTAAGAACCCAAATAGTTACAGATCAAGATTTTGGTTATCTTCTTCCTCGTCCGACGTTTCGGATAAACTCAGTCCCAGCTTTTTTAATTAGTTTCTCTAACTTAAAAAAGTCTAGAGACTGTTTCTTTGCCCATTTTGACAGTTGAGGTTGTTTCGACCCAATACTACTGCCGGCCCAACATTAAGGTAATCTTCCCGCTTGCTTGTTAGCTTGGCATTATTAACGACTAACGGTCAGCTCTCTTTATAATCGAATTCAAGTCTTCCTCCGAGCTTTCACAAACTTTGTTGTACCACTGATGTTGCATTGGCTAAGGACGTCTTCATTCTGAACGAAGATCCCACTTTGATTCCCTACAATGACTCAAAAGGAACTCATGTCCGCCGCATCTCATCAGTCAATTTCATAATTTCTAACTAAAATCCTGCTCAAATCTTGATAAAAAACTACATCAAGCCCATAAAAGTTAGTCCCAGCGAACTTGCAAAAAATACATTTTCCTACGCCATTAACACTCTCCATTCTTCCCTCCTCCAATCCCTTCATAACGTTCAAATTTCTTAAAATGACCTCTTAATGGGTACGAACACACATTTGAAAGCAGATTTACCAGTCTCTAAGCAAGGCGCCTTCTTACGAAACAATCTTACTCCTCTACTCCTTCAATAAACTGATTAGATAAAACTTACGGCACTTTCATCAGTGAAGAACTGGTCACGCATTGTGACCGATCAGGGTCAAGGTCGATAACCATACTTTCGATTATACTCATTATATAAAACACCAAAAAAACTATAACAATAAAAATCTTCTTTTTTAATTTTCCAAAAGAAAAAGTCGTTTAATTGCTCGAAAAGAAGATGGCTTTTAAAAAAAAAATTACAAAAATTTTAATTATGGGATTTACTCTTTTGGAACGGGATAGACCTATTGTCATTTTTCCTCCTCGTCTCGCCCGGATCTCAATGTGCGAACCTGGCGCACCTAAACGATCAGGTCAATCGAGCATGATCGAAAAACAAGGTCGTCCGAAACGGCCTTGGAGTCCATCGGACACCCCGGAACAGGTCCTTCCCAAGGTCGGCTAATCCAATCATGCGATAGTGCTGTAGTTTTTCATTTTCCATTGTTTTATTTGTCCATCATTAATCGATCCTGAACGATTGAACAAGGTAATAAATCGTCCGTTAAAAAAAAATCCACGCAATTTTCCTTACACACTGCGTAGTTCAATTTACTTTCTCAACCGCCCTTGTGGCCATTTTGTTCCTCTTAAGTAATCATTTTATCAAAAAAATGATTAATAATTCGAGGAATCATCAGAGTATGACGTAATCAATAATACGTCGTTTGTTTTTTTTTTTTTTATTGTAAATCCAGTAATAATAGATTGATCTAGAAATGTCCGCGCCAGAGCCGGAGGAGACAGGTGGACCCAGGAGAAAAAAGATTGAGATAACCTGGTCGTGTATTAGCCAATCGCGATGTATAATTTGAACGATTACCCCTGGGCAGGGCAGTTATTACGTCTAATTGATTTGTTATTGAACTGGTTATAACGCTAAACACGGTCTTGTTTCCGAATTATACGAGTATGGTACGCTGGATCAATTACATAAGGAAACAACAAACGTAAATTTTTGGTCTTAATCGCTCCGGTTTGAAAATCCGAGACTAATCGATTTAAAAAAGAGGGAAAATATGTGGGTTTTTATGACTTGAATATTTTTTTAAAAAAATTTTATTTCTTATCAAAGTGGAAAAGAATTTCAATGCGAATTCCGAGAAGGTCCAGCTTGGGCAGTAGTTACTATCTTTTATTGGCAATAAATCGATGGAGATGTTTTGGTTAGTTGAGTTGGGTGGTCGAACTCAAGGATATTAAAAATAAAAAAAAATGAAGTATGGAAAGGCAACGGACCGTCGTTGAAGAAGCTTTGGTCAAGTTAAAAATTAGCAAAGACGTGAAGAAAGAATTCTGCAACGACGAAAAATTTCTGGCTAGAGTTGGGATCTCAGCCTAGGAACTGATGCTAAAGCAGAGATCAACCTAATTGGAAGAACTCACTCTAAAACTAAGACTAGATTTACAAGCTCCCTATAGAGCATGATATCCATGGGATATCCCAAAATTTTGATATGTCCTGAGGACAGCTGGTTGTCATTCAAAATAAGATGAAAAAGTGTGGCACAGAACATCCCACGGAAATCGGTTAAGGTAACGATGTTGGGTCTAGTTTTTTATATATAAATTATATATAATTTATAGACAATTTATATATAATTTATATATAATTTGTATATAAATTATATATAATTTAGACATAATTTATATATAAATTGTATATAAATTATATAAAAGAGGGTTGTATATAATTTATATACAATTTATATATAATTTTTACGTCTTAAAAAATTTTGGGTGCACCCAAGAAATCGAAAAATATATAATTTTATAAAAAAATATATTTTTCCATAATATACATTGAATGTATATTGAATATATATATATTCATTATAAATTTATATCATTTATATACAATTTATATATAAATTATGTCTAAATTATATATAATTTATATACAAATTATATATAAATTATATATAAATTGTCTATAAATTATATATAATTTATATATAAAAAACTAGACCCAACATCGTTACCTTAACCCGGAAATCTATCATGAACTAATGGGTCTTTAGACTGAAAAGAGGCAGCGCCTTCTTTAAATAAAGCTTTTCCTTTCTTTCTTCTTCTTTGAATTCACGGATTAAGCTGTTAGCCTGTTGCGTCCTCAAAGTAATTTTGAGATATTTTAATCATTCCATCTTTTGCACGGTCGCCTAAAGTTCTTTTCTTTCTTTCCTGTAAAGTACCTGCTCCCCTTAAAATGTTAGCTGCCTCCGCTGCCAAAAATGTCTGGCTACTCTCATAGCGATGGACACAAAATCATGTCATCAAATAAAATAAAACTAATGTTTCATCGCAGCTTAAATTGTTCTAAGCAAATCTCGAATTGCGTCGACGCAATTGCGGCTCACTCACTTCCACATTTGAATCCGAATTCATTAAACCCTAGAAATAAAATTCATTACTCTGGCGAAACTTACCACCTTCACTGTTCTAATATGACAAGTACATCCTCATTTCCTTTGTGCTTTTCCCCTCACGTCGTCGTACGTAAACACAACCCACATATAATTAAAGAAAATCCTTTCTCTCTGTATCATTCTCTTGCTATCCGCATTTCTCATCTTGTCATACTTCACCAAAGATCTCAAACAATATAGGATACAATAATTACCAAGAAGCCTGCAATAATTTTCCCTCTCGTAACGAGCATGACCTAAATTTAGCCGATCCACTTTTTTTTCTCGAAATCACTCATAGTCTTCTAGACTCCTATAATGAGAAACTGGAGCAATTTGAATATTCTGCGATGGTATAATAAACTTTTATATAGTATGCGTGTGTACCTTGAGCAATCACGTGCACGTTGATCAGCACGCTTCTTGCGGTAGTTTTACAGGTTAGCTCATTTTAAATGAGTCTTGGAAAAAAAAGTAATCCTTCGCCTATTCCTCATGCTTCTCGCGTATGTCAGTAATTTTTTTAGCATTACTTAATCTAGATGCATATCCATACATCTTTATAATTGTCAATTATACAGTCTCACGTTTATGAGTCTTTCAAATTAATAAACCCGACACATTTTGTTTTTTTTTTAAACTTCATAAAAATCTAGACTGGTTTTACGATGTAGATAAGGTTTTTTTTTGTAATAACATCCTCGGATGGCATTTCAAACATGGGTGCGCTCCAAGGGTCACGGAAAAGAAAAGAAAGACGTCGAATCAGAATCCGGAAGATTATGACAACCGAATCCACGTGCCGATTATATGCTTCATTTCTTCATCGAAAATATCTTTTGTTTCTTTTTCTGCTTGGTAGAACATTAAATTGCGTTTTTTTTTGTCATTTTAAATCTTATTAAGTAATCGTTTCATTGATCACGAAAGCTACTTTTCAACCACTGTGGAGCTAGACAAAAGAAATTGATAGCTGCGTTGGCGCAAAAAAAAAAAAACGAGAACCCGCATTTTGTTGTTAAATTAATGTGGAAAAATATAAAGACGCGTTTTGGTTATTTTGCTTGGGTCCACAATTTGGTTTTTAATCGAGAGTGTATCATCCAAGACGAACGAAAAATCACGACCTTTAATTATGTACAAGCCTAATGTTGGAAGTATGATAATGGAGTAATTTATCAAGGTAGTTCGTATACGCATTATGGTTTTTCTTATGTCCGCAAAATATCTTCGTATCCTGTTTCCTGTAATTCAAATTCTTCCTGATGAGGATTGTGTCTTACGAAATTTTAAGGTTTGAGGATGAGTCATTCTTATAATCTGTAAATGTTCAGAATATCGAGTTTAATCGTTTTGAAGCTCAGTTGAGCACATATGATACATCGCAATAGAACTGTACGAGATGCAAGAGAACCGGGTGGCTTATGTCGTCATTAAGATTGAGGGAAGCAAATAGCAAAGGCAAACCCCTTAGTTCAGATTAATATTCGCCTTCATTTCTGTTGAGACACCACGCTGGCCATGCGTCTTGGTGAATGGTAGTCGTCTTATTTACAAAGACTGTATGCGCCACCGTTGTTTAAACAATTTAGATCCTCCGCTGCCGCACTCTTAGCGCAATCCTACCCTGATCACACCGGAGAAACTGAGCCCTCAACAATTGTGACAATTTTTTACTACCCCTGCTTCTCTTGATCCTTCATACTTATTTTATCAATAACTAGTCCGGGGGCTGATTGGAGAAAATCAACTCAAGACAACCTTGAAGAAGGAAACTCATAGATTAGGAAATGGATGGAAGGAAGTTCAGATTAATAACATTTAATGGCGTCGGAATTGACTTTAGATTTTGAAGATGGGCCAAGCAACAGGCAAAAGGTTCTAGTGGATCTTATGAATGGCTCATCGGGTTGCGGCCCGGACTAGACTACATACTAAACTACCTCGGGCTTAGGCTGTAGAAGATTCAGAAAATTTAGATTGGGCGATTATAGGGCTGATCTGAAAAAAAATGAAGATCTGTTACTAGAATTACAAGTTGTCGGTTCATCCGGGAATGTAACAGTAAGAAGACTAAAACATTCCTTGGAAATACTCTGGCAAATATCCCAAAAAGCTCTTCGAAAAATTCCTCTAAATTTTGAAGTTACACTAGGTACCACAAGTCTAAGTAGGTTCTCACGAATTTCTTAGTAAGAAATTCTCCATTCGCTCGTGACGAAGAAACCAGTGGCATAACGACCACCCCCAAACCACTCCCAAGCTCAAAGTGGTCCCCGATCTTTCAGCAGGAAAGTAATTTTGCACTAGATAAAAAGCTAAAAAAAAATTGAGAAAGGGCCTTCGAGTAAACATTCTGCGGGGCGCCCCCTTCAACATTAATAACAACCTCTCCACTAAGACTTTTCCAACAAACCGTTACTCAAGTTGCAGCTATGCCTAGAAGAGGTTGAGACGAATTTATAACCTCTGAAGCAATCTTATGGACCAAAGCATCTAACAACGGCTACTCAAACCTCACTTAAACTCGAACCATCCTTTTTTCATAAAAATATCCTTCTCCGCCCCCTTAAAAACCTTGTTCTAAATCTTAAAATTCCAATCTTATTCATCCTCAAAAAAAATACTAGTTAACTCTTATTTAAAATCGAAACCAGGTGCCAATAAGAATTTCGCTACCTGAAAACGACTCCAAACCTTTTACCTGCTTAGCCTCATAATTAAATCCGCATCCCAAATCCCCATAAAAAAAATTTTCCTTATTCTAATCTCCGTGACTTCTAATTTTTGATTTAGATTAATTACAAAGAAATCTTAAACTACAATTTTAAAAGTTCACTTTCATTAAACTCAGTTCAAGCGCATCAAAAATAAAAGAAAAAAAATCCTGCATCAAAGAAAACAAAAACAGATAAAAGAGTGCGTGCATTTACACGAAAAAAAAAAGAAGATTCAAGTCCCCTCCATCGTTCACCTTCAGGTACAGGTACATTGCATTGGAGAGGGGGCGAGACGAGAGAAGCATGCCTGAGCTCCAGTCATTCTGTGTTCGGAGGCAGAACGTGGGCGATTCGTGGTTTATTGTGCGACTTCGGAAACTTGCTACTTGAGGGAATTCTCTTTCGTTTTCTTTCCGTGGGTGTCTCCCCTAATTTGGATTTTGTAAACAAGAGTGGTGATTTGTGATTTTAAAAAAAATACATGTGTTTGACCTCCCGGATTATTATTTTTAAAAAAAAGTGACCGGAAGAAAAAATATTTAAAACAAAAAAAAAACGAACGGACCTGACATTGAAAACGATATCGAACCGACAAATAACCGACGATGACAACACGATTTATTCATTACAAATCAAATTATCTTGTCTATTTGTAACTGTCATTGATCAACTGACAATAAAGCCACAAAATAAAAGGAAAATGAGTTGCTAGATTACGATTAAGACCTTTTTTTTTAAACTTGAGGTTCGACTTAACAATTCTTCTTTTCAGATTATAATTTTACAAAAAAGAAAAAATTAAAAGTGAGAGATTAATGTTTGAGAAATGAAATTTTGTTAATTAAAATGGTTGTGATAGTTATAAGAGTACCCGAGGACAAGCCAAATGTCGCGCCAACAGTTACTTATCGGTCCGAAAATGAATCCAAAGTGACAGTAACTAAAAAAAATGGATTATACGATCCCCTTAACGAGACCGGGCCGCCATCCTACGATTCTGGCGTTAATACCGATCCAGAACCGAGAGATTTAAAATTATTTTTACGGGAAAACCGCACGGTGTATGATAGAACACCAAGGATACCGAAAGACACGGAGCAGGATCCTTTATTTACACATTTGGAATCAAGTTCCAAGGATAGCGGTTTCTGCGGATACGCAGAATATCAAAGACTGAAAGATTTAGAACTTTTAAGAGAGATTCACGAAAGGAATATAAACGAAATCCGTTTGGAATCTCCCGTGTCTAAGGATAGTGGGTTTTCCGATAAAATTCGCCCGTGTAAAATTACAAAGATTAGGTATTACTCGCGGCCGGATTCCCGTGAGAAAAACACGAGTTGCACATACTTGTCCTCGAGATCATCCCAGCCGGATACTGATAGTAATACTGTTACCTATTTGTCTTGTTCTTCGCAGGCTGATCCTGAAAATTCCGTGGCCACGACAAAAGAAGGTGAGTACTGAATTTTTTTTTTATAACGAGGGATACTAACATTAAATCATTTCATACTTTTGTTTTCAATGTCGGGACTTAGATGAGGAGATAGATAGTCGAGACGTTACCGTGTGTCCATTCACTATGAAAAAAAATCATGAGCCCTTTCACTTTTAACAGATTGGTAAATCTTATTTTGTTTGAAGAGGTAAATGCGGCCAAAAAAAATTGAGAGATAAGTTTTTGAAAGATGTTAGATTTTCGATATGGGAAGTCTAAAGAAAACCAGTGAGATGTTACTATGGCTAAAATTGTGGTCAATATGGTCGATTGAAAAGATTTTATTCAGGTTCATACGTGTTGGCGTTTATTTAAAATTCGATCAAGTTGGGGTAGCTGGTTTGAGCACAATTTTTCGTGCTAATTTAAATTGTCGGAAAAGCTAGTGATCCCCCTGAAAGCAAAATCCGAAAAATACACAGAGATAGTTTTCATTCCTCTTAACCTCAATTCGACTTCTTCTGTAAGTGCCGTCTCCGCGTCGGAAATTGGCGATCATCATCGCTATTCGAACCTTGGATGCCGCTGCCCGAAACAGGGACGTAGAATCTAGTCTATAGAGATCCTTAAATTCCTGAGCCACGAGGTTTTCCGTCTGCCTGGTCTGTGCTGTCCCTCGATCTCCCTTTCAATTCGACTGATCTTGCTTAAAAGTATAGCTATGGCCCTTGACCTCACTCTTCATCCTAATCTTCCTTGAAAACTGTTAAATTGCAAACCTTTTTTTTTAATTTTTGGCTTATGGAGCTTCTATCAAGGAGAAACCTACAAAAAGCATCACTTTAAGAAAATTTTGCATGTCACTATAATTTCCTCAAAAATCTTCAGAAACTTTACCAAGGGCGCCATTTTACTACATTAAACGCAAATATTCAAAGAATGCCTATTTTTTAATCACCTTAAAAAAACATCCAAATCGCAACTATGAAAGGAATTCATTATTAACCTCTTACAAGCTTTTAATATAAAAGTAATAAAATGGATATTGGGGAGAATCCAGCTGGGCCCTGCCCGACTTTAATAAAACCAATGGTCATTAGATAACATTAATGGGATACAAATAGTCGGCAAATATAACAAAAAAAAAAATAGTTTTCACAGGGAAAGGAATTTTTAAGAAAAAACTCATTAAACAACAAGTAAAATATTTTACCTTGAACCTCTATCAGATGATTATCTTAATTACATCATTAAATATAAAGTTCGGGTCCCGCACTGCTGCCCTGGTGACCAACTGTTTTTTTTTATTTCTCAGCTTTTTCTCCCCTACAATAAAAAAATGTCACGCCGGGTATAATGATCCCATAATCTGAACGCCACAAGCGGCGGCAGCAGGTGGGGCTATAAGGATGTAAGATAGCGGTCAAGTGAGGCTGAGGCCACCTGGTAGCGCCTGTGATTAAGAAGGAAAGAAAACTGCTGGTGACATGAAACCAGGTGGCAACGCCTATGGGGACGCGAATAATTTCCGCGAAAAAGAATCGTCAATACCGACAAAGACATCGAGACAATTTGTTGTTAAACGGAAGAGGTCGATCGTAAACATTGAACCACTTGAATGCTCTGAATCTTAGAAATACGAAACCATAAATTTTAAGAACCTATTGGATTTGCTCTTCCGCTCAGCTAATTACACGCATCCAAAGTCTGTTAGCCAGGAAATTGTTCTTTTACGATCGGTTTTTACGATTGGTGCATAGCTTCTCGGCTATACTCAATTTGCAACAGTTTTGAAGAAATTTAATGGGAAAAAGGTTTAGTTAGGTCATGATTTTTGTCATCGCGCATGGGGGGGAATTTTTTTCGAAAGCGAGAAAAAATTAATTTTGGTAGCGGCGTTAGTAAATAATTGGTAGCTTCTGCTTTTTTAGGAAAGTGTTGTTGCATAATGCATTAAAAAGTTTTATAATCTTTTTTATGAGCGTGTTTTTACGGTCTTTCACCAATTCTGGCTTCTTATAGCAACATATGAATATAATTTGACGGTTACGTTCAATCGGTTAACGATTTTTATTCCTTGTCTAGCATGTTAAATTAAGTCATAAGAATAATTAGTCCCTGGGCCTTGAAAATATGAAAGAAAGAGATGTGATTTCATTTAATAATAAAGTAATTACTCTAGCTTGGTATCTATAAAGTTAATATTCTGTAGATTGAGTTTACTACTGCCTTGTTTAGTTCTGCAATTGTCTAGCTTACAAAAAGACTTAGAGTCCTCTTACTACTGCTCAATTTTCTCTAGAGTATTGCGCAAACAATCATATTATCATTCTTTTCCAACACGCAGTCATTCATTCACTTACTTATTCAATCCTTGATTCAGTCATTCATTTACTCGTATACTGCATATTCTTTAAGTTCATTTGATCACATTATATCACTTTCTTTCGTTCGTTCATTCAAATATTCATTCATTCTACCACTGATTCATTAATTCATTCTTTTGTTCGAACATCATTCATATTATTCGTTTAATCGATTATGATTAAGTCATTCATTCATTCATTCTTGCATTCACTTATTCATTCATTGATTCATTCATTGATTCATTCATTGATTCATTGATTCATTCACTTATTCATTCACTTTTTCATTCATTCTTCCATTACGTTATTCATTCATTCTTCCATTAACTTATTCATTATTTCTTCCATTAACTTATTCATTCATTCTTCCATTAACTTATTCATTCATTCTTCCATTAACTTATTCATTCATTCTTCCATTAACTTATTCATTCATTCTTCCATTCACTCACTCAATGGCTCCATCCGTGGATTAACTCATACATTCATTCGTCCGCCCGATCGCTTTTTGAGAAATTTATCTGTTGATTAGTTGATTATTCTATCCATCCATCCATTCATTCATTCATTCATTCATTCATTCATTCATTCACTCACTTACTTACTACCACTATTAGCTTATTCATTCTATCGCTCATCAGTTGATCGATCTGTTAATTCATTCGCTTGATTCTCGTTCATCCTGTTTCTCAATATCTCGCTCTCTCATTCGTTCCCTCTGGCAGTTCCTAATTCCATTGATGTCGGGCTGAAATTTTCAAATCTATCCATAAAAGACACAACTAGACTTGGCTAATTTTCTAATCCGTTAACAAAGCTCCAGCTTGATCTCAACTTTAGTAAAGCAAATGAACCAAGATGTCTCAGATGCACAAGTCTTAAAGCCGCAAGAGCTATAAAAAGGCCCACAAAACCCTTTCAGCCAGGTCAATCAGTCATAAACTGACCCACTGGAGCAATATCCTAATAAAACATCATTGCCACAGGTCTAAAAAAATTCTTAACCAAACAAATAAACTTTGTTGCGCAAGAAAGTGAGAAAAAAGAAAGAAATCATATGCAATTCACTTACATGATCAGTTATTATAGGCATTCGATATCAACATATTGAATTATTGAATACAATCAATATTTATAAGTTCCGCCTATTCAACATCTTAACATATTTTAAATTATGGAAATTAAAACTAAAGAATATAAATTCAAAGACCTTATAAATTTACGCAATCGAGATGGCTCTTAACCAGGCGGCTAATCGCAAATGATCACCCTGTAGATACACCGCTTCAGATTTTTTTAAAGTGAAGGTGAAGTACGTGAAATAATGGGCGTAACGAACTAACAGTCATTTAAATTACACGGTGGATCATCCGTTAACTCAAGTTTGTAGCATCTGGATTACGTTGTTCTCAAAAAATAAATACATTTTTCTTCCCTTGAAACTTTTTTTTACTCGCTTTTGTTGTGTGCTCATCACGTGTCTCTCTTTTTAGTGAATGTAAAGTCATTACACGGGGTCGGATCCCATTTCACTTTCGTTTAGAGTATGTTCATTCACCTAAAATAAGTGAAATTTTTTGAAGGTTGCGTTAATTAATTTTACATTCAGAGCGGTAAATCCAACAATATACTAATAAACAAGCTATTTAATATTTTTTCAGCCAGATCATTTTTGGAGAAAAATTAATTAAAAAAATATTTTTACTGCGGAAGACTTTGAGAAAACGACCTAGATTTAAATCGCCTAAATCCAAACCCTTGAATGCCCAAGTCCTAAAATGGAGCTTATTAAAGAATCATTAATTTTAACGATATATTACTATACGACAGCATATAGGTATTACATCATATATTCCTTTGGTTCGATTATTACCAACCTGACGCGTCCTTGAAGTATCAATCATATAAGTTTTACTATCCGATATGTACGGCTAATATTTTCTTCAATCAAATCGATAGCTAATAAATTCTCGGACATGTGCTAATTTTTTTTTTTTTAAAAAAAGAGACGAGTTTTTCATTTTTATGCAATCAGCCTTGTAAGGGGGAGAAAAAAATGGCACAAGGATCGTTACCGTTGTCATATATAAAGATAGCACGTCGGAGTTGATAGGTCAAAGGTCTCGATGCGAAGAATGTGTAAATGCCTGGCCTTGTAACAAAGGAAGACGAAATGAAATCACGAGGTCGAATATTATGTAAAAAAAAAAAGAAAGAAAATGCAATCCACACCTGGCCAGATGTTTGACATGAATGGTTAAGATATATCCGGAATAATAACGTTGAGATGTACTTTTCATTATTTTGTTTGTTTGAAGGCGGTGGGTAAGAATTGAGAAGGTTAACAAACAAAGATCAAGAGATGACAATAGTAATTGGAGTTGCAAATAATGTTGGCACTGGGGCTATTACCAGACCAAGTACAATCCAAGCTAAATTTTTGCATAAGTAGTTTGCAGGATCAAACCGTTAAAACACAGAGAATTGCTGTCGCTTAAACGTGACATAGATGTTATTAAATTTTTTGTGATAATGTATGACTTCTCCTTCAGTATCTCTTGCTTTTAGAATCTTCTTACAAGGCCCCTCCGGAACGGAGACAGACACGGCAGAAGAGATTGCGGTGTGTAAGAACCCCAAATCTTCAGCCATGATGGCTGTACAAGGAAGATTAATACGGTGGCTTGTGCACGTTTAGCTTGATCAGCGCTTTGTCAATCGCAAACCAGAGATAATACCCAAGTAGCATAGGGATGTCCCCGGATGTCCTATGAATATCCATGTCCCATAATTATTCATTTTCTAGCCTGATATATCCTATGGCTGTCCGTAGGACAGACGAAGTGCAACAATTGATCGCCGGGCTATAGTGTGCCACTTGGGTAATCTCTCGAAATACAGGTAAAAATAGACTTACCCTTAAAAATGGTTATTAGCTCTGGAATAAAATTGCTGTCCCAACTGCTTTTCTTTCCTTAAACCTTCCGGTTCGACTCTGATTTACCGCCATCCGATCTTCTTCTTCTGCTATGGTGGGACCAACGTGGGCGACCAACGACCATCAATAATTTCTCTACACCAATCTCTGTCAGAGGCGACTCTAGAGTTTTTCGACATTAAGATTCGTCCATGCTAAAATTGCGTATGACAAGCTTTTCCGCCTAATCCTTCTTCTCCCTATACTTCGGACTTCTAGCTTGTGACGCTTAAAGTCTTTATACATTCTACACAAAATATTTTCATTGGTCTCACTTTGCGTCCATGCAACTTTAAGCATTCTGTGATAACAAAACATCTCGAACGCCAACAGTTCAACGCCGAAATTCCATCTGTAAAAAACAGAAATGATTATAAACTTATCTCGAAAAAATACTATCAAACAAAAATTACACCTTTCAACAAGACTTGTTCTACTTATTCCCATCATTTAAAGTTCAAGTTTAGCTAAATAACCGACGACATGATATTTAACCTAAAAGATACAAAAATTCCTTATCTACCTAATTATAACATGTTAAACCGTCGTTTTAATTAAATAAAAATTAAATAATTACAGTCTTTTAATCCTAATACGATTATTTTCTCGACCTTTTAGGTGTTTTCATTTAAATTTACCTAATAGCACCAAATTTTGTTCACACTAATTTCCGTCTAGACCTTTTTAAAATAAAAACCAGTGGCGCTAACAATTCTTACATTTTCCTACTGGAATTTTTTTCCTTCCGTTAATATGCTAATTCTCATTGAATTAATCAACGAGTAAATAAATTAATTAATATTCTTAATTGGCAAGAACCACTTAACTGACCAACCACCTCGCGCAAAAAAATAAAATTACGTAATTGAACGACGTAATCGTACGTGTCGCTAATTCGAAAATAATTAATCATTATTCGATTAAGTGGTTTTAATTTATTTGCTTAACTTACCTATTCCGTTAAGAATTTGGCACTTGAAAGGCGATCACGTAGAAATATCATGACAACTGGTTTCGCCTAAAACAAATAAAAAAGAAAAAATTACTTAAATGACACCCCATTTTGCAATATTACTCCAAGGGCCAACAAGATGAACCTGGACTGCAAAAAAAATATACAATAAAGATCAGATAAAAAAACGTGTTGAATTGAGAAACAAAAGATTACAAAACTTCCTGTTTGATCAAAGAGGTATAGTATTGCCCGTTAACAAAGAGCAAGTGCAGCGTGAAATAAGTTTGCATTAGCAAGATAGGATCTAGCTTTTGTTTTCATCAGATTGTTAAAACCAATGATGGGAAGAATGGGGCATTGTGACTCGGGGAAACTTTCGCTGTTTCGGAATATAAAGAAGATTCTATATTAAGGGAATGATGACATAATAAGGGAAATTTCAGGCTAAAAGGGAAATATTTCGCGACATGGTGCCTTTTATCGGAGAAATCAGATAAACATCATATCTCTTGTTCGGAAGAGAAAGAAAAAAAAAAAAGGAATGCGTATAGTTCAATTAAGAAGTTCCCCCTTTTCGTTTAAATGAAAATTTACAACGGACAATATCCGGTTCGATTAAATTACGTGAGTGCTTTTCTAGCTAGACGACCGTGAAACAATGGCGACTGCAAAATTGCTTTTGCTTGATTTAACATCTTTACTTCTTCAATGATCTTTAATGTCTTTTCCTGTTTAAAAATTCATGATTATGAATTTTAAATAAAATAAAATAGAAAAAAAATTTCGTAACATGGTTTCAGGCTGTAAGCATGATTGCTTGAGCTGATATCAATTGTTTATCGGATTTTGTTTTTTTTTTTAAAAATGGGGTTATGAAGGTCGCGGATTATGAAAAAGCCCAAGGATTTTGAAATTTAGCACATCAAAGTTAATAGTGTTCAGTAGAATTTTACAACGAATATGTTCAAGAATATGCTTCAGAATTTTCTCATCAGACGTGACTCAGAAAGATCAATTTCCCTTCATAAGTAGCTTTTCATGAAAAGGCAATGTTTAGCCATGTTCAAGAACAAATTCAGCTTGTTCATGAACATGTACTCGAACCACTTAGAATTGATTTCACTTTTTATATCGAGAAAACCATGTTGACGAACATGCTTACGAAATTAAACATGTTTGTGAACATGAACATGAACGTGAACATGAACATGAGCATGTTCTTGAACATTTTTTAGCATCACCTTGGATCAATTTTAGTTCATGATGCCATTACGATCATGTTCATAAACAAGAACATGTTCTTGAACATTCATCATGTTTATGAACATAAACATGAACATTTCTTAACATCCCCAGGATCGATTTCAGTTCATGCTGCCACGTTAACAATCATGTTCATGAACTGAAATCGATCCAGGGGGATGTTAAGAAATGTTCATGTTCATGTTCATAAACATCAACATGTTCTTGAACATTCATCATGTTTATGAACATGAACATGAACATTTCTTAACATCCCCCAGGATCGATTTCAGTTCATGCTGCCACGTTAACGATCGTGTTCATGAACGTCCATTATGTTAATGAACATGAACCTGAACACGTTCACAAACATTCCCGCATGTCACTTTTTCTATCGATTTCCCTTTCTAAACGGCCTTATCATACCTAGAGATGTATGTTCATTAAAAAGTTCAGTATGTTCATAGACATGAACATGTTTTTGAAAAATCTCAAACGTCGCTTCGGATCCATTTCACCTCGACTTCTTGTGTCGAGAAAAGTCTGGTCTATGATCGTGTTCTCGAACATAATGAACATTTTTGTCAAAAAATCTCCCCTTTTAGTCCTGGAGGGTGAACTACAGTCTCCTCTAAACAATCCCCAACCTTAAAACATTTCGAGTCGTTCTGCCTAAAACAGCCACTCCCTAATTCATCTCACAATTACATCTTTAACAACATTCTCTTCGACCTGTGAGCTTATTTTATGCTTAAGAAAATCTTAATCAATAAAAAACAAACTTGTACAAAACAAAAAAACAAGATTGCCTTTATTACTTTTCCTCACGTATCACTAACAAAAATCAATATCATACATCTTCTCATGCTGTTACAACATTCTGGACATATCACTTTACCTGACAATAGTTATCAATTCTCGAACTAATAATCATTTCTCACATTTTAAACTCTACAAAAAAAATATTTTCGCACTCCCAATAATTGAGCTCCAACCTGTTTCGTAACTTTTTTACCAACCTCTAACGTCATTCATTTTTATTTTTAATCATCTTGCTACTGAACAGTCAATTTTGTAACGTTTGATTGTTCGATTAGTCCATCAATCGATTGTCGTCTTGTAGATGTATTCGTCCTTGTAATTTTTTCTCCTGACCACTAGGTGGTAATAGAACGTTATGTAAAAAAAAAATAACAACTGCCATGTTTTCTAAAACAATAAATGCCGTTTAGTAACTGGAAAGTGTCAACATTGTTCTATCAAGTGTTTTCCTTATTGTCGAGATCTGGGTGAAGTATCGTTAACTCTGGGGTTTTCTCGCCGATGGCTATTTAATCAACTTTTCCCACGCAGCCCACATTCTTGTAAACTTCCATCGAAATCAGGACGATATCAATTATTTTCTCATACGGTTAGTAGTGTTAGCCTAATTGCTTAATTGCTCTCCCTTATAAGTATAAGATTGTAACATCCTCACACTCTCGAGTGTACATTCAATGCTTCCGTCATATATAACTTTGCCTAAATAGTTGAGTTGCGTAGACGAATTAATCAAAGTGAATATTAATTAACTGATGAGGCTTTGTCTCCCATATATGGAATGAAAACTAGGTCTTGATAATTAAAAGATGTAACTAATCACTTTCTAAGAGGATTAAATGGGTTATTTAT
Source organism: Liposcelis brunnea (assembly GCA_023512825.1). NCBI lineage: Eukaryota > Metazoa > Arthropoda > Insecta > Psocodea > Liposcelididae > Liposcelis > Liposcelis brunnea. The sequence goes on along the minus strand of CM042065.1, from coordinate 15,735,908 downwards.
TATAAAAAATTTTAATCTGGCAAAATTTGGAGTCCTAAGGAAGACTTTGACCACTGGCTTGCCTCTAGGCAATCTGTGGTGGCTCCTGCAAAGAGCTCATAGCTCTGATTTGCCAACGCCCAATCTGCAGCCATTATTACTTCATCATTAATCCCAAATCTGTTGTCTGCCATTCCGATCTGAGCGAGTTAATTCTCGGGATTTTTCAAACATCCACGACTCTTTTCGTCGCGGTGTGCCACTTATGTCAAATACAATCCATCAAATAATGGACAGATGATCGGAATGTTGGAAGGAAGTCACGGCAAAGCCATATAATTTTTTTTTTTTCATCTTATTCGAAAGAAATAATTATGCAGTGACCTAGTGATTAGGACAAAATAGTGTTTGAAGACGGGGCTTCGGTGAAATGCATGTCTTTATTGATGCAGATTGGATTGGCCGTTGGATATAAAGATGAGAGTCATCTGAACGAGGGCCTTCCCTATCGATCCAACTTCGGTTATTCATAGCGTTGTTATTAGATACAGGTGTTACAAAATCTTAAGGCCATTCTACAATAAACAGTAACTGTGAGAACAGCCTTCAATTCAAGGATCCGTGCATACCTTTCGAATGCCGTGATTTTTCTTTTTTTTTCTTTTCTTTTTTATTTTGTAAATGATAATAATAAAAATTATATGGCTAGGTTGGAGAATTTTTCCAAGTCATTTTTTTGTAGGTGAAAATAAGTGCCAATGGTTGTGTTACTAGGATCGGTTGCAGTTCTTTAACGTAAGAGGCATGATGAAAGAGAACTGGGACTTTCTGAGAAAATTTAGACTGGACTGGGTTATTGGGATTTTTGATTGTAAATGTAAAAACCTTTTACTGTCATGGCTAGAAGCATACAGAAGTAAAATTCTACCCGATCGAATTTGTGGCAGCTGCAGCCATTAGCAGGAAATAATACTTCAATTTAAGATTCTATGGTTTGATCACCACAAGGGACGCCAATTTTACTGAAATTTCATACAATAAATAAATCCACGAATTAAATATATTTTCCTTCTTTGACATCCTTTGAAAAAAAAGAAAAAAGGTTCACAAAACATCTCCGTTCTTTTGTTCCATGCATAAAGTTATGTCGCGACCTCGATATTGTAAGGTCTCATCTCCACTGCGCAGGTTCACCCCGACTCTCCCCAAGCTTAATATATGAACTTGGTGTCATCCTCCGCAGTAGAGATGGAACCTTACAACATTAAGGTCGCGATCTGCTACATCTACGTTGTGTCTGCGTCATTTTCGAGTTGGAAGCTGCCATTTTCTCAAATCATGATTTGAGAAAATGGCTCTGCAGAGCCCGCCATGACCTTGAAGAGGAAGTTACCATGATGATCAATAAAAAACCAAAGAAGCTAATCATGGTGACTCGTCTTTTGAGATCATAACTGACTCAAAAACGGCGCTTGGCTACATTTGGAGTACAAGCTCGCAAAACCAGGCTTTGAATTCCACCGATTTGCCCCAGACTTTACATTCAAAACTTAAACCTTGAAACTACGAAGTTCAATATCCCATTTTCCTAAACTAGGAAATTTAAATAATCGCATAATTCACCCAATCAGATAAAAGAAAACTGACCTAAGCTCTTACAAGGATTATCAGAAAAACGCAACACAACCCAACTTTCAAGCAAAACATGAAAATCCTAGATTAACCGTAGCGGTTAACCTTATTCTTAATATCCCATACAAAACCACCTTCTTTTTATTGACATGCCACGATCTAAGTGGCAAATCATGTCTACTGAAATTCAATTTTCTTCTTTTCGAACAATTAAATCGAAGCTGAACCATCACTAATCCTCCGAGCACAAAGCTTCATTCACACACAATGGTCTTGACCCCAAAATTTTTTTTGTTGACACATCCTATATCACGAGTTATAATTATTATACCATTTTTGGATTTCGTATCCTTCAAACATTATCAATCCTCGTTAAAAATTAACAAGAAAAGGGATTCGGGCTCGGGCTAGATTCTTTTTTTTTAAAGAGTTGTTGACATATCAAACTATTACAAAATCCTTTTCAAGTTAATCTACTAAATGGATTAATTATGACAAATTAATTGAATGTAAGTTTTTATTAATGAGTTTATAAAGAGGGTGTTCGGATTTAATTAAACTGCCTAAATATTGGGCGTCTTCCCAACAACAAAGTTGAATGTACATTCAACTATTCGCCTAATAAATAAAAGATAAATCATATGACAAATTCTTTTTCTTATTTGTAAAAGTCTAAGCATATGGAAATTAAACCGGAGGTTGACTGTAAATTCATAAATAATATTAGCCTTCATTTATAAACTATAGCAGTCATGTCAGGACACGATTTATGGACGTTATGATTGCATAACAATATAATATGCAAAATTTATGTTTTTAGGAACGATTTTTTAGGAAAAAATCGAACAAGATTTTATTATTATTATTATTATTTTTTAAATGGATGATGCAGCAATATTTGCGCACAATACTTTCTATTTGCTGTAAATGAGATAATATTTGGTCACATTTGTGGGATATTTGGAAGAATGATTAAAGGGAGTGCACAAGGTGTGGATTGAAAAAAGGCAAAGAATGCAAACAGTAAAAGTAGATGTTACATAAATCAATAAGTTGATTGTAAATTGTCTGTTTTTGCTGTTGTATACAAAAGTGGCGTCAGATCTTTATTAAGAATAGTCGAATAATAGTTAACTTCGTCTTTTCTCTCAGTGTCACTAGAGAGACTACAACTTGGGGCGCATGCTGATTGGCTGTCAGAGTTGAATAAGTTGCAACTATGTATAAGATAGTGGACCCCACACTGTGCTGTTGTTCATTTGTTTTCGTTCTATGTACTTCGCTTACGAGACGTTCCATGGATCCGGCACAGGGCTTTTCAACTTGTCGCCTCTATTCTAGGGAGACTAGTAGGGAGTGAACACTTCGATGAGTCGCCTGCTACATATGGGTACGCCATCTTGAAAACTAGAAGCTGCCATGATCCAGAAATTGACGGCCGCCAGAAACGCGAACATCGCGATTGACAGATTTTTCAATTCGAGATCATGGCAGCTTCCAGTTTTCAAAATGGCGTACCACTATATAGCAGACGACTTATCAAAGTGTCCACTCCCTAATCTCTTCTATCTAGTCTCTCTAAGTGTCACACTTGCATTTCTACTAGACCCGATTGCCAATGAAATTTCTATCGAGGCATCAGCGACCTTCTATTTGCATCCAGAAAAATAACTACAGCAGAGGCTCCTGAATAACTAGAAGATTAGACTACAGCTAACAAATCCAACATTTTGGCACAAGCCCGAGAGATTTCGGAATCATACTATTAAGCGCTTCCTCCTCTTTTCAAATCTTACAGCGGCCTAATTTTTATTACTACTATTCCTTCCTTTCGAAATCCAATTTAAAACCGATGCATCTCCTTTCCTTAAATCTTCTCTCGATTCCTTAAATGGACAAATTTATTCATAAAAAATATTTCACGAGCCAATAATTTCCTCAATATTCGTGTGTTCACACGTTCCAGCATTTAATTCACGATTTGTTTTATGAAACAAAAAAAAAACCTTGCTGAATCGGACTCATGCGCACCAACCGAACGAAATCCACACTTTCACTGCACGAACTGATCATCTCAAATTTTTTTCTTTACCATAGACATGATTGGCACATCTTAATTCTAATGACTCAACACGAACGTATTCACGTTACCAAAAAAAAAAACACCTTCCATTAGTCTTGTTTTGATTTTATTAGGTCTAGTAATTAACAATTAATCATCCTATTCAATTTTAGATCACGTTAAAAACTTATTTTTTTTTCGCAGAAGAATGGGTGACAAAAAAGAAGGTGGAAGTAACGACCAAACGTCAAATCGAAACTCGAGTAAAGCGACAAGTCGTGCTGGAAGATGGAAAAGTCGTGGAGGATTCAGGACCGATCGTAACGACAAACACGACGGAAGACACAGAAAAACAGGAGCATAATCAAACGGAGGTATAAATTTTTTTTCTTTTAAGCAAATTATCCCTAAAAATTTACGATTCGAAGAAAAATGGACAATGAACTGTCGAGATTTAATAAGTGTAGAGAATTAGATGATAGATATTAGAATATAACATGAGGAATATTTTAAGGTCGTCGCCCACGTTTAATTCATTTTTACCTTAAGGTCCATGACATCATCATCTATTTTGTGTTATGTGTGCGGGGCTATGATGCAACCTTCTAACACTTTAATTAGCATGCGACCATTAAAAAAATGACTCGTAAAAAAAGTGATATTTAAAAAAAATGAATCGTCAACGTTGTCGGTTTAGGAAATAAAAATGCACCCAGAATCGCGTGCAAACCATATACGAGATATCATTGCAAGTGAAGAACAATTCCTTTAGCATTTCAAGGATTCGTTTTTATTTCCTTATTTCATTAAAAATATTTAATTCCTGTGACATTTTCTGCGGAATTGTTTACTCTCAAGGTGATTCGTTAATCTCTGGACACGATCTTTATTCAACAAGCTATATTTAAAAAAATAAATAAATACGAAAAGAAAAATCGCCCAATTTCATTTTAGCACAAGGTCAAGTTCATTAATACCATTTTCTTTTTTTTTTAGCATCGCACTTCCGGAGACGATCCTCCAGGAGAGGATTGGGTTGCTATTCCGGGACCAGGAGGGGTTGTTAAAGAAGTTAAGGAAAAAACAGTGAAAAGTCGAGAAGAAAAGGAGGAAAGATTAGAAACTGAAAATGTTCAGCATTTAGGAGACATATCCGATGAGGTAAGAATATAAAAAAAATGTGAGAAGTCGGCTTCTTTTTGTTTTTTTTGACTCTAATTTCGGGGTATTAAAACTCGCTAAGACGTTTTATGGCCACTAATTAAAGGAACATTCCGTGGCTTGGGTAATATTGAGCGTTAAATGTTCGGGTAGTTGCTAATTGGAATCAGTCAGGTTTTTAAATTGATACCCTTCGCAAATATTGACACTTGACTAATGAAACGTGCGTTGGTAGGTAGCAGTTAAGAAAATATCGATTAGGGGAACGTGGATTAAATTGTTTGCAATAAAAATCGCACTAAGTGATAAATATTTCATCGTAACAGATGAAAAAACAATATTAAATTCCTGGTTGGGGCAGCAAGACCGCAGGCAGATGCGGGTGATGGACGTACGTGGTAAGGCGAGCTGTAGAGCTGAAGTGGCAGTTGGTAGGACTTGCGGCTAGGCAGAGCCATAGTTACATCGAGAAATAGGGGAATTCGTCAAAAATGGTGGCTCGACGATATCATTCAGACTGCAGGAAGTACGACATGGAGAAAATTGGGAGAGGCCTATATCCAGGAGTGGATGCAGAAAGGCTGAAGAAGAAGAGTATCCGGGCAGCAGCCCTATTACTGGCTAAAAACAATGTTGTCGGTCATGGTCAACTCGATGCTCTGCAATGAAACTCAAAGCATCCATCACTCGAGTCTGCCTACAAATGTCAGCAACCCTCAAAGTTCATCTTCCCACATACTTTCTTTCGGCATGGCATGCTCATTGCCATAGATCTGTTTCCATAAGTTGTGAGTAGCCTATATAGAGATCCTGGCAAAACTTCTGGGAAATGGTACTAGAGTCGCACGCCACCTCTTCTTTAATTGCCAGCTCCTCGCCGGAGATTGGCGATCATCATGGCGATCCTAACTCTGGAAGCTGCCGAACGAAAAAGGATACCGAATCATGGTCACACTAGTCTCTTAGATTTTTGAGCCAGGATATTTTCCTCCGACCCGGTCTGCGCCTGCCCTCAATCTTCCCCTCCATCACCAGCAGCAGGATGCGGTACTTTCCGAAATACTGAAGCCTTCGACGTTTGATCTAGTAAATCACCTCCATCTCCTTGATCATACGATGGGCTCGCCACTACCGTTCCAAAATTCTGAAATTCTCGAGAACATCGCTTAAGAGACAAAGTCCGATTCTAAGTACCTTCCTCTACAATCAGGGAGAGTCCCGCAATACCTACCCGCAAAGCCAATACAAAAATCTAAACAAAGAGAGTCCTACCATAACCATAACAACAAACAATACAACTATTTTTAGATCCACGAAATAACCAATAGCACCTATGGCCATTCCTTCAACGTCCGATAAAAATCCAGTTTACTAAAAAGCCTACTTGGCCCAATAATGAAACTCCCCCAAGAGAATAGTAAAAAATCCTCGACCACATTCTTCGAAAAAAGTTGACTCACCCATTCCTACGACCACCCAGACCCTCCGGTATTAAAAATATTTTGCTATTATATCAAAACCGCGACTCAGAAAATCAATTACTCGTAATTAAATTGTTGCAAGAACAGAAGCCCAGAGCCGAAGTCAACAAACCCGACGGTATATATTATTTACCGAGAGAGATGTCAGCCATAGTAACAGGTCCTGAATGGAGTAACAGGTTTGGTATACCTGATCTTGGTCACCTTGGTACCCGGTGAAATGCAGACATTTACTTGACCTTTATCAACCTCACCACTCCAGAATTCTTATCTATTCGCTTTAACAGTTTTTGCGAAAACCATGTGTTGCAATTTCGATCCAGTTCGATTCGCACGGTCCTTAAAAAATAATTCTTATACGGAACGAAACGTTATCCCCCAGGCCTATGGGAATTTTTTTTTCTTCTTTTAATTTTCAATTTATCTCGGTTACTTAATGCAAATGGAAAACATGAGTTAAAAATTTCAAAACCGGGAGGCTTTTGTTCTTTTGTTGGAAGATATGTCAAAATCGCCAAGACAAATATACGCATATGATCTACATAAGTAATATCATTTCCAGTTCTCTTTTATTTTTAAGTGCACTTTACTGTCAGCAATTAAATTATAATTACTAATGGATTTTCTTGTCAATTGGTTTGATAATAAAAATCTAATATCAACCTTGAGTTTTGAATTTCAATGTCAGTGGCAACAATCTTTTTCAAACGTCCATTGCTGTCCACCGAACAAGTTTTTCTTTTTTTTAAATCGGATTATAAAGTACTCGCTTGGTTCTTTTTTTTTTTGACAATGAAAAAAAATTTATTTTCCCAGGGTCGCCAGTATCGTTGGCTTATATCTTTGCCGCAAGTCATTTAATTAAATAAAGAGGGTTATTAATAGCGTCGTTAGGAATTATTGGTTGTAAAACAATGATTGAAAAAAAAAAAAACATGGAGACATGAAATTGGTGAAAGGGTTGCCTGGATTATTGGAAAGTGCAAGTAGACGATGGACAGTTCGTGATGTCCTACTAATAAGGTTCGTCGTTAGACGTATTGCAGACTTGAGTTTGAATCGTTCGGATGAGGATAAGAAGGGGATAATTTTAAAAGTCGTGGAGTTGAAATAATGATGGTTAAAATTTTGATACTCAGTGCACACTGGAAAGTGCTGGAGCTAATTTGACTCAATTCGTTACACGAGGCTAAGAAAATCAGAGCAGAGGGTCGGGCATGCTAGCGCGACTTTCTTTAAGAAACTACCGGGGAGTTAAAGGGGAAGAAGACGGACAAAAATTTCTTTTACCACCTGAAAATATTTTTTGCTGGACTGGTCCTACACTCAGTCTAGAGTTCTAGGCTTTCTCGCGGGGTCCAACTGCCTCGCTAAGCGTGACACTGATGTACACTAAAACTTGTTCTACACTTGCTTACTTACTTATCCGGCGTTACAAGATTTGTAGCCTTATTGCCACATCACAGAGTTTCCGCCATTCAGACCTATCCTGAGCCGCCACTCTCCAGTTCAGCGCCCCCACACGACTTGCATCTTGTGTTCCACCTCAGCCGCGGCCTTCTCAATGGCCTAGGGCTCGTTGGACGACCATCCAGCACCTTTCTGATAGTCCTCGTCGGCGGCGCGCGTGGTACATGTCCCGCTAACCGTAGCCTTCGTGATTTTATCACGCTTGTAATAAAAGGTTGGTCGGTGAGCCTTCGGATTTCCTCATTTGTCTTAAAACGCGCCCGCCCAGTAATAGGATCTACATTGGGTCCTAGAATCCTCCTCAGCACCATATTCTCGAAGGACTGCAGCCGCTCCTCGTCTCGGACCGACTGAATCCTCGACTGAATCTCATCCCTTTCACGGTGTATTGACAAACTAGCTGGCTGGTTCAGTCCTCTGAATCTATCGGGGTCCTATCATTTTTCCAATATTGTCATGCCAATCCATCTGTAATATACTGCTACTCCTTCCTGATGCCCACCTTCTCCGTCTTCCTCTATTGCCCTGACCCACCCATTGCCATTTAACTGCAGCCGATATACACTCTCGAATCTCTCCATTTCTTAAGCGATCATGCCTTATTTATTTTACTTCAACAATCGGAGAAATCTTACAACTGCAACCGACCTTAAATCCCAAACATATTTCAAAAAATCGATTAAAGCACTCCCTTAAATATTATTACAAACTAATCCAACCTAACGAAAACATTGTTAAAGATAATTTATCGATCCACTACCAAACGAAAGTCAAGCATTACGAAAAAAATTTCATTATGCCCCCTGGGCTGTTCACGGCCTCCCCTACTGATCTATCCCAACTAGAAAAAAAGATGCCTCCATATTCATCATCTCGTTTAACAAAGATTTTACCTTCATGTTTTTTTTTAAATGATTTGTGTAACTACCCAATAACCATAGTAATTATCATTAGCCTCATATACAAGTATTCATGAGAAAAATTCGAACGCATCTTCACCTACCATACATGGCATGTCCACATCCTGATAAATACACGAAACAATTACGAAATTCTTGAAAAAAAATGCAACAAGTAGTCCACCCCATTAACTATTACGACTTTATTAAGAAAAAAAAAATTGTTATAGGTAAAGGTCTTTGATTCATTATAACGAGGTCAGTTTTTTAAAAATATTTTCTATGAAACATCATCAATAGTAATCAAATTAGAAATGCAGTAGCCACATTCGCTCTCAGATGACGTTGACCTTTTTCACTTAAAATGTCGCCTAACATAAACTTGAAATCGGACTAATGACAAGTATTGTTGATATTTCAAAATTACTTTTTTATCGCCATATTATTTTTACAGAGAGACACATGAAGGGAAAAAAAAATATAATAAAGACGATCGTGAGCGGGTTTTTAAAAAAAAAATGACGTAATTTGAAAACTCTCATGAAGAAGCCGTGACTATCAATTATCGTGTTTGGCTGTATTTGCTCGAGTCATTACGACCAACTAGCAAACTACTTAAACATGACAACGAGAGGTCATCGAGCTTTTTAGTTTGGCGGAAACGTCTACCCTTTCGCGAAATAGCCAAAATCGAAGGGGAAAAGTTGGTGCGTTATCGTGACAAGTTAACACGATCCGGACGGTCAGGCGGCGGCGAGATAATCAATTCCTTGATACCTGACTAATGTCAATGGGAGAAATCGAAGATGATGAGGTCTTGAAATTTGACCTTTCGGATTTAAAAAATTTCTTGTTAATAAGTCATAGCAGTAGAGTCGTATTAATTAATCTTTTTTTATGGAAGTTTTCCCTTTTTCTTCGGATTTGGAAATAAAAGGCGGGGATACATGGTTCTCTGTACGAATTGCAATTACTAAGTAATAACTTTTTTAGATTAATAATTAATTTTTTAGTTTCACGATAAGATTTTTTAATCTTCTGCGGTTGGCCTGCTTTATTGAGGTTTTCTTGCAATCCTAGGTCAAGGAAATCGTAGCCATTTTAAAAGAGTGCACTGAACGCCTTTAGGATGTTCATCATGCGGCTAAAGCTGGTAGAAATTCGGTTTGCACGAAATCGGCAATAGATCCCGACACAATAGCTCAGCTTGAGGGCAAATCACTCTCTCGTAATAAAAACTTCCTGCGCTGAAACCGTAATCCCTTTAAACCATTTGAAAGTTCTCGGATTGACCTATGACCCAACTCCACTTCCTGGACACCACAAATCAATCAGTTTGATTAATCGTCATAACGAAAGTAAAAAAAAAAAGAAGATGCGTTGTCGTTGAATAACCTGTAACGGATCAACCAAATTAAATCGGTTTCTGTTAATTTGTAAGTCATTAGAGGGACGATCCTTTGACCCTAAATGTCCACCTTCACCGAAAAGATTCCACTTCTACTTTCTCGTCATCCTATTCAATCCGAGTAAACATCGATATATTCAATTTTTATGTTTCCTGAAAGTTTGCTTCCACAGATTTGGTCATAACTTGTTTACGTATTAAACATTATATTTGTTGTTTACTTCCGTCGCATGCGCGTTGGCGAAATCTCACGAATTGTAAGTAAAAGTTAATATGACGCATCTTCGCCTGCTTCAGGACTCTGATCTTCGTTTTGGGTGAAAAAAATTTGATTTGCACCAAATTGTGAGAGCTCTTGGAGAGTTGTAACCTATCAGTATATTAAAGAAGCGGTTCCCAGCATCTGAATTTGATGTTGTTCTAAATCTTCTCTGGCAGTTGCAAGCCCAAATACCACTCTGGCCAATGGCATCGTTGGAAAATAATACAGAATCTTTTAATGTTGACTTGATGTCTGGCGATGCGTAGACACCAACACAAGATAAACTTCTGGACGCTGATAGCTGATCTAATGCCGATTTCCGCACTACAGCACTCTGTTGATCAGCTAAGAATAAGTCGTGTCCGAGCCTCAGAAGGGCAACCAGCTCTGTGTGGCGCACCGCTCGATGGAGAGGTCCATTTTAGGCATAAGCCTGCGAGATCGGATCAGAAATGAAACGATCCGCAGGCACGTGCGGGTGACAAACTTGGGAAGGCGTGCTGCAGAGCTGAAAAGATGGTGGTTAGGACATGTGCGGTGGACCAGGACCATTGGGCACTTCTTCTTCTTTAAATGCCTGCTCCTCGTCGGAGATTGGCGATCATCATGGCCAACCATTGATGATTTTACTAGGAATATCAAATAATGTGGTGACTTTCCATAATCTTCCACATCGCAGTATGGGAGCCATACCATTGATCCAACTCTGCCTCCCGGTATCTGAGCCTAGGCCTTGCCGATTACTACCATCTTCAGCCCTAGGTCAGTATCAGCGAAGCTGCTGCCCTCCACTAACTCATAACCCTGAGAAGGGAGCTCACCACAGGGCAAGGACGCCATTCCTTGAAAACATGCCTCGCCGGTTACCCGGCATGATGTTGCTAGATATTGTTGTTTGAAGAATTAAGTGCCTTACCTGAACTTAATTTATTTTTGCAATAAAGGATCCAAACTGTTGCTACAACTCTCCATTTTGTAATCTGCACCAGAGCCTCGCCGATTTTTACCATCTTCAGCCAATGCCAGCTCATAACTTTGAGTTTAGAGATATGGTCCATTTTAGAAGTTCTAATGAAAGATGTTCAGCAGCCATATTTCTCAGAATGTTGCTCTTCTACCCTTAAAACATCCATGAGTGCTCTGAAACAGAAAAAGTTTTCCTCTAAGTCACTTTGCAGTCACAGAACCAGCTTCGTATTTGTCTTATGCTTTCCAAACATTTCATCTAATGGCGCAGATTCACAGCATCTGTGAACTTCCATTCCGAATCTTAATTCCCTGATTTTAATATAATTTACCTTAGGCCGCGGCATTTAACAAAAAAGAGAAAAAAAGAACCATCAAGCCCTTTATCATCTTGACCATTTGCGTTTTTCTTTTCGAATTAACACGAAAATCAATGAGCACGCGATCTTACGCCAAAAGGTAAGACTACTTAAAGATAAATTGTATCTCCTTTCCACAAGAATTTGTTTAAAATAAAAACCACATTTTTCTTTTTTCAAGTAGCTCCGATAATTTATAACAAAGTTAATAAATGGTACTTTGCTTTTTTATTTAAAAAAAAAAAAATACAAGCCCGTTAAGTCCACGCGGATTAAATAGGAAATCGTGCGGGGAAAAATATTCGGACCACCTAAGGAATATAAAAAGCAAAAACACACACACGTCGGGAACCATAACATTCCAATCACGTTGTCATAAAATTGTAGGTTACTTTTTATGCACGTTTTAAAAATCATCACATTCACCGTTGGGTGATATATAGGGATTTAAATAAAAAAAAATTTATCGCTGGCAAAACAAATCTTTCCGAGTCAAAGGTGATAATTAAAAATAAAAACTTTCAAGGTTGGTAAAACACACAAAACATTTAATCTAAATAATCATGCTATACATTAACGTTTATTTCTTTCAATCTGTTATGCGGCGAAAGGTCCCCCCTCGTTATCATTTTTTAATTATTTGTCACGCTACGAAATTACCACTTCGCACCTCTGTGTCCAGGGTTCATGCCTTAGGTAGGGGCGATTGCGATAATTTTTCTATTTTTACAAATCATGTGATAAAACTTAAATAACAATGGCCCGTAACAATCACGCGAACACGAATTAAGAAATTGCGAAGAAAAACTTTTTTCTGAACGTTGTTGATTGGGAGATTAAAACCGAAGTATTAAGCCATAAAATTTTTTAACTACCGGTTTTTCAAATCAATTTGGCGCAACATCATTTTGACATAAAATCGAATGATGTAAACACCACTTAGCACTAAATTAGAAGTCTTGAATGAAATATGAGGATTTTTTTTTTCTTCATCTAAAGCACTTATGAAGGTTTATCCTATTTATCATTTTCTTTAGGAAAAAAATGGAAGCCTGAAATGGTGAGTCATTAAAAAGGGTTTTGACCTTGAGGAAAAAGATGGGTGAAGCGCAGTGACATTAAAATTGCAGGTAGTCTGCATCCAAACTCACACGTAAAATTTTGTGAGTTGAAAAGATTCATTTAGGGAAACTATATTTCCTAAAAAAGGGATTTCGCTGATTAATCCTGTTGGAAGCAGAGGGCAGACCTAGAACTATGGCACTGGATTTTAATGAATGTCCTCCACAGTCAAGTCAGGTGCAAGCCTAATGATACCTCAGCCAAATTTCGCTGTGATGCTATCGAACTCTGGTTGGAGGTTGCACTTCAGCTTTAGGCCGAGTTTTAGCGATAGCTCTTTAAATCGAGCCATGCGCAGAAAGTTATTACCTATCCAAGGCAGCAACAGCAAAGGCGACAAACACGAGTCCTAGGGAGAGCTCAGAGCTAGTGGCTCTGGTGTCAGCGCAAGATCCAGGGCCCAAGGAAAAGAGATTCTGATTATTGCTGGCTGCCATCCAAGACTCAGAACGAAACGTCGACAAATCAGAAAGCTGCTGAACGATTGACAGCAGAGTTTTGTGCCGGGGCAGGCAACCTACGAAAAGAAAAGGACAACCTATGAAAAAGCATCAACGACTCACTATGGGAAGTGCGACGACACTTCGCCTTGGTGGAAGAAGTTATCGACCGAAAGCATGCTGAGCTACACGAAGAATCGACAAGATGGAGGCCGCAGCAAGTACATCTGCACAGAAAAGGTCAGCGAGGCTAGACTACGTGAAGAACTGCAGAAGACAAGGCGAAAACTATAGCTGATAAATTACTAAGCAACTCTCTTAATCTCACTGCGCTGGCAATGCAAGACCTGAGGCCCTACCGCTGCCTCCACCAAATTCCTCCACTGACTGTGATCCAAGGCCGTAACCTGCCAATCCCAGGAGATGGCATCCTGACGAACGTTTCCAACCCATCTCCTCCTGAGCCTGCCCTCTGGCCGTACAGGGCCAGGGCACAGGGTTCATAGTAAATGTCCCTCTCACTACTTGTCCAGCCCATCGCAGCCTCCTAGACTTGATCACACTAGTAATTAGAGGCTGGGCCGTGAGATTTCAGGTATCGCGGTTACCACGAAGTCGGCTGTCCGGTTGCAGGGTCAAATGCGGGCCCAAGGATCATACCTACGATCGTACTCTTCGAAAGTACGGCTACACAGCAGTTGAGACAGCTGTGAAGAGAAAAAGCTTTATCTGCAATTGCTGGGACTTTGGCTAAGGTCGTGAAGCCTTATAGGAGGAAACTCTACAACGTTTAGAAACGCTCCGGAAGATTTTACTGCAGAAAAAACTGCCGACACTAAAAAATTCTTCAAATAAGGAAAGTGTGCTCACCACACACAAGAGACACTTTCGAAGAATAAAAGAAACATTCAACAGGCAAATTCTTTTCACCTCGAAATAACACGAACCCACAAAATAAATCAGCCTCTATTTCCTCATACTCCCCATCTTGAAAGTTATCAAAGCCTAACCTTAAACCAAGGGTCACCTATAAATTTCCCAAACGGAATTACACCAGCCCGGTCGGTATAACCATTACGATTGTCAAACCGTGCAATGAAAATGATAACTGTCCTTCTGTAACAATTGGAAAGGACTCTCAAACAAAAGACCTAAACGCATAAACTCCTTTTTAAAAAAACTAATTGGAATAACTTTGAGTCAATTACTCTTACATTATTAGTCACGATTCGCATAAAATAAAACGCCGTTTAGTTTTTAAAAAAATCCTCATCCATTTCTTTTCAAAAAGAAAAAACCCAGCACGTGTCTTTTAAAAAATATTGATAAACAAAAACAAATTCAATAAGAAAGATTGATGCAATTGACTTATAATACAGCGACCTGAAAGGTCGAACCGGCAACATCCGCGACTTGCATTGCCTGCATCCATTATGCGGAGGTCGAAGAGGAGTTTTTCGCCCTACGCATTTTTTCTCTTACAACCGATCCGTTTTAAAAATATTCTCGATCCGTTAACACCGTTTTTCTTGTATTTTTTCAAAGTGCGTGTGCTCTGTTATAAACCGTGTATGGACATTACGTTAAGTATAGTAATTCAATCGCTTCCTAACCTCATTTTCTTACAAACCTTTTTTCATATCGTCTTAAATTACACATTAATTAGGTTAATTACCTTATCATCATGATCACCGACTGATCCACCCGTAATTTGGTTAAGTAATCCCCTGCATACTAATCAGTAGACTAAGCCAATATCTGCAACAAACAAAAATAAAATATTTAGCCAGAACATGCTAATGGTCCTCAAATTTTTCTCTTTAATAAAGTGTAATCGCCCATTAAAAATAACAGTACAGGCAATTAGAATATGATTTGGTATATTAATAAAATATCCACATGACTTGTTATTACTAAAGCATTGTTAACCTCGGCATCTTCTTTATAAAAAAAAATTCGTACTGGTGCCAAGAGTCAAATCATACGCCAAGGGGCGAATTATTAGACTTATATACCTTGGGATTGTTTGATTTCTATTATGACTGAAAGAATAATATAAAAAATTCGGTGTAATGTGTTTTTGAGACTTCGATTACGGTGCAAAAGTAACAAGTTATAAAAAAATTGAATATTTTTTTTAACGGTATTTCCACGTGTAGTTTGCTGAGTCATTCGATGGAGCTGATGAGATGCCATCTTGAAATGTTTGAGTATGGGTTTGGGTTGATGGGAAGCGTTGAAGAATGTTTGTTTTTTTGGGAGAGGATTTTTGAAAAAATTCTTGGAAGATATAAGGGAAAGTTTTTGAGGCATTCTGACCGTCCGCGCCCAGGAAAGGTTGTTGGTCTTCGAAAATAAGTTGTGTCGAATTCTGGGGCCGAAGAGAAATCCGGCGCCTAGGATTTTAAGGGTGAAATGAAGAGATCCGTAGGCTCATGGGACAGCCGCTGATCACTAGTATGATTCAGTGGGCGGGACATATAGCCCGTCTCGGAAGATAAGGCATTTGATGGACGCCCTAAAAGTTCAAAGCCTTAGGGTAGACCGGAGTTTCGTTGAAAGGACAACGTATCGAAGGATGCGAGTCGATTAAAAGTCCCCGACTGGTGGGTCCCCTGCCAGGGTAGAACCAAGGGAATCTGCTATGAGAGCGATAGAGCTTCAGGCTCTCTAAAGACATAGATAAATAGAGAATGGCAAATTCAGTGACGGCGGCAGAAAAAAATTCTGGATAAGGCCAAAGGTGAGACACAAATTTTCATGTCGGGCCAAAGTCGAACAGTGCAACATTACTGTTCTTCCCAAACAGGTAGGGCCAAATTATTCCCGGCTGGGGCCACGGCCAGCTCGGCATCTGGCACGCAGCGAATATCCCCTTTTCGTTCGGCAGCCTCCAAAGTTAGGATAGCCAATCTCCGACGAGGAGCGGGCATTTAAAGAAGAAGAATATTGACGTCAATTTCTGAGTCTGTGTCTAGCTCGACTCTGTCTGAACTTGTATTTAGTTAAAGAGTATAAGGTGGCGTCTCTTCTATAGTGTCTCGCTTAGTGTCTAACTATTAGCGACAACTATATCTCGAGCTTGGTTTCAAAAGTAGAGCATGTTGATAGTGGCTGCGCTTGACTACATAATTGTCAGCGCTTACCCTCCTGCTGAGTAGATAATCCCTACATTTTCGTCTGATTCTTCTTCTGAATTGGCTCATGGCTGATCTACACCTTTCCCTTATTCTTCTTGTGTTTTGGACAAATCTAATATTTTGTGGTAGGGTCCTCAACCTCGACTCTCTTCCTCTCCTTACAATCACTTATCAAACCTAACTGCATAACTTAAAAAATTTGTAAATCCTAATTACTATTTCCCTGCGGAATGCTTAATGCTCAACTTACAAAATGACACCAAACAATTGTGAAAACTTGCATTATATTCAAATACACCATACCGGTTTTGAAAGTTTATGGAGGTTAATTGATTTTAAAAAAATGCAACAGACTCGCCGAACGACATATTTCTATCGTAATCGCCAGAAATAAAAATAAAAAAAAGTGAAGAAAAAAAACTAAAGCGGAGCAAACTACATAATCAAACAGAATAGATTACAACGAATCTCCCTGAGGGCGTCTTGATAATTTAATCGCGATTAACGCGGCACCAATTGGTCACATTTATTTATGCATAAAGGCGAATTTCCTGAAACGCGCGATTAACTACATTTCCAGGCGTGGGATTTAAAATTTTTTTTCGGGGGAACTCCTTCGGATTTGAATTTAATTTTCTTTTTTAAAAAAAAAAAAACATGCAGTGCGTTGACAGCACCAGACGGTACAAAAATAACCATGCGATTTAATTTTTTTTTTTTCTAAAAAGAAACCTACGCGTTCAAGTTCAGGTGAGATGATGAAATGACACCCACATGAATTGCACGTGGAACCTGATTCGTTTCAACACGATCCTGATATAATTTTACAATTAATTATTTTCAAAACTAAATTTTGTAATGAGAGATTGTGGCACTAAGGGAAATCGGGCGACATTTTTCGCACGAAATTGAATTATTTTTAAGAGCTCTGATAATTTTATTTATATAAAAATTATGGGAGGAATGCAACACTAAATAACGAAACGAAGTAGTAATTACCACTACGGGATCAATAATTAAAAAAATAAAAATGCCACTATCCAAAGTAGTTGCGCTTGACGCTATCAAAAATTATTAATAAAAATTGCTCGTAAACTGCAATTTTTTATCGGGATTTGTGTAATAAATAACTAAAAATCGATTTTAATAGATGAAAATTAAAATGTAACCTCCGCCTTTATTTGATGTAACATGCGCGCGAAAAAAATTTTAAAGATTAGTCCTGGAGGATGATTTAAAACTTTGGCTGAGTAGTAAAATATAAAAGGAAAAGTCGCGGTAAAACATTTTAAAAATAAAGTCTGGTCCTCGAGTTCTTTTATATAGTTTAAATAAAATATTAAATAACCGGAATTATTATTATAAGTATTATAGTAATCTTATTTAAGATCAAGGTCGAATAGTTGGAACGTAATTTCTATTAACCGAAAGTAGAGGTGATTATTTTATTTTTAACTCTTACGCATTCTCTAATTCTGATAAGGATTTATAGAGGACTAGAGTTGCTCAATGAAGCATGATTTTGGAACTAGTGTGGCGCTTTGCAGTGTACAATGGAATGAAAAGGAACGACGGATTTCTGCAAAATAGAGTAGGAGCTGTAGGTCACCTTCTGGAAGAACCTTCGAATTCGGACCGTAGCGCTCCGGGCCAACAAGTCATACAGCAGCCAATAGCAATGTTAGTCGGTAGTCGGTGTGAACATTAACAGTCCTGCTTCAGGTTTGGTGCACCTGCATTTGACGAGCTCCAGATTCCTTCTGACTCGAGAGGTAGCATCTGGTAAGGGCTCTGGTAGGGGGCAGCAGTCCTACCAGTACTGACTTAAGGCTAAAGACGGTAAAAGTTGGCCAGGCTTAAGTCATGAAAGCAGGAGGCTGAGTCGAGGACTGAACCGCAAAGGGAAGCCACCACATTAAGGTCCCTAGTATAGCCATCATGGCCAAGGGTTTGCTGTGGAAGACCCAAGACAGTCCATTCATCTAGGGTCTCTTGCATGCCACAATAAGATCTCTAACCATGATGGTCGCCAGTTTCCGTCGCGGGAAGGCACTGTAAGAAGAAGATCCATCATTTGTTTGTCTGTCGTGCCAATATTCTTGATTGATAAGAACTGTAGTTCCAGCTGACTCAGGCAATTTTCACGTTCGCCCCTTTTAATCTCAATTTCCACTGAGCCAGCCTCGTGACTCAGTGGATAGCACACCTGACTCACACTCGGGAGTTTATGGGTTCGATTCCACTCTACGGTTCGGATTTTTTCCGACCGTATTTCACCTCTGACCAACGTCATCTGCGTCATGTGAACTTAATTCGAGGATTTGGGGATTCCGAAAAAGCGATTAATGTGTATTGTCGCTCGGTCTCACCCCTCCCCCCCACAAGGCAATGGCAAACCAGCAGGTGGTAACTTGCTTAGAACAGCCTCTCTACTTAGCGGTTCGGAGCCGGCATTAAGCTGAAGGTTGGTTGGCAGCATCCCTTGGTTCTCAATGCTCTCGGCAAAGATTGCCATATCATCGGCATAGCGAATCTTATTAATGATTTCACCACTACACACCTTCTTGCCAATCCTCCAGAATCTCACAAACTGCCAAACGCTTCTCTATTATTTTTCAAGCCCTTACAATTCATTTTATGCTTTTCTCTAAATCTACCATGGCAGTTTTAACGATTCATATATCATCATTACTACTATGATGTAATCCCATTGATACTATTTATGTAAACTAGTATTTCTCGCCTTAAAAAGAAGCGAAGATGAACAATGTCTACACTTGGAAACATTTCCGCTGCGTCATTTAACTTAAACACACCAAAACCGAAGGCAATTAGAAAACAACCATAAAATCTTTATAAAGAAAAAGCCCGTGTAGTAGAAGAAGAAGAAGAAGAAAACGAGATCAAGTGGTGGAAAATTACATCTTATTATTAGGTCTTTTTTGACTAAAGAAAAAAAAATTAAACTTGGTAAGAAAATCGTGATAACAAAAATACCCAAGTAGCAAGTGAATTCTCCTCTATGTTACGTAATTGTAAATTATTATTGTTGCCGGTTAGAATGGCAAAACTGAATGTATATCACGTCCAAATACTTATTTTTAATGCCTTCACAGGCTTAATTATGCGAACAATGCGTTGAAAGTACCCGTGAACAATTGAATTTCAGGTTCCGTGCAGTTCGAAGGGGAAAAAATAAAATATATGTCGCCATTGATAAAAATTTTTTCGGCGATTTCCTAGCTATCGGGTGAAATCGTATACATATAAAGGTCACAGACCGTTCTTTTCTAAAAATTTTCATGCTTCGCACCTTTTTTTTTTTAAAGGAGTGGCGTTGCACGGAATCATATACCTTTAAGCTTTCTTCGGAAAAAAAAATCATGGTCGTACCCTGGAGAGAATTTTATAAATTGCGATGTTTTGCAAATCGTAAAAAAATCGCCGAAATATTTTTTAATTTATGTTTCTTGATATGTTTGACGCTGATTATTAATATGTAGTAGAAATGTATAAAGGGCGGCCGCTGTGAAATTTAAAACAAGAGAACCCCTCCCATTTTGGTCAACGTTTGAAAAGTTGTGATTAAAGTAGTGTCAACATTTAAGATACGAACAGTGATTTATATGGCCAAAAAATTTAATCGTGAAGATGTTTTTTTTGGAGCACTGGCATGAATAGTTTAGGAAGATGAGGATCTTTAATTAAAGGGAGATACGAAAGTAAATTTTGGAATTGAGGACTTTGACTAAATTCTTGCCAAGGTAGATCAGGGTACTCGTTCCGACAGTGTTAACGAACAACGGATATAGAACAAATCGGCTCACATGTTTAAGTTGCTATTTCTGGCTCGCTCAGGTGTCCCTATTGCAATTATTTTTCATCTCGAGAGTCCCAAGGGCAACGGTGCCAACATTTGCCATTACTTATTGGTCCCAGTCAGTCTTAAGTCTTAGCCACGCCGAGCCAATTACTCAGTTGCTGTTTTTAGTGACCCAATGGCTGACAACCTTGGCCAACAGTCTCTAAAATCACAATAAGCACAAAGCTGCAAGAGGTCTTGCACTACCTAGACGCATATATTAGTCTCAGCCAATTATTTTGCCAAACCAAGTTGGTTGAGAAGAAGCATGAAGCATTGGGCGGAAAAATCTGTCTTCACAGCAACTAGACTGGGATTGGTCATTTGTGTGCTAGGAAAATCTTTAATCTTGTAACAATTGAAAGCTCTTTAAAAAACGTATAGCTTCCACCTGATCGTTTTCTGAATTTCTTCGAAAGAGGAAAAAAACCAACGTGGCAAACAAAGAACACAGCTTCCAATTGCTCCCCTTATTACTGCCAATTACCATCATATCACTTTACAGTAATCTTTTCTCATCATGCAAAAACATTTATACCTTTCCTAATAAAGCCAAGCAACATCTTACTTGAATCCCTCCTGCAGCCAAAAACATTAATAGGCCCAACGAAGGTCGAATAGTTTTTTTACAACGATCCTGACGTCATTAAGGAAGATCCCTTTATAATAAAATTTATTTCGAATATGACCTCAGCCACTTTAAAAAAAAATGATTTAAGTGAATTATTGCTACGAGTTTCAAATTAGGGGCGCGGCACTAAGCACTTGATCAGGCGATGTTTTAGGTTATTTTTTTATTATTATTCACAATGCAATTATGTCATTTTCGACAATAGGCGAAAGTTATTTTTTTTTTTTTAATAATTCTTTAATAGATATGTTTCCGGGTTCATACGAGGTTTTTGTTAATTGTGGTTTTTTTCGCAATTTAAGCCACATCTTTTATTGTTTTTCGCGATGGAATTTTTTCAATTTGTGGAAGGAAAGTTGTAAGAATTATTGAATAAGATTTTATTAGATTTATTATCTTCAGATGAAAGATTCAAAATAGGAGCGACGATCAGGAGGGCTGAGGATAATTATCAGGTTAAGGAAAATAGCAAACGAGATCAATCTCGAGCTCTCTGCCAACCTGACGCACCAGAATCCATTCTGTTTGAGAGCTGATCTCAATGGCCACTACTTAACTCTTATGGATTCAGAGAATACTCAGAGAAATGTTTACAGACACAAATATCTGAATATCATTTTTCTTCCTAAAATCGTGTTCATGAATCAGCTCTGCGTGTACTCCGACCTTAATTAAAAAACGAGCAAAATGAGAGATACCTACAAATAATCTGACCGAGTCCGCTTCTACTGAACTTCATTCACTTTCTTCATATGTGCCTCTACCTATACGGGTAACTCCTAGCTCAAGGAGGTTATGTAACACGACATGAATTATGTTGTACCCGATAAGACTAATTACTGATCTCGAACACAAGCACTGTTAAAAAAACGGGTTTGATTTTTATACTCCTTTAATGAACATAACGTTAATCGATGATTAAGAAAAAATATTTTCTTCTCTTCCGTGATTCAGAAAAAAGATGGAATTGGCTTTTAATATTTTTTCTCATTCCTCCTTATCTACAAAAAAAAAAAAATAAGGAAGCAAAATATGCTCAAAGCCAATCAGATTTTCTAAATTAGTTTATTTATTTTTTCCAGGGTTATTTAAAAGCAGTCAAATCTGGTCAAAGCGATGTCCGCCAATCATTAGAATTATCAAATAGAAGAGAACTAGTCGAAACCTCACCGAAAATAATTCATCAAAGTTCAAAAACGAAGAAAATAATAGATACCGAGGATAAAAGAGAATTGAGTGAAGTACAACCCGATGGAAAAGTCATAACCGAAACAAGAAGAACGACAGAACATGAAGAGGTAGGTCGAGAGAGTGATAGGTATTTAAAGAGAAACCA
Source organism: Liposcelis brunnea (assembly GCA_023512825.1). Lineage (NCBI taxonomy): Eukaryota > Metazoa > Arthropoda > Insecta > Psocodea > Liposcelididae > Liposcelis > Liposcelis brunnea. The sequence continues at coordinate 15,713,698 of CM042065.1, read as the reverse complement.
TATCATTATACAAATGAAGAACCGATATTATCCCTTAGCCGGGATGGTATGTATTTTTTTTATAATGGACCTTGCCAACCTCGGATGACAGACCGTAGGTGGAGAAAACAAGTTGTATGTGATATTCTTTCGGGGTAATGAGCACCATAGCCTCATCTTTCAGGTTAACAAGTATTTTCTTGACACATAGGCTTATTTATAAATCGTTTTTTACCCTGCATTAAGAAGCAGAACTAATTTTTGTTTCGAGGCACAATTATTCATTTAATTATTAATTTTAATAATGATAAAAGTTTGGGTATTTTAGGTAGGAGTGGGCAGATGTGTAGTAGTAGGAAACTTAAAAACTAATTGTACTGATTATGTGCCCTAATGAGCTAATTATCCCGTATATGAATATGAAGCTGGTTGCAGTTGCTTTCTTATGGCTAGACCGGTGCTACCTGGAAGCCACGAAGCAGAGGTAAAGTCCATTTATTTATTATTTAATAGGTTCCGAGTGTAAGGGATTTAAAAGAGAAGTACAGTTTTTTTTTGTTAAAAGAGGGTAGGGGTCCTATAATAGCCGCCTGGACACTGCGACCATCTAGTGGTCTATTGTGTCATGCCCTTACTATTTGATACTACTTAAGTGGGAGTTCACTAAAGAACTCCAATACTTTCTTTTGTAGGGGCCGAAGCCCTAATCACCTCGGGTGAGAGGACTGCTTCCCAAAGGATTCTGAGCCGGAATTCGGAGGCAGCTTCGCAGAAACAGAGGATATGCTCCACCGTTTCTCTAGCTCCTGTACACAGCCTGCAAATTTCACTTTCGGCCTTTTTCATTTTGTTGCAGGGGCCTGTAAAGAAGCCAGTGATCCTATTTAGCTCTTTCTTGGAAAGCGTCAGAAGTAGCTTGGCTTTGGTCCTAGAGTGCTCACCAATGTCGAAGGCCGGGTTCTCTGTCCCACGCCAAAAAAATACAGTTTAGAAATGAGACTGCAAGTGAGCCCTACCAAACCCTTTCCAAAGAAATCGCCTATACTAGAACACGGCTATCACTTGAAGAAGAATACATGGCCCATTTTGAGTTTTTCCTCCACTCACTCTCAATTTTTTCTCCTCAGCATCTCATTCACAAAAACCTTCAACTCCCCATCTCAACCAATCCGCTCCTGTAAAAAAACAAGAAGCCTTAAGATATCAAAAATTTAAATCAATGAAAAACTACATCTTAAAACAGCGTAATTTATATCCCAAACTTCAAAACTCTTTTTTTTTTTTTCAAATCCAATTAACACCTCTTTAATCAGGACATTAACCTAAAAAAACTTCAACGTGTTTTATTTTTTCTTTCATTTATTTTTACGACTTTTGACCAGTTTTTCGCATTTCAGACCACTATGCCACGGCCGACTGAAGCAATACCCCATGCTCATGTTTTATCAATAATCCCTTAATCAGATAAGCCAAAACTGCATCCCATAATCGTTAAGAAAACAAATACCAGTACACGCAAATGTATTCGTGTCAACGACAAGGCAAAAAAAAAAAAATAATAATAATAATCCCGCCTTAAAAAAATTTGCAAGTAAATGATCAGATTGTGAAAGAATGCGTCTCATCCTCGGCTCTCCTTAGTTTTTTCCCTTCTCTCCATTGTGTCTTAACGACAATTTTCCTGTTTGCATTGAATAGAATCTTTTTTTTTAACTGTATTCTTTTCCTCTCCAATTAAACAAGATATTTTCATTAAAGAATGATTTTATTTGAATGCCCACGCGATTTTATTAAGGTGAGGAGGGTCATGGTCATAATCGAGAAAATGTGAAGCCGATCACGCGAAATCTCGGATTCCATGTATAAATTAGTAATAATTACCATTTTGAACGACCCCAAGGTTGGGTGTCAAGAGGTCATGGTGCGAATAATCCCGTAATTGAATTAAACTCCTATGAACTAAGGAGCATCATATGGATCATTCATACGAGGAAGATATAATAAGACTTTCACCCCAAGGGGAAAGATAAGGATATTTTTCTTCACTATGCTAATTTTATTGTGTGATGGTTTGATTCATCTCCTTGGAGAACACACGATATCATTTATTAATCCTCCATAGTTTGAATGTTTTCTTCACTTTGAGGCAGGGACGGATTGACAAGGTTGGCAGGGCTAAAGAATTAATACGGCGAGGTAGAGTTGCAGGATTAAAAAGATGGCAGATTCCTTATTAGTATTCTGATCAGTGCTGGCATCTGAGGACAGGTCACTGCCGGTCTGATGTCTTGGCCGACGTCTCCTGTGCCAGGACCTTAAGGCAGTGTCCACACTTATAAAGAATATCTCTTCTTCTTCTTCACTACACGGATTAGGCTATTAGCCTGTTCCGCCTTCAAAGGTTTAAAATTTAAAACGATTAATGTATAAAATTTAAAATAAATTATTAATTCAATTGTTCCATCGCTTCAACGGTCGTCCGATGTCGCGGCGACCTTGCGGACGATAATTATTTGCTTGTTTTACAAGGGATCCCTCCATTCGATCGATATGGTCTATCCAGTTCCTCTTATTATCTAGGATCTTCTGGTTCAGAGCAAAGATATTCAGCTCTTCTCTAATATGCTTAAGTCCTACTGCCACTTCTGGCAATCAACGCCATTTGCTGCCAACCAACAAAATCGGCTTGACTATCAATTTTTTTCACGTGCTGGTGCCATCTCTTCATGCTAATTATAAAAAAAAAGGAGCAATGTCTTCAGTTCTTTGAAGAATCTTCAAAGAACTAGATCTTAGAATTAGATCTTCAATGAAGATCTAATTCTTCCTGGAATGATCTTACAATCCTCAATTCTGCAATTATTATTTTAAAATCCTGGAGCTTCAATCCATCCCTGAACTAAAGCAATTTAAAAAAACTGCCAAAAACGACCTCAGGGCCTGATATTCAAACGACAAAAAAACATGCGCCGCACCCAACTTCATTATTAATTCACGTTTTTTCATTTTTATTTCCAGATACGCGATGCCAATTTACCAGATGATCGATCGGATGGGCACAGCATAGACGAAACAAAAAAGGAAAGTTCACACAAATATCGAAAAACCAAAGATCAAGACCTAACCGAATACCGAGTCAACGGAGTCAAAATCGGTGAAAAAATGCGATACCAAGCGGAAACCTCCGAAGCTGAAAGACGTGGAGATCCCATGGAAATCAACGAACTCGACAGTTTATCGACTCGGCTACGGAGAATGAGACTCCGCTCTCAAAACCACAAACTAGCACTAGAGGGTGGGATCCCTCCTATCGAACGAAAAGACGTCCTCACTAAAAAACCTTTAAATTTCGATCAGGAAGAAGAAACCCGAAAAGTCGAAACATCCAAATGGCTTGAACATCATTTCGGGAGTGAATCAACAAAATCATCAAAAGGATCTTTAGACGATTTAGCTGAAACCGTACCTGCAAGTCAAAATAGTTTTATAAACGTAACGATGAAATCACGGCCGATCAGAAGCAAAAGCCCGAAAACGAAATTGTTAAATTCCTCTGACGAAGATAAACAGTATAAAAGTTTTAACAGCAAAATAGAAGCCCCAAGGGAGATATTTATATCATCTCCCGAATGCGATTCCCCGACCAACAACGGGTATTTCAAAGGAATTAGTCATTGGGATAGTAGAAAAACAGAGGAAAAGCGAAACGTGTCAACCGTGCGGCCAGTTCAAGTTCAGTCATCTCCACCGGATTCCCCTCCATATTTAATAACAAGCCATAGGATTAATCCCGTCCCACTGAAATCAAATTTCAACACGAAATTTGAAAAAGTAGAGAAAACGTCTCCGTATTTAGAAAGGACGAGACACGTGACCACGAACGGATCTGCGCTGAACAGTGAAAGGCTTTTAGCAAAACGGCAAAACGGGATATCAAGCTACAGGGATGCGTCGCCAACGCGGCCGTTACTTCGTTCCAGCCCGGAAGAAGATCGCCCGTCTCCTCCAGTTCGACGAAAGAAAGAAACGAACGGATACGGGAGAGTAGACTACGATTTCCGTTCGTGGGATCGTCGTCAAAAAACAGAGCCGAAACCTGACTACACGCCGCCATCCAGATCGCCATCGCCTGAAATCCGAACGGTAGAACTCCCTGCGAATAAAAAATTATATCAGCGAACCCGGTTCGCAGCTGACATTCCGCCCCCTCAACCTCGACAGTATCAAATCAAACAAAAAAGTAAAATCGGTGAAAGTTTTAGAAAATTCGTGGGTAAATTACGATCGTCGAGTAGCGAAAGGAAAAACAAAAAGAGATTAAAAAATGGCGAGTCTCGATCCCCGTCGCCGAAAGAAAACACCTACCAAAATTATAATATTGTAGATAGCAACATTCCTTCTGCGGCAAGCCGAGTGGGTCGCGATGAGATGGGAGAACCGGTCGCCCCACCACGAGGCAGAACATACAAACTTGATAATGGCTCTCTAGTCGACTCGGGAACACAAACTAAACACAGCGATATGGAAAGAAGAGGAATACAGAGGTATTATCTCGGGGAGGATCCGTTTTCCGGTTCGATTTACGGTCGGGAGAAAGAATACGATGGGGTGATCCCGGTCAAAACGAGCAGGAGGCATAAAATTCTCAGCAGCAGGAAAAGCGGGGATGAAATACAATCCAGGTACGTTCGAAGAAAAACCTAGAAAACTTTTGTAATTTTAATAGATCAATAATTAAACTAACACACCTATTTTGTGCTGTACAAATAATCCTTACCGTCCGTCATAACCTTGAAAATATTAAAAAAGGAGTGCTAAAGGTATTTCGTGTTTTACCCTGAACCTTGACTAAGGTCATTCCAATACTCGTACTTTTTAATTACCAATAATTGGGAGTCTTATGAAAAATGTATCTTCGATTCCGGATATAGTAATTATCTCTTTAAATATTTTAATCATTTCTTCGCTAAGAAAAATAATTCTAACTTCGATTTTCTTGATCCAACCTTTACTGAACTTGATTTCTAATTTCCTGCCTACTCAAAATTCTGGCATGATATACATAATGATTTACATTAAGCTAATATGTATATTTATAACAAGTTTTTCGCAATGTTTAATTTTCGCCAAAGTGAAAGCGATACGCTTTGCCAATTTATGATCGCGTCGAATTATAAACTGTAGGGAGTAGGGTGTATGACAACGTTAGCTTTGACTCATTATCTGGTATGCCCATTACGACACAAATATGGTCGTGTGGAATAATATTAAAAACGGTTATCGGAATATCTAGAGTTTCCTTGTAGGTGAGAGTTTTCTAATGTCACTAGTGTTGCCATTTCCACTTAATTACTGGTACACACCGCTCAGGCAAGTTACCCTTGCAAAGCAGAGTTTTGAACCATCTTTTCAAATTCACCTATTACTTAACTTTGTTCTTAATTTTTGTTCCTTCAGTCTCAAGCGTCATCTTTCCCCTAATCATTCTTATAGCTTATAGAAAGCAAATATTCCTAGCCGGTAACTCCTTCCAATACTGAGCATAGGCAAGAGTACCTCACAAAAATCCTATCAAATCTTCAAAAATGCTTCCTTGAACATTATTTCCCCAACATAATAAAAACTACTCAAATACACCAGCAGAAAACTCCAAACTCTAATTCGTCTAACCACGACTGCGTTCCAACTGCAACGAAAGTGCATGAAATAACCCAAAGGCACATGCACGAATGAACCTTGGACTTGCCTTAAATCTGACCTTTAACTATTTCTCTTTCCAACTAAAAAAAAAAACCACTTTCATTAATTCAGCGTAGCTACCCTAAAATCAAGATCAAAACGAACCAAATAACCGATTCCTTCCATAATTAATCGCTCCAATTAAAATCAAACTCACGATTTTTTCAAACTTTCCCTAAACCCCTTAAACCAGAAAAAAAAAATCAAAAACACAAAATAAAAAACTTTGACCATGGCCTAGTTAACATCCTACGGGTGGTAGCAGCTTCACCGGCGAACCAAATATAGTTGCAGCAAGGTCTGGACTTCGAATGCCTACATGATCATTTTAAATCATTTGCATATTCCAAATATCGATTTTCACAGCTTGCATTACCAAAGTCACTCGATTCTCTTTTAAACGACCTTCACACTACTTTTTTTGTTTACCAATCCATCTGACGTTTTAAAAAATGACATTATTTTCCTTTCAACACTCTTAAGTTTCCCCCTAAGCTCTTATACAACAAAATCTCCTTCGTAGAAAGTGACTGTCATAGGTAGTCGAGCATGTAACGTGCTTGGCGCCAAAGTCTGACACATAAGATTTGTACAGCTCAATGATTCCACCATGTAATTATACATCACAGGGTGTTACAGTTGCATTGTTCACACATCTCATTCATCTGGCAATCAGCCAGTATCAACTGACAATTATCTATATCTCCTTTAATTGTCTCAATACACGATTTGAGGCCCGTAAGAAAAGTTATAAATCAAAATTTTTTTAAAGAAATGAAGTTGTTTGTTTTAAAAGAAAGGGAAGAAAGGTCAATGAATTTGTCGCGCGTAGGGCAAAAGTTAGTTATACCTCACCTTAAAACAATTGCGAAACAATAGCTTAAAATAATAAGATTAATTTACTCGGTCAAATAACGATTAATTATGAAAATGAGATCAGGGCTTGGTTTGAATTTTAATGATCGAGATAAATTTTTCTTTTGCGAATAACATCTTCATACGATGGGCGGATGACTTACCGGGTTTGTGGATTTTGTTTGCAGTACTTTGGGAAGACTCAGTAAATCTACAAGTCGGTTGATTAGCTCTGAAGTTCGATCTCCCAGTTATGATTATGATAGAGGAGGAGTGCAGACTTTACCGAGGAAGTTGAGAGATAATTCGACGAATTATAAAAAACCTGTAAGTATAAAAAAATTAGATTTAGTTGTAGATAGAGTAGAGTTGAGGAAGTAGCTTCAACAAGCGCGGCTTTACTAAAAGTTAAAAAAAAAATGTTGCTTTAGTTACAGCTACATCCTCGATTATCTATAAAGAGATCCCAGCATTAGTATAATTTTCGGGCCACGAGGTAAAGAATTCATCTAACTTCTCTATTAGGGAAATCAGAAGGATTTAAACGTGAACTGGATGGCAAGAATAATGCTCTTATCAAAACTGGTGGTAGCGGAGTTCTGAGCTAGGCTGCAAAGTTTTAAACCAATTTTTTCTGGTTACGGTTTTCTAAAAGAAGACTAGAGGTTTTAGTTTGAAACCAGCTGATAGTCAGATATTTTTAGATAAAAGCTACAATCGTTTTGTAAGGAGCTACCCCCCTTTTCTTCTCTTAATTTTTTTCTTAATCAAAATTATGATTACCAGTCTTCTTGAGATCTTTAACGATACCAAAAAAAAGCTAGCACCACTTTTCCCCAAGAATAAAAATACTTTTGTTATAAAACTTAAAGAACATTTTTTCTAAATTTTTCCTGCCTCAAAAAAAATATAAAAATTTTTCTAATGCTGACTAAAAATAGTTCCTAAAATATTTTTCTGACCGACAAAAGTATTTTTCTAGAATTTCAATTTTTAATTTCAAACGAATCAAAAATTGCAATTCAACATTTCAAACTTGTATAATACTTGGGCTTTATTATTTTTTAGCCAGAACAAGAAGCTGACTGAACAAAAAATTTCTGGCTTGTGTATCGACCGTGCGCTATCTTATTTAATAAAACTATTATCTCTACAACTTGATCTTACACCTGCTAAATCGCAACAGTACAATACCCTTGATTATGCAACATATCAAGCATAAATTAAAATTATTTATTATTGTTTTCCACATGTACAATCCACAACATACTTCAACTCACCAAATTTGGCAATACTTTATAATGAAGGTCTTCATTTTTTTCTCTGAGTTTTACTATTCAAATATTCAAAATCTCAATGCCAAACGACATAACATAACAACGTTCTTATAATTTTCATATTTACAAAAAAAAATTTAGCAGGAGTAGATATGCTACTTTATTAAACAAACAGCCTCGCCCACTAAAAAAAATTCATTTTTTTTTAGGTCGAAGCTCAACGAAGTTTAGGAGAAACCACCTCACTCTCTCCAAACCATTGGGAATACAGTCGATACAACCATCGTACAAAAAGGACTTCACCACCGCACACCGGGAGCCTAATCAACGTTTCATTCGTGAATCAAGTATCTCCTCCATCTTCCAACATCGGAGTCGCCAAACACAACGGAATTGCCCTAAACGGACCTGCTAAGCCCGCGAGGACTTACAGATCAAATCTATCAAGAAGTAAAAGCTTTAACGTTCAGTTAGAAGAACCTAGCTACAAATATCGAGATCCGTACAAATCAAACCCGCAATTACATCGGTTAGAAGAATCACCGCCGCCGTTAAAAAGCCCGGGAATAATCTCAAGCCTGAATCGAAGTTCGAGAGACATAACCAACGAAGGGTTTAATTTTTCAAAAACAGATGAAAAACGTAAATTATTCATGAAAGGATTGTTGGATAGAGCTCCGGAACTGTACAAAACATTACACGGGGACGAAGTCGACGATTCTAAAAATCGAAAAATCTACACCAGCACTCCGATAAATAAAATAAACGGCAAAAAGAGAGTGATAGATTATAGTAACAGTTTCCGTTCGACAAGCACAAACGAATCATCAAATCGTCATGTCTCATCGCCATATTACAAATCATTGTTAAACGGAAACGATAGAGTGTTATCCCCGTCGCCTAAATCAAGTTTATTATCTCAATCCCCGAGCTTTAGAGAAATAATTCACGATGGTAACACTACGAAAAGCGTTGTAAGAAGAGGAAGCTCCAGCAACGATGATTATTCGGAAACGGTTCGAATAACGTCCAAGTCGGATGATCCGATAAGGCCGTCGGAAACTAATACAGTTCAGACTTTTAGTAAAAAAACAGTGCCTTCAAAAAATGGGTTATCAACTGAAACGATTGAAAGTAGTGAATCTAAAACGGTTTTTAAGAGTCGATACGTTGGGGGTGATGATAACAATAGGAAATATTCTAGGAATAGCCCCGGTGGTGTAGTCATAGAAGTTAGAAATTTAAAATAATGCGATTCAAGTCATGTCAAAGCTCAAGATCTGAATAAATTTTAAAAAAATTATGCGATACTAAAATTAATGACTGCAAAGTCAATTTAAAGTTTTTAGTTCATTAATGAAAGAAAGTCGGATGAAATTCTTCGAAAAAATAACTGTCGCCACATGGCAAGAGAATTTTTTGAGTTTGTCTTCAGAAAATTTTCTACACATTCAGAAATTTTTGAAAATCTTCAACATTAAATTAAGAATTCTCTCAGGACTTTTACTAGCTCGAAAAAGTCCTAAACTTGCTGTCGCTTTATTTCAAAAATTTAGTTTATCTAATTAAAAAAATTCGTTCACAAGTGATATAGTAACTACTTCAAAATCACAATTCAATTTCAAAACTCAAGACAAACTAACTAAATTCTAAACTCCCAATTAAATAATTACAAATAAACAAGCTTATCTACTTGAATTTCTATTCAACTTTCTTCAGTGACAAATAATTTCATCCGGCTTTCAATCATTCACTTTGTTTTGTACAAAAAGCAAAGATACAATGTAAATATAAAATCAAAATCATAGACAATTATGTCGAAAGAATCTTAAAAAATTAATAATTAAAATTTCTACTAAATTAAAAAACATGTCTTCAAAAAATCAAAGCCCAGTTTTGATTCTCATAATTACGATTGTCAACCTTCCCATTGATAAATACAAAACAGAGACTAGTCTATTAAATTAACCTTTTAACTGTTATATCTGATTTTTAAGTTTTATCAATAACGTTTTCCATCTTAATTTGCTCATAATCGAAAAAGTAGTGCTACAAAATTTTTTTTGTATTAAAAAACAGCTTGCGTAGATCGCAAGGCCATTTTTGTGCCATTAAAAATGTAAATCATTGGATAAAACATCATTTGTATCTAATACCTGAGTTTATATGAAAATTGTTTTTTCATAGAAGTTAACATTTTACGATTTAATTATAATTACCATTTATGATAATTGATGTATGGGTTATTTCATCCTTTCCGAGTTCTATTTCTGCAAATCAAGAGCTCTATCCATACTGTAGGTAAATTCAATCATGAAGAGTAGTCAAACTGGTGGCAAGAGGGAGAAAAGGAACAGCATCTCATCCTAAATGATTCTTCTTCTTCTAGTCTAGATTCTTGTAGTCATTTCTATCTTCATCTTTGGTTTTGATTTCACTATCCAGTTCATCATTTCGGCTTCAAGGTTTTTCATCATCATTGCTATCAGAATCGTAAGAAGTAAATGAAGAAATCCTACTCGTACTTGAATTGCTTAGTGGTGTATCTAATCTTGCACAGTCTGGTGTTCCATCAGGTCTTTCCATGAGATCCTTAGATTGATTAACTGTTTCGACATTGTCATCATTAGGGAAATGAAGCTCTTTAACAAAGTCTAATTCCATCCTAAAAAATGTTAGAAAACCGTTTTAGGTATACTAAACGTGGGTATACGATTACGTGGCAGACATCTTAAAATGTCTGCCACGTATTTTAAAAATCGTAACTCAAAATGTCCTAATTTTGGGGATTTAATTAAAAATACTTTTTTTAGCTTACCTCCGTTGAACGACAAGATTATTGCAAGGAAGACTAGAATTGATAATAAAAATATGTGCTTCATTTTTTCTTTTCTTAGATTCTTAGATTGATTAACTGTTTTATAATACGCCGGTTTCGACATCGTCATCTTTAAGGAAATGAAGCTCTTCAACAAAGTCTAATTCCATCCTAAAAAATTTTAGAAAACCGTTTTAGGTATTTTTTTTTTGTGCAAACATCTGTGCAAGGGATAAGAAATAATTGAAATTCAAGGTCAAGGTTTGGGAGGGTTGGGAGTTATTAAGTAAATGTTACACCAAGATGTCTGCCACGTATTTTAAAAATTGCAACTCAAAATGTCCTATATTTTGGGGATTTAATTAAAACTACTTTTTTTAGCTTACCTCCGTTGAACGACAAGATTATTGCAGGGAAGACTAGAATTGATAATAAAAATATGTGCTTCATTTTTTCTAGTTTTACTGAAGAAATCCACTAATATCTTTCACGAAACAGCATATGTACTTTTTGATATATGAAACGTCAGCCACGTCAGCCAAGCAAGCCAACATCCAACAACTTTCCTCGATTTTGAGCTCGTGCGCATGCGCATCATTCCGAAGCTCTCCGACTAACACCGAGACAACCCGAAGTCGCGCATCGAATGAATGACAATATGGCCGCCTAGTCCTCTACATAATCAACGGAAAAATTATAAAAAATTTTGATTTTAAACGTTCAGGAATAAAATCAGTTGGTAATTTTTTGGGAAAAAATAAAATATTTATTTAGAAATGGCGTCGATAAAAAGTTTGTGCATTTTAATAATTTTATAACACAAAAACAACCTCTCAGACGACTGGGAGCCTATGCGGGAACAAAACAAAAATAACCAATGAGTGTGAAGCATCTCGAATTGCCGCGTTTTTGACGAGGGAATAGTGATTTTTATCTCTGCATTTTTTAGTGAAATTACAAGTGATAATTAGTTTAACAAACCTTTTAAATGCTGTGTTGTGAAAGTAGTGATGCCCGAGGAACTGAACTGATGGTTATGATTAATCAAGGTAGGACTTTTTTTTTAATGCGCTAAAGATGCAATTACATAGGGGGTATATCGACGCCTCGTTGGCGATTAGCTTGGATGCAAATGCAACGTAATTGCATCACCAAACGAATAAAGATGCATGCACCTGTAACCGAATAAATGATTTCTTCGAACATAATTTATTGTTGTAGTAACGATTTTATTCGAGCCCAGTGAATTATTTTGATGCTATTTCCCAATGAAAATGCACTTCGTTCTCAAGGTCATATCAGGCCATATTAGACCAATATAGCAGCAGTGCTTGCTCTCATATCTATATAAATCCTGATTGTTCGATTAAAATGGAAAATAGTGAAGGCGTATTGAGTAAAAATAGCTTTATTATCCTCTTAACCTGTTGATTTTTTATAATTTAGACCATAATGTGCAATATGACAGTGAATAAAAATCTGAGTAGTTACTTCTTGGGGAAATGCCTTCAGTCTCATCTTACAACCATTAGGCATTTCAATCATCATCAGTAGCTTACATTTTAATCAACCTAGGGCTCCTGCAGCTGTTGTAGGCTCTGAAATTTGGGTAAATTCTGAAACATCTTCAAATTTCATGTGAGCTGTTGTATCAAGTGCTTTATGTGTATTATATTTAGCATTAAAAATCATGCAGGTGGTGCTTGAATCATTTTTAAAGAGTTTAAACAGAGTAACGATTGTGTTTAATGCAAGATTTTAAAATGTTTATGAAAGCGAAAGCCTATTTTGGAGGTACTTATTTATGGTCATGTAGTTCGAAAAATATTTTTGGAAGCTGGGGCTAAAGGCTTACATGATTTCTCGATATTAAATTTAGAAAATTTATGTGATCTTAGTGAAATAATTCATACTGTGTGAAGATATTGCCAAGGTATTTGCTTTGTTTGCTTGCAGTTGGGGAGGCCATAACATTTTTTTTAAAAATATGATGAATAGTGTTTACAATTGAAATTAAGCTCGGTTTTATCTTCTGAAAGATATTTTTCAAATTTTTTACTGGGAAAGTAAATTGGTTGCTGGTAAAATGTTCATGTCAAGCTGTCAGGGAATAAATATTTTGTAGCCATATAAATTGGTGTTACTGAGCTACCTGGTTCTGTGGCTTCCTCTTTTGGAGATTTTAGGCTGGCTGCTGAATTAATTTTCTTGAGTAGGAGGTTTCCGGTTGTCCGGTTTTGCAGGAATTCAGGAGTTAACTGATAAATCAGAGGAGCACAACGAAGCCGCTCCTGAATCGACATTGGTATCGATCTTTTTGAACTTGAATGTTCTATGAGCAATTATTATTAACATACTAATTTTATTAATTTATAAATTAATGATTAATATTAATTATACATATGAAAAAGGATTTTAGAAGTACCTTGTGCCAGAATTATGTTGCATATAGAACATACCGTATGATTTTTTAAAATTAGTAAGAAAATTTACCGGGACTCCGGAGGGACCTTCATGATTACCGGCTGATGACTTTTGTCCGCCTCCTCCTGTGTTCGAGGAATCTGATGTTGGATCTGAGATCTGATGATGTTAGCATCGGGGATGAATCCGAGCCGTGATCCTAAAATGAAAAGTGAGACCAGGATTTTGAAATCGTGATAATTGAGAGATATTTTAAGCTTGAGTTATAAGGCTGTAAGCTCTAAATTTCTGGCCTGATGAGAACCTAAGACCAGAAGTTTGAGAAAAGTCTTGAGAACATGGCATTGGTTTGTTAGACTAAAAATTTATTTGACTGTTAAAATTATGAGAGAAGCTGGTCGACTATTACAATTTTGTGGGAATCTGTTCGACTATTAAAATTCTGAGGGAATATGTTCGACTGTTAAAATTCTCAGAGAAGCTGGTTGACTGTTAACATTCTGAGAGAGGCTGGTCGACTTTTAAAATTCTGAACATGATCACATGATGGCGATGGATTCTTCCCCATGAGCAATTTTAATTCCGGTAAAATTGGGCTTTAGGGGCTCCATGGTCTCTGGTCCTTATTCGAACTCCACAACCTCTTCCCCCTTCTATTTTCTTTCTGTAATGATGGTTTTCTTTTCCATCCATAGATTTTTTTAAAAAAATTTTTTTTAAACTGAAGTGAAACTCTAATTCATGTTAGGGAAAGAGTGGTTATACTACGCAATCGTTGTCCGTGGTGGATTATTTTATTAAAAGCTGTTCATGAGTTAGAAATGAATAAACGTCCACCGTCCTGCTTATTGATTTATAATAGGACTTTTAATACAAATGTTAAACCCTCAGTTGTGGGGAAAAAATATTTTAAATATTAAATAATATGACAGGTAGAAAAAAGCAGGGCGGGGTGATAATTGTTTTATATTTACTTGACAAAATGCTGGAATTTCCAAATTTGTAATTTGAAAATTTATGATTTTCCATCATCTTCTGCAGTTTTTGAAATACTGTATATCGACCTCCAGGTGAAGCTGATCTTAGTCCTGGCTTAGTCCTGGCCAGTTGTAAAATTCAATTGAGAACCAATACATTGTTACAGATTACCAAATAGTAATACTGAAAACCCATAGCTCTTATTGGTTTTTGAAATGCAGTTCTATTGGCTTCTTTCCCTATTTGAAAATCCAGTTTTATCGTTCTTTTATAGTATCACTGAGATAAAAGAACAGTATCACTGATACTATAGTATCACTGAGCTAAAAGAACGATAAAACTGGATTAGTGCATTTGTTAAAACAGTCTGCGTTCCAAAATTCTATAATACTTACATCGTTATCACCAAATTAAGTCCACACCAAACAATCATCAAATCACATACAAAATCCTTAACCTTTCATCGCACTTGTGTAAAATTTCAGCTTCATCATGACCACATGTCTATATTGTTCTCAACATATTCCTTGTTAAATGCTTTATGCCCTTATCAATCCAAATTAGAATTTTAATTAACAGCTACAAAATCAAAACATTTACTTTAATAATTGTGTGCACCTTTCAAAATCAAACAAAAAAAAAAAAATTACTCACATTCGCCATTACATTATCCCGCGCAAAGCATATGCGGCGGTAAGACTTCAGGTCTCACACCCATTTGACCAGACCCAGGTCTCACTCCCTCTTTCGTATAATATCAAAATAATTTTCAATCCTCGCTTTTCTAACTCTTCCAAACTTTTTTATTCCCTCATCCTCTCTAGTCTCCCCTTTTTTCTAGTCTTTTTTTATTTCATCATTCTACGGTCGTAGCGAATCAAGATCCAGATGGCGAGACCATTTTTTTAATGATATCGGTTTATGAATAGCTGACAAGAGAAGGAAGAAATGAGAATTATTCGAGGAGATGTTAGTGGCACTTTTAATTTTGGATAGGCTCTGAAGCCTATGGGTAAGTCACAGGGGGCTGCACTTGCTCGCACTAGGTTGTAGAATGCGAATGATTTACGTTCAATCAGCTGGTGCTGGTGCTAGAGGGACTAAAAAATTGTTTAACGATCTCAACTCTTAATTAATACGTAAATGTCTTAGTATGTAGTTCAGGACAGGCGTCCGACATCAAATAATACGAGACTAAACTCTGATACTTTAACAGCTGAAGGTTTTGACTTTTCTCAAGGCAAACCTCCATTCTCTTGATTTAGTTTATAAATCCACCAAACCGATTAATTTTCCATCTTTAACGCACTCTAGTCTCAATGAGCCTTGCCAAAACAACCATCCGAACTAATCCACAGGGACACTAAAAGGGTTCACTTCTCAGTTAAGAGTTGCGGTTAAGGAAAATTCGAGTTCATAGCAATTTGTTTCATCGTTATCTCTCGCCAGATATAAATAATGTGTTGAATCCTAACCGTTTTTCCAGACATGATACCAAAGTCATGTATCATGTAAATTCCCGTAAGGTTGAATAATGAACAACGAACCATGTTTTTAATTTAAATTCGTGAGCTTAAAACAATGTCGACGAATTCCATTTATGAAATTTTTTTCTTTCCCCCCTTTTTTTAAACTCACGTGGGAGATTCCTCTGCCCAAAAATTTTAAGTCTTTCAAAAAATCTGCCCCAATCTCATTTCAGGTCTAATTATCAGTTTGCGGCCTAATAGCTAACTGGTTTTAGCTTGAGTGTGCACCTATCTGTAATCAGTCGTTGACAGCGCCAGCTGGTGAGCCCAAAATGAACAGCAGCTTTCTTTATTCCAATAAATGGCTTCCGCGCCTTCCGTCCAGCTTCTATGTTACACTCCGTTCTTGTTCCCTCGCTTCTGTAGCCCATCATCGACGCCATCTATGCTGGAGGCTGCGAGGTTTTCAAACTCCAGCCCACATCTCCGCAGTCTGCCGTTAATCCTAAACACAAAAAAATCATTCAAGGTTCGAATCGCGAAAAAAATTCTACTCACCCCATTGCAAAACTTTAAAATTGGTAATAATCAAATAACTGTAATAAAAGGAATTATTCAACTAAACCCTAAGAGCGATTTTGACGCACCCTTACAAATCAAATTTTCAAAAAAAAAAAAAAAAAATCCCCCCCGTCTCCGCTTTTTTAAACCCTTTAGGAATTTTAACTCCGAGACTCATCAAATGGATTTGTCCTAAAAGAAAACAAATTATTTGAAAAAAGTAATTGACGATAAAATCCTGACTAACTTATTTAACAAATAAATTCTTATACAATATTTTTCCATCAGGGTAACTAAAAAAAAAAAAAAGGTTGAAAATCGAAATTAATTTAGTTTCTCTTGCATTTTTTTTTTTTTTGCGAGGATGAAAATAAAAAAATATAAGAGAGAGGGAGGGGAAAAAAATCAGGCGGGACTGAGAGAAAAATGAAAAACATTTTTCACGATGAGTCGTAATCTGCATTCGTTAATATTAAGCTTGTTATCCATATGAAATGATGGGAAACGAACCACCTCCTAAGTCGCCTCGTTTCATTCAAGGGTTTGGGGTTTGTAAAGGGACGGTGCTATTTTTTTTTTCAATAATTGATTCGTAATTGATTACATTATTTATCTTCATTTAATTATCAATTTTTTTTTTTAAAATGATCATTTTTTTCACGTGAGCACCAGCACCAGCTGATTGACCGTACATTAAAAATTAAAAGTGCCACTAACATCTCGAACAATTCTCATTTCTTCCTTCTCTTGTCAGCTATTCATAAACCGATATCATTAAAAAAATGGTCTCGCCATCTGGATCTTGATTCGCTACGACCGTAGAATGATGAAATAAAAAAAGACTAGAAAAAAAGGGGGGGACTAGAGGATGAGGGAATAAAAAAGTTTGGAAGAGTTAGAAAAGCGAGGGTTGAAAATTATGTTGATATTATACGAAAGAGGGAAAATCGGTGCATACAACCAAGTTTACCCTTTTCTAACATCTTGAACTGAAATAATGTCAAGTTGAACGCATCTAGTTGAACAGAGTTTCGAAACTGTTCGCTCAAGTGCTTTAGCTTAAACGTTTCCCTTTCTCATCTGGTGTATATCCAGCATTAGCGAGGATTCAAATATGACGGTTTGGCAATCCGCAGCGCTTCCCTGACTTTGTCCGCGTCGAGGAGGATTTTGATGTGATCCGTCTTTTTCCCTTGGGACCAATATCTCAAACCTCCTTCACTCACTAACTGCCCGTCTCGTCCCGTTCTTGCGATCGATGTTAGTGTATACTGTGTCCTGCCTTGTAAAGGCAACGCGATGGTTTTCTTCTCACGTTTCCCATCTTGTCATTTCCTCGGCATGTTAAAGTTTCCCTCAGATTCTTATCCTTCTATTCGTCAATGTCGGTTTCTTACTTCCCCCTTGTTATTGAAACCGAAGGGATGCTTGCTGCTTTTTTTTTTTCCGAGATATGGAAATTTTTGAAGGAAGTAAAAATAAAAAATATTGGAGTGAAGTAGAAAATTGATTTCATGTCACCGTAAATGCGGGGAAGCAACAAAAACATAATTCAGTTTAGTGTAATTAAATGAAAGAGAAAATTGTCATCTGGATTCGTACAAACACAATCTGGTCCAGCGGGGATATTGATAATCTAATAAAAACCCAACCAGCTCCTGGAATCGGGTCACTGGAGAGCTTGATAATTAAAATTTAAACAATTCATTGTTTTCAGTTAGAAATCGTCTTCTGTATTTCGCCTGTTTGGGAATCAAGGAAGATTTAGGATGATGCCAAAAGATTTGAGCAGTGTTGTCTACATTTGGTTCATAACAAGATTAGGCGACCGTCAATAAATGAAGCCCATGTCTATATGAAGGAACGCCCACGATTTCGGGCTATTTCTTGCTATAATAGCTGTCGCAAAAATTACGCAGTGCAGTGCATTCCTGTGCAAATAATGCAGATAGACCAAACTCTCTTATCTCATGGAGCCAATGGCCCTGAATTTTTATGTCTCCATCTTCGGCCAAATCCTTTGCAATTTTTAAAAGCTTGGCTTCTTTTTCTTGGGCAATTACCGAGCAATAAAACCTCTCCAAATTTCTATACTGCTTGTCCTCTTGTTTTAGTTTCACCGATTGCGTGTTTGGATAACAAAACTCGCAGAATAAAAAATTCCCTGCTGTCTCCCCGAAATCGCCATAAAAAAAATGTAAAAAAATTAAATTGAGAATGATAAAAAGCGTTTCGAGTATACCATCGATAAAGTAGATTAATAAACCGCAGGAGGAAAATTCATGGACTGCGAAACGATGGTCATAAATACTGGGGTTGAATAAAAAAAAAACTACAGACATATGTAGATTAATAGGGTGGAAGCGAGAAAGGTGAAGTTTTTCATATTTTTACGAAAATTGGGTCAACTAACTTTTTTTTACGATATTGTTTTGTCTGGATTCTGTTTGTCGTGACGGCGGTACTCCCCAACTTTTTATCATTAAATATTGTATTATGGATTCTACAAGGAAATTTACAGTGGCGTATTAATAGTTTCTAGTTTACATCGTGGCACTTGAAGAATATTTTCAGAAGACTAACAGGAAGTTCAAGTTGACGATATGTATCAAGAAGCCACGTCGAGACTTCTGTGTGCCAGCAGGGGACTGTACACGGAGTGCGCCATCTATTTGTGAGCCGATTACTATCCCGGCAGACGAAGCTGCACATCTGCACGGAGAAAAAACTTCGGTGCTGATAACTAAAATTGTTCAGTTGTCCTGGAGCTCAACCGAAAATTCAGTAGCGACTAGCCAAAAATTAGTAGTGCTTACCAAAAATCAGTATTGCTTACCAAAATTTAGTTGTCGCTACTGAAATTTTTGGTTGAGGTCCAGGACAACTGAACGACTTTAGTTATCAGCACCGAAGATTTTTCTCCGTGTGGAAAGCTGTTTAGGACCTTTTGGATCTCTTCTGATTACCAATGTGCTCGAGGTTTGCAGACTTCAGTCGGCGTGCGTGGATCTTAAGCGCCTTTGACACGGAGGATTCGGCAGGTTTTGAATAGACGCCCGACTAGCGATTAGTGAATTAGTTTGCGCCAGACTTTCCCATTAAACTAAAGCTTGAAGGCTAGTTAAGACCAGAGCCACCTGTAGTTAGATGCCCAATTTCTTCTTTTAATTTCATACATTGACACCTTCTTCGCCTAGTTTCAATCCGCTACTGAAAACCGTTCCGGATTTTTAGAAATCACATGCCTGGATGAATCATTTAATTCATCGGTCCCTCCCCGGCAATCGCTCGCAGAAAACAGTAGTTAAAAAACCGGGGGGTTTCGTGTATACGAATTCGAAAAAAAAATGTGCCTCGTCATAGTTATGCGTTGTATTTTTAAATGTGCCAGCTGGGTTCATTCACAAAAGTGATACCATAAAAAATCAAGTGTATTATCCATTTTTTATCAAAACTCGCCCGCCACGAGGAATCGATGGTAAGCTCAACACTGCCAGACAGCAGGTGAGCTCCGGTTCTAAATTAATAAACCTCTGCTCTCATTGTGTTTTTTAACTAGACTTGAGGCCATGTTTGGGGTTGCCGGTCGCGAAGGGTTCTTTTTTCCTCCTCGTCTCTGCCTTGAAAATCTTAACAATAAATGAGATCTTTTGTAAAATTTTCGTTGCGTTAAAACTGGAAACATGCGCATGGACAAAAAAAGCGAATTTAAATCAATTTATCGATCCAGGAAAAAAGGGGTAAAAAAATTTGTGGAAAAAAAAGAGTTGTATGATAGTGAACAACAGCAGCAGCAAGGAAAATGAAAAAGCGTTGACGAGATGGCGTGCGGTCAAAATCAATTTTTCAAAAAAAAAAAAAACTGACTTGTTCTTTTTTTAAATGGGATTTCATGACCCTTCGGTGTAGAGACAGTTTGAATTCTGGGGAAAACGTCGAAATTTTAAAGCGTTTGGAAGTTTTTGAAAGGATTGATTCGGTTGATAGGGGGAAAGAGAAAATTGGCTTTGTTATAGCATGAGACCGAAACACACAATTGCGGTTAGGCAAGTCACGCAGACTGGCCACACTCGGACGATTGTCAGGATTTGTAAATCATAATTTCAGGTTTCTTCCAAGTTTATGAGCAAGATGTTTTTCGTGAATGGATCATTAAATAAACGTTAAAGATGGCGATGCAATTTTTAATTTCGAGGAATTTAGATTTTTTAAGAAAGATTTGTCTTTGGGTGCAGAACGTTTTAAGGTCCGTCCATTGATCTGTCTGTCTAACTTAGTGCAGTAATTACTATCTAGAACTAGCTCCAACCATTAAAGGTGACTGGACACTGGCAAAAATTCAAGGGCCATTCTAAGGTAGTTAGAGGCCCTAGCCACAGATCTAGATCATATTTTCATACATATCACAATATTGAATCATGAGTGTTTAAAAACATTTACAGACCCTTTACTCTAGATTAGATTCTGTTTATTTTAAACCTTGCTTTTATTTACATTCAATAAAAATATACACCGACAAAAAGTTCACTATGAAACTTAGATTAAAATGATGAAAATCTTCCCCGAAATCGAACTTATCCTTTTCCAATTCCCATTTCCTGTTGATAACCATTTCTCTCGTCCTTTTTGATTTACTTACTTAAGTGTTATTTCCTACGGGATTCCCACCATACTTCCCCCAAATTTCTTTATCGTCTTTCGAAATTTTCTCAATAAAAATTCGAGTGAAAAGGAAAAGAAAATTTTCTTTTTAAAAAAAGGTTAGGTAAACCTTTGATCTAAAACAGATTGATCAGTCGGAGCGTCTGTAACGTGAACGGAGAACCATAACACATATTTTTAGGGGAGGCGTTCGTCGTTAATCCTATCAAGAACGGCACGGTCGCAACTTTTGTTACAAACGTGACCAGAATGAGTTTCAAGAGAGAGAACCCGAAGAGTTCCTCTTTCAAGCTCTCTTTTTCCTCCTTTTCTATTTTCTCTCTCCAGACTTTTAACGATTAGACCAACTTTTTTTTATACGTTGATGATCCCATTCGAAAAGAGCGCTTAACCTTTAGATAAAAGTTACAAAGAGAAAAAAAGACTTTTCTTACAAATTAAGAAAAAAAAAACCGGAAAGCCGAGGAGGGGATTCGGATGGGCGGGTTATGAAAAATTGAAAAAGTAACGATTTATATATATTTTTTTTCTCTTCTCCTCATCGCCCCTTCTGAATATAAAAAAGAAAGAAAATGTTTAACGAAAGTGTCGATCTTTTTTCTCTTTCTCCCCCTTTACCGTATGCCACGATCCTTCATTATGAATAAGTTTTTCGTTTGAGTAAACTGAATAGGATTCAGAAGTCTGCGTTTTCATAAATATTCTTATCCCATAAATTAATGAAATGGAAAATTTAAAAGGGGTTTCCTCGATGAAGTATTTCAAAAACCTTTCACGCAGCTTTTCCTTTTTTTTTCCCTTTCGATATTGAATTGTTTTATTACATTAGGAAATCTCATTGAATAGCAGTTATTTTGACATTGAAATTTTTTGATAAAAAAGTCTAATTGTCACTGCAACATTTTGTCACTGAAATTTTTTCTCTGCGATTTTCTCCCTGATATTTAGTGTTTAGAATTTTGTCTCTGAATTTTGTCTTTTTAGTTTTGCCTCTCAATTTTATAACTAGGATTTTGCCTCTGAGATTGCTTCTGAATTTTGTCTGCATAATTTTTCTCTGGAGTTTGCACCTAAATTTTGTCTCTGAATTTTGTATCTTAAATTTTGTCTCTGAAATTGTCTCTGAAATTTTCAGTGTGACTATAAATTATTTAAAGATGGCAATAAGCAAAAAACAATATATTGCCACTTTTAACATGGCAAAAAAAATTATTAATTACCTAGCCCTACAGGGCTTTTGTAGAAATCTTACTTTTCTTCCCTTAAAAGATGTTTTTATTTGTATAAATAATAATTTTCCACAGTAAGGAACTGCTAAGATAATTCACTCTTTATGACATCCCTCATATTTTTTAATACAACACCCCCCTTTATCCTGGGAAAACGGGATCCGTGTCCCCGTTTTTCTTCTTTTTTTTCCTAGGCGAAGGGGAAAACCCCAAACAAACTTTTTTTCCCCCCGCTGATAAATGACAAAAGACATAGTAATGTTAATACACCGATTAATCTTCCTTTTCAAATAGGGTTGATTATAAAAATTGGAATAAAAATAGCAAAAGGAAAGCAAACCTTTCATGCAGGCTAATTGCGTATGATTTGATTCGCATTTGTAAAAATGTCCAACGCCATTACCGATTCGGATCGTTTTTCTGTAATAAAAATATGATTGAAATCAGTCACACGTGATTTTGTATATCGATCTGTTATTACCAATCATATGAAAATCACTTTTCTAATAAATTATATTAGGCCTAAATATAATCCAAGCGCCTGCGCGTGTGGAAAAAAAATTCTCGAGGGAAAAAAAAGAATCCGAAAATTTGTCATCGTGATGCATTTTTTCTCTCCCTTTCCTGTTATATAATGGCATTGACTGCATTCAGACACACGCTCGCATAATAAATAACTTCATCCTTCATTGTCTTTAACATTACCAAGAAGACACAAGTTTTTCATGAATCGTGTATTTCTTTTTTTCCCTACAGTTTTTATATTATTTTTATATTTTTTTTCGTGTAAAGTGGTCTAATAAAAAATAAATTCGGCTAAATGTAAATTAAAGGGGTCTTAACAATTATACAGGTGTTCATTAGAGGGGTTAAAAGTGAATTTCACGGTCAATCAGAAATACTGGTGCATTTTACTAAATCAACATATTCATTAAACCATCACGTGTTGATGGGGATTAATAAGCTTGGTGAGGATGTGCTTTATCGATGGTTAGGAATATTGCCTAGTAATAGATTGGATGCTGACAGTGAGAGAAATACAGATTTGCATTAATTTAACATTGGTTACCACCATTTTAAACTATGTTCAGCCTCATTAAACTTGTAAAAATCAGTTTGGATACTATGACCGCATTAACGAGCGTTGTTTCCGGCTCTAGCCGCCTAAATCAACTTAGGTTGGGTAGGTCACGGGCCTAACAAGCTTAGCTTCAGCTTGGCTTCGCCTGTTGCTTAGATCTGTTGTTTAAACTTGACCAATGAGTTTTGCCTAGCTCTAGAACTTGCTAAAGCAAATTGCCTTGGCCATAAAATCACTTGGGCGGGTTTGGTTTGAGCCCTAAATTCCTCTAATGAGCTAGATCATGCTAATCATTTTTCTAATGAGTTGAACGCTGCTCTTAACTTGTTAAATAAATTTATTCTGATTGAGAACTATAATTTAATCAGCTTATCTTTGGATTATTAGCCAGTAAATAAATTTTACTCGGCATACCGTTGTTGCCTGGGCCTGTTACCTGTTTGACAAGCTTAGATTAGGAAAATAAGCCGTCTGATGAGGTTGTCTTATGCTTGTGATTCAACTGATAGGGTCAGCGTAAGTCTGAAAGTAGATTGGCAAGCTTGCTTTAGACCTAAAACCGACTCCACGAGCTTAGCTTAAGCCTAGAACCAGTTTACATAACTTAGCTTGGTCATATAATAAATCTAATGAGCTAAAATGGATAGCCTTGGCCTCCAACCAGTTTAAATGGCTTCACTGTGGTCTTAGACAGAGAAAAAAGGCTTAGCTTGGGTTTGTTACCTGCTTAATAGCTTGGCTTGAGAGCATAAGTTGCTGAACGAGGTTGGCTTGGGTCTGTAACCACACCACCAGGCTTTCTCAAGATTTTAGTGGCTTAAGAAGCTTTATTTGGGCCTCTAATTGACTTACCAGACTTATAACGATTGCTAGTAAAACCTTATTGGATCTGGCTTGGCCTTGAGAGCTAAGTTTATGGCTTAGTTAGAACCTATGAGCAAGTAAAACCGAAATAAAAAACCATTCTGACTAAATCTTTACTTTTTCCACCAAATCAATTCAATATTTACTCACCTATTTCCCCAAATCACTCAAATTTAAACGATGACGGTTATTTTTCTCTTTTCTTCGTCGCTGTGAACTGCCGAAATTAGAAATTCAACTATACAGGGCCTTAACATCCTATTTATTTACTAAATCAACGAAATAAATTTTTCAAAACAATTTCCACTAATGGAAATAATTATTCAAATTTACCTAATCTGGTTTTTTTTCTCATTTCCATAAATGTTTTCATAATTTGACAGTTCACATATTAACGCCCGCCATTTTTTTTTTCATCCGTTCAAAAAAAAAATGCAACGAGTCGCAAGGGTAAAACGAGTTTAAACGTGTTAAATTCATTGTTAAAAACTCATTATCTTTTGATGAATCGCCGCCTATGATAACCACCGTTCTTTAACATTCAATACATTGACTCCGAAAATAATAATAATAATGAAAAAAAAAGAAGATCATTTCTGCAGTAACGACTTCTGCATTAAATAACTTTTCAGCTGATGGGGTAGAGTGCGTCACGATCGCTACCAACCTTACAAAATGGAACTAAATTACAATTGATTCGAACGGGAAAAAATCCAGTGTATTAAAACGATTTTTCGATATTAAATACGTATTGAATAATTAATATCATTATCTTTTAACGTGAACAATTGTCGGGAGTGAAATATTGAAAAAGATTCATTTGAATTAAAATCCGATAATCTAGTGAGTTTTGATTGGTCAAGTTGGTAACTCAACTTCAGAGTTTACTACTCCCTATTAGTTTGTTGGTGTGTGTCAAACATAGATTCCGATTTGTCTATCGATTATCACTGGCTTGTTTTGTGTAGATTATTAAAAGAGAATAATTAAGGTTTGATATATTGAAATGCGTGTTTATGCCGATTGTTCATATAGTACTGAGTTTCGGGTGCCATGTTTTACTCTGTCTTTTGAAACAAGGTGCGGCCGTATCGGTCAGGCGGCCATTTTAGTCGAGTGTATTTCTTTACGAGATGCGGAGTGTACCGCCATTTGCAGTGAAATATATTCCAGGTAATCCCTTGGATATTTCGGGTTGGTGTTGTGTTTCGTGTTTTGAAATGTCTGTGAAGTGTCTGTGATAATCGTATGAATGTGTGGAAATCATTTAAAATGTGTTAAAAAACAATGGAAAAGGAAGTGAAGCATCGCCTCAAAAGGAACAGGAGGCGTGAAAGAGCTGAGCGCATGCAAGCGCAAAGAGATCATGGGGATAGTGCCGAGGACGAGACCCTCTCTGGGGTCAAGCCCCCCAGGCCTCCCATCAGGAGAAAAAAATCAAAGGAGCCGGTTTTTGAAGAGGATATCATTGATGGATTCGCGATATTGGCTTTCAGGAGCTATGAAGAACTCGAGGTGAGTCGGCCATATTTTCCTTTGTTCTTGTTTATTATTTTCATTTTGAAAACCATAAATTCTTTATTGTGTTGGTTTTTTCAAAAATTTTATGAATGAAAAAATATTGCACGGGATGTTAATTTTTTCCTCGTAAAAGTTTCGTCCGGATAAGTGAAAAAAAAGTGAGGAATTTTAATTTTTTTTTTCCTTGCTCAGTGGGTGCTCTTCTACAAGAAAAAAAATTACATTTTGATTGATTCACTTTTTTTTTTTGAGAAAGCAAATGGGATGTGTTTTGGTGATGTTTAAAAAGTGAAATTAGTACCAGTTGAGGTTATGATGTCATCGAGGATAAAGGAATTTTAAATTGTGTAAAGTTTTGAGAGCAAAGTTAAATAATTTTTGTTTGTTTTATGAAGAATTTAATAACATCAGAAAATGCTTTGTTTAAACATCAAATTCTCATGCAGATAAATTTTAAATAAATAAGGATTGCAGTCATGAGGAATTAGTTCAGTGATTTTGTTGCATTACTCGTTATTTATG
The DNA here is from genome assembly GCA_023512825.1 of Liposcelis brunnea. Taxonomy (NCBI): domain Eukaryota; kingdom Metazoa; phylum Arthropoda; class Insecta; order Psocodea; family Liposcelididae; genus Liposcelis; species Liposcelis brunnea. The sequence continues at coordinate 15,687,719 of CM042065.1, read as the reverse complement.
GTTTTCAAATGAAAATTCGTAGTCATTAGCATGAGTGAATTTTTTTTAAGAACACCAGGTCAGGAATGGATCTACTTTCTGCTAAGAAACCTAATCTTGACTTTAGGCTTGTTGAATTTGAAGCTTTTTTTTTTGAAAAGACGAATATACAATAAAAGCTGTCATGTTTAAGATTGTGTTCTGCGTTTGGCAGTATAATTATTCGAGTAGCATGCAAGGGATTTTGTGCGAAATCTGAGTAAAGCAGCAATGTGGCAGGTCGTAGGGTTGTTGGATCAGCATGTTTAAATGTGGTAGTAAAATCACATGAATTTTAATACGATCCAGTGCCTTGGGAGTTTTTTTTATAAAATCAAAGTGATTGCTGTTTTTCTTGGAGAAATCATGAAGGCAATCAGCAGTTCAGTATCCTCTACAGCTGATTATGATTTTCTGAATGGATAATGTCAGCACTGGCTAATATATTGAATTTTTTTGATTGCCAAGCTGATTTTTGACGAGCAATAGCAATTTTAGCTTTCAACCTTTTTTTTTTTGAAGTTATTAGAGATATGTTAATAATTAGGTTAAATTTTGGTGTTATGTCCTTGGAGAAAGGAAAACATTCTCTTGATAACATTTCGCATCAAATTTGTGCAATGATACTTTACTGTAGGGAGCTGAAAGAGGCTGCGAGGCTTTTTATTTGCTGTTCATGAACTTCATTGTTCTAATCTGAAAATTTTGAATTGATTTTGTTTCTCGAGAATTTTTTTGTGTGCTTTTTATCTAATCTGCTTTGTTGTAGCATGAATTAGCTCTTTGTTTAGGATTTTTATACACTTTTTCATATTTTTGATCTCATTTAGAGATTGACTGAGCTAAAATTTGCAGCAGGGGACATATCATTACTCTTGGCTAATCCAAGTCTTGCTGATGAAATCGCTTACACTTTTAAGATGAAATTTTAGGCTAATCTAAAAATTTTTGGGGGTAATGTCAAATTCCCCTCATTAGCTCCTTTTTCTTAATCCTTCATTTTTTTCCCCATTTAAAAAAAAATTCTTCAGGCCTGTAATGTTTAAATTAGATTTAGCTTCATCAGCCTCCTCTCTCTCTACCTCATAAAGCAAAGTTTCGCCTACGCTTAATTTTTTAAAGAAAAAACATTAACATATTTTTTTTTAAGAAGAGTATTAATTAGTCACTTATTATGACATCATTAAGAAAGTCCTTCCATAATTGAGTGCATGTTTCTTTATGTAAATTTCCTGATTTACGAGCAACTTTGCCTCTCGCTTATTTACTACCTCAGAAATTAGAAGATTGTTTTCCTTTAAACGTAAAAAGGGTAAACATTTTTTTTTTTTTTTTTAAAGTTATTGTTGTCTACCTTTACAAAAAATAATATGTGATATCGTGGGTGTTTTCGTTCACAAAAGCTTGTCAGTCTACATGTAGGATTATGGATCTACTTTTTTTTTCGCTTCCCTTTTTTTCTGCCCTGCCAATTTTAAATCATTTTTTTTGTTGCCTTTCAAGGAAGAGAATTTTTTTCGTTGCCGCTTTTCACATCAACTAAGTGTTTGAAATTTTATATTGTGAGAGTTTCTCCGCGTTCATTTGCATAAGACATGGAATAATTTTTTTGGGATATGAAATTGTGCGGTTTACAATTTAAGCCAAGCTCTTTTCTTTAATTCATTTAAAAGCGGAGAATCGGAATTATAGCTTGAAAGGTTTTTGTAGTGAATTTTGTTTGAAGGCATTTTTTTCCCTTTGCGAACTACACTGCAGGACTTGTGAATTGGTCATGCTCACTCCAGGGGGTTAGAAACCTTCAAAATAAGTAGTTGAACCATGTAGTCGATCAAAAAATATCTGATTCCCTTTTACCTTTGAACCTGTATTTCTTGTTCACGTAATATTTCAATTTACTTAGAGGGAATGTTGTAAGATGATCCCTCTTTTGTAATTTTTTTTAGGCTGACCCTTCTGGGTGTTTTAAAAAAAATTTTTTTTTTGATTAATTTAGCTTACCGCATTTGTTGTATTAAACCGGGCGAGTTTACACGTTGTAATAATGTGTTTTAAAAACTCTTGACTAATTTTTTAATCTTATTTTATTATCTTGAAAAGCGCGTAAGTGTTTTTAATGATAATTTTTAAAAGGAGTAAGATGTGAAATTGTGATTAAAGGTTATGCTCAGGCTTACTGTTTGTTTTGATATCCGCATGCGATTTCTAAATAAAATCTTAGTGTTATGTTTTGGTTAGGTTTACATGTCGACCTGTGTTGACCCCAAGATAACATTACAAAAATCAGAGATATTAAAGGTGATTTTAAAATTTTCTGTGAGAATTGTATTTGGTCTAGGCGCGTTAGAAAAATTTTTGAGAAATACTAAATGGAAGCTAAAAATTATGGAAGCCTCTTTGTCTTACGAAAAGTTTTGGCTTGGGCCGAAAACTTCTGGTCCATGCTAGAACTTATATTTAAAATTTGAATTTTGCTCCACTGTGCTTCATTCTTCATAAATTAGTTCAACTTAGCTGACCGTAGCATCTCGGAAAACTGTCTGGATTTTCCCGCTATCACAAAAATATTAATTATTCTACAAAAAAAATTTGACCTTTTATTTTTACGCCTGAAACACTCTTAACGTTTCTAGATTGTCATAAATTGAAGGGAATCATGATGCCGTAGTACTTTTTACAATCTTGATTTAGTTAAAACTATAAAACGTGATGTAAACAAGAATGTGCTATTTTTTTTCGAGACTTAAAAAAAAAAAAAGTTTTATTATATCATATAATATCGAGATATGACCCGTTTTAATTTAATTTCGAATTAATTTTTTATCGATAAATTCAATTTAATCGCCCATCTTCCCGTCGTTAATTTTTTCCTTTTTTTTTAAGGTGAATAAAATCCCACTGAATTGCATTATCAATGCATATTGCTAAATAAGGGGACATCGAGGTCAAGTTCGGTAACATTTTTAAGTAAAAGTGATCGATTATTCATTCAAGAAAAAAGGTTTTCAATATTTTAAAGTTTTAAACGAGTTAAGGACTTTGAAAATAAAAAAAAAGAACAATAGGCTGATCGAATTAACATAATTCAGCTGCGGAATGGTAAAATGAGAGATAAAGGCTTGTAACTAGGAAAAAAAATTGGGAGGGAGTTGAAAAAAGAGAAAAATCGAGGGCCAAGAACATAAGTTTTATTCCTAAGCGTGGGGCTGAAAGTAGCTGTAAAAGTCTCAGCTTGGGTTTCGACAGGCTTAGGCAGGGCCTCAGCTGACTCGCAAGGGATTTAGCCAGGTCTATAGAGGTTTCCTATAAGCCACTGCCTAAATTTATTCATATTTTGCTTAAAAAATTAGTTTTACTATCAGACTACACCCTCTCAACTTTTTTAAGAACTATAATAAATGTTTCATGATTCATTTACCGTAAACTTTGAACTGGGGGCTTTAGGAAAAAAGTTAACGCCACTTGTTTCTTTGTTTATTTTTTTTTTTTCTTCATAAAAATTCCGCGAGTTCATTGAAACCAAAACTCGCATGCGAATGATGCACAATTAAAAAAATCCAGATAAAAAAATTGGATGCGATTTTAATTGACTCCTAAACCAGTTTCTTTACTCAGAAAACTCGAAAGTATATTTATCGAAACCCCCGATCGCGAATTCCCAAGAGCACATACTCGTATGAAAGCTCTTTATTTAGCTTTAATGCAATCTATCTAGTCACATACCGCGCGGAAAAAAGAAAGGAGAAGGAAAAAAAATTCCGGCATTTACCCGAAAACGATTTTATTACGGAATTAAATCTTTACAATTCTCGCCCGTGGGGTTCTAAATGTCACGCTTGGTGATCTTCACAAAAAAAAAAAAAGGAAAAGGAAAAAAAATCACGATGGTTTGAAGTTCGTTTTTATTTCTTCCCCTATATATATTATTGTGCGAGCTTCAATTTCACCCCTAAACTTGCATTCATTCCCCTATTCGTTTTTTTAAAATGGGACGGGATCGCGTAGTCTTGCAACTTGCCGATTAAGAGTTGATTACGGGTAATGTATGATTTAATTAGATCGAAGTCACTTGATGAGGATTTCGCCTCTTGGATTTTAGGCACAGGAATTTTTCGAACTAGGCCAACAACATTAAATTGCCGAAGACAAGAAGCTTTCTGAGCCATCAAGATCTTGAGGCCTCGAGGCCCATTAGATTTTAATCCCTCTTAGCTGTAATTTAATGGAAATCAAATTTCTTTCTCCAAAAATCTTTCGAGATTGAACGTATCGAAGCGTGGGAGAAATACTTGCTGACAATCTGTAGCATGATAATGTTTCTTGGCCCGATTAAACGTTCTGATACTGGAATAATGTCCAGAGGCGTAGTGCACACAACACGCCTTCCAATTATTAAATAAGAGAAGAAGAAAAAATTCATAATGGTAGATGAATGGACGAGTCATGGAAATATATCCTATAAATAACATCTCTTAACCAAACGGGTTGCGTGACTGACTTCAAATGCAATCCCAGATGAACGACGAAGTAAAGTTTTTTAAAAAAAAAAATTCTCTACCGTTTTGGCAGCCACCAATAAGAAATTATATCATTCTAATTTAAATGTAATTCGAATTAAATTATAAGCTCGTGAAGTTATTATTATTTTTTTTAATTCCCGATCGATCATCTCTTGAAAAGGATTGCATCAAAGAGATTTTAAGATTTGAGGCCCTTTGTAGCTCACAAAGAGGAATTATTTTCAAATTGTTATTCATTGTAACAGTGCCAAAACGAAGTTCATTAGACAAATAAACAAGAAACTTGTCAACCGAATGCAATTGTACCATGCTTCCATTCTATTCCGTTAACCAAACATACATACAAACACAATGCTCCCTTATTTCGGTTTCGATTCTCCATGGAAATTCAACAATCCGCCTTCTCCCTCCACTCCCACGATTGTGGAGAGCCTTTTTGAAAAATATTCTAAATTTATTTTCTCTGTATTATAAAAATGATTGGTGTTAAATGAGGAAAGCTAAAATTAATTAAAAGAACATGTTATTACACCTTTGTGTTATTGTAGTTTGGCTACGAATGCTTCGCTTAAACCGCAATGTTCTATTCTGGTTACCTTTGCCGTGTTTTTCCGATTTGATTTTTATGTCTTTCCATGTGGCTAATTTTACTTTTGGGTAAGTTTTATTAAAAAGTGGTCGGTCGATTCGAAATGGTGTTGGTTTTAATGGTTGTCATGAAAGCAAAATTTTGTGGAACGGAACATGGTGAGAGGCAAAATAGCAGTTTTAGTTTGCTGAAAATCGCAAATTATTGGTCTTAATTTAAGAATGTCTGATCTAGGTGAATATCCTTAATATGTCAATTCTCAACTTGCAGATGAATAGCTAACTTGAGTTTAGGTTTCCTGACATGGACGGACAGTTGCAGAGGTGAAGTGGCAATGACAAGACCGGAAGCAATGGAGGCGAGAAAACAGAAGACCTCAAAAACTATGCCTCGACGACATAATTCAAACAGCAGGAAGAGACTGGCCCTGGGAAAACCGAACGGCACCAGATCGTACGTGCGAAGAACTACAGCAAATCTCATCTGGTCATATTTGCTTAGATTGTAAAAGCTCGTGGCAGTGGTTGCAATACCGTATGCAGCGGAAGGACCTCCATCGCAAGATACAGGAACGGCAAATCCAGCTGGATCTCCGGCACCATCGGTGCAGTCAATACGACCGATACATGAAGAAGAACTAGGACCGCAGCAGGAGGACCTTCAAGTGCTGATAGTAGCAACGATAAGAAGCGAACTGGTAGGAATTAGAAATGAGCTGAGCTATTTCAGGAAGGATACAATCGACCCTTAAAAGCGTCAAGTGGATAATATCGAGCAGGTGATGGAATATGGGATAGGGGTGGAAGGAAAAACATGAGAAATCCGAGCAACTGCAGACCGAGCCAGGATTACGAACGGGAATTCAGCACGATCAACGTAAGGCAAAATTCCGAAAATTCAAGTTGCGGAGAGCAAGATAAACCCAATGGCAGTTCTAGATGAAATTAAGGATGTAAGGACGGATGAAGAAAAGCTGAAAATGATTGAGAGGATACTAGTGAACAACGCCAAACATTGGTATAACATTTGCGAAAACCTGGTATGAATTCAGAGGAGCTTATTAAGACACTTACTGGAACAAATATGTACAGGAATTAGTCAAAGAGAAGCTGGAGCATGGGAAATATAAGGACATGTCGGACACGCGATTAGAATACGACTACAACTTGAGGGGGAAAGCGGAGTACCTAGAATCTAAAATTCCAGACTATTCTGGTACCAAGTTCATCAAAGCATTTTGGGAATTTATTCTACAAATGCGCAAATATGCGATACATCGAAACAATAGACGATTTTTCTTCTAAGATTTAAAGCGAAGCAGATGTGGAAAAATAACAAAATAACACGTCCATTGAAAAGAAAGGAAGGACGGTACGATAAAAATCAAGAAGTTCAGCAAGGAAACTTCCACAAAGGAGAAGCAAGGCAGTGTCGGTAGACGGATTAACCTCTAGATTTAAAAATGATTTCCAAATTATCCTTCTCCTCTTCCTCTCCTCCCACCGTATTGCAATAATTAGGCCGAAATTAGCACTGATGATCTAAAGAGCTCCAGTCTGCTACTGGTTCTTAAAAAAGAAACCACAATACTGCTCTAATGTAGATATGAACTTTGTCAAGGTATTGGCAAAAAATTTGCATTTCCTGTAGACGGATTTTACTTTAATAAAAGGACATCATTTTGGCTTGGATTTTATGTACGAGGCTTCAGTTCATTCTTGGCAATATCAAGAGGGCTTACTCATATACACGTTAGACGATAAATGGGTTTTCTATTTGATATATCCTGACACTTATAATAGGGATAATTATCGGTTAGGGATAGTTTTAACCAAATAAAATATTCTTAAAAGTGACAAGGTAGCTGTTGTATAAAATTTATTTATGATTTTGAAATGTTACACTGAAGGTATGATCATCGAAAACGAGTCCACACTTTCAGTTGTTCATTTAGATTGAGATTTTTTAGAAAGCCTGCTATTAAATCATGCATACGAAAGAATTATTTGGCCGGATTAAAAAGGCGTTTGATCGTGAGTCATATCCCAGGCATGTCTCTCTCACTTTTTTTTTCTGACTCGCTATTATTATTATTATTTACATTCCGGCGTTATCTATTGTTCGAATTAATTGAAACATTTTAAGTGCTAAAAAAAAAAGGAAATCGTTTTGTAATGAAAAATAAATGGAGATTTTCGGGGAAAAGCGGACTTTTTTTTATACATATAAATAAACGATTTGCTTAGGAAAGAAGAGGAAAAAAGAAGAGGATGAGTAAAGGTAAATCGAATCACGAGACGAAAAGCCAGTCAAAAGGAAACTGGAATCCCCTATAAAACCCTATTTTCATTTTATCGTGTCGCCCTCGGAGTTGTTTCCAGTTTATAATATACGTAGGAAAGGATTACCCGATTGTCGATCGGCGAGAGAGAGGTAGTTTGATCGCATTATTGACTCTCCGTGATTAGCGTTATCGTTTGGCGAGGTCCTCAATGTCAGTTTTGTTTAGTTTAGAAGAAAAAATGCTGAGTTTTTTCAGGTTTTCCTTTTTTTTTCAAAGCATTCACAGGCCGTAAGTTCTTTAGGCCACTTCCAAATTTAATTGCAGAGCTACATAAAGCTAGCCGAGCAATTCGCTTTAGTTATGCCCGTAAAAAGCCCGAGCCAAGGCATCAAGGATTGTAAAATTCTTCAGCAAGCCCTGGTTAGCTAGTAGCTGGCAAGATAAGGTTTGACCTAATCCTATTAGGCTGCAGCACTTTGTTAAATACAATTAAGCTGGAGCTATATCTCGTGAGATTTTTAAAATTTTTACACACATAACTTGATTGTAAATATTTAAAATTAATTAAGGAGGCGTGGCTGATTTTTTTACATGAGTTCCTTTATGAGGTATATTTTTTGTTAGTTGCAGCTAATGATATCGGTTAATAATAAAAATAAAATTATATTATTTGATGTTCACCGGATTCGTTTAAATAGGGTGTATAATTAAATCTTTATTACTGGAAATGAGTGGCTATTATCTGAAGCTAAGCTGGGAAGGAAAGTCTTTTGAGAGGATGACTTTTAAAAAGTAGTTAGTTGGTGTAAAGGAAAAAATGCAACTGTGTAAAATTCTTTTATGATCGCCTTATTATTTTTTGTTGTTGTTCTTCTTTGTTAAATGGGGATTGTATTTCATCCCTCTTTTTGCCTTTGATTTGTTTTTTTTTTTTTTCAAACGTTTTAAGAAGTTGTTTAAATATAAAGATGAAAAATTTTGTAATAATAATGTTAAGAAAAAAAACTGGGCAAACAAACATTCGATTGAAAGAGGGATTTAGCTGAAAAAGGCAATGAAGGAAGTGTGTGGAAAAGGCCGAGGCGTGGGAGAGGGAGTTCCATCAATGACTTTTAGGGCTGCTAGTAAACTAAGCCTGCTATAGTTGTTACAGCACCTGCAAAAAGACAAATAAAATTAAATTTCTGCCTCCTGCCGCCATCAGGAGGATTCGGCAGGTCCTGGATGGACGCCCGATTAGCCCTAGACCTTTTGGAAGACCACGGTTTTGTTGGGAGGATAATGTGTTGATGGATGCGGGATCCCTGACTGGCGGGCCACGATAGAGCCACTTGGCCTGGTGTCTTTCCTGCTGCAATAGGGCTGTCATTAGGACGTGTAAAATTCTTTTGCTTTTCTGATGGCAAAGCAATGATCCTCACTACTGTCTTATTTCTTCTCAGATTTTTCAATCCGCAGCCTTTTGTTACTGGGCTTGATGCACCCCTTTTAAAATATTTGAACCCATCCTTCCCCCAAAAACTGGGAACGTTTACGCGTTAAAATTGTAAACGGTAAACGTTTCGGTTCGAGTAATAATGAATTACCACAAAGTGACGGCCTAAGGCAAGCAATTTAATTGCCTTTAGTGGTTTTTACTTCCCGTAAGCTGTCAGCATATATGCAGGTTAAAATTTTAATTGAGGAATTAAAACATTTAAAAAAAAAAAAAATTTCGGTCCGTACAAAAAAAAATAGAATGAGGTGAAGTTATTGATGTGTTGTCAAACTCGCTTGTCGCTTCATCGGTTGAGTGAGTACAACAGACATAACACGCTTATACGTTATCTAGTGTTTTACTTATCCGTCATGTAGATTTAGAGATAACACATTTCTCTGCTTTTTTTAATTTTATACGACGACGGTCCCGCGCGTTTCACGGAATGTCGAATATCACAAAGTTGCCAAGTCTTTAACGTCGGTTAACACGTTGTTCAAGTGATAATTTAATTAGCCTGAGCTATTAACCAAGGCCGGTTTGTTGTCGATACATTAAAGCCCCGCCGATCGATTATTTACCTCATTTTTTTTTCTCACCAGGTACACATGGAAATTAAGTGTTCTGAGAACTACTTATACTGATAAAAGTAAATTCGACGTCCTTATATTTTTAAAATGTCGAAAGATAGCTATTTTTACTGATAACAAGTAAAATGTACTTCGTACTATAAGTGCTACTTTCTATTTAAGAGATTTTATCGATTTTAGATTTATCGGTACTGACAACAATAGCGTGCAGTATGTAGAACGATTATTTTAAATGAAGAAAGTTTATTGCCAAATTGAATTTTTGCAGGTTTATGATCCTGGAACTTATTTTTGGGGGACGTTGACGTCAATAGCAGGCTCAAGCCTGAACTTGGTTAGTTCTGTAGGTCAGGGGTGTCTCCTCAGTTGGAAGGACAAACACTTAGATCTTGCAAGGAGTAAAACTTTTGTGGGCTAGCAATATTTGAGGGAGTAGCTGCCATCGTGAGTTCCCCTCATGTTGACTGGCTAGTTTGTCAGCAGGGTGCAATGGGCCAGTTACATGCTTCTTCTTCTTCGCCTTCCCGCGACGGGAATTGGCGACCATCGTGGTTAGAGAGCTTATTGCGACGTGCAAGAGACCCTAGCCGGATAGAATGTCTTGGGTCTTGCGCAGCAAACCCTCGGCCATGATGGCTATACTAGGGAGCTTACTGCGGTGGCTTTCCAACATCTTCCGCATTGCAGCACAGGAGCCATACCGTCGGTCCTCGACTCAGCCTCCTGCTTTCTGGACTTAAGCCTAGCCGATTTTACCGTCTTCAGCCTTAAGCCAGTACTGGTAGGACTGCTGCCCCCTACCAGAACCCTTACCAGATTGCTACCTCCCAGGTGAGAAGGAATCTGGAGCTCGTCAAGGGCAAATGCGCCAAACCTGATGCAGGACTACCAATGTTCCCACCGACTACCCGAAGTTAATTAGGCCAATCATAAGACAGAGCTGAATGTCCGGGCTACTTGCCTAAGTTTCTCTTTGTCGTCCGTCCGGCTGCACCGCCACTGTTACTGTTAACGCATCATCGTGCTTTAATGTCAGACCAAGCACACCTTTTTATTTTTATTAATTACAATTATTAACGATTACGCTTTGATCTAGTCATCTAAAATTAAAAAATCTGACTCACTGTAGTTAAAAAAAATAAAGAGAGAGAGAAAAAAGCGAGTTAACGTAATTGAGAGGGACGTGCGTGCACCGATTAGTACCCTCAAGGTATATGGCCATCATGAAGAATGTAAATGCTAATTTTGTCGACACCGCAATCCTTATTCCAGCTCCGAAATGTTGTGCAAATTGATTTCCTTTGTTTTCGTTTAGACAGGTGGATTTTTTTTTTTTATTAATTTTTCGTTGCTCGTATGTCGTTGTTAATAAAACGCTCGCTGTGACAAAGACGTTTAGAAAAATAGTTTTTTCTTAAGATTCGCAAGAAGTTTTTTTTTTGTTTTTAAACTGGCTTGGCGTTAAATATTAAAGGGTTTCATATCGAATTATAACCTCGTTTAAATATCACGTGTTTATTAATGAAATATTTCACATGATTAACAACAAATAGGGCGTGGATAATTATGCAAATTGAGATATTTTTCCCTGAACTTGAGAGGGCAAGCCGGGTGTTTTAGACCAAAGGAAGTTTAAATGGAAAAATAAGTGGATTAATTGAAGGGCTTTGGAGTGGATTAAAGGCGTTTGATATGTAAGTAGTTGGGAAGAGAAATAAGGTCCGAGACGATTTAACGTCCCCATAGAAAAGACGGCAGTTCACCTCACTGGCACCCCGCCAGATCACGTAATTTTGAAGAAAAAAAAACTTAGCATGGTGAAATGAAAACTTTCAAGGCATTGACAGATCAGTCATTGGCCCGTAACAATTTACGGCCACAGTATGGCTTGGCTCTTAATTATCTTCTAAAGCCATTGGCGGCTCCAGAAATATTAAGTAGGCGGCATGCCTAATCTCTCTTATTTTAATTTTCTTAAGAAGCCTTGTTCTTCCTTCTCAATATTCTAAATTCGACATTGTTGGCCTGCTAATGCTTTTACGTTGAGATAAAGCTCATAAAAAGTTGGCCAGATCGTGTTACTCGCTTCACCTATATTAAGAAAGATAACTTCAGCCATCCCTTCCTGACCATAAAAAATATTAAAACAGGAAAAATCTCTTAATCGACAGGATTGCAAACCGTGCATGCACGTATGCTTTGTAATGCGAAGCTTTGTTAATAACTCACGCATCGCTTTTTTAACGGTTCGAGGCCTGGAAAACATTATCTGATAGAACCTTTTTTTATCTTTTAATTTTGTTCATCGCCCACTTATTCTAGAAAATAAAAATTAAAACTTTTATCAATCCGATTAACGTCAATTTCAGCTTATCTTTTTCTTTTACATGAAAATCATGAATTGATAATTATAATTATTGTTACAAATGCATATGCACAACAATTTTCCCCGTATCATTCACTAATCCGCGTATTATATCATTATGTGACTGCTATATTTATAATTATGATAATTCCGAAACGGATTTTGCTTAGGGTGGCCTCTCACTTTATCTGGCGATGTTTAATCCGCGTTTGAAATTCATCCTGCAGCCATTTTTTTCATCGGCGAGTCAACAACTGGCACATCAGACAGTATAGTTGCTTTTGCAATGAGCCTGAAGAGCTTTGATCGGCCCACAATTGGCCGAAAATCTGCCTCAGGCCGGATTTACGCCCTTAGGCTTTGTATTGCTCTCCTACTCTGACGATTCAGGTCTGGGCTAAAATTCTTAACTAGAGTAGCTACCCCGGTGAGCTCAACTCACGCCTAACACTTTTCGATATTTAATCCTCTTCGAATTTCATCCCGAAAAAAAAATTTAGCAAAAAAATCGGGAGGGAAAACATTGACAGCGGTTTTTATTGGCAGAGTGAAACGCGATGGAACCGAATGAACAGACCGCAGGCAAATAAGTACGTAGAGTATCTCGTTACATAAAACATGAGGTTGATTATACATGTACAACCTGATTGATTTATTAATTGATAACCAGAGTTATAAAAATAAACTTTTTATCGCAAGGATCCCGACAGTCAAATAAAAAGCATCAATTTTTATTTTTTAGCCTCCCTCTCTCTTCCCCTTAAAATCGTATTTAATTTTTTTATGGCTCTTACTAATTTAAATTATTTACTTTATGGAATCAATTTAAGATTGCGCGATGTTTTTTTAAAATACATTAATTAGTCGGACATTAAATGGAAAGGCATTAATTTTTTTATTTTTGTTTCTTTGAGGGTTGAAAGAGATTAGGAGTTAAGTAGGGAAAGGAAGAATTAAAGTGTCGCTCGAGTTAATATCATTGCAACGGAAGAATATAAATATTAAATGATTCATTTAGATTATTCCGTGCAGGTGTTTTTTTTTTAATGTTTGAGAGAAAAAATGTGGAAGATTTTTTTTTTCAGACTCGGCAAGGGGACTTTTTTCTGTATTGCTAGGAAAGATTTTTCGGCTTTTTATTTCCTTAAAAAATTTATAATGATGATAACTTGATTTATCGAGATTGCTAAAATTGTGGCGTAAAAAAGAAATATTAATTTAAGAAATTGATGTGAACGATTCTTTACGTGAGCGAAAACTGCCCAATGGCAGTTTTAACACTGCAATTTATTTTCTTTCTCCACGGAAAGATGATGTAGTAATAATGTAATTAAGATGAAAAATATTAAGTGATTTTTCTTATTTTGGTAGCTTCTAAGAATAATTTTATGAGTCCTAAAACCGGGTTTTAAAAAAGTCGGAATAGATTTCGATAAACGAATGCGTTTTTAAAAATGCTCTTAGGCTAGTAATCACTATGGATAACGGTAAAACAGCTGTAGTTACTCGGAAAAACGAAAAACAAGCTGCCGAAGGCTGATCAGGTGGAAAAAATACAAAAAACAGTAACAATTACAGTAAAGGGAAGAAATATAAATTACAGTAAAAACTAAGAACGGTAAAATACAAAAAACAATAAAAACTTAAAACAATAGAAATACAAATACAAATAACAGTTAAAACTCAAAACGGTAAAATACAAAAACAACAAAAAACAATAAGACAATAAATGGTAGAAATACAAAAAACAGTAACGAGACAATAAATGGTAGAAATACAAAAAACAGTAACGAGACAATAAATGGTAGAAATACAAAAAACAGTAAAAACAGAACTGTTAAAATACAAATAGCAGTAAAAACTCAAAACAGTCAAATACAAAAAACAGTAAAAACACTGAACTGTGAAAATTAAAGGTAATAAAAATTCCAAACCGTAAAATACTGTTGCAGCAAAATACATAAAATCTTTTTTTAATAAAGACAGCAAAAATTAGTATTTCAAGACTTTAAAATTCTCGAATTTATTCATTTTCAGCAACTTAATTTTTAAATCTCTTCGAACGGCAATATTTATTCATTCGACTTATCATGCGATTAATTCTAATGACTCAAGTCAGTTTTTCATTGAATTTGCAAATTTTTCGATGAAAGCATGATGATCTACTCACGATAATAACAAAATTATGCAATTTATAAAATAATAAAAAGAAATAACGCCAATTTCTCACATGAATAAAAAAAAAGTTGACCCTCGAGTCAAATTTCCTACTTATGACTTTTAACCTGTTGACCATATGGAAAAATGCTAATATTAATATATTAGATAATTAAGGTGTGTATAGTAAGTCATTGTATGTCCCTTTAGCTGTTATACATGAGTGACTTAGGAGGAGGGGTAGAAACAATAGGGGTTGTTTAGTCGTGTCAATCACTTGTTGATTTGCATTTACTTGACGATAGTTCTCAGTGGACTTGTTTTGTTTTGAGTTCGGGGTTGATTTCTCTCCCTTATTTCCCTAAATAAATCTGAATCGAGAGGAAATTGTGGGAAAGGTTCGCTGTCAAAACGAAAAGGGGACTCGATTCAACACTTGGTAATGTTCGATGTCACCTTTTTTTAAAGTCAGTAAAAGTTCAGGAAAAGGTAAATCGATTGAAATCAGGGGGGGATATTTTTTTTCTTTGTTTCTCTGTAAACACGAATTCGAATTGTTAACGTTTTTTTTTCCGGTGCTAAAATTCCAAAGCTTGATTTCTCTCTCTCTCTCTCCCCCCGTCGAATCGGAATGATGAGGATGGTTATACAACGAGTCGACCATCGATTAATGAATTAACAGCATCACCGTAGACTCGGTTTTTGTCACGCAATCGTGGTTTTAATAAAACATGTTGACATTTTGTTGAATAGAAAAACATTAATTTCCTCTGTGAGTGATGATCATTTAATTGAGCGAATGTTCCCCCCGAAAAAAAAAAGAACGGTAGTGAAAAGAAAAAATAATGATTCCGATGCGAAATTGATATTCGTTTGATCCGATAACCAGATCCGGTTGCATGCAAACAAAAAAAAAAAAAAAGATGAAAAGGTGAGGTTGTTTGTTAATTGATTTAATATTTCAGCTTTCGGTGATAGAAAAGAAGAGATGTGTGAAAAAAAAAAAAGTTGGCACACGTGTTCGTTTTAAATAGTTTCTATTGTTTTGTGTTACGGATGGGATAAAGAGTTGGACGATGAAATTTATTCAGATGACATTTAAGTTTAATCCTCGTGACATAAACAATCCGCGCCTGATGTAATTTATTACGAGCTATGCGCATTATAAACTTACCTTGGGAGATCGGGAAAAGGTAAAATTTACCGTTTGGGAAGACTTAAGAAAGTCGGATTTCCGAATTTATTATCAACATGGCGATCGTTTGAAATTCAAACTTGACAAGTGTTTTGAATTAGGAATTGGGGATGGAATCCCCTAGGTTGATGTTATGTTTCAAGTGTTGAGATCGATACGGTCGATGTAAATTTCATATCCCCGCTTCTTTCTTTTTTGTTTTGATAAAAAATTGGTGTAATGGGGGATTGTAAGTCTCTGTTTTGTTGAAGATGATTATGTAATTAAAAATTTGAGGGCCGGAAGATCAGGATGCGTTGCAGGAAGATGTAGATGCTATAGGTGAGTGGGCATTGTTTAACAACATGATCTTAAATGTAAAAAAGTGTCAGATGACCTCCTTATTTAAAGCCAAAAGAAAATCTCTGTCGAGGTATTTGCTGAGGGGGTCGTGCTCTTATTTGTCGATAATATTAAGGATCTAGGGGTATTTTTTGATCATAGCCTGTCATTTTCTTTTCATGTGGAATCTGTTTGTACTAGTGCTCAAGTCCTACTTTATTCATACCATCCAACATTCCGTCTATGATACGATAAGTTCAAATGTTGTCAGCAATGCATGAAAACAAATTAATTTAGACACAATAATTTAGCTCATCCTAATTACTTTGATATTTCAAACATTTTCTGTCTGTGTTATGTCGCAGTGCAAATTTTCCTATTCTTCCCTAAAATTCTAATTTTAAACAAAAACTCATAACTGCAAAACACGTTAGACTTTTACAGAAATAGGAAACGAAAAAAAAAAGAGAAAGAAAGGGGGTAAAGGGGGAACGTGAAGCAAAAAATCCAAAAGTTTTTCGATTATATTCCGAAAAGGGGGGAAACTTTCCCATAACTCATCAGTCAACCCTCAAACTTTGCTCTCCTCATGTCGGTCTGGCTTCTATGTTTTATTGAAGCAACTTTTCTGTCTATCAAACCTTCGACGCTCCTTCCTTTTTCCTTCCACAAAAAATCCTCATCGACATAATCGAAAGCGATCATAAAAAATAAAAAGAAAAGGAAACCCGGGTTTCCTTGTGTAATAAAAGAATGTATGCTAATGAATTTGACCAGGTATATCTCTTTTGAATACAAAACGACATGAGATAGGTGAAAGGCATTTATGGGAAAAGGAAAAGTTTTATTAATTAGAAATTCCGTAATACGGAAATGCGAAAGAAGAGAGAGTGAGAGAGGGAAAAGGAGGGAAACCTGATTTGCATAACAGACACATCACCAGGAGATAAAGTGAGAAGAGAGGATGCGGTGTACAGCGTAAGCTACAACTCTTGTTACATGTCAAATATTGCACCCTCAATTTCATTTCCTCCTCGCAAAAATTTTCACCTAGCTATGGAGATTTCGGGCAGATGAAGTTTAAAAAAAAAAAAGAGGGATAAATTTTTTCCTTTTAACAAAATGATTCGATCAACGTGTCACCATGAATTACAATCAAATGAATGAAACTCAAGTTACCGGGGTATTCAAAAGCGAAGATGAAAGAATTTGTCTTTTCAAATCTTTTTCGTCCCTTACTTAATCATCTCGTCTTTTTTTTATAACCCTCCTTCGCTTCATCTCTTTTTATGATGAAAACATTCTTATGTGTTTAGTGCCTCAAAAACCCTTAGCTAATTTTTTAAAATATGAGGATCATAGGCGGCGCCACAGAGGGTGCTAAGGGTGCAAAATTAAAGTTCTTGAGTCTAATAAATTTTAAGACTTAGTGGCCTAAGTTCCAGCTGACTGAAGACTTTGATTAGCAATATCGCTTGAGATTTCTGCAGATTTAATTTACTTTTTGAAAAAAGGAAACATTTTTGTTGAAATAAGCAGCGTTCGATTTTAACTCAGATCATGAGTTTACGAAATAATATTCACTAAATGCGATGTGTCCGAGTCTGGTAATCTCTTTAACCTTTTGTGTTAAGATCTTAAGCTATGTGATCAGGGTTCCCTCATCCCCCTTCGACATTCAATTTCCATCCCTTTTGCATTTCTCTCAATTTTTGAAATTTAATATTCGCAAATAATACAGAGTAAAAATAAATTCGAGGGCTATTAATTTCAATGACAAGACATTTTTATCAATTTAGCAAGAAAAAAAAAAGCCTTTTATTTTAAAATTTGGAAAAATTCCAATGAAATGTCATTATCGCTAGGTTACACTTCGTTTGTTGCCGCTTTTCGATTAATTAGGGTTGTTTTTGATCCTTTTCACAAAATGATAAAATGCAATTTTGCATTGAATAAATTTTAAATGAGTCTCAAAGAAATATTTACGATAAAAAAATTTTGTCCATTGAAACAAAGAACTATTTACATCTTTTTCAGTTTTTGGCTTGTTAGCTATTAGCCCACCCAATTATTTTACGGATTCCACAAACTAAATCAGCTATACTCAAAAATGCATATTTTATGACCAATTAACTCTACAAAACAATTCAACTACACAAGCAAAGAGTTAAGTTAATGATTTTAAATTAACAAAAAATTCCCAAACGATTTATAAAAAATAATTTTTCGAATTTTTGAAATAAAATTTGAAATATCAGAGAAGCGGATTCATGTACAAATTTAATTTGAGTTTATTTTGCATTTAAAAGCACTCACCCCTTTTCGCCGTTAAGAATTTCCGCCATTTCGCCTCCCCTTTCGTTTTCCCCCCGTGTTGATAATTTCAAATATCGAACGAAATGTATTCTCTTCGCATCTCCCTCTACGTTCCGTTTTCCATATGTATATACATAACATGAGGGCAGATCTACATTTATTGAAGCGTCACCTGCTGACGTGACATGTCACCTTCGTGTTTCAACATTAACATCAATTTTGTGCCTTTAATCTTGTATGTGTCGAGCCCTTTGTCTTGTTTATCGCCATCATTCCTTAATTCTCGTTAGCTGCCTATTGTGAATTATAGAGATAGATATTTAAACCTGTTCGGTTTTAGATCTGATAATTCCCATGGGTCTAAAATTCTCCCTGATAATCACCACGCAGAATTTTTAATATTAAAAAAAAAAATCCGCTGATAAATTGATAGGTGGATGGCAACAATTTAAAATGAAGTTGACAGAAATGTCCTAACTTTTCCTCTTCCCTTTTCCTCCCGCTAGGAGAATAAATGAACTTTGCCTCTCGTTTGACACATTGCTGAACATTGATTGATCGAAGCGAAATCGAATTAGATTTAAACTCAATACTAATTACCTTATGTTGAAAAAAAAATTCCTCCGGGATTGAATTTTTTTTTGTTAAAATATTTTAAAAACCGGAAAATGAAACGAAACATTCATGCAGCATAATCATAATTTTTTAAAAAATGCAGAAAATCGAGGAGTCATCAGTAGGTCATCAAGGTCATTATTATGCACCTGATACCTCTGGTTCAGTTACACTTGGCAGCTAAGATTATGTTGTTCTGTCGATAGATGTCACGACTTTGCAAATTAAACAAAATTTATTAGGTTAAAAAAAATCTGTTTTTTTTTGTCATCAGAAGACGAGTTTTAAATTCAACGTAACCCTTTAAAGTTAAGATGTTAATTTAGCACCTCTCTCTCGTAAATTTACATTTCAACGAACAAGTCGATTATCGTTTTCAATTAATGAACCCGCCTTATGTCGTGTAATTAGAAAATCATGTTTTACATATTTTGAGAATAAGAGTTGGCAGGTATAAAGAAGGCGCTAGCGAAAAAAAAAAGGGGTAAAATATATTTCGTGATAGGTCCCTTGGGCGAATAGGTTCACCTGCTTGTTAAGTTGAGAGAACAGTAGAGATGTTTTTTAGAAAAAAGGTTACAAAACCTGGCGTTTAGTTTTTTGTTACGTAGGAAAGTTGTTTTTTTTTTTTTGTAAGAAGCTAAAGGGGATATTTTGTTTTTTTAAATAATACAAATTTTAATGTGACAGGTTATTTGTAGTGAAATGTGCAACGGGAGCTATGGCAAGGGTTAATTTTTGAACTGTTCGTTTGATTTTTTTTTTTTTAAGAAAGAAAAACTAGGATTAGGCATAGAGCATGAGTGAGCTAAATTCTCGGAGGAAAAATCCGAGCTCAACATAGTTTGTAAAGGGTAAGTTGTGGCTTCTTAAACCACAAAAGGGTCTTTGAGAAGCAAGCAGGGCTCTAGATGCCAGGCCACGACCTGCAGATCCTCAGAGATTGAGCTGCAGTCCCTGAAAGCGATCCAGAGCCTCTGAGATCAAGTGCAGCTCTAAGCACCGAATCTTGGGTCCTGTGGAGACCGAATTAGACTCTCTGTAACCGAGAAAGGACATTAAATAATCAAACAAAGCTCGCAAAGTCTGAGTCAGAGTCTCTGGAATTAACAGAATCTCCTAAAAGCGACTTGGGGCTTTTAGGAAGCAAATAAGGTTGTAGATCTCGAGCCTGAATTCATGATGGTTGTACTAGTGCTTCTTAACCCAAGACGTGGCATTTATCAAGCAAGCTAAACTTGCGGAGCCAAGCCAAAACTCGCAAGGGGTGAGTCAGAGCCTCTGAGATTAATTCAAAAACCCAGAAAGTTATTTTAGGCTTTCGGGAAGCAAAATGGGCTCTAAGCGCCGAACTTAAGCTAGGGTAGTTATTGTTGAGAACTTTTATGATCACTATACAAGCGTCTCTGTCCAGACTTCGGCTTCTATATAAGCTAGACACATTCTTGTTGCTGATTTTTGGACCTACCTAAAATTATAAATACTCTTCAAGGCCTTTTTCTTTAATCTTAGAATCATTTAGTGCTACATGTGAACTAAGTTGACTCATCCTCGGACAGAAATGCAAACTTAAAATCTTTGAAATAACGTAATAATAATTGAAACTTGCCCACATCAAACAATATCAAAGAAGCGATCAATTCGAAGAATCAAAAGCCGAGATCAGTCTCCAACCATAAAAGGCATCTACGCGAAACAGCAAGAGACGTCAAAATCAGAGATGAAAATCTTAATTAATTCAAAAGAGATCGATTCTTCGAGGGAAAATTACTACAATCTGACGATCCTTATCATGATGAGTGAAAAGAAAAAAATAAATTTCATTTCCAAGTTAAATCAAAAGCCTAAAACGGTTTCATTCACGGGTTTATTCATTATTTTAAAAAAAAAAAATAAAAGAAGAAAAAATCTTTTAGTACAATGCTGACAAGATTTCTGCCTTGAAGCGGTTTAACGACAACAGAAGAAGGCAATAACAAGATGGGTTAAAGTGGGAGGATGGGAAGTAAAAAAAAAAGGAGAAGAGAGAAAAAAAAGTGTATCAAATCAAAATACCCGGATTGTAAATCTTTTCAAAGCCATTTTTTTTTCTCGTCGTTTGGAGCCCTCGAGGAGTTTATTCTGTTGAGCTGAGAACGGAGAGATTACACTTTCCATAATATACACAAGATAACGTCCAAACCCTTGT
Organism: Liposcelis brunnea; assembly: GCA_023512825.1. NCBI lineage: Eukaryota > Metazoa > Arthropoda > Insecta > Psocodea > Liposcelididae > Liposcelis > Liposcelis brunnea. Next base: position 15,667,084 of record CM042065.1, on the reverse strand, counting down.
CCGCGACTATCCAGGGTGGCTGTTTACAAGGGTTACAATGTTTCACACGCAACCTTGTCAACTCGAAAACACTTTTCACTTAACCGACGGGGAAAACTGCATACATCCCCGGCGAAATGAAAACACGCAACCTTCTGTGTAAGCTACTTAAGGGCGTGTTCTACGTCTTAATCTTATAGTTGGGGGGAAAACTTCTGCGGGTTTCGTGTGTTTTTTTTTTCGCACGATGAGCAAAAAAAAGAGGTTTTGAATAGGAAAAAACTCGAAGTACAATAGAAAACGAGAACAGCAACAGCTTGTGTCGATATGGCTCGTGTGATGGATGGGACGTGATTGCAGTGATCAATCAAAACAGCGCTCTTTCCACCGATTCCCAAACCGAAAATCCCTCCCCCGGTTTTTTCCCCGATACCGCTACGTTCACCCCTTTCATTACCTGCCTTTTTTCTTTTTTTTTTTCGATTATTTGCCTGCGTTGTTGCTCCCCGTATTTGCCTCCATGTTTGGGGGAAAGCTTGTTCCGAAATCTAATGCATTTTATATGAGAGTAACACTTAGAACGTAACAGTGGGTCAGTGCGTTTGCGTTTAACTTTCTTGTTGCTTCGGACACGGGTCAATAAAACAAGACGCGAAACATTTCCCGGAGTAAATCTTCGCCTAATAAACTTCCCCCCCTAATTCCGTCACTGGTTTATAAGTATAATGTACGACGATCATCGCTTCTGTATAACGGAATAAAAAAAACCAACAATGGCTTAAGACTTAGGGGGTGGAAAAAAAAGGAAGATGATATAAAAAAAGCGCGAAAGGAAAAAGATAGAAGGTCGACAAGCTAAATGCGGGAGATCAGAAAAATAATCTTGTGTTGATCTCCCCAAGTTAGAAGTGCTGTTTTTCCTCCTTCGTGTTCTCTCTTTTTTTTCCTTTCCTTTTCAGTTTTTTTTCCTTTCAAATTAATGAATACCTTACAAACCGTTTTTCCCCGTTTATTATAGATTTTGTTTGGGGAAATAAACAATATCGGGGAAGGTTAGAGAATAATCGAATTATGAAGCTAGGTGAAAGCTTGCCAAAAAATGAAAAAAGCAATTATAAGGTGCTATTACGATATAAAAGGGATCGTTTCTTGCCGTTGAGATTTACAGCTATGTTAATTGAGTTGTTTTACAGACCGCACACATAGTATTTGTTTTGTGTTTGGCCCTAATTTTAAGAAATAAAAATATTTAAAAATAGGAACTACAAATAATTTTAGCATATCATCTTAATTGGGATTTGGCATTTTTTTTAGAAAAGATGTTGTTTGTTTCCTTAAAGATTTGAAAACCAGTGAAACTGTAAAATCTTCTTTTACTAATTTTTTGTTCATTTTCTTTTCAGGTAAGATCAAAGGCTGAGAGCAAATGGCAAGCATCTAGCAGGAAAAATCTTAAGTACAGTGTTCGTCTTTGAGCTTAGACAACCGAATCGAAAATTGGGAGATATTTATAATCAAAAGCCAGACGGAAAAACAGTTGAAGCATTAGCTTTGAAGTCAAAGTTTTTGCTATTTTTTATTAGAGTCCTAGATGGGGGAGAACAACGACTGACGGCATAAGTTCTGATTGGTTTTTCTTGAAGGAGCCATTTTCTAGTCCTCATGTAAAAACTCCCTTAAGTTAAATATGGTCGCATTGAAGAAGGCTATGATCGACGCCATTTTGTAGTCCTCAGAGAATACAATAGAAGGTACCACGACAGTCTGTCGCTGATCTCCCCCATCTAGGACTCTAATTTTTATTCATATGACTCAAACTAGTTTAAATGGCAGCTCCGTGACGGAGATTGGCGATCATAATAATGATTTGTGCCTTTGAGGCCGCTGAACGAAATATGGACACTGAATTTTTGTCATACCAGTCTCGCAGATTCTTGAGCCATGAAATTTCCTTATCCTCAGTGTTCCTCTCTCCTTTACCAAATGCAGGAGGCGATACTTTTTGTTGCTGAGAACATGTCTAAAATAATGTAGTTCCTTTCGTAGCCCTGATTTTCATTTTTCCTGAAACCTTTTGAGTCAGTGTAAGCACTCCTCCAGTCTTGCGTAGGTTGCACAAAGATCGTGAACTACTTACGACCATAAAGCGCAGGAAGTTGGAGTACCTTGGGCATATGTTGCGGGGACCAAGTACAGGCTGCTGCAGACCATCATGCAGGGCAAGGTCGAGGGTAAAAGAAGACTTGGTCGTAAGAATCTCTCCTGGTTGCGGAATATCCGGAATTGGACCGGGTTAACCCTAGAGGAGTTATTCCGCATGGCCGCCGTTCGTGAAAGATTCAAGGAGTTCGTCGGATCGATCGCCTAAGCTCGTGTGCGAGAAGGGCACCCAAAGAAGAAGAAGCACTTTTCCAAACTGGGATTTAATTGGCCGGTATTCTTCAACCTCTTGCTTTATAGAAAACCCCCAAAAGCACAACGCAGCACTGGAACTTACAATTTCAAAACAATTTTTTTTTGAAAGAAATTGATGTTGACTTTGACGACAAATAAAAAATGGAATCGTTTGTAAGTTGTTGAAAGAAGGAGTCGATGCATGACCGTTTGCTCATGCCAACACGGTGTCTCAGTGTGCATTAGCCATTTAGATCGGAAGATTAATTAATCCCTCCCGAGTGCGATGACCTTCCCTATTTATTCCTTCATTTTTTTGTTAAATCTTGCGTAAAAGCATTTTTTTTTGTTCCCCGCTCGCGTACATTTTACTTTTATTTTTTATTCTCTCAAAAACTTGACATCCGTCTTTCACCTGCTTGTATTAAATTCCCCCCCATTCATGTAATTCTCTTGAAATGAGCACTGCGGTGTGTACACCGTAGGACATATTCCAACGACATGGAGAGAGAAAGTGAGCTGTGCTCACTTCTCCGTGTAAATGAATTTAAACTGAGCTCGGAGTGATTAATTATCATTGGGGAATCACTTAATCACTCTTCCTTCTCATCTCTCGAACCCATCGGTTGTTTGCTGTTGTGATTTCGCATAACTTTATGTTGATTTTTCGATTTTCCCCCCCTGTCGGTGTATTCTGAGGAAGGAAAGTTAATATCTTCAAGATAAAATTAATTGATACACGACAAAATTTTTTATCGACGAGATCGATAATGGTTTTTTTTTCTCTCTCTTTAAAAATATATTTTTGTATGATTCCATAACAAGCCGTATTATGGAACGATCTTTTCGAAAAGGTTGAACATGGAAATCCTTTTTAACGTATGAAAAGGTAATTAGTGCAACAGCTTTTGTCATCTCTCGGGAAAATGCAAATGTGTTTGCCGGCAAATTACATGGGGAGAAAGATCGGGGGCGGTGTACAAAACGGGGGTAGTTTTGAGATGCTATCCCATTACCTTTCCCAATGTTGATTTTGTTTTATCGTTGGAATTGGAAGTTCAGTTTGCAATGTGGAGCTTGTTTTAAAAATAAACGAAGCGCTGTAAGCGTAGGTGAAGAAAAATAGGCAGGGGCGCGTTTAGGGTTCTTTCTAAGTGTTCTGATGTGAAATGAGTAGCGCGGTCAAATCTAGGCTAGTTTATCTGCTGTCGGTTGATTGGCAGATTCACAGCTCTCTCTTTTGGGAGTCAGGGCACCACAGAGACTCCCTAGTTCTTTTTCTTAAATTGACAGCTTCGCGACAGAAATTGGTAATCATTATAGCGACTTGGATCGTAGAGCCCACTGAAATAAAGGCACTAAATCCTTCCCTTACTAGTCTCGTAAATTTCTCCATCACTAATCCTGAAAGTCAACGAGTATAGTTTGAACATGGCCAATCATTAGCTCAAGCTCAGCTTAGCCAAAGATGCTTTCAAACCGCCACTGCTCTTTTTTATTTTCTCTCCCCCAAACATTTATTTAGTCAAATTTATATTGTCTTCGATTGAGCAATAATAAATCAATCAAAAATTTTTTTATCGGTAATAGGATCACTTTTTCTATTACGATCAAATATTGAAATTATCGAGTAAATAACAAGATTATCGTTCAAGATTTATTTATCTAACCACTTGATCTCAGATCGATATCTTAAGAGAAGAAAAAAAAATTAATGCTTTTTTTTTGGATAAAAAAGAACTGAATAAATAAAAAACATCGCGAAAAAGTTGAGGTCGTGACAAAATAAATTAAAAGTGTTCAAAATAAACAACAGAATCTAGATAATGAGAAAAGGTTATCTTGGGAAGCAGTAATTATTAAAGACCAGAAGGCAGATAACCACAGACTTTAAAACCCTTCTCGTCGAACGAAACGAACAAATCCTCCCTCGCCTTCTCCCGTATTTTAAACCTCCCCTCTGAAAACCCTTTTTCGGATAATTTTGTATGTGAACAATTTATTCATCTATGAGAATATAAATAATCATTCATATTGCTCTTTTCATATGTGTGAGAGAGAGATGAGAGTTTTAATATTCTTCTCCCATTTTTGGAATGGATTCAGACTTTTGTATATTAGGCTTGTAAACGGGGAGGATAATTGCTGTAGTTTGCAGTTTCTCTTTCCTGATTAGCATTTATTTTCTCCCGAGCTCTTCTCGACTCTTTTATAATTGCGGGAATTAGTATCCGGGTTTGTTTTTAGAATGATGGTTTCGATCAGGCTAATGTAATTTGGGAAAGTTTTGAGAATTTTTAAAGGGAAGATGTTTACGATTGAAAACTGTTACAATTTTAGATTGTAGGAATGTGTCCAAGTTTCTTTTTTTTTTGAAACTGAAAACCGCAGGAGAGGAAACTTTTTGCTTTACCCAATATCAAGAAAAAAAAGTTTTTATTGTTCTTAGTGGAGCACTTTACACTTCGATAGCATCTTTTAAAGTTGGATTCTGCATTTTAATTTTTTTTCATCCTTTGAATGGATTTTCTGCATTGAGGCGATTCATAGAGGGAACGTTGATGGCAAAAGTCGCACGATGCAATTCTAACTCACAGAAGCTCCTCGTAATTCTTCGAATTTCTTTACCTTTAACACCGACTAAATTCATTCCAACTGAGATGCTTCCGCAGACACTATATTAATCTTCTTCTCCCTCTCACTAGTTCGTTTCCCTGTAAAATCTAATTATTGCGGCATGCTGTGTACAAAAAACGAAAATAAGTAATCAACTCTTTTTCTTTTTCCCATCAGCAAGAAAAAAAAAATCTCTTTGTCTTTTTAAATCTCCAAGCGACTTGATCCAATTTATGCCTTTTATAAACTAAACTCATTTCAAACATGCAAATCATTTATCGAAGCCCGCGCATTAAACACGAAAAGTCGAGACAATAAATTAATTGATTAGAACAGAATAACGTATTTAAATGCTTGTTGAAAAAATAACCTTTTCAATAAATCAGTGCCGAATAATTTATCCGCTGAAGCCCATCGTCGAATTCTTTTTCTTTAGAAATTCTTTTATAAATATTTGAGAATCCAAAACTTATGAATAAAGCATCGCGCTGATGTAGCTCTGTTTTTTTTTTTTTTTGAAAATTATTTGAGCTGACACACCCCCTTCATGTCGTTGTGTGTGTGAGTGGTGTGTGTGCGTGTCGCTGCTACCAATATTACGAAAATCGTGTATTAATCGCCGGCTATTATTATCGAAAGCCGGTTGCTAGTTGCTTATCACGTGACAATCCTCCCCTCCTCCCATTTCCCCGATGCCTTCCTCCCGAATCGAGCTTCTTGTTGTTTTTGTTGTTCTTTAGCGTTAACGACTCTTTCCGCGATGAATAATAAGTTTTCTCACGTAAAGAGGAAAAAAAAAAACGAGGAATCACGATTCGATTAGATCGATATTTCGCGAATTTATGGATTCATTGTTTTTATGAAAATCTTTTTATAGAAATTTTATCGCCTTGTCATTTTATTTAAGAAAAGCTTTAGGGTTTTAGACAGTAAAAGGGCGCTTTTTTTATTGTTATGGCGTAATATTAAGGCGATTACGATCGTGGCCACTAAAGGGCTCTTTATGTTTAGGGTTCGAAGAGAATAAAAAGAGGAAAAAATTTTCCTTGTTTAAGAGTGAGCAGTGTTGGGAGTAATCATCTTTCAGCTGAATTGATGCTTGACGGGATGTGGTAAGAATGTAAATCGAGATATTGTAAGATAATAGTCTGTAAATGTTTTGCTCTCCCTATTTCTTTTGAATTATCGCACTGCAATATGAGGAGTAACAATGCAGTATGGTCTAACGTATCAGGTTGTTTTTATTATTTATCGTGCGTTATCGTGTTTTGACCAAAGTAATAGTATTTGAAAATTGAAACTTTGAGAGGTTTTTGACCACAAGAAATTTTTGGAGTGAGATTAAATTTTTGTTAGGGAAAAAATTCTAGGCATTAGTTGCTTAATATTTCACTGTTAGGCTTTTCAGTTTGAAAGGGCTTTTTTGATGGTATTTAAGAACACGTGAGAAATCAGGAAACAAGGAAAGCCTTAAAATTTATTTTGCTTTTTCATCGTCTATTGTTAACTGACTTTTAATGCTGACTTCGTGGTATAATCATGCTTATTTTATGTTAAAGTCAAAGTCCATGTATTTGTAAAAGGGCTTAACCCTTCCCCTGAAAGAGCCATTCGGTTTCCTGGGCCCAAACTTGGCTATCGTGCACTTCTTCTTTCACCCTTCTTTCACCCGTACGCTACGCTTGCTTATTAATCAAAAACTACTCCTCTAGCGCAATTTTGCGAACGAGGAATTTTGGGTATTACCCTGAGGGATCGAATAACAAATGAAACGATCCGAAGGAAGACCAAAAGTGTTGATGTGACTGAGAGAACAGCTCGACTTAAAAGGGATTACGCAGGACATCTTGCGAGGATAAAGGATGGTAGGTGGAACAGGAGAATCCTACAGTGGAGGCCATGGACTGGACATCGAAGCAGGGGAAGACCAATAACTAGATGGTATGATGACATAAAAAGACTGCAAGGGTAACTTTGGGTGAGAGCAGCGGAAAACCGAGACGGATGGCAAGAATTGAAGGAGGCCTATGTTCAACAATGGACGCAAAGAGGCTGAAAAAAAAAACTCCTCTAGCCGGCCAGGAAGCCTTCGAGGTGTCTGGCCTGGTTTCCGCTTCATACGTCAGGATAGTACGACGTACCGTCGTACGACGGTTTTATATATTCTCGCCTTGCTCTCCATATGGAAACGTGGCCTTGCTCTCGTGCTCTTTATAAAATGAATTCATCTGCTCTTACAGTATTTTAATATGTGAGCACAAAATAGTTTCTTTGTAAAAAAATGTTAAAAAAATCTATTTTCTCATTTCCACCTCGAGCTAAGAAAATCGCAAGTGATTTCTATCAACTCCCAAGACCATTACATCAAGTTGTATACTTAAATAAGATACACTATAGATTAATATTTTTTCAATAATGTTTCTCTCACCGGTCGCACTCGAATTTGCATCTCATTAGCAAATTTTTTTTAAATACACTAACAACATTTCAATCGCTTCGGGTTATTTTCCCTTTTCTCAAAAATACCTACCCGAAACCATGGAAAATCTTTTCATGTAATAATTAAGAAACTTGCGGTCGGATTCTGGGGAACGATGGTAATTTAGTAAAACAATCAGAAATCCAGTTGATAAATATTTGAAGAAATCGAATATCAAACAAAGAGGAAGGGGAATAAAGGATCGAAGGCAATGGTTGAGAAGTGTCGGGTAACTCTCTCGAAAAGGGATCTTTGGAAGGGTTTTTAGATCGGGTTCAACACTTATATCCCTCACTTTTCCTGAGAGTGGAAAGGTAAAAACAAACTTTGTTATTGAAATTTTTGAACTCTCTTTTCAAAAGAACGTTTTTTTTTTTAAAAAAATCGTATTCGCCAAGTACGGGTTATAGCGGATAGCAGACGTTCATTCTCTGGGATTCAGAGAGTGATATAGGTTGATGACCAACCGATGTGGTTTGCCTTGGTCCACCCAACATGCCGACTTATTTCTGTTTTCTAATGCTTTTAAAGGTCGTCATCATTTCCATCATAGCTTGTCGCTCATGTAGCACGTAAGTATTCTTTTTTAAAAAAATTTACCGGTGTGTTTTTAAATTTTTTGTTTTTCCCAAAAATCCGGTCCGACTCGTTTTTTTTTTTTTTTTTTGAAAAATTTTTCACGATATCTTGCATGTCCGTATTTACTTTTTACCGCGACAACCAAACCGGACGAATTAAATTACTGACCATGACTATTCCAGGGTTTTTATCTTTCTCATCAGTGTATACAGGGTTCGTACACTGGATAAATTACACGTTTTATGAAATGATTTGTTCGCATTTAATCTACTCTTGTGATCTTGAATAATAGTAATAAAATACCTCTTTTCATTCCGTTAATAATGAATATACTCGGAATTAATCACATTTAATTTATTTATTAGAAACTTTTTAATTGGTTCAAGCTCTCAGGTCTTTATTTTAAAAAAAAAACAGCCTTGTGGCGTTTTTTTTTATGTATCATCGGGGTTGTTGAATGAAAACATTGTGAATAATCCGGTTAAAAAGAGATCTGACGTTGCAGTTTAGCGAACAATCCGGATCGAACGGGGCGGACATTGTTCGCCTTTTCGTATTCGATTTCAAACATCCTCTTCCTCTCTTCACGTCCCCCCCCCCCCCCCCCACGCGTTCTCTCTCTCTCTCTTCCTCCCCATATTGTTTTGTGGTGAACGGTACACGAGTTTGCCCTGACCTCTTAATTGATTTGCATTTTATTCTCGATGCAGTTGATTGATTATAGCGGTGGCTGATTGGGGATAGATAATACTTGGATGACTTATGGTGTGGCCCCTGGGCTTTCGCGATATTGCCCAGCCATTTTGCGATATTAATTTTATCTCCCGTAATAAAAATGGCGATGGTTTTAATTGCTTTGTTATATTGCTACTGTATAAACCTGAAATTTTATAGTGGGATGATGTTAAGTATGGCAGAAATCCGGAGAGAATAGCAGTCAGCCTTGCTCTTGGCTAAAGATGAATGTTGACGAACCTTGATGATTACATCAAAAGTAAGAGCGGTAAACTTGCCTTTCTCGGGGAAAAATTCAGATCTTTGGCTGAGGAAGTCGTTGCATTGTCGAAAATTTAAGAACGAGGAAGTTGTCACAATTAGGCTCCATACGGTTAGAGTTTAGTTGCCCTAGTTGATGCGTGCGGATTGGAAATTCCTATTCGTCTAAACGTCTTGAGGTGTTACATCTGGTCAAGTTTTCTTTACTACCATGAAGCGCAAGAAGTTGGAGTACCTTGGGCATATGTTGCGGGGACCGAAGTACAGGCTGCTGCAGACCATCACGCAGGCAAGGTCGAGGAATCTGTCCTGGTTGCGGAACATCCGGAATTGGACCGGGTTAACCGTAGATGAGCTATTCCGCATGGCCACCGATCGTGAAAGATTTAAGGAGCTCGTCGAATCGATCGCCGTGTGCGGGTAGGGCACCCAAAGAAGAAGAAGTTGGTGCGCGGGCCGAAGAGGTACCTGCAGTTTGATAGGTGTCATGTTCTTCCAATTATTTTTTATGGAGTTCAGGGGCTGACATTGACCAGGACACTAGAGGAATAGTAGGGAGCATTCGAGATGTGGCTACCTCCTCTTGCTCCACATCCCTGGGTCCATAGTGAGGAATACTAAGTTTTAGATCGTTTGTGCAAATACATTTCCTGCAAAAATTCTCTCATCTTCGAACAATAATCTAGGTAACTGACAGAACAACAATCCTGCAATTCCCTTTTCCTTTTATTCCCACAACTTCGGGTTTTGAACTTGCCCAACGAGATTAAATCGTTGGTATGCCACTCCAATATCATCAAGTGATTCAAATCGCTTTGAGGTATCAACAATCAAAGTGATGAATACCTATTAATGATACATCAATCTGTCTTAATTAAAAACTATAAATTGATATTATTAAAATTAGTAGCTTGTCAATTTGTAAAACGACTTTAGGCGTTGATGTTTATTAATGCCATATTGGGAGGACTGATCAAACTAATAGTTTGCTTCAATGATTTGTATACCCCATTCAGTTTTTTTTCGCAGTTTATTTTTTAATAAAATGCACTCGAGTTTCGTGTAATCGCTTTCGGTGCATTGTTATGTTATATTAAAAAAAAAAAAAACATACGTCGTATTCTTCCGTAGTAAGTCGTGTATCTTCGTAATGCATTGGAACGAGGTCGGTCGATGAAACTCGTCCCACTCGAATCTTTCCAATCGAGTCACGACTTCCCATTTTCCCTAATCGTTTTCCCTGACTTTTTATATAAATCTCACTTGTTTGCTCTTTTCCTCGACGGGAATCAAACAAGATCCCCTTCCCGGGCTTGTTTCCCACTTCTCACGATCTTCTTACGCTATTGGGAATTATTCCCGTGTTAATTTAAAAAGGCGAACGATCCTGAGGATTCCGTTTTGATACTTTCAGTCTTTTCGTTTCATACCGGCGTCGGGTTTGATATACCATCCACCGATTCGGAATTCAGTTCAGTAGCAGGCTTGCTGTTATTATGAAAGGAATACTGTTTTACTGTTTCCTTTGCGTCAAGCGTTCTTTGTTGTCGGTTTCTTTTTTCTTGGTACTCGACTGTTTTTTTTTCTCCCTCTTTTTTTTTTTTTATTTCCTTTTCTTCTTTTCTTGTTTGACATTTCGTTTGTGCTTCATTAAGCTTTCTACGTTCTATTAATTTTAACGTCTCCATTTTCTTGTCGACTCATTTTCGAAAAAAGATTCGAGTGTGGCGAAACCGAAAAATAATAAATAGATAAGCATGAGCTCGATATATATATGAACCGAAACGACGACATGAGGTACCGAAGGTAAAGGACCACCCATGAGGCTACGACATTCTTCTTCTCAGGTATCTCTTCCTTTGAAAACTCCCATTGTTTGTACGTAACTTTTTTTTTTTTTAGGGTTTGTTTGTATCTCTTATGATTGCTAATTGCTGGATTTTTTTGGGGGGGCGGAAGGAGTCGTCGTCGTTTCGGATCTTGAAATCTCTCGGAATTATTTCAGTCGAGTGGCACACACCACACGTGAAACATGACAAAACAAACAAGGCTGTCAATGTGCCAATCACAAAGTGACAGACCGTCAGTAAAGCGAGTCCCTCAAGGAACACGGTACACACTTCGGGGGTCTCATCGATTGGAATTTGAAACCGAGGGGAGGGCGCCGGGGATCCACTTCCTCTCGAAATTAAAATATTTTTAATTTTGTTTTTTTCAGACGGCTGTGAAAGTGGCCACGAATAAGAACACCAAATACAACACATTAGGAGAGGATAAAATTCGGACTCAAGTGGGGCCTAGAGTCATTCACCGACATAGTCCGGCGCCGGTAAGTTATGAATAGTCCGACAATAGTATGCGCAATAACCATGGCGCACGCTTGTTAAGGGAATAATGAATCGGTTCGTTATTTAACCATTCGATTAAACGGTCCATTAATACCTTATTAATTAAACAAATTGCTTTTTTTTCTACGGGGATTTTTATTAGTTGAAACTTTTATTTTTATTTATGACTTTTTTTTAAAGAGAGAGGGGCAACCTTGAAATTTTCGTAGTCTGCACATAAACCACGAAATTTTTTAGTCGGGAGGGAAAAGATATAATTTAAACCGCAAGATTGAACCATAAAACTGAAGCTTGGCCAAGTTAAATTAATTGTATGTCGAATGTAAACGGGTTCGTTAAATTCCAAGAATTGTTAGAAAAGTCTGAAGCGCTAAAAATGCTTTCAATCTTCTTTTTTTTTTGGATCATTGAAGAAGTAAAAAATTATGTGCAGAAAATGGTTTTTAATTCTTATAAAAGGAGAAGTTTCTGACTTTGAAATCTGAGAAAATGATTGTAATAGATGAATTGTTGTGGAGAGCCTACGACCTCTTGTATAAATAAGTAAATATCCACCTATGGGCCGTACGATTGTAATAGAGTAAAGATCATTATTTTATGTCTCGATATTATTTTGGTTTACGATAGTTAAGTACCAGAAGATTAAAGACAGACAACGACAGAAATCGTACAAACTGATTAACTTACTGAAAGGTAAAGAGGTGTAAAAACGAAGAGAATAATTATAGAAAAACATTTTTAACAAGGTTTAGATCACCATGATGGTCGCTGATCTCCACAATAGACACTGGAAGAAGAATTATTCGTAAGATATTATGGAGTATTTAACTCGCCAAGAATAAAACCCGGAAAAGAATAGCCAAGTATATTGTCTTCGATTGCCAAAAATTAGGGAGCCTAATAGGGAGTGGACACTTTGATGAATCGTTTGCTACATGCGAGGCTGCTATGAACTCGAAGTGGACGTCTCCATATTGCCCCATAAGCTCTCTATTAGGCCATCATGGCGACTCCCAGTTCGAGAACATGGCAGCCCCGTGTGTATCAGTCGACTCATCGAAGTGTCCACTCCCTACCAAAAATTGCCGGTTCTTACTTCTTAGTGTGAAGTCGCGTCGAGGATCCAAAGTGGTAGCCCTTGTCTTTTTCCGCTAGGCCATGTTTTCCGTAGCTGAGTCCTATCCAGGCAGGCTAAGCTCCGCATTAACATTGATCTTTGTTCTGTTGTCACTTACGGTTGTGGAACATGAAACCTGACCTTCGATAGCCAAAGGAGGCTGCTGACTTTTGGGAGTAAGGTCTACTTTGGATTCTCGAACCTAAGTGGGATCCGCTTACAGGGAATTTGCGAATACAATCCAATGAGGAAGTCCGAAGGCTCACTGGCCAACCATCGATCACAGGTGTGATCAAATCGTCTAAGTTCCGGTGGACAGGACATAGCGCTCGTTCGCTGCCGATGCGGTATATACATCAGGTCGTGGGCGAAAGATTTCGCCGTAGCTTTGATGGGAGGATAACGTGCCAAAGGATACGGGTCAGCGTGGAGTTCTTGACTGGAAGGAGTCAAGTCAGGGCAGGACCTCTTGGCGAGCTACATGCATGAAGCACAAAAGAGGGAAGTGGAAGAGTAGAGGTGCTTAATGAAATCAAGGGTCGGAAGCTCTTTCTATTTCAGCCACATCGTAAGAAAAGAAAAATATCTCATCCTGCAGCTACAAGGAAAGATTAAGGGACAACGCAGACCTAGGCGTCGAAAGACATCTTGGTTGAAAAATCTCAGGGACTGATTTGGCGTTTATTCATTGTCCGTATTTCGTTCGGCAGCCTCGAAAGTGCGCATTGCTATGATGTTCGCCAATCTCCGTTGCGGAGTTGGATGATGAAGAAGAAGGAGACTACTGTTAAGACATAATACAGTTCCTGCATATAACACGAAGATGCATTTAACATTGGCAGAAAGTTCTCTCTGGATTGTAAAAGGCTGCCCTAAAACGGATCTTACCCTCTAAAAATATGCAGGAAAAAAATCTAGGCGACGATTCGTTTATATTTGGTCTGTTTATAGAACTCTTTGTACGTCATTTTCTGTGTTTTATTTTGACAGGTTAGTGTTCATTAAAATTTATGAACCGAAACAGTGATGATATCTCGTGTTTTTAGACCTTCCACTTTAAAATCGTAAAAAAAAATACACAAGTGGCTTCACTCATTGATACACATTTTAAAATGAAAATTATTTCTCAGCTGCTCAATCATCGAGTAAGCTTTGATTAAAAAGTTCACTCGGAAATAGTTCATTCATTAACACACTTAATAGCAAACGAGAATGATGCATCGCTAATGTTTTTTTTTTCCTTTCAAAATAGAGAAAGAGAAAAAGGGAAAAAGAAGAAAGGGGAAAAAAAATAAATGGTTATATCACAACAGAAAAAGTTACAAATGCGGTTTATTTCTATCAGAAGAAAAACAACGCACCATGCAGAGTCGTAAATCAAAAACAATTGAAGACAGCAACATGTTTTACAAATGGTTAAACGTATTTAATGACTTAATCTCCGGATTGTTATCATACAGGAGGTCCTGTCAACTAAGGATGATTGTAAGTTTCGTGGTTGGGAGTTTTGACGTTAGATGTCAGGAGAAACGCTGCAGTCACCACGCTTTTAATCCGTTTGATATTCATGTTTTGCCGATTGGAATAAATTTGCCGGTTAGTGAACATTCCACCGCAGAAAGACGTGATGCAGCTCTTTATTTTCTATCTTAAAAAAAAAAAAAAGCCAGGGGACGAATTCTCTGAGTTAAATGGACTTTATCGTAATAAAGCTCGACAAGGAACTTTTCTTTAAGCCTCTTACCCCGATTATATTTTCCGAAAGGGTGAAAAAGTGGAAAGAAAGAGAGTTTTTTTACAGATCGGTTTCCAGGACAAAGTGCGAAAGTTTATTTCCCAGTGATGGGGTTGACGTATTAATTAACAGCTTGTCAAAGCTCGACTCCTCTTTTCGTTTTCCCGAGGTTTTCATCTCCCCCTTTTCGCTTCTCTCCTCGTGCCACCCGAAGCTTAACGCTCCATCTCTCTCGTCGACCTTTTTTTTTTTGTAACCTCTACCGGAAGTCTGCATTTTTTTTAAAAGTATTATGGAAATCCCTTTTTATTCTGTGTGATTTTAATGAGTTTGCCTTTTGTTTTCTTTTTTCACTTTGCTTTGTGCGGGGATTTCTGCGCCGATTACCTTTTACAAGGCGGCGGTGTTTGAGTGAAAATGAGGTTATGGGCCCAGATTGTCGAAAGTAAAAACTTTACAACCTCAGTGATTATTAAAAGTGTATAGCAGAACCGTAATTCCACAAAATTGTTCCGCCAATCTATAGCTTCAAACCTAAAAATCGGATTAAACTCTATTCGAGCATCTTTTGTAGTGATTTTTTCCCGCTGAACGAGAAACTGTATGACGATGATAAATTTTACGATTAGCGAAGTCATTACCGTTAATAGAGCTGTAAAATAACCCTTTTAAACGCGGCGAACAGCATTAAAACTTCCCCCGAGCCTCGATATTTGCAATAACATTCAACGGTTTTACTCGTAAAGAAATATTATTAAACTCCGCTGCATTTCTCCCCCTCTATATCGCGTATAGCCCCCCTACGTCCCCTTTTCAGAAAAAAAAAAAGAAAGTTCGCCGATGAAAATCAGAGCACGTTTACATGTTTATATATTTTTATTATTATTATCATTATTTTGTGAAAGATTTCCTCCAAGGCAAAGGAAATGGGTTTTCGTTCTACAGCAGAGAAAACAGCGATGTCAGTTTTTATTTCCTTTTACTCCCTTCTCCTCTTCCCTACCCATTTCTCTTCCCCGTAGTTTTTTTTCCTTTTGGCCCCCTCGTCCCGCATTTTTCCTCCCACCACCCTCTTCTATCTCTCCTTTTTTTTTTTTTTTATTTAAAATCTTGTCTGAAAGCAATTCTCCGAAATGAAAATCTTTTTCCTCTTGTTTTCCGCCAGTGTGACTATCTAAAGTTTTTCTTTTGTGTTGCTTTAAAGCTTAGAAAGAGAGGGTGGGAGAGTCTTGCGTCGAGCCGAGAGAGAAAAAATCGGATTGTTTTTCAACGGAAACGAATGAGTTTTTGAAACGGAGTCGCCTGCCCTTGAAGAAAGGAAAAAAAAATGTTCTCTTGTCCTTATCCTTCCTTGTAACATGATCGTTGAATTTATTTGGAAAATGTTGGGAAGCGTGGGAGAGTGGTCGGGTTTAGATTTCATCCCCCTCCCCGAGAGAGAAGTGTGTTAACCATTATTGGTTTCTTTTTCAACGTGAAAAGGTGTCAAAAGGCAAATTTGTGGAAAATTGTTTGAGGTGTGAGGCGGGTTTAAAGACCCGAGCTAAGCTCGGAATGAATCCTGTTTGAGCTCTTAGGTCGTTGAAAGATTCCAGCTAAGCCCTTGAAAGCTATTTTTTTTGTTGGCTTTGTGGAAGATAAAGTGCTCCTTCTGCAGCCGCCTTGAGAATAATATTATCGAACTGTGCCCAGTTTAAGATTTTGACCGCTTCTGCTAATTGTAGCAAGATAAGTCAAGTCGTTGAACCGTTTCTTGAACAAGCTATCTTGTTACAAGCTTTCTCCCGATAAATTCTTCATTTTTTCTTCATTTGATTTTTTCGTTTCTTCATTTTTTCTTCATTTGATTTTTTCGTTTCTTCATTTTTTCTTCATTTGATTTTTTCGTTTCTTCATTTTTTCTTCATTTGATTTTTTCGTTTCTTCATTTTTTCTTCATTTGATCTTTTCGTTTCTTCATTTTTTCTTCATTTAATTTCTCTTCCCTTTAATCTTTTCTTCATTTATTCTTCGTTTTATTTTTCTTTATTTGTTTATTATTCCTTCCTTTATATTTCTTCATTCTGTTCAATTTGTGTTTGACATTTTTTCTTTTTTCTTTTTAAAGAAAAGTTGCAAGAGAACTAATCTCATCTAATTTCCATAATTCAATAAAATAAAAATACCCGCGATATTTGCTTCCCTAAAAACACTTTATTCGGACATTAAAATACCTAAAGATATTCAACGGGAAAACTAAATCCTCTCGACATAGCCATTCGTATCCAATTACGGTTGCCGGGGTACATCTATCCTAATAAAATATTTTAAGTGAAATTGTAAACTCCTGTAAAGGCTTCAGATTTCAGAGCCAAGTTTCCGGCTTTTCCTTCTCGAAAGCACACAATACTCTCATTGTAATTTTAATTTATTTTCTATTTTTTTTTTTTAGGGTCATGACGCTGGTACAAGCGATGATAGCGGCAGGGCGTCAGAGGTAAGGCCTACAGGGCCACCTCACTGCCATCGAGAAAGTTCCCACGACCGCCTAAGTGATGCTAGCAGTCGGTGTAGTTCCGGCAAAGGATATATCGTAAGTATTGCTAATAAAATAAAAAACGTGACGCTAATTAAATGGAAGTACTTGAACGCAACAAATGTCGAAAGGTAGGACCGGAGAGAGAGAGAGAAATTGAAGGGATGAGGGTATAAAAAAAAGGGAACTGTTAAATTCGTGTTTGATTTATCTAAACGGTTTTCCTCAACGTTTTTTTATTTCGAAAAGTTTTTATTTCAATCAAATAAGAATTATTACCGTTTCTTATTTTCTCTTTTTCCTCCCGTCTCCAGTTACTTTTTATTTCTTTGAATTTTCTTCCTTTTTTTTGCAGCCTTTTCCCCATTCCCCAAGTTTTTTTTTTTTTACTTTTCTTCCTCGTTTTTCCAAAGACTTCTTTTGTTAAAAAATATTTATCTTCTCTTTTTTTAAATTAATTAGTTGATTTCTTTTTTTTCCCTCTCTTTCCTCCTCCCACTCTCTTTTTATAACAGTTTTCATTTATAATTCGAATTAAGAGACTCCAGGATTAATGGAGAAAAACTGGCGATGAAATGATTTTTATGATGAGGTTGAAGCGATCAAGATTTTTATGGTTGTCTGGACAATAATCTTGTTTTAAATTAAATGAAGAAAAGACAAAAAAAAATTTGTAAGGACTTATAAAAATTCTTTAACCCGAGAAGGGAAGGAAGAAGAGTTTTCTAAAAATTAATGATAACAAAGTTTGTGTAAAGTTAACCGAGGAAAATGTCACCCGTTCTTCCCATTGAATTTTCCTTTTCCCCCCTCTCTGAAGTTTTTAATTTAGAAAAGCACGAAACAAAAACGACTGATCGAATTAGTAAACTGGAAAATGAAAGTTTTAATTATTTTTACAAACACATGTAATTAAGGGCTTCGGAGATGGCGTGTTAACAAATTTGAAATCAGATAAGTTTGTTTTTCGGGTTATAATTATTTGTTATTCTTTGAAATTTGTACAAACATTACAATTAATGGCTTTGAACCCTTTTGTAGATCTTCTGGTCGATGACAGTCCTGTTTAATGAAAATTAGTGGGAAGAAGGAAGAATTTAGAAAGTATTTGGCCTAAATGGAGCTTTAAAGCGTTAGATCAGGCCCAGGAAGCTTTCACAGAGCGTAGAGGGGCTTAAATAAGATTTGAGGCCTTCTTATCATTTTAATGGGACTTTAAGAGCTTGGCTTCAATTTCCGACTGTCCTGATGAGCTTACCAAGGTCTGTAGCTGACCTTACAAGCACAGCCTCGTTTAGCAGCCGCTTCAGGGCTCAGTCAGACTTAGTTCAGGCCTCTTTATCGGGTCAAACACTCTTATATTTGGTTAGCTCATCAATCTGTTTTAATCTGAAAATCTTCCTAAATATTTTATACTTGAATACACGTGGCTTATTGATCATGTTTTATTTATTGACCACATCTCTAAATTTTTTCCCTACCGCAGAACCGATAAAAATAAAGAGAAAAATACAACTTTATGGTAATGGCCAATGAATCATTAAGTATGAATGGTATTTCACCCCTGGGGCTGCTTGGTATAGTCATAGCCCAAGATTTTTGAATAATAACCTAGGGGAACTCGAGCTACTAAGTGAGATTCATTTTTCCCTTCCTTAATTTTTCGCCAGATCCTCCCAATTCTCTCTTACAAACTTCTTACAAATTCTAATAATTTACGATCACAATAACCTTTGCTTAACCGTTCGGTAGCGGAGGATTATTATTTTTTTTTATTATTATTGGCTTCATTAATAAAAAATAATAAAAATGAGGGAAGGGGGCAATGAATGAATTTGTACAAACAAAAGGAGTCCGAGTTAATGAAGTCATTTTTCACGAAACAATACAAGAAAATGTGATGTTGTAACAAAAGAATAACAAATGTAAGGGCAAGGCTGACTAGAAATAAATTGTCGCAGAGGTCTGATAAATTGCTTTTGATGCTATGAACTCTTCTTTCTCGACTCTCTTTCTCTCTCTCACTCTGGTTGCTTAGTTCTCGGGGGGGAATTGAAACATACTTATATTGTTTTCTCGCCCACTCGTAGTCATGTAGTACAAGGTATATAACGAGAACAGTGAATACGCTAGAGGTGTTATATTTAAGGTGATACTAATGGAATTTTTGTTCTTTTGTTGCAGTGTGATAGTGAAGGAGAGGACGATAAGGTAAGTTTTAAAGCAAGATTTGCTGAAAATCAGTTATGGGCAATCCGCAGGGATGTCAGAAGACAATAGACGTACGATAATTCCTACATAAGCTAAACATAGTTTTAATTATCGTATCTGGCAACGCTGGGCAATCGGCGGCTTCAGATTTTGGAGTCTGATGCTGCATTTGTTGAGATGAATTTATTACTTTTTTTGGCGCGAGATTTTTCTCGGATTTTAAATAATTTAAATGGATTAGGACGTCAGCACCTGATAGGAAAAGGAGAAGGAGTAAGAATTAGGTGAAGGACTAGGAAAGTATACCTTTTATTTAGGGCTAAAAATTATGCTAGGGCTGCAGGCATTACGGTTCGGAGATTTAGAGTCGAAATAATAAGCTTAATCAGTGCCTAAAGTCGTTCAGTCATTTCTCAGACTTGATCGTAAGGAGCTACTCGCATTAAAAAAAAAACGAGGCCAGCTTGACATGAAAGTTTTGTTGGGAAAAAAAGTCAAGGAACTAAATTTATGCCAAACAGTAAACAAGACCCACTCACCCGATTACGATTTAATGTATAGAAGGGGGAAAATGGTACCGGATGGACAGGAAGGATGAAAGGGTCGAAAGAATCAATAACAGATCCACACAATCCACACATTTTTTTTTTTTAAACCGGGGAGAAGAAAAAAAAGGCTCCATCCAAATGGCAGATAAATGGAAATGACTCCAACACAAAATCGAAAGAATTTAAAAAAGGAAACAGAGTTAAACAAACGACCAAAAAACGGGGGAGGAAAAAAAAACAGGAAAGGGAAGTGAATTTCACAAAATGAGTTTTGAAAAGAAATCCTTTTGAGTTTGGGAAAAAAAAGAAAAAAAGTTTCCAGCGTGTATATGTAACATGATCCACTAACACCACATTTTGCAACAGTAAAATGACAGGGGACTTCTGCGACTGAAAAAAACCCTTTTTTTTTTTATTTTCCTCCCTCGTAACAAATTAATCACGGACGAAACTGATTGCCGCAAAGTATTTATTTCATCAAAAGAGCGCCTGTGTGAATCTCTACTTAATTGCGTTAGATGTTGTTAACAGTATTTTTATATCCCATTCTCTCGGGATTTTGTTTTTATTCCCTCGTAAAACCATTTTCTTCAATATTTTTTTATGGATTTCCATAAACTCGTTTCCCATTAAATGCTTTTTAACTTCGATTCTCCATTTCAAGATTCCCCAACGTCCTTGCACGAAGAAAATAAAGAACAAAAAAAGTTTTTTTTTTTTTTTGTTTTCTAAGCGCAGGCTCGAATGACCATAAGAGAATTTTATTTCCTAAAGCGGAACATCCGTAGCGGATCTTGCCTTCATTTTCACCTCTCTTTTTAATATTCATAAGCTAATCTAACCTTAACAAGAGCTCTTTAACCTGGGATGGTGGGAAATGCCCCGAAAACAAATATATACCACATAAAGGTGTCAACTGAACAGGAAATAATTAGCAGCGACGGGGAGCCTCTGCAACCGCTAGGACAGGGAGTTAATTAAATAACGGCGTGCAATCGTAAATTCCCAATAGGGCCCTTTTTAGTTTTTCACTGACTTTAGCAAAAAAGGGAAATTATGTGCTGAATGTGGAGTCATTTCTGGATTATTTGTGCACTATGAAGAGGGAAAAATACGTAACTTGGTGAATTCACAGCTCAGGCTCGTTTAGGATTAGTTCATGACTTCATGACTTTGAGAAAAATTTTCAAGCCAAAATGGGCGCAGAGTTGCAGCCCCTTCTTTTGCACTGTAGTATTGTCGACTTTACTGAGTCTAAAGAGCTATTTAATTCCTTAAAATTAGGGGGCCCTCTAACATTATCGCCCAAAATTGGACCGACGGAGTTTACATCTTGAAACTTCTTTGGCCATCAAGCACTCGACTAGCCAGGCTGGCTCGTTTACTTTTGAAAAGTCCAGGCTCTAACTACTTAAGGGGCTGTATTCTCCTATCTATTTCACAGGCTGGCTCCATGAATCAATTAGGGAATCACTGGCCACAACCATCTACGCCCCTGAGCTCGAATTTTAATCGTGCATTTGAAATCCATTTACCGAAGCATTAATTAAATCCCGGAAAAAAAAATAATCGTTTCGTGCTTTTTTAAGGTGCTATATGATAACCTAATTCGATTAGATCTCTATCGTTTCCCATTTATATTATTTAATTAGTATTATTAATTTTCCATAAGGGTCTAAATCTTGATAAAAACAGTAATTTAGATTATAGCTTTAATAAAACTATTTAGAAAAAGAAGTTTGTAATTACCTTGATCAAGATTCAATATTGACTTTAAATTTTCTCTCCCCCTATAAAAGAGAGCATTGATGGGAAAAGGGTTTTGAAAATTGAATGTGCATGACTAAAAGCTTTTCGGATGTTATTCGTGTGGAAGATATTCAGTAAGATCTTTTTCCATTTTTTTTTCCTTGTGAAATATTGTAAAACATAGAAAGTTAAATCCCTGTGAAGATCTCTTTCCATCTAAAAAATTCCATTTGCCATTGTGTTTCCGAGCTTGATCCATCGTTTCCTCATCCATTATGAATTCCACTCGTCTTGCCGGATGGATGTAGTTGGCTGAATTAAAAATCATCGCCCTGTGAAACAAAATGTCGAAACATTTTAAAATCTGTGTTGCCATAAATTCGATTAGACAAGTTGTTATCTTGTACGAGAATCATCGTTGTTAATCTTTCATAAACTTTGCCAGATCCAACAATTTGTCAAATGGGGAAAAGATAAACGAGGAAAGGGAACGTTATTCAGCAATTACACCCACTCGGGAGACCGGTTTAAAAAGAAAAAAAAAATAAGAAAAAAAAAGAACCGACTGCCTCGGAGAAACTTTTTAAGGATTAAACTTTCATTCGATTACGCTGGAAGCGTTTCCGGTTTGCCGTGTTTGTCCAGGAAATCATTCGTTCCGCGTTGAATTGAAGTCGGGTGTGCTTTGAATTCAAATACCGCGTCTTCCCCGCAAATTTTTTTTCTTTCTTAGAGAGGGAAAAATAAAAATCGATGACGGGGATACGGCACTGATTATGCGGCATTAATATTCGGGTTGTGTAACGAATCAAGTCATCCAGAATAGAATATTCTTTGCCTCCTCGTTTCGGGGAAAACGCATTAAAGAAACGGTTCGGAAAAAAGAAAGACATCAGCACCTTTTGAATGTCAAGAGTGTTGGAAGCCGGTTTTTGTTACGGGAGGGGGTGGAATAGGTTTCGAGGGTTTTTTGGGCGAGGAGGAAGAGGGTGAATTGATTTAATGTTATGAACCCCATTTGCCAGAGTATATCGTTGCTATGACGACTAGGGCCTACTTTTACTGAATATACAATGATGCACTCCTGTCCTCCGAAAACAACCTCTGTTATTCCGGTTACGGGATTTATCTCATTTATTTTCATCAACCCCTCAGTGCCCCCCCTCTCTCTCTCCCTTTTTGTTATGTTTTATCGTTGTTCGAAGCTTTTCTTCAATAGGGGAATTGAGGTAGGTTGAATATTGCCTTGATAAGTGGGATGTCGATCAAATGCGGTTGTTGAGGGTGGATGATGGATTTGAATTGTTTATCATTCAGATGTCTTATAAGTGGCGGAGTGGAAATATAAACCAATTCGTGCAGGATTAGTTGGTTTGGAAACTGGAGTCTGTTAAAAGTTACTGGTGCTCCAGCCAAGTTAATATGAGCTGAAGTTAAGCGAGATGGAGCCATAAATTGGGACTACCCAAAGAAGGGTTGAACTGAAGAAAGAAGGTTTTGGCTTAAGTACTGCTGTAGAGGTCGTGCCAAATTCTCAATAAACGCTCTGAGAGCTCAAGCCTTCTGAGCAGACCGATCGAGCAGACAACCGATCGAATAATAAAGTAGCAATCTGCAAGCGGTCTGAAGAAGACCGTGATAGAGCTTCAGATCTTCTGAAGCCATAGACAGATAAATAGATGTAATGTAATCAAGGCTTGATAGTAAATGAAGAAATCCAAGCCTTACACTCCATTTATTACTTATTTTAAAACCCTAAAATATTCATGAATCTATTTGCGATTTTTTAGCTTTTCCTCAGCTTGCATCATTATTACTTCCCCTAATTACTTCCCCGAATCTTATCAATCCCAACGATATTCTTCATTCACCCAAAAAACACCTTTCACGACCAGCTGACATTTCCAAGACCACTATTATTAAGATGTTAAATACTATTAAGACTTACTATCGGAAAAATATTTTCATAACTTTATCCTAAATGTCCTCGCCTCAAATCCTTTACCTCGATTAAGATCTACGATAAAACTCTTTATACCGGAAAAAAAAACTCAAGATGAAAAGATAATCTTTTTACAAGAATCTAATTAGCTTCCCTTCTTTTTAAAATCATCAGCAATTCTCAAGCACCTGACTGTAATAAAAAAAAAAAAGAAAAACCCGAGAACACATGTTTTTAACATTCCTTCCCATGCGATGTAAATTTAATTAAACTCGTAATATTTGCATTACCTTTGTTATTACATTGCGTGCTGTATTTTCAGGAAAAAAAATATGGCCGTATAAAATATAAAATTATATTATTTAGCAGTCAATAATTAACCCATTTTATGAATTTATCACAACCTTGAAAAGAGCACATTATTACAAAGTTTACAAAATCCCCGATCAGGGGGGGAAAAACGTCATTCATTTTTCCTCTCTTCTCCTCTCTCTTTCTCTCAATTTATCCATAACTTCGTGCAATGTAATGTTTAATTTAAAATTCATACCATATGAATAAGTAAATAAGTTTTCCCCGACAAGTTTCTTAATTTTCCTCATCCAATTAAATTGAATTTAATTAGAAAATTAGCCAGGAAACTCTGAGACTTGGGTGCTGCCGCTTTATCAACGGAGTTTCCGTGTGCGCCCTTTTCTGGAGTCCCCCCCCCTTCCCCATTTTCTCTTTTCAACGCTCCCCCCTTCCCTCCAGGTCTTCTCAATTGGTATTCCGTACGCAACGTGACGCGATGAAATGAGGCGAGCAAAGACAGCGAAGGGAAAAGAGGGAGGGAGGCGAACCGGGAGGGAGGATAGAAAAAAGAAGAATAAAAAAAAAATCAAGAAGGAAATTTTCATAATGGCGGGGAGTAATAAATTTCATTTTGGCGCGATTTTGATCTTATGATCTTAGCTAATATAATTAACCGCTATGCATTCAAGATATTATTGTGTGGTGTAATTTAATGACTAGATGAATGAATGGAATTATGATTGAAAAGTTTTAATTAATCTTTGCATTATGCAATTTTCTGAGATTATCCATTTAGTCAAGTTAACACACGAGGTTGTAATATTAATTTTAATTATAGTAAAAAAATTGTTGGGTAGAGCAATCATTGCTGGACTGGAGAAGTAGTAGCGAGTAAATAAACGGCTGGAAAAGTCAAGATGCTTCGACCCATGATGCCATATTCTTCAATGGAAATCCATTTGGCAATTATTTGGATTGTAGATAACACGGTTTACTTCTAAGTGAAAGTAGTAAAAGTAGTAAAGTGTGCTAGCAGGAACCCCAGGTGCGAGGAAGGAGTATTCAAGGAGGGAGCGTTGCCAAATTGGAGAGAGAGAGACTCGCTTCAATGCAGGGAATCGTCAGTGAATTGATTAGGATTATATTTAGCTTAAGAATCTCTCCTGGTTGCGGAATATTCAAAATTGGAGAAGTTATTTCGAATGGCCGCCGATCGTGAAAGATTTAAGGAGCTGGTCAGATTGATCGCCTAAGCTTGTGTGCGAGCAGGGCACTCAAAGAAGGTATTTAGCTTTAAGGAATGCAATGTTCCTGTTCATAAGGGAGGGGATTTTGAAGTCACTAACTTCAGACTAATCTCGGTTATAGCGGGTTTGGCAAAAATTTTTGACGGTTGTACGTAACAGGCTTGCTGACTTCTGCTTGGCCGAAAAGATTTTGTCAGAGAAGCAATTCGGTTTCATGAAGAACAAGAGCACCACTCAAGCTATTGCGGCTTTCCTAGACAGCGAATTTCAATCTTGGCAGAACTCTGAATATTCGGTGGGTATCTTCATGGATCTAGCGAAAGCCTTTGACTCGGTTAATCACAGTCTCTTGCTCCATAAGCTGCAACTTATAGGGGTTGGGGGCTTCCACTTCAATGGTTTGAGTCTTACTTGAGTGAGAGAAACCAGTTTGTGGTTCTGCAGGGACAAAAATCGCAGTGCCAAAAAGTGATGCATAGGGTGCCACAGGGTTCTATCCTTGGTCCCCTACTATTCAATTTATTTATTAATGATTTAGTCGAGCAGCCAACTTATGATACGCTAATTCTATATGCCGACGACTCCTATTTGGCAATTTCGGCTTCGACTCTCGGGGATATAGAGTACAAGTCATCTGATTGACACACCCGATAACAAATTTTTGTATTATATGGGCATTGTAATAAAATAAATAAATAGATTTAGCCAAAATTAGGCAGAGCCTTATATGACTCTACTGCTTGTTCAAACTTGAAACCGCTCCGATGGGTTTCTTCTCAGCCACTAGCGACCCAAATGTGCCTAGCCCCCGTTTCTGAAGGCGTTAAATTAGGGATGCCTCCAAGCATGGTCTTATGTCTGTCTTCGCTCTGAAGAAGTGGCGCTAAAATCTCCTCGCATCTGTCCAAGGGGAATTCTAATCTCTGAGTCAACAAGTCACTTGAAACTCAATTTGATGATACCCTGACTCCAAACCCAAAGACTGAAACATACACACAATCCTTAGCTAATAAAATCTATTCTTAGAGCTAAGATGCTTGCATTGACAGTTTGTTTTCCTTCTAAAAGATCTACACAAAGTATCTTGGTTATGATATTCTTCTCCGATACTATAAAAGATTAAAAGGGAGGCATGGAATAAGTGCTTTCAAAGTTCCGTCGGGTTTAAATTATATTTACTTTTCCTCCTCGCTCTCTCTCTCTCTCTGAAAATAATATCGTTTATCTCACAAATCACAGATAAAATGAACGCGGGATCGCGTCGTGTTCATCATGCTTAATTAACAACAAATGTAGATTAATTAATTAATTAATAAAAAGTATTGCGTATAATCTCACATTCGAGATTTATCGTGTAATGGATTTTTTTTTCTTTTTTCCCATTGTAAAAACGGGATTAAAAGGATTAAAATGATCGAACGGGGCAATCGTGCGAAATAATAAAAACAGACTATGATTAATAACCGGCTTTTCTTCTTTTTATTTTTTTTGAGTTGGCCTCTTCCCCCTTTTCCGTCTCTGGCAATAGTAATGTGGGCGCGTTAGAAGGCAATGAAGATACTAATAAACTTGAAGGGGGAGTACAGGAAAAAAACCGGAGATAAATCGTAAACTGAAAAAAAAAGAGACAATAGAGGAAATTTGCCGGTTTTGCTTCTAGATAAAAAGATTCGAGGTTAGGAATTCCGCCTAGATTTTGTGATGCGGAGGAGGAGGGATCGGGAGGAAAGGGATCCTTGAGTTTGTTTCCCTTGGCAACTCATCCAAAGCCGTTCTGTTTACTCGTTCGTTCGGTTGGATAACTAGGCCGTATTTTATCGTCTAGCTTTTCTTTGAAGGACCAACGATTCCTTTCGGGGTTATTAAGCCCCGATAGAAAATCTGCTTGGAATTAACAACAAAAGAGAGAAAATTGTCATTAAAAGCTCTGTTGATCGAATTTTATTTTTTGAAGAGGAAAAAAAAAGCTGTCGACGATGTTTTCTCGATTGGGATTTCCCCCTCGGAGTTATATGAAAATAAAAAGGCGAAAAAAAGGAATTAAGGGATTTGTATTTTAGAGACCGTATCGAATATCGATATTTATCAATAATCGATGTTATTGGAGTTATCGAAACGTGGTCCGTTTATATTAAAAAAAAATAAAAAGAACGTGGATTATGACAGTGGCGGAAATAAAGCCATAGCTTAAGCTCTTAATCTAGTTAGAGTGATGAGCTAAGCTCGAAGTAAATTTCTTGGAGCTGCCAGGTTGGTTAGAAACCCGAATCTGGCCTGCTAGGACTTCTAAGCCCTTATTGAATTCAGTTTAGAGGTGCCCGAAAAAAGTCAGTTTATCATGTATTTTCTCTTGAGAGTAACTACTAATCGGCCTTATAATATTTTTCATTAAAAAAAAGCTTCCTTGTAAAACAATAAATTAAGAAAAAAAGATTGTTTTTGAAAATGGATAAAACCTGTTCGAATGTAAAGTATCTCGAAACTGTAGTAGTCGGTAAACAAGAGGAAATGAAGAGGGTTAGCCGATGCAAGAGTAAAGTTAATTTAAATTCTTTGCTAAACTTCATCCTGAGTTTGATTTATTTCTGATTAAAATTTCTTGTTTGGAGAAGTTTTCCTCCCTCAGGCGCCTTTTTCTCCTTTTCACCACCTTCCCGCCTTTTCTCCATTCCTCTTCGCCCCTACTGAAATTGGATTTACCCCCGGTACCTTTTAAAATTAGACCACCTCGCTTGACCTCTTTTTTCCTCTCTCTCTCTCTTTCCTTCGTTTTTATGCAAGGATCGGGGGGGGGGGGGGGGGGGGGGGGGAAACGTCAGGACACGATGGAAAAAAAAACGAGAGAAAAAATTCGAACCGAAAACGATCTTATTGATAATGGCTCATGAATAACAAATTTATTTTCCAAGGGTTGCCGTTGTCTCGCCGGAAGTGATCGCTGACCGTTATCGTCACGAAATGCCTCCGGTAAGGATTATAAAGCTTTATGCTTTGTATACACGGGATGGTTTTAGGATTCTGTTAACTCGGGAGGTTTTATATGTAAGAACGGATTAATCGATCCTTTAGATAAATTTATTATTTAAGGAGGGAATTTTTAAGGTTTTTTATGAGGGTGAGGATAATTTGTGCTCATTAAATTTCTCGGAACATCCTATATTACACGAAAACTGATTTAACAATCTTCCTGCGGTGTCGGATTAATTGAATTGATATGATACTAGTTGTATAATCAATTGAATAAATTTTTTTTTTTTAAATCTCTATATAACATTCATAAATGTGTATTATGCGGTTTTTTAAACAAGCCGCATTGTTAGTTGGCTCAAAGTTTGTTTACATATGTATCAATGTTGCGGTCCAACTTACACCTTGTAGCTCTCGGACGGAGCGGATTTAAGGGATTATAGCTGAAGAAGGGACATGTTTTTTTCTTTAAACAGAGTTTTTTCTGGTGAAAAATTTTTGTAAATCGTCACAAACGATCAGTGGAAAGTAATTCAAATGTAGTTCGACAGCAGATGATGTGTCATCAGTAGAATTAAAAACGTGGTAGGATTAAAAATTGAAAAGAGTCTGTCAAAAAATTTTGGGCTTGGTTTCTGATCAGCGTGTACTATTTCTCAAAGGGCAAAACTTTTGTCACTTTCTTTACTAGAAGCTTTTATAAGATTCTGTTCATGACCGCGCTCTCCCAGTTTCTCATACTCAAAGTTTCGGAGTCCAAATCCTTAATGACTAAAGCTGTAATTTGGTTAAAGACAAGCGTCTGGCACTCAGCTAATTAGTACTTCTTTAGTCAAAAAGTAATACACAATAGACTTTTGGGAAGGATCGCCCGGTTTACATGGTAGAAGAAGTAATCAACATGGAATTGAACAAAAAATTCGGATTATTCATAAGAGGAGAAAGGCAAGAATCATGGGTGAAAACTAAATTGAAAAAAAAAACACTTAGTGGTGAGCAGTATGCGAGTCTTTGTCGAAAACAGGTCAAGAAAATGAAATACGCAAACAAATTGTTTATTCACTTGGTCAAGGTGATGTTCTTTAGCTCAAAAAGCATTCATTTCAGCTACACACTGTTTTATAACTGTCTTGTCAGCGAGGAACTATCTGAAGCTAAGGTAGAAAATATTCAATGAAGAGCAGCAAGGGAAATTGATTTTTGCAAGAACACAACAAGTCAGAATTACGGCTAAATAAGTAAATCCTTGTAGATATTGTATAACCCTGTAAATATTACACCCTGCCAGCACCCGGCACCTGCCAGGTTCGTGTATCAAAGTCATAGTGTTGCGATTCTGAAAGGACGCGCTGCCAGTCAAACTGACGTCTGTGAAGCATAGCATGACTTCATCAATACTACAGAATCAATGACTACAAAATATTGTCACGAGTTACCAGTGTTGACTCAGCTGCAAAGAAATCTGAACAAAGTTGAAAGAAAGCCATTAACGAGACTATAGTAAAAGATCACACGTCTCTAGAAAGGTCGGTGAGAAATCGATAACATTGAAATGTGACGAAGCAAGAACCATGCAGAGAGCAGCAGAAGAAAGTAACAAACAAAAGATTAATGATAAAATAAAAGTATCACGGACTCCAGAGAAACTGACAGAAGTGATGATAGTTGTTAACGCTACATCAAAGTTTTCAGTATTGTCCAAATGGATCGACCACAGCCTTTACTGCTAGCAGGAGAAGAAAATAGAAAGTAAAAGTGGCATAAGAACGTTCTCATTTTGAGCAATTCAATCAAGGCAGTAATACCAATTCCTTTGAACAACAAATCCTGAACAAATAAATCAAATATACGACAACACTGATTTCCGACTTGATAAGATCTGATATCTTGTTGTTAACATAAGGTGCCAACCTTCCACACAATCAATCCTTTCTTATCGATTAATTCCTCACCCTTTTTCAAAAAAAATTACATCACTCCTAACCCATAATAAGGGTTGTGTCCAAACTAGAAGAACAAGAATCAACCCTTTTATCACTTGACAGGTCACAAAGGACCCTTTTTCAACAAAATGACCAGTCCGGATTTGAATGAATGGAAAACCGCATTACTGAAAATGAAATTATGGCATGTCCATCCGGTTTTCCACCTTCGATTATTTAAAAAAAAAACTTGTTGAACATGTCACGTTGAATCCGCGGCAAGTCTCTAAAATGGAGTGTGCGCTTAGAGTGATCGGCAGGGGCGCGCGCCGTCAGTTCTCCCAGTATGAGTCGAACCATTGACGATCGAGGGAGTTTGTTATTTTTACGTTAAACCGCTTGGATTTTCACCGTAGCGTATATTATCCGTAACGGGAAAATCGTATATTTTTTTTTTTTTGACTTGTGTGCGTGCATGTGCAGATCGATCGATCTGAGTTTCATAAAACGTGTGTGGTGATCTTAAATATTCTGTGTGGAAATCAAAATAAAATTCAGTTAAAGCGCTTGGATGCGCTAAAAAAATTTCTTGGTGATTTTTTTTTTTTTTTGTGATTGTGGATCGATCTTTGATACGACGGTTAGTTCATGAAATTTTCATCGAGGATTTTTTCCCCTCTTCTTCTTAAAGGATTTTCACCCGCGCCGCGCTTGCGTTTTAACGCATCGCATTCTGGGAAGTCTTGTTTATCTGACGAATTTCCCTTTTTTTTTTCCTTTTCTTTTTTTAAATCTTCTCCCCCTTCGGTTTTATTACTTTGCTAAACATGCAAATTGGAGTTTTTCTTCGTTCTCCTGTGAAATCGCATCGTAAAAGCCGTCACCGAGGGTGGTACATTTGAGAATTCGCTTGTGAAAAAAAAAGAAAAGGGTGGAAAATGTGATGTTTCTTTATATGAATCGTTTTCATGTACTTTTTTCTTCCCCAAGAATTCGTATATCGCTTATAATGAAATTTTATATTTCCCTTCCCGTGTGTTTCCCTTCACGTATCCTTACATGCTAATAAAGATAAATCGGCAGGTACTCGCATTTTTAGATCATTTAACACCGTTTACGTTTCAGTTTCACGCTCTATTGAACTGAGAAGAAGAGCGATTAGTATTTTGACATTTTTACCGTGACTGTTTGAAAAATGTTTGCTTGTTATATAATTCCCGCACGTGAATAATTGCCTCGGGTGAAATAATGCATTCGAAAATGGGGGAATGGGGGATTGAAAGGGGGGGAGGGAGGGTGGAGAAGGGGGGTATACCAATTCCCGCGCTTTCGGTTTTTGCCTATATCAGAAACGAATTTATATTTCTTTTTTTTTAAAAATGGCGAATGTTAAAAAAAATATAATAATAAAAAAGAAACATGAAAAAACCAGCAGGCAATAGAATTCATTTAAATGTTGATTATTATCTGAGCGTGTCGTGTAATGTGGTTCGGCCCATGTTTTGTAATATGTAAATTAAATCGTATTTATAATGCGGTTGCGTTGGTACTTGTTATTGAAATAAAAATTGATAGATTCAGTCAGATGCTTGCTTCTCTAGTTTTTTTTTATTTTTACTCCCTTGTTTTTATTTCAAATTAGATGAAACATTTTAAAGCCGCGAAAAAAGAATTATAAAAGGGCGGTAAAGCAAAATTAAAAGCTAATTTAATTTCTAAGTGCATTATGTTTGAAGGTTCCGCAAGGTTCAAATGTAGGGCCAGTAGTTTTCTATTCATTTGACATAAATAAGGTCGCATGGATAGCCTTCCATTTAGAGCTTTGTTAAATTTCAAGCGGATCACAACAATGTGACCGCTTTAGCAGACAATAAAAGCAATGGCCCTATTGTAGATCCTTGCGGCAGCCAAATCATCAATTTCGCATTTAAACTTCAAAAGCTTTGAATTTCACTCGCTCCTTTGACTTGTGGGTCAGCTTAATGTATATTTTAACAGCGGCATTTCTAAATTACAAAGTTTTCATCATACTCCCCTTAAAATCAATATCCCAAGCAAAAAGCTCAAGGTTTTTTCTTCGGTTTTATTTTATCCTTGCTGTAAAATTCATAAAGGAAGGAATTTTTTTTTCCTTTCAAGAAAGAAGATCGTGTGGGAATCGGCATTGTTATTTTAAGCAAATGAGAGAGAGAGAGAGAGAGAAAAAAGGTCCTTTTTGCTTGGTGTATCTTTTCCTCCTCCCCCTCCCCCTCTTTTGTATTTTAGAAAACTAGAATGATTCCTCCATTATCTCCGGTACGCTGAGAAGTAATAAAAACCAGTCTTGATTCGGATCAGCTACTGCGAAGGGTTATGGATATGGGGAGGGTCGATGAATCTCTGCCTCGGATTTCTCGAGGGAAATAAGTAACGGACTAGAACACATTGCTTACCAAGCCTTCTCTCAGCTTGTTCGTGTTTTCCCTTTAAAAAAAGAAAATTATACTCGTGGTATATCTGGAATTACAACTAAAGTATCAACATTCTCTCCCTGCCTCCTACGTTGCCTTTTCTCTCCCTCTTCTTTTTTTTTTTATTAGTCGATTTCTATACCGCAGCGGATGGGGAAAAAAACAAAAAGAGATTCTTTTTCCTGTTGTTTTGGCTTTCATCTCAGGGTTTTCCTGTTAACTAATATATATTTTTATCATGGGGATTCTTTTCCTTTAATCGCGTAGTTTTTTGACCTGTCAAGGATTTTTATTTTTGAGAAGGAAGCAAGATGTTCCAGTAAATAAAAGCGGGGATTATATATTCAGGAGATAAAAGTTTATGTTTGCATAGAAAGTTTTGAAAAACCCCTGGCTCTTCAATGAAGTCAATATGGTAATCGACACTCAAACTCGACGTGTCGTAAAATAACTCAAGTCGTAAATTTGAGGAGCTATTTTCTGTTTTGTATTGGTTTTATTGAAGGCCATTATTTTTATTTTATTTTATTTTTCTCTTTTTTTTTCTCTCTTCCTTTCCTCCGCCTCCGCTGTAAAACTTTTATTGGAAAAAGGAGTGAAAACGATTCCCCGTGTAATTTTGAAAATAAAAAGCGAAGAGCCCCCTTGCTGAGTGCGCCGATTGTGTTTACAGTAATAATCAGTGCGTGGTTCATTTTCTTGCAGAGGATTAATCAAATGGGATACCAAAAAAGCAAATGTGTGATTACTGTGGTTTTTTTTAATGTGAAGGTGTGTCGTTTGTAAAGGATTTAAAATAACTATCATACTGCGGATCCAGGAGGCCTCGAAAGGGGCCGAAACCGGCGCCTCAAACGGCGAAAAGGAAATCGTTAAAAAGAAAAAAAAGAAAAGTTCTGTCAGCAAGAACTCAAAAAATAAGGTAAATTGATATAGGAGCTGGTACAAGGTAGTGTTTATCACGCGGGAGTTTTATTTTCATTTTTTATTATTATATATAACTCCCCCTCTTTTCATTTATTGTAAAATAAATAAATCACAAGACAAGGTAAATGAATATTGTAAATGAAAACTTGTTTTTTTCTTTTCGTTCGTAGTAAACACGCGAGGCAAATCGGTTATATCACATGTAAAGCCCCTGACAAATAACGGATTTTAAAAAAGATTTCTTTGATTCCACTTTCATCCTTTAGGGCTTTTTTTCTGGCAGTCCAGTTTTCTTTGTGTTGTTGGGAGATTAAACGTTCCCTCTTCTTTAAGTTAAAACTTGTTAACGAGGAACTCTATTATTATAATAATGGAGATAATGCGAGATGTTCTGATTTGTTAGGAAGACAAGTATTAGTTCGAAGTAATGCCCTTTAGAAAGCTTGGAGAAAAAATTGTTTTGTTGTGAAGGCGTGTGATATGATTTATGCGAATGGACGATTTTTTAAAAAGAGATGCTTCTTAAAGACACGCCTTTGATAAGAGTTTGAATGAAAAAGAGGATTCGACGAACGGGATATGGTTCCAGATAAAAATGTTGTTTGCCTACTTTATTATAAAAACTCATGCCCAAATTATTATCAATCAGGGTTTTTATTGCTTCTCACGAATGGGGGCGAGACATCTTAAAATCTTAAATGCAGGAAGCTGATTTTTCTTTTATCTTCCTTTTCGTCCGCCAAATTTATGAAAAATTTTCCCAGGCGCTTTCCCATAAATCGACTGATTTTGGCGCCTAAGCCTCCATTTTGAAATATCTGTCGATTAGACGAACTTTGGCCCAGGTATTTAGCAATTCTAATGAGGGACTTGGAATGGGGCGAACTATCCTAGTTTATCTTCAGAGGGCTCTAACTGGATTAGGAGGTCGCTGACAGGTTTAGTCTTGACTTGGAATTGCTCTAACTGGCTTAGCTCGGGTTTTTAATTATCTTAGCAAGCTTAGCTGGACTGCATTCTTTCCCGAATTCTTTTTTTACTCCAGAGCTTTCTTAATTCGCTTACCACGTCCCTGAAAACTTTCAATTCCAAAATAATATCACTTCCAATCTCTTTTTTAAAAAAAACATCCAATTTAACTTTCAACTTCACCATTTTAAAACCTCATTAATTCATACCTTAATCCAATAAATCATCCGACGGAAGAAGCTAACGAAAGGAAATGAGGGAAAAAGGAGGGAGGAAAATCATCAGAAAAGTTGTATTACTGTTTACAAAATGGACAATTAAAACCGATGGGAAAACACGATACCGAGGGCGACAAGTGTAATTTGCGGCATCCCTCGGGACCGATGTTTCATAAACCCCACAAGTATCCTAACTTGATTTGTCTTTTTCTCTCTTTCCCCGCAGGCTCTCTGATATTTCAATTTACTTAACTTCCCCCCCTTTCCTCCTCATCCCCCTTCTCCCCCTTTTGTGTCCTCTCTCTCTCTCCTTCCATATGCATGTCACGGTCCATTAAGAGAAATGACTCACGTCTGTTAATAGCTGTGAAAATGTTGCCTCCTTTGCAAGAAAATTTTCGAATGTGTAATTGATGATAATTATGGAAATGTATTTGATTTCGAGCTAAATCTTTGAAATTATAGATCCGATCCGGTTTAAAATTATCCTTCGTGGTACCTGAAAGCATTTAAACATTTTTTTTTTCCTTTCATTCAGGCAAACTTATGCATGGAGATGGAGATTCAATGAAGCCCCTTTTGTTAAAGCATTTCGTATCAGTAAATGATTTTATACAATCAATTAATTCTCCGTGCGATACCTTATCATGATGGCTCAGAAATACCGTGATGTTGCGAGACTAATGACCATCACGGCATAAAAACCATCATCCGTTTTTATTTCATTTTATTTGTCTTGCTTTTTTTTATCCCTTCCTCAGACTTAATTAAAATCCTTATCTGTATGATTAACATAATGGGATATTAATTGCGATACGCGATGCAATTCAATCGGATTTGCATATCATTATATTTAAAAAGTACAATGCAGGGACGGATTTTGATAGGAGAATCTATGCCTATGCATTGCACTCGACTCTGATCTCTGTACAAGAGACGTGCACCCATGAGCTTTGTTCAGGTGTTTAAGTGACGACCCAGATCAAATGAGTCTCTAACCAGCCTTTGGCTCTAAAAGACTCAGCCTAGAGAGGCAACAAGATCGAATTTACCGAACGTTCCGAAATCGAAGTAATTAAAACGAAAACAAATGAAAAGCAGTACAGTGTAGGATTCACTATCTTATACATAGGCGCAACACATATAACTCAGTTACAGCCATCAGTTTCTGTGTAGTCTCTCTAGCTCTGGCTACATTCAGCCCGAATTTAGCTGCAGCTCTACCGAAGGTTTCCAAATCTGTTTCTGTCTTGAAAAATACATTAATAAGCTTGGCAGTTCCGTGACTATAGCTTCTGTCCACTGCAAACGACAGAGTATTGCGTGGACCGTCTGATCATCCGGTTACTGGCCGAAGTTAAGTGTGAACTTTGACTCTCGGACCAGTATATCTGTGCACTGCATAAAGTTCGGTAGTTTGAAGTATCTAGCTGGACCCGGAGGGCCGGTGACGCTGTGCAGAAGAGCCATCTATTTGGCTTCTCTCAAACAGCCAGTGGCAACATGGCAAGCCGGAGAGGAATATCAATTTTTCTGATGGTCTGACTTGAGTCCAGCACCTGACACCAGAGAATCGCCATTCGGAATCCATTGTTGAATTAATGCCGATCTGTCATGCAAGTATTGACCTTGCTATTGATCCGCACGTCAACCAACCAAGCTCAGACTTCCGCCTTGTGGTGTTCTTGCAAATGCTAAAGCCGGCTCTGACTCAGCGTATATCATTCTAATAACAATATTTGGTTACCTTCTAGCTTTATTCATAATTTTGAACAAATCACGGTCTTTAACTGTTGAAATGCCATTCTCCGACTAATTTCCCAACGCCGGACATGTTTTTATCATTTTAAATCTCTTGAAAGCCTCGGGACATTGAAGGAAAGAAATACCATTGTCCGCGGCTTTTATTGTGAGAAATGGAGAAACAAAAGACCACCTAGGTATTTATTGTAAAACGAGGAGATGAAGATCTCATCGGGACTTGGGCGTGACTTCTGTTGGACACAGCTATCAATTGCAAATCGGATTCATTTCAATTAGTGAGTTCAGTCATTGGAACCGATTCGGGGAACGATTTTCAGACCGAAATCCCCGAGCACCGGTTCCCTTTGAATTGGAGACACGACATTAGTCAATGCTTGAAGGGATCAATGTAATTAAATGGTTATTGAAGTGGAAAGATTTTATCGTGATTAGTCAAAACATTCTACATTTTAATGGCTTATATATCGGTTTATAATTAACTTGACTTATGACTTTTAAATGAAACAGGTGTAGCAGAGACTCTCTCTTTTTGGTATTTCGTTAAAATGTTGATAACATGAATCCCAGGCGAAATAATCAAGATTACAAGTGTTATGATATCATGATGTGTGTTTGTGCGGAATGTTGTTGTTTAGCTACCCGCGAGGTATTATTCGAAAATTTTAATGGATTAGAAACGATTTTGTTTAGGCGGGTTTTTTCCGGGTGGGAAATCCTATTAAAGTAGGGCGGATTAGTGGGCTATTATTTAAAGAAGAGAAATTGGTGTGATGTGGATGTGTACGTTGCTTGAGGGATTGTTGACGCTTTGATAATTGAATGGAGGTGTGTTTAGCTCACAGGTCCATTATTAGTTTCCTATAAATAAATTAGGAGAATGTACTGTAAAGAGGTAAAAGGAGATAAAGACTTCTGCTTATTGCATGGCTGATGTTTCATGCTTTTCTAAGTTTCTGTCGAACAGATAAAGATTCTCATCCTAATTACACAATTAGTGCAATGTGTCAATCCATTTGGGATTGCTTCTCTCTCTCATTTGGCCGCAACATGAGAAACAATACTTGACGAACCGCAGTAAGCTTGGAAAATGTCTCACAACTACGGCGCTAACTGACACGTTTATCTTTGACGTTTAAATCTACAAATTGGTTACATTCACTTACAAAACAAGGAATCCTGCCAACAAGTTCCTTTCCATTCCTCTCAATCTCAAAAACCAGAGCTTGTTCTTCTCAACTCTAATAAAACCACGAATACTGCAGTTAATGCAACAATGCCGCCTTGCTAAGATTTGGTACTGGTGTCCTCGAGCTTGGCTCTTTTCCTGTACTCAAACTCGTGTTCGCTCCTAAATAATTGTCAGCACTGACTCGCAATAAAATTCAGACTACTGTAGAACAACAATACTATAAACGTCAACACGAGGCAACATTATTTTATTCAAAAGGGAAAAAAATATATTTTATAGCATGATAGATGAACTCGAATCGTACATCTAAATAGATATAAAAGAAAATCAAAACAAAGCAAAAACATCTTTTTAAAATTGTATCCATTTGTAATAGAGAATCATATCATAAATCAAAAAGTCCTTCTTTTTTTTTATTATTATTATTTAGCACTTGGCGCTCCTTTTGCATTCTCCTTGCTGCTTTTTTAGCTTCTTCCAGCTTAAAAAAACAATAACGCGGGGCAAACTAATAGGATTCCGCGACATAATAAACGAATTTTATTATTTACTATATGACTAAGCACATATCTTTGCCATTGTTAGATATGTCTAGTTTAAAAAGCTTGCAAGTCGAGTCCATTACATTGTGATGGGATTTTAATATTGAAGTTAGGTTTGACATACATGAGCGTCGGGAACCAGCCTTGTTTGAAGGTGCAGGAAGTGTTATTTTCAGTCTGGAATCTCGAGAATTTAAACAGACAAGACAAAGCCATGTCAACAAAAGGAGATTTAGCATGTTCAGCAAATACAATATTTGCTATTATCGATGTAGATCATGAAGTTTCAATATTCTTAATGTTTGCTCTGTGAGCACAGCATCGAACCTGGGTGCTGAGCCCGACTGCAGCCTATTATGTCTGCTACACATGCGACTCTGCCGCCACTGACTTGACATATAGAACAAAGCTTATTCTATAGGCTGAAGCCAAAATTGAATATGATCGTGATGAAATCTTAATCTTTTTATCTCCTCGCCCGTGGGCATTCCTAGCACTTGCTTGCCTATAATTAGCATTATCCTTACGTTAAATTAAAAATAAAAACTATCTCGCTTCATATTGATTAATCATATTTTTATGGCTTTTTCTGGTGTTATCTTGACTTGCGTAGGATTTTTTAAAATTATTTATGGCTCCTTGAAAACGGGGCGTACAGGTTTTTTCTCTCTCGATGGAATTAGGTTGGTTGACACCGTTACTCTTTTTCCTCCTAACACACATGTGAAACGGTTAAAGGCCTTTATACGGGATGACACCTGAGGATTAACGATATGTGAAAATGACCGATGAGGTGCCAAGCGGAGGACAAAGGTAATCCGGGGCGTCCTTGCACACAAAGAGTTAATATAATTAAAGACTAAACCTCGGCTTGGAGCTCTCAAATGATAATATCGCTGTTGCTAAACCCATTTTCATTTATTGCTTTGGGACTCGGGTTTATTGGATTGTTGATGACTCTGACTCATGTTCTACTATACACTTGTGTAATTTCATGAGCCGATGAGTGGTTTACAAACCTTTTAAGATTGACCGTTTACCTAACGGGTCGGTCGTGCTTTCCTTTTTTTCAAGGAATTACGTCTGTTTTTTTTGTTGCTGTTGTCGGGGGAGAAAACGAGAGCCGAGCATCTTGTTTACCTCGTTGTGACATTTGAAACTGTAATTAAAGGGTTAATAACAATTATGTCATTATATCCGGGAGCTGTCCTCGGGGATGGTTATGGAGAGAAGTCGACGTTGATTACATTCGCTTTCCGACGTGACATGAAGTGGGATATTAGAACAAACCCTCCTCACACTCTTCCTTTTCAAATCGCCTAAATTGCCCTTTTAGCTAAAGATTAAACCAGGGGGAAATATTTTTGCAGATTTTGTTTTTACAAACGAAACACGTTTAATGGTCTTGGTAATCCGATAACTATAATCAGAATTCAATTAAACCGTTTCCCGATGAACCATCAAATTGTTCCGGTTAAATAAATAAATCAATCAATCTCGTTTTATTAAATATCTCTGATAAAAATAATTTCATTTTCTTCGCTTTTTTTCATTCGGATTTTTATTTTTTGTTTTATTGTTTCAATTTTCGATGACGAACCGCAGCGGGAAAGGAGGGAGACGCTGTGATTTGTTAATCGCATGGTCGCTGTCTGTGACAGCTCGTTTTTGTCATTCCTGTCTGTCTCTCCGTTATATGACATTCAATTTTTCGTTTTTTTGTTTTCAGGTAAGAGCAACGTCGCGTGACGTCGATGGGCTTGTGGGTGCTTGGGTAAGAAAGGGGAATTTGGGTAGTTGGGTCAAATGCGCGATGGAGAAATCCATT
Source organism: Liposcelis brunnea (assembly GCA_023512825.1). Taxonomy (NCBI): domain Eukaryota; kingdom Metazoa; phylum Arthropoda; class Insecta; order Psocodea; family Liposcelididae; genus Liposcelis; species Liposcelis brunnea. The sequence continues at coordinate 15,627,559 of CM042065.1, read as the reverse complement.
TTGAGCATAAGTCTGCGAGATCGGATCAGAAATGAAACGCGAGGAGAAGTTAATAATAGAAGTAGTAAGGCGCGCTGTAGAGCTGAACAATGGAGGCTGCAACTAAATGTGAGAAGCAGAGGAAGTACTATTCAAATAGCAGGAGGGGTTGGTTTCGAAGAGCAGAAAACTAAACGACATTGAAAAGATTGGAATAAGCTTATGTCGAGGAGTGAATGCAAAAAGGCTAAAGAAGAAGAAGCTTTGCTAATCAGATTATGCTCTCATTTAGAATTATTTTGTTCTATCTCCATTGAGTAGGTTGACACTAATGTCTTGTGTTTTACAAGGTTTTAGGAATGAGATCATTTGGGCGCAAACCGAGAGATCCGGTGTTTAATTCCCTCACGCTGCCTAAAACAACTCTACAAATCAATGAAATTGCATTTGATGAACACATATACCCAGCACTCGGCGTTAAAAACCCTCACAAAAATATATATTCCCAATAACTCCTTTACTACTACATTAAATAGCATGTAATTCAATGTAATAGAGTTCTTATTTCTGTTGTTATGGTTATAAATGTTTATTTCGTAATTTATGGTAGGACTATGTGCATGTAGATTTTAATCGGGTGTAGTAGGCGAGACAGTTTCGGTAACAGGCCACTCTAAATTTTATACTTATCAGATCGCATTTATTTTCAGTCACCTTTTTAAACGTCAATCTTCTTGTAAATTAAAATTTAAATTGCTAACGGTAGCAACACCATCATCCCGCCCACCCATTTTTTTCGTCATCATAAAAGATTTCCATCCCCGCGACGGTGTTACGGATTTCCCACATGCCATTTAACAAAGGTTCTGTCGTAATTTTCCGGTGAGATAACTAACAGCATAAAACCATAACGTCAGGGAATAACAGTTTTCGAGGAGCGGTTTTCCAGAAACTAAAATCCGACTAAAACTTTTTGTTTGAACATTGTCTCTCTCCTCTTTCAAGTTATTCGTTATACTCGTTCCTATGTAAACATTGCTAATTGAAAAGGAAATAATGCTTCTTGCTTTGCTCGCCCCGCGGAAATGATACAATGGCTGATGTATTAATAGCAGGCCGTGCATGGAACCGGTTATATAAACTGTATAATTAGATATTCGGCGTTTTAATTATGTTACATTAAGATGATTATGCTTTCATCGTTTATTTCAAATGTTTCTAATTACCCGGCATAATGTTAGCACGCGATTTTTTTTCTCTCTCTCTCTCTCTTTTTGCAAAAATTCTAATTTAGCGAGGTGTAATATAAATTTCCGCGTCTTAATTTGGAGTCTGTGAACCCTAAATAACAACATTTTATTGCATCGCCCTTTTAATTATCAAGGGAAAGGTAGCTTTTACAATAAAGGGGTAGATAACATAAGTGTTATGTTGTATAGGTATCACGATGGGTACAATGCTCATTATCGTGTTTGCCATTGTGATTTCCAAAACATGAAACCATCCCCCGGAGTGCTTTTTCTTTCCCTTCTCTCTTAAAGCTTTCGCCTCTCTTTCTCTCCTTTATCTCAGTCATTTCAACCCTCAAATTGAAATTTCCTTCTCTTATTTGCATTCTCGCTCTCACTTTATTCATGGGCTTCATCCTCCTCCCTCTCCTCGTCTTTTCCCTCTTTTCCTTCGAGGATCCTCCTTCCTCTTCATTCACTTTGTTACTTGCTAACCGGATCTAGTTTCTGTTCAACAGACGACGAATTTCATTAATATTTATCACCTATTTACCGCATTTCTCTTTCCCAAGCGGCAAATGACGAGTGGCGGGTTCCCCTTTTTTTTTGTGTGTATAAAAGTTGGAAGTTTTTGCGTTCCGCTTCGCTCTGAATATAGCGACGGCGAAAGGGGTATGTTTTTTTTGTGTGCAGAGGTTTTTAACGAAAAGGATTTGGAATGATACTTACCTTTGGGTTTATTTTTCAAAGGGATTTTGATTTAATCAGCTTTTTTTGTTTTTTCTCTTTGTGAGCGTTGGATAAAAAATGAGGTGTGGATATCAGGTCGTTTCACTTTTCGGTGATGAATTGCAACGAAGGGTTGGATCACGTTTGCTTTGCTCTTTTTGAATTAGTTTTCGGGGTTGCTAAATTTTGAATTTGGAGAATTAAATTGTCCTTTTTATTCCAATTGTTTCGCAAGAGCTAAAAAAAGGAATAAGTGGAGCATATGAGCGTATCTTAAGCCTTGTTCAAGAGACTAATTAACCTAGAAGAACAATAGGATCAGCCAACATTGCCCTGGATTAACTCGCGATAAGCCTGTAAAAATTTTATATCAGGCAGGGCTTCAAGCTAAGCGCAAGAATCCGAAAACTAGAGCTAAGCCTCATTTTTGTCAGGCTCGGTTCCAAAAAATGTTTCTGCCGAATCAGTAATTCTTTCAAGGCAAGTCTAGATCAGTTTTCTAGGATATCATTTTCACTTTTCAGAAATTAAAAACTTTGTTTTTTTTATTCGTTTCCAAGTTGAATGAAGTTTTTATTAAATCAAGGACTTGTAGCCCTAATGCATGGAAATCACGAAAAGTACAAATTATAAAAATGCAATAAGGAAAAAAGATTTCCATTGCAAATATTTCGTAATCACCCTAATTAACTAATTCCAACAATTTTGTTGTAAATCCAAAGATTAAAAACAGTGGCGTACTGGTTTGATTGCCGCAAGAGCTTCTGGTTGATGGGCTGCGGTGGCTGGAGCCCTGCGTCGAATAGATCTCCTCTGTGGGGCAGAGGCTTTTTGGCAAAACCCTAATGCTTACATTTTATAAAAGCTTAGCGGCGGCTAAAAGAGACGAAAGAGGTTATTGCGATGGCAAATGCATGGCAGGGATCTAGCTTTGTCTTCCAAGTTCCTTTCACCAGCTCTTCAGGTCTTAAAACCTTCTTACTTCCTCAGTCAGCTGCTAACTGAACTCTGTTCTTTTCTGCAATTTGCCAGCAACTCATCCGAGGACCTAGGATTGTCACTTGAAGTTGCCAACCTGTCTCATGTTTAATCTGCTCCGTCAAGGCCGCCACTAACTCCAACAGGCTTTCAGGCATACAAAAGGCTTCCATTATACTGTGCATGGAGGACTAACCAAAAACAAGATTGAACTTATTCCAAGCTCGCTACCTTTTTGGTAATTTCAGAAAATTTTGCTTTAGGTCTAAACCGTGCTGCTCCAGCTTTCAATCCGCCACTGCTTAAAAATCGCATTATTACACCAATATAATTTTAAATACCATAGTACTCAATTAGTTGGCATGAAGTACTTCACACAAATAAAACAATTTACCACTTAAAGAAAAGAAGGGATTAACCCGACATCAACCACACACACACACGCAATTAACTCGTCAATCGAAAATAAAACTCTTATAGACTTCAATGCCAAGATTAAAAAGAAAATTCACCGAATAAAAACGATTCAAAATATATATATATCTTGGGCGAGAGAAAGAGACGCAACTATGAAAAAGAGAGGAGAGAAGCCTCGGAAGGGAGCATTGATGTTCGTCAAGTGGAAATAATCCGACGAGAAATGAAATCGATCTGGATCCGATTCGAAACTATCAGGGACAAAAGTGAAACCCCAAAAACCCCCGACAGACGGGATTCACCCTCTATATACACCGTAGAAACATTACCCCTAAGGAGTGCAATGGAGGGATAAAAAAATTTCGAAATTTCATTTGGAATTCTCGTGAAAATCAATCGAGAACTATTTTTATCTTTAAATCCTTGTAATTTATGTCATTCCGGGGTTTTAAATTGAGAAAATATTTGGTGAAAACATCAAACGAATTCCAAGGGATCGTAATTTTCGTATAAAATATTCAAACGGTGAATCCTCAGCGGTTTGAACATTTTACAAACAAGAACCCTGGAAAAAGGAAATCGACATCATGAATTCAAAACGAGCGCACACGTGGCTACACAAATAATAATAGAAAACCCGAAAGGAAAACTTTTCAGTATTAAAGCTTTTCATGTTAATGCGGCGGCAACTACGTGAACGTGACATTTTGTTTCGAATCCCCATTAACAGCAGTTACAATATCACACTCAGGGGGTTGTTTTTCTGTTTATTAAGAAAAGTGTGACTGCCCTCGGTGATGTAGGGTTCATATTAATAAAAAGGGGTTCGCCCGTTCGCTCCTTTTCATTCACACTGTATCGAATCTCATACACTTCATCCCCAGACAAGCGGACGTCCTCCATTATAACAATGAAACAAAACGGACATCGAGGGGTTTTTTTTTTTTTTGCTCCTTTCATTCATGGATTAATGGCAGCAAAAAATGGTTATTGGCAACCGCAGGGGAATTTCAATCTTGGATTTTATATTCCCAATAAATTTAGAAGGAAAAGGGGAGTGGAAAGTAGTTAGTGTCAGAGTGCAAGCCAAAGGCGGTTGCAGAGGAAATGGCTTTACGGTGATAATTACAACATCTGCTAAGCTGGTTGAAATGCGCATCGAACAGAGAAGCTTCAAAGGAGATTAGTCAGCTTTGAACAGCAGATATTTCTAATAAGGAGAGTGTTTTCCAGAGATGTCAAAATTTTCTAGCCATATGCATTTTTAGATATGAGTGACAATCAAGAGCACCATGTAGCTCCACAAAGCGCATAAATATGAGGCATAAATCTGTAGCAATATGGAGACTCTAATGATGGTGTAGCGAGGTAGGACGATGAGAGTAGAAAAGACTGCAGCAACAGTCGAGAAGCAAGGAAATATCTCAAAAAGTTGCTTGGCAACAATGTTAAGAATGCGGGAAGGGATCGTGGTTTTCCAGAGCGGACTACAAGAAGCTGATAGCTAATCACTCTTGACGTCCAATACTCTCCTCACCGAAATTCGAGTTTTCAAACCGATTTCGGTTCGGCTAAAAGTGAATATGGGCTATTACTCTTAACACTGTGCTCCTTCGCATAACCTGATCGTCATGCATGGTTACTGAGTCGCTAATATTGGAATTTGTCGGCCAGACGTCATGCTGGGCCAATATAACGCCTTTTCTTTCGCTAGACAAACTATTACCATTTTATCTCTGAAGCGTGTAAGAACCTGAAAACTGTAAAAACCGTAACACCATATGATCCGTCTCCACGTAATTGCATGGAACTTAAAGAGCCTTGATTATAGCACATATTACTTTATTGAACCTCCTTCACATAAAAGCAATAAAGGAGGCAACAAAAAACCCCTCAACAACAAAAACCCAGTCGCATTTTTATAGTTTTCAATCTCGATTTCCCATAAGAAGGGAGAAGAAGGAAGGAAAAAAAAAGGGAAAATCGGAAACCGAATTACTCGGAAAAAGCTAAGAAGGAGTGGTAAAAGATGTCACATGAACCGTGAAAGGTAACAATGGTTTCCAGTATTGTTCCTTTCCGTTCCACACTTCACCGAGCTTCGATATCGACATTTGATAACGCTTTTGATTTTTTTTTTCTCAAACGGTTATTAGCCCTATCTCCGAAAATCGAGAGGGATAAAAAAAACCTTTAAAATATGGTGATAACACCCTTTTTTTCTCGCCAATACGTGATTTCTTCAATTTTCTCTCCCCTTGATAAAAAATTAACGAGATGTCGAAAGCAAAAACGCATTTTTAAAAATAAAAATAAAAAGTTTTTTCCTCGCTTCTTAATTTCGGTAATGAACGGTTTTGTATAATGTTTGCATGTTGACAGCAAGGTGGTGGCGACGAGTGAGCCACCCTCTTTTTACAGTTTTTACCTTCAATCTTGTTAGTTGTTGGCAAAACATGCGACTTAACATACGTAAACATTTTTGTTTTTGATTCTCTCTCTCTCTCTCTCTTTCGTTCTTTTTCCTCTTTTTCGCATCCCTGCCCCACTGCTCAACACCTGGTTCTTTTTTTCCTCTTTTTTTTTTTTTTTTTTTTACTGCCCTGCTTACCGTTATTTATGTTTATACAACAAAAGGAGAAAAAAAAAACCGACACGAATCCAGTTTATTGCTTTTTTCTTCTTCCATGAAAAAAAATATTTCAGGTGTGCTGCATGCGTGTTGGGATCAGCAGACATTTTTATAACCCAGACAGTAAATGCATTTTTATGTTCGTGCCGACTTATTCTGCAATTCAGGGGCGGATATTGTTTTTTTTTCAGACCTGAGATTAGGCGGAAGGAGTTAAAAGCGAGAGTTTCAGCGAATTAAGAGTCCTGAAGTTTGAATTTTTTTGAAATTTTAATTGACACCAGCTGTGAATGCTTGAGGTTCAGTTTTGCAGGAAAACATTTATCAGCCAAGTTGCTGGCGTTCTCGACTCTTCAGCCAAAAACACTTAAGCGATCAAACCTGTGGCACCAACTCCCAAATCAGGGACAATGCACCAGATTGCTGATCGCGGGATGATTATGCGATGTTGTGACCCCATTGCGCCTCATCCTGGCAATAGGGAGCTTTGAGTTTTTGAGCTTTTGTCCTGTTAAACTACAAACTTTCGCGTAGGGCGCTCTTAAGAAATCTAAGGTCGACCCTGCTGCGATTGTTTTATTCAATGGGAACATTCTCTTCTTCCTTCTAACACAAAATCAGTAATCCGTCGTGAATTTGACCGAATTATAACGGTTCCGGTAGAATGCTCTTCGGTCGGTGATAACGACATGCCGGCTTTTATTATCCGTGACGGAATCTTATGCGCGCTTTAAAAGAATCCAATTTACTATGTTGTCTTTGTGATTTTTCGATGTTTTTCTTTTTTGAACATATCCGCTGGCATTCGTCCATCGAGCTCCTCGCTCGGATGGGAGATGATGGATTTTTTATTCTCAATCCTCCTCCAAACGCTTTTGTTCTTTTATACAATATTTTCTTTTAATTAAAACAGACTTATCGGCACCTAACGTTTTTTTTTTAAGAGTGCTAAATCTCCTGTTTATTTATACAATAAACGACTCATTAAAAATGTAGTTTTCGAATGATCGAATCTCAACATCACAGGCAAAGAACCTGCCCATTGTAAAAAAAAGAGCACGATAAACAATCTGTACGGATAATATTTATTACGGTTGTAAAGTTTTACATATATTCCCGTATTTTTAATACCGTCATTAGGAATCTACACACGGGGGTTCGTAAACAGCCAAGAAGATATAGAAGTCGGTAAATCGTGTATTCAAGACTTCGGGTTTATGTTGTTTTTATGTGCGACAGTCACCATAGCTTATGTACTAGCACCGGTCGCGGCTGGGGGAAAAAGGAATGAAATAATCTTGTATATTTCAAGCGGGTTGTTATGGTTATCTCGAAAGTTCTTCCCAACGGCTTTATTCCCCGATTCGTATATATTCGAGTGAATGATAGGGAATTCCTGGAAAAATAATCCCGAAAAGAGCTTATAAAAGCCACGGGATTTTATATTTTCACAGGAAGCGATTACATCGTTTTCAGGAAAAGCGATTATAACATCGATCGATGTGTGTATGTTATATTTGGATTCTTGTGAAATGTTGAAAACCAACAGTTCTTTCATGCTTTTAATGTTTTGCATCTTTTTAGGGGTTATTACAAGGTTTTTACATTAAAAGCTAATTTAAAGCTGTTAAGCATTCGGGCGAATGTTGTGTGGGAAGGGGAAATATTTAGGGATGAGAAAAATTAGTTTTTCAACTTTTGTTTGGGTTTGTTTATTGGCTTTAGTTTTTAGATCCTTTTGTTTGGTCATTAGCAGGAATTTTTAAGCTTGTTGAATGTTGGAAATTTAAGTAGAGACCGAAAACGCTTGCTTGGCAGTATAAACAGAATTGTCGAGAATAAAAAGTCTTGGGAGAAAATGACTGAGTGCTTGCTTAATTTTTAGCAAAATGATAGTGACTTTTTTTTTCAATGTTGGTGATGGTTTTGCTTTTGGGTTTTGCTTATCGGTTTGTTTTCGTTTTTGGCAATCGTTTATTATGTAAGTAAGGTTAGTTATAAGTCAGGTTAGTTATACGTAAGGTTAGTTGTAAGGCAGGTTAGTTATAAGTCAAATGATACTAACAATCTTCACCACCACCACCACCATCATCATCATCCATTATCATTTCACTGTCACCAATGAACCGCAGCCTTCGTATGAAAAATGATATTTTGCTGGATGCAAAGAGCCGAAGACAGAATTTTAACCAAGAGTTTATTGCGGCGTGCAAGAGACTCTAGCCGAATCGACTATTTTGGGTCTTGCACTTGCACACCAAACCCTCGGCCACGATGGCTATACTAAAGAGCTTAATGCGGTGGCTTTCCAACACCTTTCGCATCGCAGCACAGGATGAGCCATACCGTCAGTCCTCGACTCAGTCTCCTGCTTTTTGGAAATAAGCCTACCCAACTTTTCCCGTCTTCAGTTTTAAGCCTCTACCGGTACAACTGCTGCCCCCTACGAGAACCCTTACCGGATGCTACCTCCCGGTCAGGAGGAATCTGGAGCTCGTCAAGGGCAGATCCGCCAAACCTAAAGCAGGACTGTAAATGATCCCACCGATTACCCTAATTTGAGTAAGCTAAGCCGAAAGAATCCCTATTACTTATTCTCTGCTACTTGCGAACTAATCGAAAGTTAGCCAGATCTGACTTTGGTTTGTCTTTCTGATCTTCCCCAACCCATTGCCATTCAAAAATTTTCTGGAACTTCCATTGACTGCTACCAATCTTCCATTTTCGGCGGGCGCAACCGGTGTTTCAATTAAAACTCAAGCTGTTTCCATTCGCATTATTTAACACATTACCTTTCTCATTGTAAAATATTTTAACTACCAAACAGCAAAGCATTATATTTCGCTGTATACTCTTTGGATTACGAACTCCGCCCCGAATAAATCCCGATACTAATCTCAAAAAATAATAGTTAAAGTCAGGTAACGGTCGGGTGCATTAAAATTTTACGATCCGGAATCATTTTTTTTTTTTTTTTCGACATGGGTTAATTCTGTTTGCGCAAACATTATTTCTTTTTAAACAGGCCGTTAAAATTCATGACCGCCTTTTAAAAGCCCTCTAACTTTTATGACGTTTATAAAAAGCTATTGTTATTTAACAGTTATGTTCGACAGTTACGAACGCACAAGTCTGGAGAAAAAAAAAAACAAACTGGGTTAACTTTGTGCTTTTTTTACGAGGTGGATGTTAAAAGGTTTTTTATTTTTCTTTAAAGGTACAAAACGGCCAATTATTCGAATCGTTGACCGAACGTTGATTGCATTTCTTTTTAATTAATCTTTTAAAAAATAAAAACTTTTTTTCCTTTTTGTTACATTGTACATTTGTTCAGCCGGGGCAGTTAAAAATTTTACTTTAATTTGTGTCGTTAAAATGGTTTGTACCTGTGGAATATTGAAGGAGGAAAGAAAGCGATAAAAAGTAGATTTATGTTTTATTGCTCAGTTTAAAACTGGTTGTAAGAATTACTTGGGAGATATAAAAACTGAAGGGAGACAAGAGATGTGGGGAAGAAAGCAAAGGGGGAGAAAGAGAAAGAGAAAAAAAAAAGGAAGTTTGAAAATTTCCAAGATGTAGTAAAATTTAGTGTCGTTGGAAGACAGATTGTCCGGGAATGTCGAAGAGCCAACTCCCAAGGGGATCCCTTCCCCCAAAACTGTTATAAAACTCGACAATTTTATTTTGAAAGTCATTCCGTTCCTTGGGAGACACGTTTTTTCCCTTTTTTTTTCTTTTTTCGATCCCCCACCTTTCTCTCTTTGTCACTTTTTTCTCTCATTCCAGGTTTTTTTTAAATCTCAGAGGATGGCTTGGGTACATGACGTCCCATGACCGTGAATGGAATCACGGATCGTTTGAAGTTCGCAAGGCTTATTTTTGTTGGTTGGATTTTTTTTTTAAAAAAAAGGTTTCGTGTTTGACAGAGTTTTCTTTGCGGGCAAGTTGTGGTAGTTTGTTAAAAATCTAGAAGGACAGTGGGCAGGAAAGTGTGATAGGAAAATGTGTCAAAGGAGGAAAGATGTTTTGTTGCGGTGTCGTATTGGTATTCGAGTTGTGGTGGTTTCATGATAACATTTGCAAACAATATCAGAGTTTTAAAGCAGAATTTTCATGGCCTCTTGCCTTCATAAAAGTTGGTGCTAGTTCTCATTTCATCTGACCATTTATGTCTTTAATTTTCTTCTGCTTCAGCAGCCTCTTTGGTAGTTCATCTCAGCTGCTGATTTTGGTCTCTTTTCAACAATCCTAATGATTCGTTAAAACTAAGAAACCACCATCCACTACTTTTCATTCATCTTCTTTACAACCAGCCTACACTAATAGACTTTTAAAAAATCCATCAACGTCATTCTCTTTAATTTTGCACCAACTTAATTAAAAACCATGATCTTATTTTTAAAAAAAAATTTGAAAGGTGATATCGTTATTATCAAGATGAAAAAAGATTTAATGGATCGGATAGAAATTACAACATACGAAAATGAGCAAATAAATAAATAATCGCTTATTTCATTTAAATAAAGCGAAATTAATGGTCGCTTTGGGTGTCGTCCAGTCCCCTACTGGAATGCGGTTCCTCGTTACGTTAATAACGTGTCATTAAAGTAATGCGATGTACGAAGGGCGGTACCATATTTGTTGGACTTGCTACCTTATTATCTGCAACTAATCTCTCTATAATCACGATTCAATCTTGTTTGTTTATGTTTATAAAACCTTCAACTCCCTCCCCGTCCTTATATTTGCACTTCGATTCATAAAAAAAATGTTCTCATAATAAAAATGTTGTCGATGATTCGGAACGCGGTGGAATGTTTGATTTATAGGAATGTTATTTGGAGCTTTTCCAGGTTACCTTACGACCTGGTTAAAATAAGGGGGAAAGAGAACGACGTCGAACTTGTTGATAGCTCTTAGTGTGAAAACAGATGATGGCCCGAAGCCGACGAAAGCCAACGGTGATTTATAATCGGTTAAAGCCCTTTTTCCTAAGCGACCTTTCAGCGCGGATTTGAGGTTAATCTTTCGCAGTAAATGTGTCCAGGCGTTTTATTTGAAAAAGCGAAGTTGTTTAATGTTTAGGCGCCACAATTTTGACACCGTAATGATTAAGCTTGTAAAGATGTCAGTTTTATGATAGTTGTAATAAATTCGTGGCCGTATAAATTAATCTGAGTAGCGTATATAAATATATTTTTAAGGTTAAACAAACGCTGGGTTGAAATTAAGGGACCGATAATGAAATAAACTTCGAGGATGAAAAGGTAATTTAAATGATCACTTCCTCTAAATGAGTGATAATGGGGCCTAATCAAGCATCTAGCCATCAGAAGATTAGCTATTCAAATAGGATAAAACGATGGGTGTAAATTCCATTGCGACAGTATGCGTAAATGTCCATTTGCTAATGAGGTATATCCCTTGACAAACATGTAATTGGTGAGTGAATCGAATGCTCCGTTGTTAAATCGCTTATGATTAGACTTAACAAATTGATTTGCGACTCGGTGTAAAATGGCCTTTTGAGAAAATTTCGTAAGAATTTATTTTAACTTGGGAGTAAACGGGGATAATTAAATTATTTTAATATTAAAATTGAATGCAAATGAATCATTCGGGGAAAGGTTGGGTAAATTCGTTATGGAAATGGTAATGTTGAAGTGTCGTAATAAAGGATAAGATCAGAGATGGTAATGACCGATGTCAGCAGGGTGAGGAAACTATTTCGAAGGAAACGGAAACGTAAATGCGGTAAGGGGCAGTTCGTAAAATCCCTTTTCCAAACTCCTTTTTCTCCCTTCCCCGTAGGCCGTTAAGCGGTTTTCTCGTATTCCCTTATATTTTTCTTTTTTTCTGACCTCAGAGGATTTTTTTTTTCTGTCTTGACTGCGGTAGCACGATCAGATCCCAGTTTTATTGTTGGAATTTTATTCGATTTATCCGGGATTTAGCTGATTTGAATATTTAGCTTGGGTTTAGGGATTATTCACGGAAAAAAGGGAGGTTGTCGGAGAATTAAAATTTAAAGACTTATGGGAAAAGTTTTCTCCGTCTATTCGGCTTGTTTTGGGAGTTTCGGTAACTTTTAGAGCATGAAATGGGCTTTGTGAATTTTTGGTGACATTTCATGAAGGTTAGAAAATTGTCAGTGACCTGTTTTTCAAGACAAAAACATTTTACAAAGAAAATTAGCGTCTGTTGACTTTGATCTTCCTTGAAAATTTTTCTTGCAGCACAAAAACCCATTACGTAAGCGATGTTACAATTTTTCTTGTCGGAAGCTTTAATCATTATAACGGGTAAAGACTTCGGTAATTTCTTTTCAACAGATTTACAATCAGTCTGGTTCATTGTGTCACGTTCCTCGCTTTTTTTTTAGACCTTCAGACAATAACATTCTCAGGAATTTCTTAGATCCGTGCCAAAATTTAAACGGGGGGAAATTGAAGAAATCTTTTTGAAAAACTTTCAAGAAAATATTATTTAACAAGGGGGCATTAGTTACAAATTACCGGGAATTAATCACATAAATGATGTCATTAAATTTTAATGTTGTTGATGAATACGCTGTTTATAAATTAAAAACATTTGGCGATATTTTTATTTTTTTTTAAAAAAAGCAATCAATCTCGAGGCGCTACCGTTCGAAATTTTTTTTTTATTTTCCCACGATTATTGCTTCGGAAAATAGTTTCTTTGCTAAATATTGAATTAACGTCATGAAAAGAAAGAAAACGTCAACAATTTTTTTTTCTTCTTTTGAAATGTTAGCTTCTCTTTTTGAGATAAGGAAACAATACAGCGGCGGTGAGTGTTATGACGTGCCGAGGGAGTTGAAGTTGTTTTCTGTTATCTTGTATTTCAAATTCATTGCTTCATTTCCCACATTATCAGTTTCATTTTTAACATATTTCCTTGACAGGCAAAGATACCGAGGGAGAGAGAAAAAAAAAGCTCCCGATCCTTTCTTTTTTTTCTCTCACAACAGGTGTTGCCATTCGTATCAAGCTCGGGGAAAACTTTTCCCTCTTTTTTTTTCCATTTGCAAAGCGAAAAATAAATAAATGGGAAAAAGGCCATCGTTGGAAATAATGTTTGAATCCTTGCCAGTTATGTTTGGCCAGATAAAAAGCAAAAAAAAAAAAGGGTGAAAAAAAAACTTTTCCTCGGGACGTTTTTCATTTCTTTTCGACAGCTAAGTTGTGTGGATTACCGTTTTGCGGCGGAAAGCTGTTTTCTCTTATTTTATTCGCCGAAAAAGAATAAAAAAAGGAAACCTTAAAGCTTTTTAGCCGTGCAAATAACGTGTTATTATCCGATAAAAACAATGTTTACGATCAAATTATTATTAAATTATAATAATTGTTATCGTAAATTAGTGGTTAATCGCATTGAAGTGGAAAAGGAGAGAAGAAGAGAGCGCGGGAGGGGGGGAAAGAGAAAGAAGTTGCGGTTTTTTTAATGCTTTAATCTTAGATAATAACCTTAAGTTGAAAAACAAGTATTAATAACTATTCTTTATACGTTCAATGAATTGATAAGTGCCGATTATGTCGATAGGTAGATTCCGGTATCAAAACATCTGTCTTCAATTACCGGATTGAACGTGGATTATATTTAAAAATTTATTATGGCGTAATTATTTATTTGAAAAAAGGTGGGAGCGAGTAAAAGGGTTCATAAACTGGTTTTTAATGCAGTGTTTGCGTAAAAAGTCATGCGCAAAAAATATTTCGACATGTTATAAACTTGAATGTTGATAGAGGTTGTCTTAGGTCCTGGAAAATTTCTGTGACATGTTGTAAGCATCATAAATATTTTGTGACATGTTATAAGCGTTTGAACATTTTCTGTGACATGTTATAAGCGTTTGAACATTGTCTGTGACATGTTATAAGCGCTTGAACATTTTCTGCGACATGTTATAAGCGTTTGTACATTTCCTGTGACATGTTATAAGCGTTTGAACATTTTACGTGACGTGTTATAAGCGTTTGAACATTTTCTGTGAAACGTTATAAGCGCTCGAACATTTTCTGTGACATGTTATAACCATGCGATTATTCTAGGTGATATGTTATAAGCAATTCACGACCCTGATCTACTCTGATATGCTTCTTTCATCTTTTTCAGCAATAATTATTTAAACTAGCCAACCAGGAACCTATACGAGACTAAATAAATAATTGAATGAGCAAAGCTAACGAGTTACTGATTAAATTAATTAGTTAGCGAGCGAGTAAATATATTAAGAATAAATTAGCGTTAAAAATGACGTTCGCTTCTAAGCGAACAAAATGGATTTGCATTTCCTATTTTATCGTTATTGTAAATTATTAAATTTTTTTTAAAACGAAAATTCATCTCGAGGTAGCGGACTTTTGACCTTAATTGACGCGACATATTGTTCGGAATTTTTTTTGCGCTTTTAAACTCAAACAAAATTATTCAATGAAGCGTTTATTAATTCATTTTTTAAAAAAAATTCACATCTGTTGCTTGATATTTATTAATGCAGCGCGCATATCAAACACAGCGCACATTATAATCATTAATACATAATTATGCATTACAAATTACACCGTACATATTTATTTAGAAAGTTATTATTTTACTATATAGAATATTCATAACCACTAATAAAATATTTTTCAACTCCATAATTATTCCATCATAAAATCGAATCGCTTCATTCATCACCCATTTATTTTTTCAATCAAACGTTTTTTTATTCGATGACAAAAAAAAAGAGTTTTTTTTTATAAAAAGCATTTCATTTTAAATTTGATTATTCTCTGCGACATCAATTTGTAGTTTATCCGGGGGAAAACTTTGGTTTTAAACCGTGGAATCTGAAAACAATCGAAGTTTCCTAATATCGGATTTTTAGAGAGAGAAGAGATAAGGTAAACATGATTTCGAGAAGAAGGAAAGAAGAGAAGATAATTCTTTTTGCTTTTTTTTTTGTAGCTGCTTCTTTGCCGCCGCTCCATTTTTTCCTTAAGTCTCGAAGTCGGGGGGTTTTCTCTCTCTTGATTTATGTTAAGAAGTTGCAAGATTTTCCCGAAAGTTGTTCGTTAGTCCCGGGGTTTATCTGGCGGAGAGATTTTCTTTGACACTAATGTTCAATCTATACCGCAGTCGTTTATTTAAGCTTTCGTGATTAATCATTGTGAGGAAATTTCACCCAGGGACGGCCATCACCTTTTTTTTTTCATATCAGCAATTTTCAATACCACGTTTTGATTGAAAACTATTTTCTCGTTAACCGCTGCCGAATCAATTTTTTCCGATTTAGAGGAAAAAAGGAGGAAACTCGGGTTTTAAGCGTCCGACTTCGTCGTTGACCACAAATCAGAACGTGATTGTTGAGAGAGATTTTCCCTTTTCGTTTCTCGGGAATGTGTTAGCCTATCCCCTTAGATCCTCTCCTTTTTTTCCCTCCTTTTTTTTATTTCATTTTTTCATGTTGAATTTTTATTTCTTCATCTCGGTTTCTTTGTATTTGCCATAAAAATTTTCTCTCTTTTTTTTTTTTTGCTCGTGTCCCACCACCCTCATCCCACTCCCGTTTTTTTTTTCTTTATTGCTGTTATGCTTTTCCATTTTCTCTCGGTTGTTCGTCATGGTTACTGTCCCTAATTCCGTTTTTATAAGGAAATGATGAAAGGTCTTGAATCTTCTCGGTTTGTCTTCCCTTTTCTCCTTACAAGATTATTAACGATCCTGTTCCGTTATTTCATTCAAAAGCATTTTGAATTGTCGCAGCGGAAAAAAGTCTTTTTCGTGTCTAATGTATTTTACAAGAGGCTCTTTTTCCCCCTCCCCCTACTCTGTGACAGCTTTATCTTTTCCTTTCGTCGTGGAGCTTTATCGTCATCGTTAAATTTATGTTGTAAGTTGGTTTTGGCGTTGTTTTATTGGTCAGCAAATTTTTCAAATAGATCTCAATAGGGTTTGTATTGCAATTGTGCTATCAAGCTCGAGTCTCGAGCGCCTTATGTGAATTAGCTTAAATTTCAAGGTGTTTATTCTTGCTGTCCCTGTTTGTGGCTGAAATATTCAATATTGAAGTGAAGAGGACATAGCAAAGAATTCTAGCTCCAAGCCATAAAACTATTGCTACCTGAGTTATGAAATTAGCTTTAGGAACTTGAGTTAAGGCTGCTTGGCTCAGGTATCTCAATATTTGATTTTTGTCTTAATATTTGAAGTTTTGTTTCAATAGTTAATGTTATTTGACTCAGGTGTCTCAAAAATTGATGTTATGTCCCAATAGTTGATGTTTTTTGACTCAGGTGTCCCAATGGTTGATGATCTTGGACTTAGCAGTCCCGAAAGTTGATGTTCTTTGGCTCAGTTGTCCCAATAATTGATGTTGAGTCCCAAATGTTGATGTTCCGTGGCTCTGATGTCCCAATAGTTGATGTTGTTTGACTCAGGTGTCCCAATGGTTGATGTTCTTGGATTTAGAAGTCCCAAAAGTTGATGTTCTTTGGCTCAGTTGTCCCAATAATTGATGTTGAGTCCCAAACGTTGATGTTTCGTGGCTCTGATGTCCTAGTGGTTGATGATCTTTGACTCAGGTGTCCCAATAATTGATTTTGTGTCCCCAGTTGATGTTTGGTTCAAATATCTCAATAGTTGGTGTTGTTTGGCTCAGGTGCTCCAATAATTCATGTTTTTGGCCTCTGGAGTCCTAATAGTAACATTGTTTGGCTCAAATGTCCCTATTGTTAATGCTTTTTAATTCGAAGATTAAAAAGGTTGATGTTGCTTGGTAGTTCAGCTCAAGTAGTCTTACTTTTTGCTGTCATCACCTTGAACGTCTTAATTGATTATAATGATTGAATTTTTGAGTGCCATTCTTGTCCATGAAAATCGCCAAATTTCTGATCTGTATTCTTTACAATTTTATTTTTGTTGTGCTACTTCCACTGACCTCTCTGTTCTCGTAGCTCACTCAGGTATCTTCATTTTTCCTTTGCATCAAAAACGTCATGAATATTTTATGTATAGGAAATCCAGGATTTTATAACAAGGAAAGAAAAACGAAAAAAAGAGCTTTTGAGGGAAAAAAATTTTCCGAGGGAAAACAGCAAAAAAAAGAGGATATCCCTTGGCATTTTTTTTTTTGACTGTTGGAAAGCAGATAAAAATGTAAAGCTCTAGTGTTTGACGGTACCCAAATCCAGCATCTCTATCAAACAAGTCAAGAAAAAGCATCAGACGTTGGGAAGAAAAGAGATAGTTCGCGACGTCTCCAAGCGTCTTGGTATTGATTTCACGAGTCTGCCGACCCCTCGTAAGCAACCCCTTTTTCTGAAGCGCTTCTTTTATTTTATTCACCTCCCACCACCCTCATCTTCCTTTATTTCCCTTTTTTTTCTCCTTCTTTTTTTTTTAGACTTAAATTTCAACCTAAAGATTTTTTTTCCTTTCTCTCCTCTCCGATGGGAATAGGAGAAATGAGAAGTTTCTACACTGAAAATCATGTTGTGAAAAATGATATTTTAATTTTGTTGTTTTTTATTCGGATTTCTGGAAATTTATTGCGCTTTGGTTCAGTTTCCTCTTTTTATCTCCCAAGAATTTTTCTTGAAGAACCGATTAATAATTTTTTTCCTTTTTTTTTGTTTCAGGGTTCAGATGCTGGATCTATATTCGCTGCAACTCCTAATTCCACACCTAGAAAACGTAAGTATTTCGAAGATTTTATTAATGCTTAATAAATCGTTTCAAGTTCTCTTTATGAAAAACCCCCCCCTTTATGAAAGATAATCCTGTAAAGTTTGATTATTTGCAAAAGTAATTGTAGCTCTTTTGTTTCTTTTCCCCGGCAAAGAAAATTAAACGTTTATTTCGATGTTAATGGGTGTTTTATTTCTTACTCTTTTCTCTTTTGCTGTGCTTGAAAGCTGCGTAGCAAAAAAATGACTTCAAGCGGAAAAAAATATAGGGAAAGTTCTTTGTCGTGAAAAAGGGGAAAAGAAAAATTGGTTGAGAATTTTTTATTTATCTTTTTTATATAAAAAATGGTTTTTGTGTAATTTTTATACAAAGCACGAGGGTTTGTAATGTAGTTTCAGGGGGTTTAAATTTTTACAAGAAAGGAAAATTGATTATTTGAGTAAAGTTCAAAAATGGGGGAAGTGATAGAAGCCAAATTTTCAACCAAGATATTTTGTTTCATAAAGTTAACTTGAGCTTCACTTTGCTCAAAAAAAAAGACTTAAAGCGGATTTAGCTAGTCTTTCTTCGGCTTAACTATAGCTTTGAGAGGCTAAGTTAAGATTCCAGTTAAGATTCTGCCTTAGCATTGGCTTTAATCGGCTGCAAGAAGCTGAGAACATTCTAAGGCAGAAGCAGCTGGCTGATCCAAGCTAAATAAATGCTCATACTGCTGACACTTCTTCTTCTTCTTCTTCTCCTCTCAACCTATATTTTGCCACACCTCCTTGTCTTGGGCTCTTTGCAACCATTTCAGTCCCGCCACCCTCTTAATGTCGTCGTGCCACCCCTTTTGTGGCCTACCGACGCTTCTTTTCGACGCTCGAGGTCTCCATCCTCCGGTAAGATGGAGACCTGCTGACACTAACAGCCTCCAATTTTCTGCCCCCAATCCATACCTCTGTCTCTCTCAAGTGTCCTGAGTCTCTTTCGCTCCATCCATCACCACCACCAACTATTTCTCAAATCTAATAACCGATCTTTCTCTAAATATTAATACTAGCTACAAATAAGAGGGTAGATTTCAACTAACAACCGTTTCCCCCTGGAACAACATCAAATCTGACCATAGAGTGTCAAAAGAAATTTAATCACACGAAAAAAATGGGGGAAGCTAAACTAATCTTCTTCTAATCTTTTCCTTCAAAGAAAAATTGTGCATTTACCCTTGGATCGTTACATTTGCCCCTAAAGAAATATTATCTGAATCACCCCTGATATGTTATTAATATTTACAACGCTATTATGATCGGATAAAGTCGTATTAAAACCGGTTAATATATTTTAATTAAAAAATAACTTATAGTTTCAGTTTCCATATTAATATTAAGAAATCTCCGCTTAGATGTTTATTTAAAGAATTGTTTTCAATTTAACAAGATGTCTCCCGCAAGGCATTTCTAAAAAGAAACAATAAATGGGGTTAGACAGAAATAAAAAAATACATTTTCGATGTTACTAATTTTTTTTTGTGATTTTTTACAGATGAATTTCCGGAAACGGGTGCACCCCAGTCGACACCACTCACGAACGGGATCGGATCGCCTCCAAGTAGCGGGGTTCGGCCCAGCCCGAGTCCGGCGGCTACGGCCCCGGCGCCCGTTCACCAGCCGAACGGCCTTACAGCCAGTACGAGAAATCCAGCGGCCACCACGTTGCCTCATTTTCAAGCTCCGCATTTGGACAAAAGACTAGAAGGGGATAGGAATTCGAAGCCGAGGCTCGAGAACCTACCTCCAAGACTGGATGCAAATACGAGGCTTGAACCCAATCCGAATGATAAGTCTCGGCCGGAATCGAACGCGAGATTAGAAACGAATTCTCAAGTCCTCGACAAGAGATTGGAAAGTAATACTCACTTGGAAAGTAAAAGACTCGATCCCAATACTCATCAGCTTTTGGTTAACAATCTCGATAAGAGACTGGACGGTCATTTGAATCATTTGGAGAAAGGTCGGATAGAAGGGATGCACCTAGAGAACAAAAGAATCGACGGGATTCATTTGGACAAGAGTCTACATCTCGATAAAAATCGCCTTGATAGTGTTCATTTAGATAAACGAATCGATGTTTTGCCGGTACATTTGCTAGATAAAGGGAGAATGGAAAACCCAGTGGTGCCAAGTCATATAGATAAAAGGACGTTTGAAAATGCTCCCGGTCAAATCGATAAACGTTTGGAAAACAGTGTTCACGCGCCTAGTAGTTTAGACAAAAGAATGGACGCTCACGCTCCCGGTATCATGGATAAGGGGAGGATGGAAAGAGACGTGTCGATAGCTCACGCGCCCGTAAGCAGCCCGGCACACGGTCCCGCCATTCCGAATTCCGGTCCGCCCGGTTCGCATAGCCACAGTCCCGCGCTCCCGAACAATCCCCCTCATCAACCGGCCGTGCATCCGGGTAGCAATTCCATCTCTCATAAAACTCATCCGAATTCTCTCCATCCGAATCACATGTATCAGAACCCGATAAGGACGCACACGTCCATACATAATCCTGGACTGCCTTCTCATAACATGGGTTCTTTACATAATTCCCAGGTTCCTCCTAAAAAACCGTTAGTCCTACATAATCCGGGTTTACCCAACGCTATAAGGCCTCCTTCAAATCCGTCTACGACGTCTTCTGTACCTATGTCTACAACCAGTGCTTCTCCTGTGATCTCAAACTCGAATTCATCGACATCAGTAAATAGCCTTGCAATGTCGAGTTCGAGTCTTTCGAATAATGTACCCACTACCCTTGGTCTTTCAAACGCTAACGGGGGTTCGAACCCTTCGTCGATTCCTCAACATCCGTCGCTTCATTCAATTAGTCACTTATCGAATCCATCTCGACCGCCTAGCAATTCCGGCGCGCCGCCCAGGCCCGGAAGCAATCCACAAATATCGAGGCCCGGGAGCGAATCTAATCAAGCGGGACCACGGACTAACACGCCGGTAGCTCCGCATCCGGGGCTTCCGAATCATCCTAGTCATTCGATACCGCAATCCGCTCACGGAAGATTATCGCCTGCAGTCACGACTGCAACGCCGACGACGCCGACGAGTTGTTCTGTACCGACGTCGTCGATACCTCCGCATCCCGGTATGCCTCCGGCTACAAGTACTTCTAGTGCCGGTCATCCGCCGTTGGCTCTTCATCCGGGGATGCCTCCGGGGAATATGCTCAATCATAGCAATCAACCGGGGTCAGGGAGTCCCGGTATGCATCCCGGTTATCCGCTTTCATTACCTGGAGCTTCGCCGTATCAGCCATATCCGCCGCTTTACGCTCCGTATTCATCAACATTACAACATAGCCCGTATCTTCCGCCAAGGATAGATCCACCGGTAAGTAATAAGCAAACAGAGCTTGCAGAGCTCACTAGAGACACTATATGGAAAGAGACCGGCGAATTTGCAGCCATTAAGAAATTGAACGCCATTTTAATTCGCTTGCTGCGGTCATTTTTACTTTTGAGCTCCTTAGAGTGAGGAAGTATTACGTTCGCCTCAAAAATGTTTGGCCAAACTGCAAAAAACATTTTGGGCTGAAGTCCGTCCGTCCGTTCGTGCACTTTCGTTTTTCGACTGTATTTTCGAAACCGAACAAGCCGAAAATTGGCCACCGTCTTCCTCAGGAAGGGGGTAAACTGTTATTCCATAATAAAGATCATCCGGCCAAATAAGGCCAAATTTAGAGTTTTCGGGAATTTTCTCGAAAATGGCTCTAACAATTTTTTTTCATATTTTCTGTGGAGATACCTGACTCTATTTTGAACAAGTTTTTCCTTTGGCCTTTTTCCGTGCCCCGGAAAATCCGGAAAAACTGAAAATTTTTAAGTTTTACCAACCGCGCCGACATGGGGCTCGACTTCGACTAAACAATTGTTAGGGATTTCAAATTTTTGGTACATTTTGTGATCTGAAGCCCCCCTGCCAAGTTTATGGCTTTGGCAGGGCCACATAAGGCCAAATAATGAGTTGTGAAAGATTTTCTCGAAATTGACTCTAAGAATTTTTCTTATTTCTCGTGTGAAGATACCTGACCCTATAAAGAACAACTTTTCACTCGGGCAAATTTTCGTTAAAATTCGTCTCCCCTAAAAAATCCGGGAAAACCAAAAATTTGGGAGTTTACAGATATAAAACTGATATGGGATTCGATTTCGACTGATTAATAGTCGGGAACTTTAAATTTTCGGCCCATTTTCTGATTTCAAGCCAACCCCCCACCCCCAAATTTTGTTTCTAATAAAGTCCCCGACAGAGCGAGAAAGTGAGTAGTCCTCCCTGGACTGCTATTGCCCTGGTTGAAGAATTAGCTTCTGCTATCAGCAGAAGACAGAACTTCTGTGGCTCTTTTGGAAGGGAAACTGGATATTTTTATGTTGGCACACATGATTTTTCACCAATTTTTCTATCAATTTCCAATATGGTGATCTGTCATGGCGTTGAAAATCGATCGACTAATCAGATTTTCCGTAGCCATTCGCCAGTCTCTTTCTGTAAAGGGTCTTCAATGCTCTCAAGAGCAAGATGTACAGTACAAGACAAGAACAAGATATGAAACACAGTGACGGTGCCAGAAAAAATTCCCGGATGGGGCTAAGGATGGGCCACGAATTTTCATGTGGGGCAAAGTCGAACAGTAATACATTACAGCAATATTAGTGTTCTTCCTAAATAGGAGGGGCCAAGGAAAGGCTAATTTTTTTTCCCAACGGCCCCATTTGGCCGTCCCTGGTCAAACAAGAGTATCAAACTATTCAAAAAAATTTTCTGTTGGTTTTACATGTAAATGAACCCATTTTCACCCGGTGACCAAAACTTTTTAAAACTTTTTCCAAAAGGTGCTAAAAACTCCGGTGAGACCATGTTAACTAACCTCGCACTTTGTAAAAGTGCTGAGGGTCATAGGCTCAGTCCCCAGTTACCACCTCTCGCCCCTCTTTTTTTATTATTATTAATCCAGAGCACTAATTACCCAAGTTTATAATCATAATAGAATGTCTATGGCTTTGCCTATCAGAGATCACTAATTAAACAGGTTTGCGGGGTTTGATGTGTATTATATCGTTTATTAATGAACCGGATAAGTGGTTACTCGTTGCCGTGGCGACAGCGTGATGCATTATCGTCTCTTCGGATAATCTCTTACCCTTGTTAATCTCTATCCGACTAATTATCAGATGTGCTTCGTGAATTAAAGGCAATTAATTTGTGAAAAGGAAATTATGTTCCAACATTTTTATGTTAGAAAGGGGTTTCGTTTAATAAATCTAGTCAACAGGATTCTGTAAAATTAATTTCACAGGCCATTCTCACAAAATTATTGGATTATTTAATGCCACAAGCTTTTTACTTAAGATGGATTTTTTTTTTGAACTTTTTTAAGGCTAAACTTGTATTTTTAATGACTAGCCAGTGTGCAGCAGGGGTTTTTTTAAATTTAAATTTTAACAAACTTTCTGGACTGAAAGAGCGTGGCGCTGTTGTAGAAAAAGAAAGTGCTGGGCATCCAGAGCAACACTGTGTCATAAAAATGGCTGTTTTAAGCCTTTCGTGCTTTCAACAGACTTTAATGAGCTGTCTTGCATATTGGTCTATATTGCTGCCACCATTTTTGGTAAAAACTTTCACGCTACGGTCAACTGCTCTTACAAAAACATCCTTTTAAATTTCCAAACAGCTCGAACCTTTTCATATCATAAATCTAAGAGTCCGAACAATTCAAACAATAAAAGGTATAAAACCCAAGGCCACCTGCTTTAATTAAATTTATCAATTAATTACTTTCCGAGTCTTTAATCACCTCTTTAATCACTTTGTGGCTTCTAAAAAAAAAGAAATTATAGCCCAAGCAAGTGTTAAATCGTGAATTTCTCTCAGCTCTTTTTTTTCCTCTCTCTCTCTCCCAACAAACAAAAATTTTCCAGCCGCGTATTTTTTTTTATTTTTTGTTTTTAAATAAAAGAAAAACTCATTCGGAATTTCTCTGAAAATATTTTTAATTTACAAAACCCCGTTAATCTCTGTAAAACTTCCGACCATCCAAGAGTTTTTAATCTTTTTTTTGGAAAAGTTAAAATTTTCTGGGGGAATTTTTTTTCCCCATCTCCCTCTGCTTAAATTTCTCTTCTTTTTTTTTTTATACACGAGGCTTGCCAACTTGGTTTATTCATTTTGTATTCGAATGACCCGAGTTTTTTTTTGTCTCACACCTTCTGCCCTCCCCTTTCCCTTTTTTCTCTTGTTTAGGACAAAGCATACACAGCATTATTATTACTGTGTTTAAAAGTTAACGTATGCGGAGGAATTCATTAAATTATTTTTTTTTTATAATTTTTCTCTCCGGCTCAGTGGCGTGTTGAAAATTTAGCTGTGCCACTGGAAAATTATTTTCCAAGGCGTCATCAGTTTTTAGATTTTAAAAAATATTTAGCACCTCTAGGCTAGATAAATTTTCGGGCTTTAGGCCGTGGTAATTAATCGACCTTAAAGGCCTTGGGCGCCTGCTCGATTCCCCTTAACCCGCCACTGCTCTGGCCCCTTTTTTTAATTTTTTCCGTAAAGATTTTCCTCGCTCAAGGTGTATTTGTTTAGTCGAGGAAAGTATAGCCTTTGATAAAATAATAATTTACTTTACATAATAAGTTGCGACGGGAAGGGTAAAAAAAAGAGGGAGAGGAAAGGAGGTTTCACGAGGAAAAAGCGAGACGTTTGGAAAATGGGGGGAAGTGTACATTAATTGGATTCTCGACGGTAACAAATGAACATCTTAAACTGAGATAAGTTTTTAATGTTGTCTTGATCGTGGCTCCGTTTTCATTGTATTGAATAAAAGAGAGAAAACTTTTCCCTTTTCTCTCTCCAGAGAGGAAAAAATAACGAAAAAGTTTTTCCAGCATCCCTTTCCCCCCTCCCGAAAAATTTCACGAGAGTGTGAATGGGTTTCGGAGCTACCATCCGAAACGTTTCCACGTCTTTTGTTCCGCTTCGCAGACAAAAAGTGGGAAAAGAATAAAATAAAAAAAAAGCGAAAGAAATCAAAAACTGGAAAAATGAAAGCGGTTTTTTTTTTTCATCATTCCTCCCTCTATTTTGCTTCCCTTTGTGCTCAGCTTGTGGGTTTTGTATAGTTCTATCCTGTCAAGCTGTCTGATGAGTAAACCTAACCTGTTTTCATTGTGCGAGGCAATCAGCTTTCATTTACTTGTTGAATTTTTTATTTGCTGATTTCTTTTATTCTTTTTATTGAAAGGAGTTGATGAATTGATTAGGTAAAGAAACAGGCGCCATTAATGCGTGTTAATTTATTTTAAGAGAGTGATAAATATTGTACAAGGGGGCGAGAAGTAGAGACTGGCTGGGGTAAAATTTTTAAGTTCTGCTAGTAGAAGAGATGTTTTTTCTTAATTTAAGGTTTTTGAAGCCAGCAGAAAGTTTTATCTGTTTTAACAGTTGATTTCTTGAGCTTGTGAGAATCTACCAATACAAGAGACCACGTGCTTAGGCAAGGACCATACCCTTCTCAAAATATGATTAAAATTGACTTAAAATAATTTGACGTTTTAGTCATTGGCTATCACAAAAAAAATTTATATATTTCATATATTCATTTTTAATAATATTAATTTTTTTAAATTACTTTAATCACTTTTTGTCACATTTGAGTCCAAGCGACTAACGAAACTAGTGATTAAGCTTGTAATCACTTTTAACCACTTTTCAAGTAAGGAGAAGTTCATTAAAAGCCCCCAAGGGCAATTAAAGATCTACGAAGCCTGCCAAGGCCATTATAGGGTGGCTGAATTTTCCTGAAGCTAATTATAAGCTGCTACGCTCTGTTCCAGCCTAGCCAGAGCCGCTTAGCCTTTTGGGGCTTGGCCTAGAATCTGCTAAAGCTGCCTGAGGACTCGTAACCACCCATAAAATCATTTGAAGGCCGCTTGAGTTTTGCCAAAGCTTCTCCAGGTGGCCAAAAAATTTCTCTCTTTCCCTCCTGCCTCCTACTTCCACCATCATGGCCAATCCGACACTCAACAGGGGAAAGTTTTAAATCCTTCATAAAAAAATTTCTACTTTAATGTAATTTTTTACGAGATTTTTCTGTTTTTTTTACATAAAAAAAGTTAGTAAATGCCTCTTATCGCGATAAGTAAATTTTTTATTAATTAATGGGGCTGAATGAATTTTACGATGCTGTTTGACTCGAGTCTAATGGCAACTTTGCTGGCATTCTGGTTTTTTATTATTATATTTTTTTTATGGGACGAGGAAAATGCGTTATGAGACTCTCAAACGGCATTACTATCAATTTACGTTCGGTATACGCGGCTCATAATTTTCTTTTTTCCTGCCGTAATGCGGTATTTCCTCTTGGTAAGTTGTTTTACCGTTTAATTCAGTTACAAGCTTGCAGGGAAAAAAAACCGGCAGATTAATCGTTTAAAAAAATAAAATACTGCTGGCGCTTTTGTGTTGCAGTAATAAAAAGGAATAAAAAATTCACGGTCTGACTCCGAAAGGAACAAAAAAAAAAAGTGAAAGAAAAAAAACTCCCGTGATAATTACTTTCTTGGAAAAAAAACATTTTCATATTTTAATTATTATTTAATGAACGGAGCTCATTTCTGCTTTTTCCCCTCCCTCCTTTTTTTCTCTCTCTCTTGTTTTTTAACTAGAAAATGCATGCCTGGCAAATTGGTCGCTTTGGAGTATTTTATTTTTCATCTCTTATTAAAAACGAGTTAATGATTATTTTTTGTTTTTTTTTCAGATTTCCAGCGTCGGATCTCCTGTTTCGAAACAGCAATCCGTGGTAAGCGGTGGGCCTATGGTAACGACGGCGAGTACTGTGGTTACGACGAGCACTACGACGAGTCATCGTGATATCGTTACGACTCCTGTTGTTGGTAGAAGCCATTCCCCAAGAGGGCATAGCCCTAGTAGAGAACGTGATAGTTACAGGTGGGTTGAAGAAGAAAAGAGTGAAAAATGATGGCACGATGGTCAAAAGCTCTAAAATGGATTCTTAAGGAGGAAAAAAATTTTTTACAATGATTTTAGGTCACTTTTTTAAAAATTCGCAAAGGAGCTCTAATTGTTGTTCAAATAATGGTTTCTTGGATGACGCTAGTGTTGTTTTGGTTTATAAAATAGTCGTGGAAGAGTGTTAATGATATTAATATGGCTTATGGGAGTGAAACTTTATTTTTTGAAGTATTTTTTTTTGTATTTTCAAACTTAAATCAAGCTCTTTGTTGTCCATAGACTAAATTTGGTTCTTTTCACAACTTTTTATGAAATTAAAATAACACTGTGGACATCCATCCACTAATTTCTCAACCAAACCACAAATAATAGACCTCAAACTCTTATGTTCACTGCAAATGAGCTCCTGAGCTTATTTTCACAACAGTAAAACTCCGAGCTTATTTTATACAGTAGAAAATCCCTGAATTTTTATTTGAAAAATAATTCTTATATTATTTTCACAACATATAATCCTCCAAATTATTTATTTTTAAGTAGTCTTCATTTAACTAACTCTTTATTTTGTATTTTTCAGTAGTAACGTTAGCAGCTTGAGTAGAGGAAGCGTGACACCGGTAAGCGGAGCCCCGACTGCATCTCCCTTCAGTTCGGCCCCATCATCTAGTCTGCCTAACCCTTCACCATTCGCAAAGAATCCGGTATGGGTAAGCACTCCCGGTCCGGGGCCAACGAGACCTTCGTTACATCCTCCGAGTTTTCCGCCTCCGATGTTTGCGCCTCCATTGCCTCCCCCGTCTGGTCCACCGGGCCCCGCACCATTTTCAGCAGAATCTCTATTCCAGTCAAGTAAGTTGTTTTCCTCTTTCAATTATTTGAAAATTTCAAAGTTTTAATTTTTTTTAAATATTTTTTGTAGATCAAGCTGATCTTCTCCGGCGAGAATTAGACAATCGGTTCTTAGCATCACAGGAAAGATCACTCGGCGTCTCACCAGCGTTCTTACGAACCGAAATGCATCATCATCAGCATCAGCATACTCACGTACATCAACATCAAGCTCCTTCCTTATTCCCTCCTCCTTTGTTTAAGGACATACCGAAATTAGGAGGAGTGGATTCGCCGTTTTACAGAGGAAATTTGGGGCTTGCGAGTTATCCAGGTTTCTCACCTGGATTATTAGGACCTGGTCTTCCTTCGACACCTTTCGCACCTCCTTCGCATTTGCCAACCTTTACACCGAAGGTATTTATTTAAAAAAAACAAACAAACAAACAACTCACTTCATTTCATTCGCAAAATGGCAATCTAAAAATTTAATTGACCGATTTTTAACGACTCGATCGCAATATTGATAATATTTAATTAATCTTTGAAGACAAATTAAATTCTTGGGCGCAGTTAAAAAAAAAATTTAATTGATTGCCGTTTAGCGAATTAAAGGGAAAATAAAAATTCATTTAAATTTTTTTTTGTTTGTTCTCCTCCGGGTTTAATCGATCGTATAAAATTAACATTCCTTTTGATTATTTTTCATGTTTTCATAAACTAAAAAAAATTTTTTATCGCTTTTTATTTTTTTTTAAAAAGTCCCCGCTTACCCAAAGCTTAGCTCGTTATGTTTAATCCCTTTTTAAGAGAAAGGCTTAACGCGGGCCTTTTTCTTAGCTCCTTTGCTTTTATGTTTTATTTTTTTGCTTATGTGTTTTTGTTTTATTTTCGTTTTCAGCAAGTTGGCGATGCTTCTAAACCCAGAATCGTGGTACGTTTCACGCATGTTATATTTTTTGTTTGGCTTTTTTCCCTTTAAAGAAAAAAAATCATTTCATTTTCATTCATTTTAAATTTAGAACTAAAATAAGAATTAAGTTAGATAAAGGCGAGCAAATGGCTCTGGCAAATATTTAAAAATCAACATAGTTTTTTTAAAAAATGGCTGTATGGCGCTGGGGTCGCTTTAATTTTCATTGTGGCCACTAAGTTTTAATTTGTAAGATTTAGCACTTTGGCTTTAGGGCAGTGCAGCCCTCTATTGATTTCATGAACTAAAGTGATACTAGCGCTCTCGTTAATTTGAATTCTTGTGAGCACCAGTGTTGTTTTTGACTTTCACTATTTGAAAAAGGATTTCACTTAATTTAAGAAACTATTTGGGCTGCTTAGTTCTGAATTTAATAATAATTTTTTTTTTCATTCATTGCAGAAGAGCGGCAAGTGGAACGCGATGCACGTTAGAGTGGCTTGGGAAATTTATCACCATCAACAAAAACAGACTGCAGAAGGGAAACCCGGTATGGGTGCACCGGGGGCTAAAGACCCTTTGCTTAGGCCTCCTGGACATTTATTTCCTCCGCCTCCTGGGCCGAGGCATGACCTGGGCGGTTATCCGCCTGGTTTCTTACCTCCTCCTCATATCGGTAATTTTTTAAAATTATTTTTAGTGTTTTTTTTTGGATGATGTAGTCATTAATTGTTGATTTTTTTTTGTTGAAGGTTCGACAGTGTCCCCGTTCGGACGTTATCCGCCGGTTGGAGGTTTCGGTACGCCTCCATCGAGTTTTCCTAGTATGGGAGGGTTTCCTTCTAGGGATATTCCTTCTTTGGGTTCGTTACCTACGGTCCACGATCCTTGGAGGTAAGCTAAAAATTACAGAAGTATAATTTAAAAATTTGGCAACTTGTAAATTAATTATTTCTTTAATTTTTTTTAGATTACGGGGGCCTGGTGGTTTTCCTGTAGGGCCTTCGCCTTGGACGTTGAAGCCTGAACCGACAGCTATGGATAGAAGAGAAATAGAAGAAAGGGAAAGAGAACGAGAGCGTGAAAGAGAAAGAGAGAAAGAAAGATTGAGAAGAGAAAGAGAAGAAAGGTATTAATTGATTCCAAGCTGGAAACTAGCAACCTTAAAAAACCTTGAGAAGTGAAATTTTAAGCCGAAATTTCTTAATTTTAAAAATTACAGCCGCAAGATTGGATCAGCCATTTTGATTTTTTTCAAAGTCTAGAAGCAAATTTTTACAGTCAAAATTCCCAAAATTTTGATTTTTGACCAACTTGAATTTAAATTCCACTAAGCGAGTGGATGAGATAAAGCAGAACATTTTTTATCGATTTAAAAAAAGTGTTAAAAATCTAAATTTTTAATATTTTTAAAATTTCTGAGGAGAGTTGTTGCCTAAAAAATGATTTTACTTCTTGGCCATGGCTACCAGAGAAAAGTTTTTGATTTCTGGCCGGTTGAAATATTTTCATTATTGCTCTTGCATTATTTAATAAAAATTCAATTTTTTTTAGGGAAAGAGATCGGGAAAGGAGAGAACGTGAAGAAAAACGGAAACTAGAAGCTGAAAGAGAAAGAAGAGAAAAAGAAAGAAGGGAAATGGAAAGGAGAGAATTAGAAAGATTAAGTAAAGTTAGAGAAAGATCTCCAATTAGAAATGGAGAAGTTAAAGAAGAACCAAGGCCAGGTAACTAATTTAGAAAAAATGAACAAAAATATTCCAAAAAAAAATATTTTTTACAACAAAAATTTATTTTTACAGTGAAAGAAGAAGACGTAGTCATGCTAAGTCGGACAGGACCCGGAGGGCCTTACCCACCTCACCCTTATAGCCTGGGAAGGCACCCAGGAATGAGGCCACCTCCACTAGCTCCGCATTTTGCACCTCCCGCATGGCCTCCACCTCCCGGAGGAGATCCATACGCATATCGGTATGATCCCTTTGACACATTATTCACTAGCGGCCTTGGCAGTTTCTCAAAGTAAAAAAAAACTCACCGTTGGTACTCTTCAGATTGCATCTCACACGTGGGATAAAATTCTCAGGAGTCCGACACACGCCCTTTGAATTTTTTTTTAATTTTTGAAACATTTTTCACAGTTTGGATCCGCTACTAAGGTACAATCCACTAGTACCGTATCGAACCGAAGAAGACGAGCAAAGAGCGAAACTTTACGGCGTTGGAGGATATTTACCTCCACCGTCTCACCATCCGCCCTCATCTCCTGCTCTTCTCAAGAAGGAAGAATCGCAATCTCGATGACCTAGCACCTAAACGGAGGGATTACCCTTTTAATTAAATAAATAAACGTAAACAGTGTGATTAGGAAAAATGAAAATGAATTTTTTATACCCATGGAAAGTTCCGTTGTTATTAAATTCTTTTTTTTTAAAATTAATAATTAAAAAATATGCAGAGATGAGGTTTTTGTAATTAATAATTTGTTAATTTGATTTTGTATAAAATTTTTTTTTATTTTCATTTTGTTGAAGATAAAATTTTTTTTTTGTCTTTTTTTATGAAACCCGTGATTTTTTTAAATGTATAAGTTAAGAGTAGACGGTTAAGGAATGTAAATAGTGAGGATTAGGTCATGGGTATAAAAAGTTGGTTGGCGTAACATGTTTTTCAGAGACAAAATGCATATTTAAAGAGTTTAGTACAAATTGTCAAACATCACAGTAGTTTTGGTTCTGAAAAAGATTTTTTATTTAAAATTTTACCAAAAAATATTTTCTTAGAAGGATTTATTTTATTTTAATGAATATTTTTTTACAGAGTTACTTAAGATAATTAGTTTTCAGATTTTTATTCTTCTATTTATTTTTTTAAATTGAGGCCGCATTGGATTTTTAAAAGAAAAATAAAACGAATTTTGGAGTTAGATTGAAAGTGAATAGAAGAGATTAGAAAATATATATGAGCTAAAATTTGCTTTATTTTGATCCAAAACGGAAAAAATTGCTAAAATTTGAGTCTAATTCACAAAAATTGGATTTTATGTTGAATACAAAATTTCAAAATTTAAATTTTCAAAAAGTTACTTGTTATTTTAATCACATTGTTATTATCTTACTTTGAATTGAAATGTTTTGAAAAAAATTCAGGAAAAAGAGTTTGGAAAATAATTTTTAGGCATTATCATTTTGATTTGAGCTAAAAAAAATAATTTTATCATTCTTAAGCCTTAAGCCTCAAGGCCTTAAGCCAAAATACTTTATAGTTAAAACTTTTGGATCAACTTTAGAATTTGCTCATAGTTGAACTTTTTTTTGATTTCTCAAGCCACCAATATTTTTAAATGCAATTTTAAATAAATCACCGTCTTTTTTATTTTTTAACATCGCTCTGAAAACCTTTAAATATCATGTTCACACTGTTTACGATCAGCTTTATTTAAGAAAAAAAATAGAAATAAAAAAAATTTAAAAAAACAAACGAAGTTTAAAACCCTAGGAGAGTGATTGAAACGAAATAAAAAACGCACTCGAATTTTGTATAAAGAAAAAAAAATTAATTATATAATAAATAAAAATTTCGCTGTACAAATTGTAAATTTCGTCTATGTAGACTGGTAGGTAGCCTTGTAGTTTTTTAAATATTTCGAATATTTTTTTTTTCGTATTTCGTTTCAAAAAAGTATTTTTCTCAAATATCACTCTCCGTTGAGGTTCTTCGTTTTTATAATTTTTTCGAGAGGTAGATAATTTTTAAAAAAGTAAAAATTCGCGGATGTTTAGTCGTTTTTTAAAAGCCGAATGCTTTTTAGTTCCCCCACACACACTCACACGACGAATCCGCATTTTATAAAAATGGCTAGAAATTAGAAATATCAGAAATTCGTTAATTAATTGGTCGATCGCTTTTTCCAGTTAGCGATTTGACTTTTTTTGTTTTAATTTTAAAACGCTTATTTTCCTATCAAAAAAACATCACAAACGGATCTCAACTTTTATTTTTTTTAAAAAAAATTAATAAACCTGCTTTCAAATTTTTATAGTGCCTAAGTTAGGAGTCTAAATTGGAAAAAAAAATGATTTACTTGTTAATGTATAAAAAAAATTATACTTGGGGCAGGTTGTAAAATTGTTCCTTCTTAAACTAAAAAAATTTGATATTAGTTTTATACGAAGCATCACGTTGCGATCCTAAACCGTCAATTTTTTAAATGCAATAATGGAATAGCGTTTGAAAAAGTAAATGAAACAAAAAAAAAAATTAGGACGAATTCTGTAGTTTTTTCAAATTTTAAAAAAATGCAGATCGAGATACTCGAACATTTTTAAATTGCACCGCCCTTTGGATTTAGTCTGAACAGATCTCCTTTTTAATAATTTACCCCTTTTCCCTTTTTAAGAAGAGTATCTTGAATGTAAAATACCCGATATACAATTGATGTACAGAGCCGCCCGGAGGATGAAATGAAAAGAAACTGGACCCCGGGCGATCTCTTAGTGCTTTTGTGCTTGATATAGCCCGCGCGTCCTCTCAATGTCTAAATTAATTAATAATAAAAAATATGAAAAAAAAAGTGAAAAAAAAGCTTTTCAAACTCATAAGTATGGATGTTGTATTTGTACGATTTAATTTTTAGCGTGTTCAATATTGTAACGATTATTTATTTTATTTTATAGAGACTTAAACAAATTATAATAAACAATAGTTAAATGGAAAAATGAGATTTGGTTTTTTTATTTTTTTTGGAAAAATAAATTTGTGCTGGATTGGTCTGGAATGTCGAATTCCGTTGACATTTTCAGTGCAAGAACTTTCCTAATGGTTCATTTTAAGAGTAAATTTCTTCGTTGGTTTTCTAGCATTTGTTCCAGATGTGAACATCTTTCTAAAGCAGCTCGATGTTGATCTCTTAATACTTCGATTGCTTCTTCTTTCTTACTTACAGTCATTTTTACCCTAAAAATAAAGTTTTGAATTATAATTCTACAAAATTTTTATGGAAATAACAATCAAATTTTCCCGTACCTATTATAAACTTGATTTAATTCCTTTTGAGCTTCCGCTTTAGCTTGCAATGCCAATTGATCTCGTCTTGCAAGTTCTAATACATGACTAGTTTTCAAAGCAGCCATTTCATTTTTTAGAGATTCAATTTCTCTTCCAGATTCTACTAATTGATTTTCAAATTCTCTGCGAATAATTTCTCGCAGGTCTGAACGTTCTGCTGCCATCTCTTCACACAGCTAATCAAGAAAAAATGATTATTTTGTAAAAACTTTTTAAAAACATGTTTAAGATATCACTTACTTTCTTCAGCTGCACCATCTCTGTTTGTAAATGCCTTATTTGTGATTTTAATTCAACAAGTTGATCATCTTTCTCTACGAGTTGTGTTTTCGCTTCTGATAATTTGGCCTTAAGAGATGCTTCACTTGATTCAACTTCTTTTAATTCACCTTCTAATTTTTCACGTAGTCTCCTCAGTTTATTCTCAGCTGCTTGATTTAATTCCAGTCTTGCCTATAAGAAAAAAAATGATTTAAATTTGAATTTGAAATAGGGCGGTTCATTGCCATACAAAGTGTTTGCATTGTTGCATCCAAAAATAATGACAAAGTTAGTGAAATTTTCCAATGTTTTTAGAGTGATTATGTTTGTTTTAATTCTTTGAAAATTACCTGAGTTGCTTCACTTTCCAAACGTTCAATAACCAGTTCAATATCCCTGTCACGTTCTCTTTTATATTGATGATGTAATTCAGCTTCCCTCTCAAGAAATTTTGTCGTCTGGTGCTTTTTGTAATTGTTCATCCATGCTTCCTTTTCTATTTCTAGCGTATCCTTCAAGCTTTTCAGCTCATTCTATTTAAATAAATAAAAAATAATTATGTTAAAATCAGTGCATATTTTTAATTTTTTGTTTGAAAAAAGGCCCCGAGAATGTGTTTATAAAGATGGCAGCACAGTAGTAACGGGAGCAGCGTTATTAGTAGTTCATAAAATGACCGCCAGAGTTGAGGCCATCGATCCAGGTGTGAGGTGCATCAGTTCGGTTAACGGTTTTAAAAAATGCAATATTCAATAGTAATTTGTGAAAATTAACGCGTTCGGGGTAATAATCAGTTAGTTTGTGATTAAATTGAGTGAATGTCATATAGTTTTGCCATGGGGAGAGAGTTGTTTAAGCTGTATAATGTTAATAAAAGGTGCAGATTCTGTGATGGCGGGCAACCAGTTACAAGGTCAAAGAAATCCGCTATTCAGATGCATTATTTGCTTTAAAATCAGTTTTATTTACCAAGTTATTAGTTCGGGCTTTAAAAATATTTCTGTTAGCTAAAAATTAGTTTTATTTATGGGGGGGAAAGTCAACATGAAGAGGTGAAAAATGTGCTTGTGTTCGTGTTACGTGGAAGTCAATAAAATGGCCGCCGATTTATTTTAAGCCCGCCATTTCTTGGTTCGAGTATATTTTTTTTTTATTAAAGTCCGTTTATTCGATTACATTTTTTGATCGAGAGTGTTATGAATGTCAAAGTTAGTTAATTAATCGAGTATAGTGATGATGGAAAAGTGAAATAAGTAGAAAAATGTGAAAGTTGTGATAATGATGACGTGTCTGATCCTGTCTCGTTTCCTGAGAATCGTCACTGGTAAGTTTCCATTTTTTAAATATTAAATAGGCCTTTTCACAGACTAGAGAGCTGTTTGTTTTTCATGTCTAGACCTGTTGAGTCAATGAAATGCCATTTAAATCTTGAAATCCCTTGAACTTTTTACATGTCTTGTTATTGGTTTTCTTTTTATTTGTGTGAAATTGTATGGGGAAAAGCTACTCACAGGAAATCATGAAGCCAATTGGGTAAAATTTTTAATTTGTACATTGATTGTCATGGCATACTCGTTAATAATTATTCAATATGAATCAGTGTTAAACTATTGACCGAGCAGCAAACAATCTCGGTTATTTTTACTGGACAGTTAAAATCACATGCTATCATCACTGTATTTAGTGCTTGTTACAATCAAAAGCGGTTTAAATGTGAAGAGTCCCAAAACAAGTAAGTAGTTTTAATCTGAGCTGAGTTTTGTAAGCAAATTTAATCGCAGCATTTTTGAAAACATTTGAAAATTTTAGGTTAGTGAATTGAAAAGATGTAATAAGGAGATTCCAGTTATATGTTAAACTAGCTATCATGAACATTCTTCACTGGGGATTTTCAAACATTAACAAGTGCATATGTTTTAATACAAGAAATTTGAATTCTAAGATGAGATAATACTTTTACATAAATGGAGTTAATGGAAAGAGGATATTTAAGCAATCGTAAGTATCTGTGTGCAAAGCTACTGTAGTGATAAAATGTAATGTTAATCAAACCTGATGCCGTCTTTGAGCTGCATCCATTTTTTCCTGAAACTCTTGAATCATTCTTTGTGCTTCTCGTTCCCTCTCCCTCTCAAATGCTCTTTTCGATTCCATCAGTGAATCCTGCAGCTGAGCTTCATGCAATGCTAGCCTTTCTTTTTCCCTTCTTACTTCATCCCTTAACCTTTTAGCTTGGTGCTGCATATTATTTTGTTCCTCTTCCATTTGTTTTTCTAACCTACAAAAAATTTTATTTTTCACATCGTGACTTTTTTTTTAAAAAAAAATGGTAACTCACTTTGCTCTTAGTGCTGCACATTCTCGCTGTATAGCTTCTTCCTTATCTTTAGCCAATTCTGCTCGTAGCTGATCTAATAATTCAGTAGTTCGGCGTGTTGCTCTTAACTCTACAGCTTCTAGTTCTGCTCTGTGTAAATTTCTTAGTTCTGTCATTTCTTGTTGCTGGCGAGCTGCCATCCTAGCTAATTCAGGTTCCAACCCTTTTACAGTCATTTCCTGTAATAGTCACAAAAATAATTTAAGCTTGATTTTTATTGGAATTAATTTTTTAAAGTGCGAGACTCCTACCTTAATTTTTTGAGTTTTAGTGTCAATCCATTTTTCCCGTTTTAGTTTTTCAGCAGCTGCCTGAGTTTCTTTAACTCTTTGAATTTCAATCGCGTGTCTTTCCTCAACAGCTTTTAAATTTCTCTGGTATCTCTCTTCACTTGATTTAAGGTCTTCAACTAAGTTAGAGACTTTTTCATTAAGAGTTTTTTTCTCATTTAAAAGCTGTAGGAAAAAAAAGTAGTAAGATTGTTGAATCGCATAATTAAAGCCCTTAAAAATAATAAGGCCAGACGACTTAGAGGCTGTAAGTGCTTAATAGAGATCACTGTTAGACCTTACAGTTCTTAGCAGCCTCATAGCCTGATTAAGGACTGTTTAACTCTACAATACCAGTTTTATAAATTTTTGATGCCGCTGTAGAGCAGCTTCTGCATCAGTGTTAGCCTTGCACAAAGCATCTTGATGCTCTAACCTGTCAGCCTTCGCCTGTTCTTTCATCTCAGCTATCGTCTGCTGCAAGAGCTTGATTCCACTGCTCTGGTCTTCGATTTGAAGTCTCAGGGAAAGCACTTCATGTGCTAATTCAACCGTATTCTTGTTCAGCAATTCTTCTAACCTTAAAAAAATAGCTACTAGAAAGGATTTTTTTGCAGGGATAATGAAATTATAATTAAACACATACCTAGGCACGGAAGAAAAATTTAAAAAACTGGATCTAGTAGACGTTTTAACGTTATCATAATTTGTTTGGGCAGTGTCTATTGCTTGCTCTGAACATCTCTCAACTTCATCCAAGTAGGAGTATATGTCTTTTAATTGTTCATCCTTTTTATCAAAAATCGTCGGCGTCTCATCTTTTTCGGCGTCAAGTTTTACAGTATCTACATCTAACACTAAGAAAGAAATTTTAAAATTAATAATTGAACTAGAAGAAATTAGCCCTAGCTTAGCTAGAGATTACAGTATCAGGCTAAAAGTCTTTAAGATCATTTTTAAAAGCAAGAATTTTTTTAGAGAATTTTTCAGGATCTTTTCTGTGCAAGAAATTTCCTTTGGCCAATTTTTGTTTCAGTATTTGATCTTGATAAGAAATCTTTTTTATGAGATTATGGTTACCATGCCAAGTCTAGATTTAAAAGTGGCTCCAACTAAGTTCTCTACTAGAGAATGAAGCTGAATCAAGACCAGCACCAGCAAAGACTGAAGAACTTCCACCTTTATACTTACAAGACTCTGCTTCTTCTTGCTCCAAAACATGCAAAATACTGACAATATCCTCATAAGTTGAATCCCTCGGAGTCGCGTCACCCTGAACAGCTTTATCCGACTTCTCAATCCTTTCTTCACTAATCTCATACTTCCTATCATTTTGGCAACATGAAAACGGGCAATTCTGCGCACAAATAACTTCCTCCGATTTCTCATCAGTTAAATCTATCAAAATCGGAGTTTTCCTCGGCGAACTTTTATTTCTCTCCTGATCCCTTTCCGCGTCTTGTCTCTGATAATGACAAATATCAGATTTACCACTTTGATCCTCGTATCCTGAAAAAATTTCAAATTGCATCTTCGGACTGGACTTTAATTCACTTTCTCTATTTTGGCAAAAACAATCCGAGTGTTTTTCTGGGATTTGAAAATCATCTTTGAATTCAATGGCTGTTCTTTGCGTCTCTCCATACTCATTCTCAGACTTTCTACCATAATCAAGATTAGGCAAACTTTGGCTGCTAATTTCCTCTGATAACTTTTTACTCTTCTCGTTTCTTCTTTGAAAATGAAAATCGATTAAATCATCTTCACTTTCCGAATCTGATAATTTTTGAAATGGGATGTCATTGTTCTGT
Source organism: Liposcelis brunnea (assembly GCA_023512825.1). Lineage (NCBI taxonomy): Eukaryota > Metazoa > Arthropoda > Insecta > Psocodea > Liposcelididae > Liposcelis > Liposcelis brunnea. The sequence goes on along the minus strand of CM042065.1, from coordinate 15,589,355 downwards.
TCTGTGAAGCGTACAGTTTTCTCGTCGATTTTTTCATCTCTGCCGGAATGTGGAAACCATCTTTGAAATTTCATGTCGATTATTTCATCGTTGTCCTTCTCTTTTTCATTGACTTCATCTTTTGGCACGATTTTGACTTTCATAGGAGAAGTTTTTATAATTCCCTTGTTTAAGTCTTGAAGACATATTGTGCTTTCGGTTCGACTTGATCCTTGAGATTTTGTTAAGTCTGAATCGGTGTCTTTAGATTCGGTGGGAGCGATTGTTTTGTTTAAGGAGTTTTGTTCTTTTTCATCGACGGATTGTTCATCGGAATTTGCCTGAGCCATTTCTTGGATTCGTTTGCCTAAACTTTTTTCGGATTGGCTTGTTTCGGATCCGTTGGAGCTTGTTTCGCTGAATTCGCTGTTCCATGGTTCGCCTAGGAGGCTTCGGAGTAATCGAGACGAGGAGACGGTGTAGCTAGAGCGTAAGTTGGAAACTTTTTCTGGAAAATAAAGAAAATTGATGTTGGTGATAAAGCTAGTTGGAAAAATGGCTGCTAGGGTAGCAAGAAGGAACATTATTATTGTATAAATCTGATTGCTACGTGACTGCAGCGACACTATAAGCAGTCTCGAACGTCTCCTTTGCAGGTTTTGTGACAAGTTGGGACAAGCATGAGCTGAGCGCAAGGAGCACACAATAATTTTTCAGTAGGCCGTAGGATCTAAATTTCAGGGGTCGAAGTAGGTCCCTAAGGGTCCCTAAAAGTCCCAAATTCCCAAGCAGGTCCTTAAAAGTCCGTAAGTGAGATAAAGGTCCCTAAATGTCTGAAAAAGTCGGAAAAAGTCCCTAAAAATTAAAACATTAGGCTTTTTTTTGCTAAAATCCAGTAATTTCTTCAAAAAGCTTAACATCGTTTTTAAAAGATTGTATTTTTCAAAACCAAAAAGAAGAAAGGTTAAAAAAAGTTGCTGCAGAAAAAAAATCTCTTGAAGAAGATGAGAAAAAGTTGAAAGAATTAAGGAAAGAAGAAGCTGAACTGAAAAGGATTTTTGAATCTTTACAGGAAAAAGCAGATTTAAAATTAAAACAAGGATTGGGGAAAAAATCTTTTGATGTGTTGCACGAAGCTGAGGCATTATTAGAGGGCTCTAGAAAAGCCATGAAAACATATGAAGAAAAAAAATTGGAAGGGATAAAATGCAAAAAATAATTGAGCAGAGAAAAGACAAAATAATTAAAAATACTTTTTCAGAGAAAAGAAAGCTAAATGTTATTGATTAATTTTTTTTGTTTTATAATTTTTATTTCTATTTATGATTTGAAGCAGGTTCCTAAACTTTGAGTTGGGTCCTTAACTTTCAAAATTCTAGTCCCTAAAGTCCCTAAGTTTGACCTCTTAAGGGACTTCGACCCCTGAAATTTTCCTATTTGTCTCTTGATTGCCCCAAGGAGAGTTTGAGTACTTCCGCGGAGCTTGAGACTGTCTTCTTAGAGTGCCTCCCCGCTACGGGAATTGGCGACCATCATGGCTGGAGAGCTTATTCCGCCGTGCAAGAGACTCAAGCCGAATCGACTGTCTTGGGTCTTGCACAGCAAACCTTTGGACATGATGGCTATACTAGGGAGATTAATGCGGTGGCTTTAACCTTCCGCATCGCACCACAGGAGCCATACCGTCTTCAGCCTTAAGCCAGTACTGGTAGGACTGCTGCCGCCTTTTAGAACCCTTACCAGATTACTAATTCCCGGGTCAGAAGGAATCTGGAGCTCGCCAAGGGCGCAGGTGCGCCAAACCTGAAACAGGACCGTCAATGTTCCCACCGACGTTTCGAGACCGTCTTAAAAAAGCTTAAGAGAGCATGGGACCTCAAAGGAGAATTCCATGCTCCGAAAGTAGTAGCAGACTCAGCATTGAGGTAAACCAGCCAAACAATAGCCAAAGACTTTGGGGACTCGGGCGACGTTGATTCTAAGCCATGCAAATCGTCAGTCTTAAATATTTTCTGTTAACTAAAAATCTTTCCTGATTAGATTCTCAACAATAGTTATTATATTTGCGTCGAAATTTTTTTGTTTCGCAATATTCTTTTGTGATTTAACGATAAAATCAAAATAATTTGTCTAAGGTCGTTTTTGTTCACCGTAACATATAAATACAGCACAAAGTTCAAACTATTTTAATAAATCAAAATGAAGTGCTTAATATTTTTAATTAATGCCTTGCAATTGTTACTTTTTGTGGCTTCTGCAGAAGGCCTTAAATCTTCATACAAGGTAAGACAAGCAAGATAACCAATAAAAATCTATTAAGAAAATTAATCGTTACTATTTCTTTTTGCAGAATTTGTTAAAACCTCAAACTATTCTAACTCAATCAACTGAAGTTGCTGCTTTGGGACGAGTAGCCGATTTAGGAGATCTCTACGATGCTAGAAGTGATAATTTTATTGAAATATCTCTCTACACTTCTGATTTGTCTGGTGATGCAATTCATTCCGTTGATAACGCTTATTCAGATATAGATTATGTTAGGGCTGAATCATTTTCTGAAAAAACGGAAAAATTGGGTGTTTCTGGTTCGTTGTCCGTTAGTTTTTTGTGTGGGATGGTCAGCGGTTCTGGTTCTGCAAAATATTTAAACGAAGACAAGAAAAGCGCGAAGAGTGCCAAGACATCATTAGTCTACAGCATCAGAACAGTCAGGGAGGATCTTAAAATTTTTTCTAAAACATCAAGAAACCTGATTGACCCGTTTCTTTTGGAAAATATTGACGCAACGCACGTAGTTGTTGGAATAGAATGGGGTGCCAATGTTGTGTTATCACTCGAAGAAACAAATACCGATTCATCGAATATTGAAGAGATACAAGGAGAATTAAAAGCTGCTTTGGATATAGCAGTGTTATCAGTTTCCGGTTCTGCTGATGTGGATTTTGGCAATTCGAATGTGGAGAAAAGCAGCACGTTTAGTCTTCATCTTTTCGGGGATATTATTCCTAACACTGTTCCTCAAACCATCAACGAGTCGGTCATCTTCATAAGAAACATCCCTGATCTTATAAAAAATGAGAATAATGGCAAAGGAAAAATAATGAAATATATTTTAATGCCACTTCCAACTGTTCAGAAAGTTGTACAACCGAATATTAGTTCAAGTAGTATCGTGAAAGATATAGATCAAGAGCTAATCGATCAATTTATGCAAATTTTTCAAGAAATGAAAGATTCTGAGCTGGAAATAAATGACGTGTACAGTTCGTTTAGTAAATGGAAACTTATGATTCCTGAAAGCGAATTTGAAATGATTTCGGAAGTGAAATCTAAATTCGAAGCATTCACCAATGATTTGAAAGCGCAGTTTGCTAATTCAGTAGCTCAGTTTCGGAATGACGATCTCGACGAGGATGCATTGATTTCTCTAATGACTTCTTACAAAAACAGCAATTGGACTTATGAGAACGTGAACAAATTTTTAGATGATGTGGCAGTAACAATGGAAAAAGTAAGATTGATGAATTTGTTTCAATCATTCAATGCGAAATTCATTGATCGCAGATTTAATAAAAATCAGATTTTAAGTAATAATTACGAAGAAGAATTAAGAATAATCTCTATGGATTTGAGTATGGATATCTCATCACCATACATTCGCGATATTGTGAGATTGCTGAAAGCGGAATCAGGGAAAGAATCTGGGGCAATAAAATATTACATTCAAGAAACTTCTATAGCAATCCCTGAAGTAAAAGTTTATTTAGAAGGAATAGAGGTAAATTCATTCCCTGTTGATAAAAAAGAATATATATTATTAAAAGATCAGAAAGGGAAAGTAACCGTTATCGATGCAAAATCATATGAGCAAATTATTTCTTATGATTTACCAGGAACATTACAAACCATTGCAGCCGTTGTTGGTGATAAATTTTACAATATAAATTTAAGGCGAGGAATAATAACGAGTACTTCACTTGAGAAAATCATGTCTCCGTCCGATATAAATTGGGCTCAGGTAGGTTCGTTTCCTGCTGAAAATTGGTGGGTCTCGAACGGTGCTGTCATTAACGGTACTTTTATCTACTTTGTCACTTGCCACGGAGTTCTTTATTCATTCGACACAGTATTAAAAACCGTAACGAAAGCAGGAAATGTGGTCGATGAATGGGGTGCCTATGCATCTTTGATTGTAGTTGATAATATTCTTTACATTCATAAACATTCGCATTTTTATTCGTTCGACGGGGCTAGTGTCAAAGAAATTTCTACATCAGAAACAAGATATTATTCTGGATTGTTTCAATTTGGAAGTCTTATTTGCCGAGTTGGCGGCAATGGTACGGATGTTGGCCTAAAACCCGACCTTGTTTCTTGTTATAATCCTGGCGACGGAAAATGGATCACTGCTGGCTATGTTAACGAATATAGACGGTATCCTGGAATCACCACAACGGAATTAGGAACTTATATATTTGGTGGATTACCTCACCACGCTGTAGGCGATGATGGTAATTGGCTTGATTCAGTGGAAGTGTTTAACCCAGAGACTAAAATTTGGAGCTTTGTACCAAGTCCTTTAACCGTTGAATCCGAATTTATTCAGGCTGTAAAATTTTATTACAAACCTATCACATTAATAGGTTTATAGGAAGCACTTTAGTAAAATAATTTTGATGTATCCTTTACTACCTTTGGGTCGGAAAAAGTTTAGCGACTTATTACTGCTTTACCTGCCAGCTTTTCATCGTCCAAATCATCCTCAAGCCTCCCAACTGATAACGTCGAAAACCTCGGTTTCAAATTATCATTATCAGCAGACATAGGCCTTTTCCAATTTGACTTAAACTCCAAAAAACTTTCATACGACGGAAGCGCAGAACTCGGCCTTGATTTTCTATGCCCAGGTGACTTAATATTTATCTGAGTTCTCGATACTAAATTAACCTTAAATTAATAAAAACGAAATCAATAAAACATTTCCAATTACTCATCCAATCCACCAACCCAAAACAAACATGCATCATGTAAATTCTTTAAAATATTCAATTAAAAAATAATGATTTACCTGAGATCCAGTTAATTTTAATTGCCCATCTGAAGCTACGACCCTTACGGGTGATATTTGCCTCTTATTACTTATATTTAAACTCCTAGTCAGACTTTTATCCATTATTATGAGTTAATAACTTTACCATAATAGTTTACGTTTTAAACGGTTGCCTAGCAACAGTGATGCGGGAAAATGGGAGGGTGGCCGCCTTGCAACACGTCATTAAATGGCGCGTAAAGTTCAAGTTTAAAAAGGGGTTCGGATTAAATTATTAATTATTAATATAGATACATGTTTTATTTAATTATTAAATAGAAAATATTGACTCTAATGACTAATTAATTGACGGAGTACTTTTAAAGAATTATTTAGATTTTTCCCCTAACTTTTTGGAAATTAGCTTTTTAAGTTGCTCATTGCAACTTAAGCGCCGAAATTTTCAAAGTGGCGACAGAATAGTAAATCGGGGCGACATCTTTCATCCTTGTGTATCTTATGACACAAAAATTTTATATAAACCCAGATTGCTGTTGAAATTTGAAATTTTCTGGGTTTCTTCAAAGCAGGTTATAACTTGTTTCAGATTTGTCCGAACCAATATTCGCCTAGATGTAATTCATTCTGAAATTCGTTGCTAAAATGAATAAAGATTTTTTGAGTTTTCACGTCTACTACGCAAAAAAAAAAAACTAGGATGATTTTATATTTTTCTTTGTTTTGACCAAAAGCACAAAGCTTTTTGATAAGATAAGAAACAATTGGCATTTTTTAAATGTTAATATTATTGTTCAATGTTTTTTGGTTTGATATTCCTTAAGATTGGCAAACTAGTGATACAATGTAGATCAGATCTTAAAAGTTTCAGAGGTTATTGAGTTTCAAATATATAAAAAGGCTGAATGAAGCGAAATGCGTGTTATGTTATTTTTGATTCATCAAAATGAAGCACTTAATTTTAATTTGTGTGGTTTTAACTATCTTCGCTTCTGCAGGAAGCGGTATATCCTTACTTTCTAAAAAGGTAAGTCAAACAAAAAGTTCCTTTTATAAAAATCTAGAGGTCCTTGGACTAACTGCATTGTTTGCTTATTTGCAGCATTTGTTGAAATCTCAATCCATCTTAACCCAATCGACTCAAGTTGCTGCACTGGGCCGCGTTGCTGATCTCGGTGATTTGTACGACGCTAGAAGCGACAATTTCGTAGAAATATCTCTCTACACGACTGATTTGTCTGGCGATGCTATTCACTCCACCGATAATGCCTACTCAGCGATCGACTACGTGAGATCCGAATCCTTCTCTGAAAAAATGGAAAAACTCGGTGTTTCGGCTTCTTTATCCGTCAGTTTTTTGGGTGGATTCATCAGCGCTTCCGGTTCCGGAAAATATTTAAACGAAGACAAAAAAAGCGCGAAGAGTGCTAAAACTTCATTAATTTACAGCGTCAGAACATTAACAGAACAACTTAAAATATTTTCCAAAACATCAAGAAGCCTAATCGACACGTTTCTATTGGAGAATATCGATGCTACGCACGTAGTTGTTGGAATTGACTGGGGTGCCGATGTTGTCTTTTCACTTGAAGAAACCGACACTTCTTCATCTAATGCTCAAGAGATTCAAGGAAAGTTAGAAGCCGCTTTGGATTTAATTGCGATCTCAGTTTCTGGCTCTGCTGAGGTAGATTTTAGTAGTTCTGACGTGGAATCTAGTAGCACGTTTAGCCTCCATATTAATGGCGATATTATACCTGACACTGTTCCTCAAACTATCAACGATTCAATAACTTTCATAAAAAATATACCTAATTTAATTAAAAGCGAGAATAATGGAAAAGGGAAAATTATGAATTATGTTTTAATGCCGCTTTCGACAGTTCAGAAAGTTTTCGGAGCTGAGAGTAACAAAACTGGAATTGTTAAAGAAATAGATCAGGAATTTATCGATCAGTTCATGGTAATTTTTCAAGAAATGAAAGATTCAGAGCTTGAAATAAATGACGTATATACATCTTTAAAAACATGGGAGCTTATGGTTCCTGAAAGTGAATTCCATAGCATTTCGGAATTGAAATCAAAGTTTGATTCTTTTACGAATGACTTGAGAGTACAGTTTGCTGATTTAGTGGTACAGTTTCGAAATGGGGATCTCGACGATGAAGCTTTAAGTGAATTAATTAGTTCTTACAGGAATAGCAATTGGACATCTCCTGATATTAATACTTACTTGGATGAATTCACTTTAACGATGCAGAAAGTGAGACTTCTTGATTTGTTTCAGTCGTTTAATGCTATGTTTGTTGATCGTAGAACGGATAAATATAAGATTCTTACTGATAATTATCAGGAAGAAATTAGGATCATTTCGGTAGATTTTAGTCGAGTAAATGTTTCATCGCTTTATGTACATGAAATTGTTAAATTATTGGAGGTAGAGACAGGGAAAGAGTCTGGGGCGATAACGTATTACATTGAAGATACTGGTATTGTTGTTCCTGAAGTGAAAGTTTATTTAGAAGGAATCGTGATAAATTCATTTCCTGTTGATAAGAAAGAGTATGTGTTTTTGAAAGATGGTGATGGGAAGGTAATAATTATTGATGCGAAATCATATGAGCTTGTTACTACTTATAGTTTACCAGAAATATCTGAAAGTATTGTTGTAATTGTAAATGATACAGTTTACTCTATTGAACCGTTTAATAGTGGAAGAATTATGAGTACTGCACTTGAAAATGTAATGTCTTTACATGATGGTATAAATTGGACTCAGGTAGGTTCGTTTCCACCTGAGAATTCGTATATTCGTAATAGTGCTGTTGTTAACAACTCATTTATTTATTTTGTCACTGATCATGGAGTCCTTTATATGTTTGACACAACATTAAAAACTATATCGAAAATGGGAAATGTAATTGATGTTAATCATGATTACGCATCATTGATTATTGTTAATGACATTCTTTACATTCATAAAGGTGCATCTTTTTATTCGTTTGATGGGTCTACTGTCAAGGAAATCACAACTCCAGAAGAAAGAACAAATTCTGGATTATTCCGATTTGAAAATCTAGTCTGTCGCGTTGGCGGTAATACTACAGATATCGGCTTAAATCCCGACCCCGTTTCTTGTTATGATCCTAGCGATGGAACATGGACTGTTACTGGTTACATAAATCAATATAGATGGTATCCTGGAATCACTACGACGGAATCAGGAACTTATATTTTCGGTGGATTAGCTTATCATGCTTCAGGTCCCGATAACTGGCTTATTTCAACGGAAGTGTTTAACCCAAGAACTAAAATTTGGAGCTACATTCCAAGTCCATTAACTGATGAACCTCAATACGTTCAGGCTGTAACATTTTATTTTTAACCTATTATATTGATCTTACTTCAACCACAACAAAACCTTCAGTCTTATAAAAAGGTTCAATCTTTCTTGTCGTTTAATTAATTTCTTTTTGTGAACTCTTTCCATCAAAACATGTTTCTTTTGTTGCCTGCCTTCTTAACCTCCTTAATAATTAAATGACAAGAAGTTTTAAAGTCGGCTACAAGGCGCAATGTTGCTCCAATCTTAATGATCTCAAAAATCCTTCCATATTCGATTTCGACCGATAGTTATTATTCAAACTTAGTAATATTATCAAAAGATTACGATACTTTTCATGTCACCCTATAAAAATCAATAAACGGTTAATTATGATTTTTCGTTCGTTCGTTTAATTGAAACTATACATGAAACCTAATTATTCTTCAAAAAATTACTACAGTAATTGTACAGTACTGTATTTTTATTTTGCCCAAAGAGAATTTAGCTTACAACATTGAAACAAAAGACTGAAATGCGGGACTACGTTGTGAAACTTATCATCGGTGAGCTTGCTTAAATAGGCAATAACATCATTTTTTTAATAAGTTGTAATAATACAAGATAATTTTTTGTTATAAAATCTAAAATATAACTTTTGTAAGTTCAAACGATAAATGAACATTTTTTTAGAGCCTAGAGGTCACTAACCTAATTTCAGTTTTTTGATTGATCGCTTGGTCAATCAAAAAACTGAAATTAACGGTGGAATTTCACGGACGAACATGTTCGCGAAATTTAAAAAAAAAGGATAATAACGAAGTTAGAAACGTGTTCAAGCCGAGTTCGGGACCTCGAACATACAAGAAATAATATTTCCGGGCTTGGCAAGGATGTAGTGACGTGTTTGTACCATGTTCGGGGCCTCGAACATGCAAAAAATAGTATTTCTGGGCTTGGCAAGGATCTAGAGATCCTTGCCAGGTCGTGAAAAATATTTTCTTGCATGTCCGAGGCCCCAAATATGGCTCGAACACGTCCCTAACTTCGTTATTATCCTTTTTTTATTTAAAAAAAAATGTTCGCGAAAATGTTCGTCCGTAAAATCGCTTTCCGCACATGTTCGTCCGTGAAATTCCGCCCTAAGTTAGCGACGTGTCATGTGACGAAACTTAAGTTGTATTTGTCACAGCCATTCAGAGACGAGAATGCATGTTGCTGCACTTTGCAACATTTAGACAAATAATGTGAAAGGTTTAAAAAAAAAACTCTGAGCTTTTGCTTATTCTTCTAAAAATATATTTTATTTACTTATTTACTTAATTTTACTTTTAGTAGTAAAATGTGACTGCTTGAGGTGTCGGTAAACCTTTCGGAAACGACCCAGACAAATACCTAAAAATTTTAAAACTTTCATCGAAAGACTCTAAACTAGTAAGCCAGTTCCCTTCAGTATTATCCAAATAAACAATCTGACCGCCAATAATAATCGTGCCGAATTTAGTATAAGCTATCGCAGGACTATGTCTAGCTTGATTCATCTCTCCGTACGTCGACCAGACTTTCGTAGCCGGATCATAACAAGTTATAGGATCCGGATAAAGAGCCGTAATATTCCCACCAATCCTACAAACCTTATCATGAATAATAACCAAACCACAATTATTCCTCGCTCCTAAATCATTAGTAGAAATCGTCAAAACATCAGTCCCGTTAAATTCATAAAACCCGACACCTTTTTGAATAAATAAAGAATCTTTAAACCTAATAAGCGATGCGTAATTCCCATCCGGCGACGTAATACCCAACACAGACGTAGTTTTCAATTTCGAGTCATATTTATACAAAATCCCAGATTTAGCAGCGAAGAATATTTCCGTCCCATTAATCGCAATATTGTTTTGGATGGTTTCTTCTTCAGCTGGGAAGGAACCATCTAACGTCCAAGTTACGTTAGCGTGATTAAGGATGCTTTCAATACTCGTGCTGAATATTTTCCCAGTTAGCACATCAATTTTATAAAAAGTGCGATTGTTCTCAACGGCGATTATGCTTTCCGCAATGTCGGATAGTCCATACGAGTTGACTAAATCGTTCGTGCCAGCTTCGATTATGCTAATGAAACCGTTTCCGTCTTTGATGAGGAGATACTCGTGTTTGTTGATTGAAAAGTCGAAGATTTTAACAGGGTTGCCATATTGGTAAGAAGTTATTAGGATTAATGATTGATCTGGGATGTTTTGGAAGTAGTACGGGATTCCTTCATCTCCTACTCCTTCTAATAATCCCATTATTCTGTCAAAAATAGCGGAGGAGACATTCAGCGAATCCAAATCGACGGAGATGACTCGAATTTCCCGCATGTAATTCTCAATCAAAATCTGCTGGAGATTTTTATCGATGAATCTTCCACTCTCCATCAATTTTAACGTTTTTATTTTTTCTAGCGTTTTATTATACGCTACTAACTTTTCCATGACGTTATCCGACGTCCAGTTACTATTAGCATACGACGATATCACTCCCCTCAAATTATCATGATGTAATTTCCCCATTTGAACATTAACAATCGAATTACTTATATTCTTTTGAGTTTCGTAATAAACGGATTTGAATTCTGATCTGAACGTTGATATTTTTGAGTAATCATCCGACGCTAAATGTTTCCAATTTTCAATTTCGCTATAAACATCTTTAATTAACAATTCAGAGTTCTTCATGTCTTGATATAAATCAATAGTTTGTTTGAAAACATCATCATCGATTTTTTGATATGAGTTGAGGAGGGAATTACTTTCCCTCTTCATGACCTTTCGTACGGTCTCGATCGGTATGAGGATGTAGTTCATTTTTTTGCCCTTACCATCGTTGACTTTAGCGATTAAATCTGGAACGTTCCTCATGAATTTAATAGAATCGTTGAATGTCTGCGGGAGGACATCAGGAGTAACATCCCCGTGGAACTGAATACTGAACGTGCTGCTGTGTTCGAATTTACCAGCATCGAACCCGATATCGAGTTCCCCTCCGATTCCTTGAGCTACTCCTCCCAAAATTCCTCCTAATGAACCAGAAACTTCCGTTCGGGATGAAGAATCCGTGTTGGTTTCTTCGACTGACATGACGATATCCGCTCCCCAGTCGATTCCAACAACGATGTGAGTTGCGTCCGTCATGTCGAGGAGATCGAGATCCATCGCGGATTTCGATGCGTTCGAGAATATTTTTAAAATTTCGGAATTGGTTCGGATGGAGTAGATTAAGGATACTTTAGCGCTTTCGTATGTTCGTTTATCTTCTTTGAGGTAACTTGCTGAGCCGAGGGAAATGGTTATGAACCATAAGACGTGGGCTGCTAAGCTTGCGTCGATGCTCAGTTTGCTCATTTTCTCGGAAACGGTTTCGGTGCGGATGTAATCGACGTTAGCGTAAGGATTGTCGAAGGAGTGAATGGATTCTTTGGAGAATGCTGAAGAATATAAGGAGAATCCTGGGAAGGACTCGGTGCGTCTGTCGTAGAAATCTCCTAAATTGGCGGTGCGTCCGAGTGAAGAGACGGTGGTGGATTGAGTCTGGATTTTTTCACCCGATGTGATGATCTGAAAATAAAAAAAAATAAGATTAATTTAAGTTAATGGGGAATGATTAAAGATCACGATTGAAAAAGGAGTGAGGCAAGGAGATCCAATTTCACCTTAGCTGTTTACTTTAGCGCTTAAGAACGTTTTTAAAGAGCTACAATCGGAAGACAAGGGAATCAATTTCGATGACATTGAATTAAATCACCTAAGATTTGAAGGAAAGACCTGGACTTTAACGGACTGAGCCCAGGAGCGGCTGCGGTTCTTCGAGAATGAGGTGCTGAGGAGGATTCTAGGACCCTACGAGATCAGGAAGCTCACCGACCAGCCTTTTACTGCAGGCGTGATTAGATCACGAAGGCTGCGGTGGGCGGGACATGTAGCACGTGCTCCACCAACTAAGACTACCGGGAAAGTGCTGAATGGTCGTCCAGCGAGCCCTTGGCCATTGGGAAGGCTTGCTCTACATGCCCCACCCGCTGAAGTCGGCGTGACTTGACCTCAATGATGATCAGTTACTGCCCAACCAATGCCATCGAGCGCCATTAAATCCCCAGCAGATTATATTGTGTTGATAAGCATAGAGCCAGAGGAACTCGCAGGACAGCTAAAAGAGTTATCCAGAAGACAAAAGTGATGTCATCAGCCAATGTTGTGGTAAAACTAGAGGACCGCAATTTCTCCTAGAGAGAGCCTTACGATTTCCTTAAAGCGCATTCTCAAAAATGATTACGCCATTATTGCGTCGCTGATAAACCATCCAGGAAAATAAAAATTCATAGAATCTTTAAATATTCCATTTCATATGTGATATCAGAAGAACTAATTAATAGAGTGCATTTCTTTCGCTAACGTCAATCATACAATTTATATTATTTATAAACTAATTGCATATACTGCGTAAATTCTTAGTCCGTTAAGTTCATTTTCAAATTACTTAACGTGTAAACCGCACTATTTTTCAATTTTTTTTCTTTTTTAACAAAAACTGGAATATACTTGGCATCCTACATTTAAGCCCTTTATAATACTAACATTTGCATCGTTTATGCCACCGTATTCGCGACACACCAAACTTGGATGCTGGGCAATTTTCGTCGATTTCATACTAGCTTCAAGAGCCGTAATTATTTTATTAGTCGAACAGAGAGCATTCTTTGAAAAATTTTATTTAATCGCGATGGCCTCTCAAGTCGTCTTAAGAAACATCGCTTTCCTCGTTAAAAGAAATGCTTGGTACGAATTGTCTTACGAATTGAACAAATTTATAAAAGATAATAGATTTAATCCTGTAATAGACGAAGAAGATTATTTTTTAAAATTATGGAAAAAAAATAATTGTTTTATTCATTCGAAATTGTACATCATAGTTGTCGCCTTATTGCAACTCTCTTGGAAAATCCCCATCATGTATCATTTATTCTTTAATTTGGATAATATTTCAACTCCATTTTATCCGGCTTACAGCCCTGGCTTTGCCTATAACAGGGCTACTAAATGGCTTTGGACGGTCGCAGACCTTTATATGGATTTCTGCAATACTCCTAGTAACATTCAAAACGAAATAGTTTTGTTGTCTGTGCTCAATTTTTTGTATTATCAGTGGCTTTATTTAAAAAAACTTTTGAACGAACTTTTTGATGATGGTTGCGAAAAACAAAAGGATCCGAAAATAATTAAATGGTGGCTACAAAATCATTGTTTAATTTTGAGGTAAAAAAATTGCTAAAAATTTTTATTTAAATATTCTTTTGATATACTTTTTGGATTTTTAGGTTGACTGATCTTGTGCAATCAAATCTGGCGCCAGTAATTGCTATAAATTATATCTGCCTTATTGGATGCATTGCTAGTTGTATTGTGGTTTTAATCGAGGTAAATTATTCAAAAAGTCGATTATGGAATTTTTTTGACAAAATTATGAGTGATTTTTTAGTAGAATAATTGATTTATTTATTATTAAAGGATAACACCTCTCAATCTACTCTTCAAAAATACATCCTGCTTTTGTTTCTTTTTCAAATTATGTATCAAATCGGAGTTCATTGTCACACAGCGGAAAATATAAATGAAGTAGTAAGTTGCTTTTTTTATTGTTATTGAAATTTTTTTCCTCAGTTTCATTGCGCCCGTTGCTGAATATAAATCTCTATGGAATGGCTATTTCTTTTGGTTGTCTTAAGGTCTTCGTACCGCTGGAGCATTGGGCCGCAGGGTTAAGAGGTCTCCTCTGTAGGATTTTCCCACTGTTCTTTTGTTTTCGTGCCTCTTTGAATGATCCCTAAAATTTTTAGGGCTACTTCAGCTTTGCGACCGCTTGTTGTTCGTGTCTGTCTTCCACTTTTTAAAACAAAAAGGACGCAATCGGTCGATACTTTTGGTTCTTTGGTGTAATGGAACTTCTTTATTTTTTGGTACCTTTTCCAGCCTAGCTTAACTTTCTTCTTTTCCTTTCCTGAATAAATCCGCAGCTCACTGGTACTATTATTGTAATTTTTAAAAAATTTAAGTATGTTTTTCATTTATTTCCAGAATAGTACTATGCTTGAAAATTTAAATCCATTGGTGGAGACAAACGATGGTAAATTGAAAATCAATTTAATCTATAGAATGGTTAATTTTATTGCTGTAAAGCCAATAAGTATTTCTGGATTTGGATTCTTCACCTATAATAATAAAGAATTTAAAGATGTAAGAAAATTTAATTTATCTACCGATTTTATATTTAATTTAGCTACCGATAAAGTATTTTGGCAGAAACAAAATTTTTGTGAAAACTGCCAGGGTTCACAATCAATTAGTGATCTGATTCCAGTTTTCCTCACAATATTTCTGTATTAATTTTTTTTGCAGCTGATCGTTACGACATATTCATTCTACTCATCCTTGCTGTCTTTAAAAAGTTAAGCGTAAAATACAATACAAAATTATTTTTTGATATCGTCGCCAAAAGTTTTGCCAGGTCAATCTTTGGTAAAAGATTGTGGAAAGAAAAAACGGATCGAAACTTTCAATCTTTAAATGGCTGACATAGAAGTCTGCTGCTAGCATTTATTGCCAATGGCCAAATCTGATTGAACTTTTAGCAAAGTGGCCACTGTGTGAACTAGCAGGCAGACTTTTGTGTGAGCATTACTCATTTAAAAATTAGCATTGTAAATCGTCATTGCTTGTTGTATTTCATTGTCTGGATTTTTTTAAAAATAAAACAAGAATATTTAATAACTTGAAAAAATTTTTCTTTTTTACCTCTTTGGCTTGTCATTAGGAATAGACGGCGAGACTTCCGAGAAATTGCTTAAATTTCGGCTCTCGACCTGAAAACATCCCAAGCATTCCGAATCCAGTTGTTTCGTCTCGTCTAGTCTCGAAATTTTTCTTGGCGAGAAAACCCATGTTTTTAGGTCGGGAGCAGAAATTTAAGCGATTTCTCGAAAGTCGCACCGTCCATCCCGATACTCGCCATGATATAAAAAAATTAATTCGGACGTCTATTTTTATTAAAAACAAACGGGATTTGACTTCTAAGGAATTTTCGAGTTTGTAAAGCCAGGTTCCGAAGTCAGAAGTCCCAAGAAATGCTATTCAAGATGGTGGACGGGCAAAAACTCCTCCTAAACAGGCAATTTATTCTCACAGGCGCAGTAACAAGTTGGCTGGAAAGTTGAAATTGGTTTTAATGTATAGGACCAGTCAAAAAAATTAGCGCCTATTTCAGGGATTTTCCAAAAAAAAAAAAATCCAGGCTACTGAGGACCAGATAGGCAGGTATCTTTAAAATTTAGCTGCAGATTACAAAGATGACTTCCCCTTCCCCTTTTAATCGTGAAAGGACTAATCATAATGCACCATGGTTTTTGTACCTTAAGAAGTTAGTTCTTAAAAGCTAGAACGTCGAATCCGAAAGCAAACGACGACAGCGGCCATTTTGGTTTTGCCAATTGGACGCTTTAGCTCTGAGAGTTACAAGTCACGAAATCAAATTCTTAAACTGCTCAACCGGCTGGGCTTGGGCTTTACACAGTGAGCATTGTGGTTTGTTTAAGCTTGTAATTAGCTTTGGTTTGAGACTTACGATGGAGAACTCGAACGGGTTAGCCATAAATAATTTTTAAAAAAGCAGCGGCGGGGCTTGAAATTTTGTTAAAACTGATTTTTAAAATCAGTTAGTCCTAAGACATCTTACAAGTAATCTTTCTATGGCAAAAACGTTTGGCAAGCATAGAAATCCCAATTTTTCCTGAAATCGCTAACTTTCCAAATAATGGTTTTGCTGCACCCAGAGGGTAATTTTTAAAAACTTTCGCATGAAGAAGAAAAAATCGAAATTCACAGAAATCTCCTGACCTCCTAATTCATTTGAAATTTTTTTCTTCATTCTCTTTAATTTTTTTTTTCTTAATAAAAAGTAATTAATTCCCATAAAAAACTTGACCTTGACATTGAAATTTCGGCGAATCGTAACATAAACAAAAAAGTGCAACAAAAGCAAAGAATTGCATTGCATATGCAACATCACAATTAACACCACTCTTCAAACAGAGAATTAATTATCAAAAGAACACGCTTTTCCTGCCGACATTTTTTATATTATATTATTCATTAATTATGAGCGTATATAATGTTTTCCCACCCGGAAAATAATTTAGATTTTAAAAAACTTAACTCGACAACTACGTATTTATTCTAAAAAATAATGGAGTATACTTGGGATCCCTCATTCAAACCTTTTCTCAGGTATTCGTACCTAGGATTTTTACCACCGTTCTCGAAAAACCTTTTAATGGGAATAATCTCGACTTTGGGAATTTGCACGTCACTCGTAAGAGGATCTTTGTTATTTTTGCAGCCAGGAGCGTTCACAGAAAAAGTTTGTAACGTTTCAATTCTCGTTAATCAAGTATCAAGAGGTGTAATATTCCTCTGGAAAAGGAAACAAATGAACGAGTTCGGTTTTGAAATCAATAAATTTTTAAAAGATCATAAATACAATCCGATCATCGAGGGAGAAGATGTTTTCATGAAAATATGGAAAAAGAACGACGCTTTCACGTATGCGAAATGGTATTTTATATCAGTATTAGCCGTTTGTATTATTTGGAAAATCCCGATTTTCATTCATTTATCGAACAATTTAGAAAGTGTAAACAGTCCGTATTACGCACTTGTCAGCCCCTATTTTGCATATAATTCATACACGAAATTGATCTATACAGTAGTGGACGTTCATTTAGATTTGTATTTTCTTTTTAATACGATTCATAGTGAAATGGTTTTTTTGGTGTTCCTAAAATTTTTATATTGTCAATTTGTGTATTTAAAAAAACTTTTAAATGAAATTTATGTGGGTGATTTTAATAAGGAAAATGATCCGGTGATTGTGAAATGGTGGATTGAAACTCATTGTTTAGTTATTAGGTAAGTTGAGTGGAGAGATTATTTTAAGTTGAGAAAAATTGTAAGAAATGTCGGTTTTTAGGTTTTCAAGGAATGCGCAAAAATTGCTGCAGCCAATAATTGCTGTAAATTATATCTGTTTAATAGTTTCTGTGGCTAGTGCTATTGTTATTTTAATAGAGGTAAGTTATTTTAAAAAGTATCGGTTGGGCTTGGGCTAAGCGGGAATTGTGAAACTCGGGTCCTTTCGCCCCTAAATCAGGTCATTGATCATGTCTGGTTATTGTAGAGGAAAAAATAACCAATCACCTTAGTTTCCCCTTTTGAAAAAATGATAATCCGGTTCTACTCTCGCTACCTGATTTGGGGCTAAAAATTTAAAGGCCTGAGAACACTCTCTGCCAGCTAAGCTAGTGCACGGTCGGTTACAAAATTTTGCAATTACGTTTTTTTGTTTTTTTAAAGGACAGGAGCGTTCAGTCATTGTTTCAAAAATTTCTTTTGATCGCGTTATTTGCTATTATTATGTTTCAACTTGGGTGTCATTGTAATACTGTGGAAACCATAAACGAAGTTGTAAGTGTGTCTAAAAAGTTCTTTTTCATTAATTTTACTGTTTACTAAATTTTTGTTTTATTTTTAGAATAGGATCATGAATGAAGATTTAAATCCGTGTAAAGAAAAAAACGACAAAGTGGAGCAGAGTGTGGTTTTTAATATGATCAATTTCACTTCTCGAAAACCGATAAATTTGTCTGGCTACGGATTTTTTACATACAACAATAAAGAATTCAAAGACGTAAGTTTTTCATTTAATTTTTGAACGTGATAATGAAATTAATTTATTATTTCCTTTACAGTTGCTTTTTACAACGTACTCGTTCTATTCGACTTTGGTTTCCTTCAAGAAAAGAGACTAAAATACTTCGGTCAATTTCAATCTTTTGAAATAGAAAACCAATTAGGCCATAAGCCATAAGGGGGAAAATAAATCGATTAAAATCCGAATCTTTTGTTCGTTATTGTTTTTTATCGATAGTATAAGAATTTTTATCCTTTATTTAAGGTAACAACTTGCACTTTAATACAAAGTTTTGATAAATTTTTGGAGATTTAATCTTGTTTAACAGGAAAAAAAGTTATTTATTTAAAATAGAAGGAAAATAAATGAAGTGGACTCTTCATTTTCTTGCTGTTATTTTCCTCCAAGTTAAGTGTTTACTTCATTTATTTTCCAGCTTTGTTTTTCCTTGTAATTGTTTAACAGGAAAATAAATAGGTCAAAGTCTGACCAATAAGGGTCACTTTACATACTTCATATTTTCTTGTCTTTACTGCAGAAACGAAGTATTCATTTGGTTTCAACATTTTCATGCCCTTTTGAGGTAGAATTTGTTTGAATGTTTGTGCAACATTTATGTACCTGCTTTAGCGCACATGATTGCGCCCTAGCGCATCCGAGGGACAAAATAAGGATTGAATGCGAAACCTTCCATTTCACTTCATCTCCCAAATTTTTATTTTAAATTTTTATAGAAAATACCTGGAAAAAATTAATCAAACAAAATTTTTTTCTTTGATTGTTTTGGAATACTTACATCCAAGTAGCGATCATTTTGAAAATATCCTGGACTCGAAGACAGGGAGAAATGAAGCGTCAGAAATAATATGAACAACACTTTGTGCGACATTTTTTCAAAAACATATGCTTTATCTGCGTCACCCTTGGCTACTAATGAATCATATGCATTTGAACTCTTCAAAAGTCTGAAATAATTTATTATCTTGCTATTGTATCAACACAAGGATCATACTTTACGAAACATATCTTTGAGTAGGCAGTTCCTAATGAGAAAGGCACCAACTATTTGTTGTAAACTAAATTATAAGAATTTAAACCAATTAGAATTAAGGAATACGATTGCATGGACATCAGCCAATGTGACTTTAATTAAGATTTTTATATACCATATTCACAACACTTAAACGTGCGAGTAATTTTACAAGATTAAAGATTAAAATTCAAGCGGATCTATTGTATAATAAACAAAGCACTTACTCTGATTGCCTGGCCTTGATTATCAGACTCCCTCCAAAAATTTTGATAATGAACGATAATGAAAATGATATAAAATGATATCTGCTTATGCAGGTAGTATTCCAAAAGCTCAAAGCTTTAGGTCTTTATTGATGTGAAAAAATGAAGCTTTTAGTATTTTTGATTTGTGCGATTTTAGGATCGGAGGCGATCCCAAACAAAGAAATATCACCAAAGGTAAGAATATTATTTTTTTTTTAAATTTCAAAGTTGAAATAAATTCAAGGTGGAGCAAAATCATTAAGGTCTGGAAAGTTTTTTCGATTGACTATAGAAAAAAGAACCAAAGTTGTTTTTATGTTTAACTTTTTACTGGGCGCTTGAAGCGTTATTCATCAAAATCTGTAGCTGATAAAACTTTTCCAGAAAACAAGTGGCTATTAACATCATTACAGAGCCTGTTCTTCTATTCTTTGACTTTAAATGGATTATTGCTCTGCAATGAGATGTTGACAGACCTTAATGACTGTGATGTAACAGCTACACAAAAATGGTTTTGCACCCAACCTAAGAGTAGAGAGCCTAGAAACAGAGAGCAGCCACTTTTGTTTAAAAGTATCTTGGTATTCTGATTGGTCTGTGATATTTTTACCTCAAAATAAACAAACCCAGATGGTTTGTATTGTTTATAAAGCTTTAAAAAATTAATAAGGCAGCTGAAATTGAAAGGAACTTGCTGAAAATTCGAGGAAAAGTCCTTGGGCAATGAAATTAGACAGGGTGATGTATTTTTGAACGAGAAATTCGATGCGACCATTCCCAGTTCTAGGAAAAATTCAAAAACCGGCTTCGGGGTCGGGGATTTTTTAAATTAAATGCCAATTTTTGTACTTGAAAGTCATTTTTCCTCCTTTAGCGTCAATTTTCCTGCTATAATGTTGGTAAACTTGCTTGAGCGTCAGCTTTTCAGCTTTAGCATCAATTTTTATGTCAAAGTTTCTTTTTTAGCATCTATTTTTCTGTTTGAGAGTCAATTTTTCTGCTTAAGCGTCAATTTTCTAGCTTTAGCATCAGCTTTATGGTCAACTTCCTGCTGTACCGTCAATTTTCTAGCTTGATTCTAAAAAAATTTACAGAAATTCTGTCTCCAGAGCAGGCCCGTAGCCAGAGGCCCCCTTCCCCCCCCCCCCTGGTAGATTTTTTCGCCCATGTGTTTTCCCTATCCTCCATAATGTAAGGGGTCGTTTGGAGCCCCTTCTAGTAGATTTTTTGCCCCTCCTAACCTGGATCTCTGGCTACGGACCTGCTTCAAAGGGTTACCTCACAATCTAACAAACCAAATCGATGGTGACTTTCACTGGATTTTTAAAAATGTTTTTCTTTGTTTTTTACTTATCTTTTCTGTTTGATCCAAGCACGTGTAATTTTGCCTAACTCAGGCGACCACGTAGCAGCTAGTTTACTATAAATTTAACGTGTTTGCAAAACTCGATAAGGTTCTAAACCGACATATTGTGGTAAAAAAGTCTTTAGATAATAAGATACCTCCTGTGGAAGTGGCTGCTCTCTGTTTTTAGGCTGTCTACCCAAGAGCTTTTTTTTGTTGACAGATAACCGAAGGTGCGCCTGCCATAGTAACTAAATCGACTCAAGTCGCAGCTTTGGGACGTGTAGCCGATTTAGGTGATTTGTACGACGCTAGAAGTGATAATTTCGTTGAAATTTCCCTTTACACGACTGATTTGTCGGGAGATTCAGTTCACACCACCGACAATGCTTACTCATCCATCGATTACGTCAGAACCGAAACTTTCTCTGAAAAATTGAACAAATTAGACGTAGACGCCCAGTTAAGTCTCAGCGTGGGATTAGACACTTTTAAAATTTCAGGCTCTGGAAAGTACCTAAAGGATGATAAGAAAAGTAAAAAAAGTGCTAAAACATCATTAGTCTATGCTTTGCGAACCGTGAGAGACGATCTTAAAATTTTTTCCAAAACATCAAGAAGTTTAATCGACACATTTTTACTAGAAAACATAGACGCCACACACGTCGTCGTTGGAATCGATTGGGGTGCAAATGTAGTCTTATCACTAGAAGAAACTAATACCGACTCGTCTAATATAAAAGAAATACAAGCAAAATTAGATATTGCTTTGAAAGTATGCTCGTTGGGCCTTTCGGCTGGTGCTGACGTCGAAATTGATACCTCTGACGTGGAATCAAGTAGCACGTTCAGTCTTAAACTTCACGGTGATATTATCCCCAACACTGTACCTCAAACGATCAACGAATCAATTTCGTTTATCAGAAGCATTCCGGATTTAATCAATAGTGAGAACGACGGGAAAGGAAAAATCATGAGCTACACATTAATGCCGATCGCGACTGTATTGAAAGTCTTCCAAAGCGAAACCAATCGAACTGGAATAGTAAAAGAAATCGATTTGGAATTAATAGAACAATTCACTAATATTTTCCAGGAAATGAAAGATTCAGAATTGGAAATTAATGATGTTTACAACGCGATCAGCACTTGGAATTTAATGGTACCTGAAAGCGACTTTTTAGACATTTCAGATATGAAAGGTAAATTCGATTCATTTACAAACGACCTGAGAACGAAATTCGCTGATGCAGTTATACAATTTCGAAACGGGGAGCTTGATGATGATGCATTAGTCGAATTAATTTCATCATATGAAAACAGCAACTGGACCTTAGCGAGTATTAATAGTAAACTAAGTACGTTCAGCAAAACAATTAACAAAATAGGATTGCTGAACTTGTTGGAATCATCCAGTGCTTATTTCATTGACCGCAGAGCTGATAAATATAAAATCTTAACTGATAACTACAAAGAAGAGATTAGGATAATTTCGGTCGATTTGACTATCAACATATCGTCATCATATGTTCGTGATATTCTTAGTTTATTGGAAGCTGAACAAGGAAAAGATGAACCTATCAGATATTACATCGAAGATGACGAGACATCAATCATACCTAAAATCAACGCATACTTACAAGGAAACGTAATTAGAACATTTGATATTAACATCAAAGAATATATATTCTTGGGAGATACTAGAGGAGGCGTAACTGTAATCGATGCTGATACATACGAAATTGCAGCTTCTTACAATTTGCCCCAAATTGCTGATAATGTCGTTGCAATTGTATCTAACACGTTTTATAAAATCGACACGTTGAACGGAAAAATAGAAAGTACTAATATTGCGAATATTATGATTCCCCCGGAAAATATTAACTGGACTCAAGCTGGTTCGTTCCCAGCTGAAGATACTAAAATATACAACAGCGCCGCCGTTAAAGAATCGTCAATCTATTTTGTGACTCAAGCAGGAGTTGGATACATTTACGATACGGAGGAGAAAACCGTTACCAAATTCGGAGAAATAATTAAAGACGATGCTGCCGATCGCGACTATGCTTCATTAATCTTCGTTGACGATGTATTGTACATGCATATGAATGATAAATTTTCAATGTATGATGGAATCGAAGTTACGGAAATTGAAACACCGGATGATGATGTAAGGTCACGTTGTGGATTATTTCAGATTGGAAGGAGCGTTTGTCGTGTAGGGGGTAACATGACAAATATTTATCCGGATCCAGTTTTTTGCTATGATACAGTGAGTGGAAATTGGAGTGATAAGGCGAGTAGTTACATTAATGAAGCTAGAGCCCGTCCTGGAGTTGCTACAACGCTATCAAAAACTTATATTTTTGGCGGGAAAGGTTATTCTCACACTACCGATGATTATTTGGATTCGGTGGAAGTGCTTAATCATAATACTAACACTTGGAGCTATGTTCCGAGCCCGTTTGAGAAAGTGCAGGCGTACGTTCAAGCTATATCATTTATTTATTAAGTTGTTTATAGAAAATATATAAGACGAAAAAATTATTTTTTAAAAATTAATGAGGGACTTTCAGGGCGTTAGTTCATAATTTTGTCAAATGATGGCGACGCTGAAATTTTAAAGAAAATCTAAATCCACGATTGTTTTGAAAAATACTTTTTCCCTGTAGATTGTTTTTCCTATGAAATAAATGAAGCAGATTAGTATGTTTATTTATTTTGAAAGATTTTAAAGAAAATTATTGCATTTTAGAGTTTTCTAGAGTGAAAAAAGAATGTTACAAGATTTTCAAAACATTTGTGGATTTAGATTTTCTTTAAAATTTCAGTGTCGCCATCTCTTGACAAAAGTATGAACTAACACCCTGAAAGTCCCTCAAAGGAAGACTTTTCTTGAAATTTAGACTACTTACATCCAAATAACGTCCATCTTGAAAATATCCTGTATTTGACGTCCGGGAAAAATGAAACGTCAGCAACAATATTAGCAACACTTTATGCGACATTTTCCAGAAAAAATGATATCTGCTTCAATTTTCTCCAGTAATTTATTATAAGCATTTACATTGTTCAAAGAAACTCTGAATGTGAGTTAAGTCTTCGTTGTTTAACTCGTCTAAAAAAATTTGAAGCAATTAAAATCTACTCAGTCACAAATTTGGTGAAGTTGATTAAGTTTTAAATGTGCACAATAAGATATTTATAACTTTTTCCTAATCAGATTGAAAATTCGAATTGATTGATAGCACAATAAAACAATACCTTTTAAACCTTGATTATCGGATTCTTTTCCATCAGGACCTTTGATAATGAACGATAGTGAAAATCATATAAAAAATGATATCTGCGTAAACGTGTAAATACTTAAGTTTAAAAGCTCTAAAGCTCTCGTTTTTATGTATTAAAATGAAGCTTTTAATTTTTTTGATTTGTGCGATTTTTGGGTCCTATGCAGAATTCCAAAAGATATCACCAAAGGTAAGAATCCTTTTTTTTTTTTAAAAAAAATGGCCAATATGTTTAGAAGTATTTTTTTATTGTTAGTTGACGAAGAGTTCACCGGCCATATTAACTAAATCGACCCAAGTCGCTGCTTTGGGACGCGTCGCTGATTTAGGAGATCTCTACGACGCTAGAAGCGATAACTTCGTTGAAATATCACTTTACACGACTGATTTATCAGGCGATGCAGTTCACACCACCGACAATGCGTACTCATCCATCGATTACGTCAGGACCGAATCCTTCTCTGAAAAATCGAACAAATTAGACGTAGACGCACAATTAAGTTTAAGCGTGCTAGCGGACACGTTCAAAATTTCGGGCTCTGGAAAATATTTAAGCGACGATAAGAAAAGCGCCAAAAGCGCGAAAACATCATTAGTCTACACTCTACGAACAGTAAGGGATGATCTTAAAATTTTTTCGAAAACATCAAGAAGTTTAATCGACACGTTTTTATTAGAAAACATAGACGCTACTCATGTTGTCGTGGGAATCGAGTGGGGTGCTAATGTCGTTTTATCACTTGAAGAAACAAACACCGATTCGTCTAGCTCGAGAGATATACAAGCGAAATTAGACGCGGCTTTAAAAGTTGTCGCGGTTTCCATTTCTGCAGACGCGGACGTTGAAATAGGCGATTCTGACGTGGAATCAAGTAGCACGTTCAGCCTTAAACTTCACGGTGATATTATCCCAAACACTGTCCCTCAAACAATCAACGAATCGATATCATTTATCAGAAGTATCCCTGATCTTATCAAGAGCGAAAATAATGGGAAAGGAAAAATTATGAGTTACATCCTAATGCCAATCACGACTGTCTTGAAAGTCTTCCAAAGCGAAACCAATCGAACTGGAATAGTAAAAGAAATCGATTTGGAATTAATAGAACAATTCACTAATATTTTCCAGGAAATGAAGGATTCAGAATTGGAAATTAATGATGTTTACAATGCGATCAGCACTTGGAATTTAATGGTACCTGAAAGTGACTTTTTAGACATTTCAGATATGAAAGGTAAATTCGATTCATTTACAAACGACCTGAGAACGAAATTCGCTGATGCAGTTATACAATTTAGAAACGGAGATCTTGATGACGATGCTTTAGTAGAAATAATTTCATCGTATGAGAATAGTAACTGGACCTCAGCAAACGTCAACAGCAAATTAAACACGTTCAGTGAGACAATTAACAAAATAGGATTGCTGAACTTGTTAGAATCTTCCAATGCGTATTTCATTGACCGCAGAACTGATAAGTATAAGATTTTAACTGATAACTATAAACAAGAGATTAGGGTAATTTCAGTTGATTTGGGTATCAGTATTTCGTCACCATACGTTCGGAGTATTCTTAGTTTACTAGAAGCTGAGCAAGGAAAGGATGAACCAATTAGATATTACATCGAAAATGATTCAGTGTCGACTACTCCTCAAATTAATGCATATTTGCAAGGAAATGTAATCAAAACTTTTGATATTAATATTAAGGAGTATATATTCTTGGGAGATACAAGAGGAGCTGTGACTGTAATTGATGCTGATACGTATGAGCAATCAACTTCTCATGATTTGCCTGAAATAGCTGAAGCTGTCGTTGCCATTGTCAAAGATACGTTTTATCGAATCGATACTTTAAACGGAAGAATAGATAGCACTAATATTGAAAATATCATGATTCCTCCCCAATACATTAACTGGACTCAAGTTGGCTCATTCCCAGCGGAGATAACCAAAATATCCAACAGTGCTGCAGTCAAAGGATCATCAATTTACTTTGTTACATATTCCGGAATAGGTTACGTTTACGACACTGACGCCAGAACTGTTACCAAATTCGGGGAAGTAGTTGCAGATGACGACTACGCTTCATTAATCGTCGTTGATGATATTGTGTACATTCATAAGTTTGATAAATTTTACTCGTATGATGGAACTAAAGTTGAGGAAATATCAACGCCGGAACTAAGGAGACATTGTGGATTATTTCAGTTGGGAAGCAATGTTTGTCGTGTTGGGGGTAATCAAACAAATCTAAATCCAGATCCCGTCTTTTGCTATGAAACAGTCAATAAAACATGGAAGGAGAAGGAAAGTAATCATATAAATGAAGCTAGAGCGCGTCCTGGAGTTGTGACAACTGGAAGAAGAACTTACATTTTCGGTGGAGGACTTTATTATAAAACAACCGGTAATATGGATTATTTGGATTCTGTTGAAGTGCTGAATCACGATACTAATATTTGGAGTTATGTGCCAAGCCCGTTTAGCCACGAAGAAGCGTTTATTCAAGCTGTAGCATTTACTTTTTAGTTGTAATAGTTTTAAACGGAGTTGATCATTTCTTGCAATAGAATATTGTTTAATTCTAAATTTTTTTAAATTAAAATTTTTTGGTAAAAAAAAACACCTGTACATCGCACAAAAACGATGTTTATTATATTATTAAAACTCCAATAGCTACTTCAGCCCCTCTACAGAGACATATGTTCAAGGATCTAAAAAACTAAATTTCAAAATTAAGATAAGACAAATTAAATTTAACGAACAGAACCTTGACTGGAAAAACTTACAGAATCGGCAACTAAATCAGTTATTAATACGAGAATTCATTTTGACTAGATTAATCATAAATTCGAAATCCATCTTGGTTACAAAGGTCAATTAATATAAAAACCAACAAATAAATTAAAAATTAAAACATTTTACAAACGCACATTTTTTTTCCTTTTTATCTAATCTCGAAACGTAAACAAATCGTGAACCCAGACAATCTCGGCAACGAGGCGCGACATAGTAAACAGCGCGAACCCGCTTAAAATTCAAATTCAAACTAATTAAATACAACTAATATTTTTTGAAAGAGGAAAAAACCCTTAAAGCTTAAATCGTAAAGAGGGGAATCCAGGATCGGACTATTATTATTATTTAGAATTTTATCATAGGTTAAACCTTCTTTACTCTTAAATTTATTAATAAACAAACTCTCCCAAGCGTTCAGTAAGCTATAATCCGTGACCTCTTAAAGCAATTTTAAATTTTCCTTCGGGAAACGATGTTCAGATATTAGAATGTGGTCGCCAATGCCGGATTTCCCATCTCTAACTTTTCTGTAATGAGCAATGTGCTCCTTATTCCCCCGAACCCCAACACTAAATCTCGATTGCCCAATGTATACCGAGGTGCAACTGCCACATTGGTAGCTATAAATTCCTGATTTCAATTTGGGTTCTATGCGATCTTTGAGACGAAACATTTTTTGTTCATCTTCCTCATTCTCAGACTTGGTCTTGTTTATTTCGTATTGGGAGATCTCGGGATCTAATAAATTTCCCTTCTACAGGAAAAGGAGAAACTTTTCAAATTGAGTTTTTTGGTCGGTTCTGGCACAAAATTGTATGCTAAACACGACGTTTCATTTGAAATTTTTTTTTTTAAATATTAAAGTAGAAAAGAAAACAGATTTTAAACTCCATAAATTGAAAAGTAAATAACCTTACATAGTTTTTTCGCTCTCTTGTAAAATTTTATTTATCAATTAGCTCTGTTTTGCTTATAGGGTCACACATTACTAATGTTTTTTCCTTTCGCTAACCGCTAGTCTTAGCGTTTTTATAATGCCACATCCTTGGTACCATTGACTTTGCGCCACTGTTTTTTCAAGTAATGTTGCTTATGGAAACTCAAAACTATTGAAAAAATTGGGAAAGGTTCATTTCACTGATAAATGTTTATATAACTTCATATTTTTTACAGTTTCAACAAAAAATATGAAGAATTTTTAGAAGCAACAAGGTGAAAAAATAATTATTTATGAATAGAAAATCATTTCATTTTTTAAAATTGATAATATATTTAGTTTTTTTTACTACAATAACAATATAGCTGCATTATTTTATTTAGGCTTGACACTCCAAAGAACTTATTTTATTTTATATTATATTTTTTTTTAATATTTTAAAAGTAGATTGTAATAGCTTGAGGATAAAGAAGTGAATTACCGAGAAAGCGGGAAGTATAATACCAAGTTTTTTGTTCATCATTGTATACTTCAGCCGAATCAAGCCAGTGAGAAAACCCTGTTGACTCGTAAAAAGCAGTTCCACCAAAAATTAGAGCTCCTGATCGAGTATTGGCAATTGCTGGAGCTCGCCTTGCTTCATTAATGAAGCTAATGACTTCCCATGATCCATCCTCTGGATTATAACATGCGACAGGATCCGGATATACATTCGTGGCGTTGCCGCCAACACGACAGATCCTATTTCTAGACTGGAACAAACCTGCTAGTTCTCTGTCATCTGGAGTTTGTATATTTTGTACCGTGGTTCCATCAAAAGAGTAAAAATTATTATATTTTTGAACGTAAAGGATGTTATTAACCACAACTGCTGATGCATAAAAATCCCACTGGTCATTTATTGGAATATTTAAAAGTTTTGTTGTCGTTCCTTTTACTGTGTCGAATCCATATATTACTCCTGAATATGTAACGAAATATATCGTTAAATCGTTGACGGCACTACTGCTAACTATGTATTCTGATTCAGCTGGAAAAGAACCAACTTGAGTCCAAGTCATGGCGCTCGATGGAGTCGATACCATTAAATTTTCAATGGGAGTGCTCGATATTTTTCCTTCTAGTGTATCAATGCTGTAAAATATTTTATTGACAAAAGCTACGATGCACAAAGAAATTTGTGGAAGGGTATAACTGTATAAGATTTCCGGTGCATATGAATTAGCATCAAGTATTGTTACTCCACCATAAACACTACTCAAGAAGACGTATTCTTTTTCGCCCAGATCAATTGTCATTTTCGGTGCAGAATTTTGAGGAACATCGGAGAAGGTTGTAGATTCTTTTAAATTCTGTGAAAAGAGTTGAGTAATATTAATAAAGATGAAAAATATGGAGGAAAAAAATTATGAAGCAGGATTTGTTTGAAAGGAAAGGAATCGATTTTTTGAAAAACAACCTGGGCAAAACTGTCAAAGCTTAGAATTTAGGGAATCCAAGTATGGCTTCGTTTAAATATAAAAGCGAGAAAGTTTGTAACTGCTTGTTTTGGACTTTCCAAAAGAAGATTGAAATCATTGATTCCGTGAGTAGATGTAAGTACTATGAATGGATAAATATGCCTTGAATGGAACCGTGAATAAAAATGTTAATGTCTTCTAGGGAAGTTTTTAAGAAGAATTTCTTCGATCTAACTGTCTTGCAGTCATATGTAAGTCTTCATACCTTAATACTGGCTGTCCGGTCAAGATTTTTGTCAGTAATCGCCATGAATAGTGGTAAGGTCGATTATTTAAACAACTAGGGAAAAAACAAAACTAAGGATAAGGAAACATTTTGAAAATTATTTAAGCACACTAAAAATTAAATTAAACACTGAAAGTTGACAGTTCCTTACCGTTTTATTAAGCAAATCATTTTTTTTCAGTTCGAGGTCATCACCTGTAGGATTTGTTGCAGTTAATTGCAAAATCGCACAAAGAAAAACCAATGAAAACTTCATTTTGATAAGTTCAATGAAAACACTGAAATTAAATGTCAATTTATTTTCTACCGTATTTATACTCTACTTATATCTATCCAGGAAAATCTTTACAATCCAGGAAAATCAAATATTTTCCTTAAAAATTCTATTGCAAATCTTATCAATTCTTTTCTTTTCTAGAACAAAGATGAAAGCTTTTTATCTTTGTCTCAACTTAAGAGGAAAGTACTTCATCTTTATTAAATCGTAAGGAAACTTTTAAAACCAGTATGCTTTTCCCTAATAGATTAGCAACGCTAACCATACTAAAAACTAAAATTAACCAAACGGCCGCAGGAAAAACTGGTATCACAAGCCTACAAGGATACAAGCGACTTTTTTAAGAATTGTAAAAAATTGTGTAATAAAATTAAAAATTTGCACTAGTTTTGCTGCTAAAAGATTTCTTGAGGAAGCATGTCAAACAGCTAGGTGCCAAGTGTGAAATTTTGAAAGTGAGCATATCTTAATGTCTGTTTCTAATTATTTTTGATTTTGAAGAGTAGCCAAGCAAGTAGCTGAATACCTTCCTATTAAAAAAGGCAACGTTTTGAAAGGGTTAAGTTTGATAGGAATGCTAATCTGAAATCACACGACTTAATGGCAAAATAATTTAATGAATTAAGAACATTTTCCTTACATTTACCTAACATTTTCCTTGTTTGAAAGACCGACTGAAATTCGATTAATACCACGATCGACTATTTTTTTAATATAGAAATTCAGTTGTTTGAAAAAAAGAATCCTAAGCCTCGAAGGAGGATTAATGATGAGTCTTAAAATAGAGGAGCCTTCATTAACAAACGGAAAATTGAATCCGGTTGTAAATTTATAAAACCATAAAAATCTACAAAGAATAAAACGGAATACGACTTACGTCGAATCATGTAAAATACGTTCAAGCATTAAAATGTGCTGACACTGGACAGAATTGGCCTATTCAAAGTTTAAGATTTCAGCGTTTTTGCGCCCGTTGTCAGACTTAATTGTTTTTCTAGTTAAGTAATACGTCAAGTGATTTCTCTCCTCAATTCGGATTTTTAACGAAAGTTTAAGTGGGAAATTATGCTATATTTTGACTTAAACAAAATGAAGCTTCTTCAAAATGATGTTTTTTTATTTTGTGCTATTTTATTACTGCCAGTGTTAATTCATGCTAGAAATGGTGGAAGTCAAAACTGCAATTTTACCCATCCAAATACAGTAAGTACCAAACTTTTTTTCGGTTCAAATCGATTTAATGAATATAATTTTATTTGAAAATTTAGAATTTTATGAAGGAGGTATAAGAATTTTTTGAAAATGAATTATTTATTACCCTAAAGAGACTACTTGTACGCTTTGAACCGCCAAACAATCTATTCTTATACTTTCTCTTGTTTTTGTTTGTTTACAAGATGCAAAAATAGATAATAATCAACTTTGCACGAGAGGGACTAGATTGGCTGTCAGAGTTAAATATGTTGCGCTTATGTATAAGATAGTGGATCCCACAATGGATATAGTGGATAAGATAGTAGATTCATTTGTTTTCGTTCCACAAACTTCGCTTACGGGCCTTCTGGCGATCCTGCACTGCTTTGTCGCCTCTCTTTTATCTAGTTACTCTATTTTTCACCCTCAAAATCCTAGTCACGGTGCGATAAACTGATACCGGATAGGGAAGTAAATAAATTTACGAAAATTTTGCAAACCCATTGTGCTTGACATTTTTTGTGTCAAACCAATTTTCCTCTTAAATTCATTGCAATAAATTATGATTTAAATTATGAAGACAGCTTAAGCGCAGATTTTATTTTATAAAAATTTACTCTTGCAAACTTCATTTTAATTTTTTTATTTTTAGATTCTTAAAACATCTGAACTTATTTTATCAAAATCGATGGAGGTTTCTGCTTTGGGACGCGTAGCCAATTTAGGCGATTTCTACGATGCCAGAAGTGATAGTTTCGTTGAAATATCACTCTTCACTACCGACTTGCCAAATAATGCGATTCATTCGACTGACAACGCCTATTCTTCAATCGATTATGTTACAGCTGAATCTGTTTCTGAAAAAATGGAAAAATTAAGAGTTCAAGGATCTTTGTCTGTGAGCTTTTTGTGTGGAATGGTCACCGCTTCTGGATCGGGAAAATATTTAAACGAAGATAAGAAAAATTCTAAAAGCGCTAAAACGTCTTTAATTTATAGCGTAAGAACTGTGAGGGACGATTTTAGGATTTTTTCTAAATCATCTAAAAATTTAATCGATAGTTTTTTATTGGAAAATGTAGATGCGACTCATGTGGTTGTTGGAATTGATTGGGGAGCTGACGTGGTTTTATCGCTTGAAGAAACAAACACCGATTCATCTAATTTCAAAGAAATTCAGGAAAAATTAGAAGCTTCTTTAGATTTAGTCGCGCAATGTGTTTCTAACTCAGCTGAAGTGAATTCAGAGAACTTCGATGTGGAAAAAAGTAGGACCTTCAGCCTTTATCTTAATGGCGACATCATCCCTAACTCTGTTCCTCAAACTATTAATGAGTCAATAAGTTTTATGAGAAATATCCAGGATTTAATTAAAAACGAAAACAGCGGGAAAGGAAAAATATTAAATTATATTTTAATGCCTCTTCACACTGTTCAGAAAGTCTTCGATATTGACAATAGCAATACTAGTATTTTACGGGAAATGGATCAGGAATTAATTAATCAATTAATACAAATTTTTCAGGAAATGAAGGACTCGGAACTTCAAATAAACGACGCGTATCATTTGTTTAAAACTTGGAGTTTTATGGTTCCTGAAAATGAATTTGAAGAAATATCAGAAATAAAATCAACGTTTGATTCGTTCATGAATAATTTCAGGGTAAGATTGGGAGATGCGGTCGTGCAATTTCGAAGTGGCGAACGCGAAGACGATGCTCTTTGCGAATTAATCTCGTCTTATAAAAATAGTGACTATACTCCATCAAAAATTAACAATTTTCTGGATAAGTTTTCATTAACAATCCATAAAACAGAGTTGTTAAATCTACTTCAAAGACATAATTCCATGTTTATCGATCGGAGAACTGATAAATATAAAATTTTGGCAAATAATTATGAGCGAGAAATAAGAATAATTTCTACGAATTTAAGCATGAATATCTCATCTCCGGTTGTTTCTCAAATTATTGATTTGTTAGATATCGAATCGAGAAAAAAATCAGGCAAGATTAATTATTACATCGAAGATACTAATTCAAACACACTTGAAGTAAATGCATTCTTGCAAGGAAAAGTAATTGATCCATCTCCGCCGAAGAAAAACGAATATATTCTTTTAACTGATAAAAACGGAGCGATAATTATTATTAATCCGGATTCATTAGAACCGATTTTGAATTATAGTTTAAACGAAGTAAGGTATAGCATTTTAGCCGTGGTTGATGATATGCTTTATAATATTGACACAATGAATGGGATTATAACGAGCACGGCTGTTAAAAACATAATGTCGCCTGAAAAAAAAATTAATTGGACTCAAGTTTGTTCTTTTCAATCTGAATCAAATTGGATAAGAAACAGTGTTGCTGTTAATGAAACTTTGATCTATTTTGTTACACATGATGGAGTTCTGTATGTGTATGACACTACTTCAAATTCAAAAATTATTACGGGATTTGAAAATGTGACGGTTAACGATACATACGCGTCTTTGATAGTCGTGAATAATGTTCTTTACATATATAAATATGGACATTTTTATTCGTACGATGGAATAAATTTAGACTTAGAAATTAATAATGTAGAAACAAATTTTCCTGGATTGTTTCAGTTAGGGAATAATGTTTGTCGGGTAGGAGGCAACAACAGGGACGTTAATCCTGATCTTGTCAGTTGCTATAATCCCGAGGATAAGACATGGAACGTTACGACTCATATAAATGAAGCTAGATGGAACCCAGCGGTTGTAAGCACAGAATCGAAAACTTATATTTTTGGTGGAAATGAACCCTCAGTTGTTGGTGATGGGGATTATTTGAAGTCGGTTGAAGTTCTTGATCATAAAACTAAAATTTGGACTCGTGTTCCAAATTTGATAACAGGACCATATCCTCAAGCTATTGTTTTTTATTTTTAGATTATGACATGGAATAGTTTTTTTCTTTGTAGTATGTATTTATATGTATAATAAATTTGGCCACTGCAAAAATTATTATTTTTTTGTCGCTTTCCTAAAAAAAGACTCATTATTGTCTTTAAATCGAGTTTAATTAACAATTACATTTAATGAAGCTAGGTAGAAGTAGGGAGTCATTGCAGCAGAATCGAGGACTTAAATTTTTGACAAGGAAGATGATTATTATTCAGGAACTCCATCTTTTTGACGTAGTTCAGCAGAAGTTTTTAATCCGGAGATTAAAACATGGGATTAAATTCCGAGTCCGTTATATTCTCCTCAAGAGTTTCCTCAAGCTGAAGCTTGAAAAAATGTTTGCATGAGATTTCAATTAGCCTTCACGAATACCACTTACCAGAGAGAAAAATGATAAGTCCTTTATGTGGAGCCATTATTAATCCAGGCCCGTAGCCAGAGGGGGGCCAGGGGGGACCCAGCCCCCCCTGGCTGAACCTTGGCCCCCCGCCCCCTGGAAAATTTTTGGACCGTGTGTTTTCCCTATCCTCCATGTTAAGGGATCATTTGGAGCCCCTCCTAGTAGATTTTGTGCCCCTCCTAACCTGGTTCTCTGGCTACGGGCCTGTATTAATCACATGAAATTTGGGCTTATCTCAATTGACTATTAAAAATTTGTAAAGAATAGAACTTGACTTTCAGACCAGCAGCCGCAACTCGATTTAAATTTTCCTTAATATTGTTTTTCTAAAAATATCAAAGTGATTGATTGTTTCAAAAAACAATAGGTATTTGAGACTCAAGTGTTTTCGTGTCTATCAGACCTTTTCCCAGGGTGATTGTTACTTAGTTTACCTCTTCACAATATTATATAAACCAAAGTCTCAGGTGAAAATTTTTCATTGTGATTTTGATTAATCAAAATGAAGCTTTTACATTTTTTATTCTTTTTTGTTTTAAAATTTTCAGTTTTTGTTCATGCTAATGATGGACAAATGCAAAGCCATAATTTTGCAAAAACAAATACAGTAAGTATTTCACTTCTCAATTTTTCTTAAATCCAGTGGACGGATTTTTCTAAATTCTAACTTGAAATTTTTCTGTAGATGGTTAAAGCTGAGGAACCGATTTTAACAAAATCAACAGAAGTTGCTGCTTTGGGCCGTGTGGCTGATTTAGGCGATCTTTACGACGCTAGAAGTGATAATTTCGTTGAAATATCCCTCTACACGACTGATTTATCAGGGGATGCAATTCACTCCACCGACAATGCTTATTCATCCATCGATTACGTCAGGACTGAATCAATTTCTGAAAAAATGGAAAAGTTAGGTGTTCAAGCGTCATTGTCTGTGAGTTTTTTGGGTGGATTAGTCAGCGCTTCTGGTTCGGGAAAATATTTAGGAGAAGATAAGAAAAGTGCTAAAAGTGCGAAGACGTCTTTAATTTATAGCGTGCGAACTGTAAGGGACGATTTGAAAATCTTTTCTAAAACTTCAAGAAGTTTAATAGATACATTTTTATTAGAAAATATAGATGCGACTCATGTAGTCGTCGGAATTGATTGGGGCGCTAATGTAGTATTATCTCTCGAGGAAACTAACTCTGATTCATCTAATGCTAAAGAAATACAAGGAAAATTGGAAGCTGCTTTAGACCTGGTTGTAGTTTCAGTTTCTGGCTCAGCAGAAGTCGATTTTGGAAGCTCTGATGTTGAAAAAAGTAGCTCGTTCAGCCTTCATCTTAATGGTGACATTATTCCAAACACGGTCCCTCAAACGATTAATGAATCCATTTCATTTATCAGAGATATCCCCAATTTAATTAAGAACGAAAACGATGGAAAAGGAAAAATATTGAATTATATCTTAATGCCTCTTCAGACCGTTCAGAAAGTCTTTCAAGCTGAGAGCAATAAAACTGGTATAGTGAAAGAAATTGATCAGGAACTGATTGATCAATTTATGAGAATTTTTCAGGAAATGAAGGATTCAGAACTTCAAATTAACGACGCCTACGATTCGTTTAATACTTGGAATCTTATGGTTCCTGAAAATGAATTTAAAGAAATATCAGAGATGAAATCAGAATTCGATTCGTTTACTAATGATCTAAGAGTTCGATTTGCTGATTTGGTCGTGCAATTTCGAAGCGGGAAACTTGATGACGGAGCTCTTCTTGAATTAATTTCTTCTTATGAAAGTAGTAATTATACTGCATCAAGCATAAATAATTTTTTGGATACGTTTACGGCTACAATGCACAAAACTGAATTGTTAGATTTATTTCAAAGGCATAATGCAATGTTTATCGATCGCAGAACTGATAAATATAAAATTTTAGCCAATAATTACGAACAGGAAATTAGAATAATTTCTGCAGATTTAAGCGCCGATATCTCATCTCCGTTTGTTTATTCCATTGTTAAATTGTTAGATATCGAAACAGGGAAAGAATCAGGAGCAATAAGCTATTATATTGAGGACATCGATTTAAATGTGCCGGAAGTAAATGTGTATTTGCAAGGAAAAGTAATTAAGTCGTTCCCTGTTGAGAAAACCGAATATATACTATTAAATGATTATAACGGAAAGGTGATGATAATTGATGCTAATTCATTAGATCTAATCTTGGCTTATGAGTTAATGGAAATAAGATATAGCATTTTAGCAGTGGTTGATGATATGCTTTATAACATTGACACGGAGAATGGGATTATAACGAGTACTGCTGTTGAGGATATAATGGCTCCACAAAATGCAATTAACTGGACTCAAGTTGGTTCCTTTCCATCTGAATCGAATTGGATAAGAAACAGTGCTGCTGTTAACGAAACTTTGATCTATTTTGTTACTTACCATGGAGTTTTGTATGTTTATGACACTACTTTAAAAACTGTTACAAAATGTGAAAACATTGAGCCCAGTGATAACCATGGATCTTTGATCGTCGTAAATAATAATCTTTACATCCATACACATTCTCATTTTTATTCGTATGATGGAAGGTCGGTTAGAGATATAACGACTTCAGAAACAAGAAATCATGCCGGGTTGTTTCAGTTCGGTAGCAATATCTGTCGGGTAGGTGGAAACACAACGGACGTTTATCCTGACCCTGTCAGTTGCTATAACCCCGATGATGACACATGGACTGTTACGACTCACATAAATGAAGCTAGAAAGTACCCAGCAGTTGTAGGAGCAGGATCAAAAACTTATATTTTTGGAGGAGCATCTTCTTCATCAAGTACAAATCTTAAATCGGCTGAGGTGCTTTATCATGATACAAAAATTTGGAGTTATGTCCCAAGTCCGATCACGGATCCAGGAAGTTACCCTCAGGCTCTTATCTTTTATGTCTAAACCTATCACATAATTCACATAATACAAAGTTGTAAATTAATTATTTTGAAATAAGAGTACCTTTTACCGCATGTATAATGTTTATCGTGCTAAAAACAAAAAATGCTAAAAACATACATGCAGCAATAGGCATACTTATTTTTTTACGCTAATCAGGATGCTTCTTTGTAATAAATATTCGCATGTCAAGTAAATTGCACTAAATTGCAAAAATTTTTCTTTAACTTACATACCGATTCTGATTTTCAAAATGACTTGTTCAAATTAGTTTTTCAATGTTCAAAAAAAAAAAAAGATCACTAGAAGTTTAATAATTACTCAAGCGGTTTATTTATTTGTTTCAAATTATTTAATTTTCCAAAATTATTTAATTTCCTGACTGAGTCACATAGACAGCTGACCCTTCACTTTCTCTCTTTTTTGTCGAAACTGCTCTATTAGTCGGATGATTCAGTCTTGCGTTGGCTGGAAATGAAACCTAGATTTATTTAAATTCTAGGATTTTACTTAAAAGAAACATGAGTAGAGCCTTGCAGAGCTTAGAGAGAAATAGTTGCCGATGCTCAATTTCTAATTGGCCATGGCCACACGTAAATTAATTTAAAACGTCGGCAATAAACAACACGTGATTCTTCGTCAATCATCTGAAGACTTTTAAAGACGAATTAGGTCGTAGCCATCCCAAGATAAAGTTGTATAAACAAGGGTGCATTTTTCAAAACTTTCACTTTAGCGCCATTTTAAATGTTTCTTTTCCTTTAGCTCAGTCACTCTTAAAGCTAGAAGGGGGGCAAAACCAATGGTAAACTTTTCTTCTGTCTATTCAAATATCTTAAGAAGCTGTCGGTGCAAAAAAAGGTTAATGCGAATAATGTTGATGAATAGACTTAAATGACGTAATAAAAAATATTAATTAATAAAATAACAGGTGTATGTAAACACGTGAAAGAGATTAAACTTAGAATAAACGTCACTTATGATTTTAAAAAAGGCCCTGATTTGAAAAAAAATAAAGACAAAAAGGTTGGTCTTAGTGAGATTCGTATTTTTAAAATAAGAACTGTAAAATAAAAACAGATTATCGTAAATGTGGAAATATTAGAAAAATTTATCTAGGTACGCACGCATATTTCAAATTAGTCTGCGTTACCTACCATTGTCATCAGTTGTCCCTGTCTGGCATTTGTGGAAGGGGAAATTGCCAGTTGGATTTCAATTTTATTCTGCATTAATTCGTTCATTCATTTTTTGTGTATAGTGAATCTTATTGCAAATATAGACTGATCCTAAATTTTTAAATGATTATTAAATGCACAGGATAAATTTCTGCATTATGTCAACTATGAAATTTTAATTGGAGGATTAAGTATTCATATTTTGACTTATTAAACAAAATGAAGCAGTTAGTGATTTGTGCAATTTTATTGCTACCAGGATTTACTCATGCTGAAAATGGGGAAGTGCAAAGCTGCAAAAATGCCCATCAAAATACAGTAGGTACCAAACTTGTTTTCGATTTTAGCTTTTTTGTAGAAAAGACGGATCTATTAGAATTAAAATGACAAAGGCGACGGAGTGTTTTTCCTCCAGTAAAATATTAGGATTTTCGGTAATTTGAACATCCAAAAAAATTCGTCTATCATTTTCTTGAATACTTTTTGTCATTTTTAGCTTCAAGCACGGCGCCCTAAGTAAAATAGTGGAAATTTCACGGCAAAATACGCAGTTTGACGAAATTTTATTTTTGACACGACCGAAATACTTCCTCACTCTAGGGAGCTCGAAAGTAAAAATTTCAATATTCCATAGTCGGAGCGTTCCGGAAACGGAAACCCCAAATCCGTGAAAAAAAGGCATCGTGGAAATTACGATTTTCAATTATAAATAAATCCGTGGTGAAAATTCAAAATAAATTCACACTTTTTTTTATTAGCAGATTCTTGAAACATCTGAACTTATTCCAACGAAAACGACTGTAGTTGCTGCTTTGGGCCGTATAGCTGATTTAGGCGATCTTTACGATGCTAAAAGTGACAATTTCGTTGACATATCCCTTTACAATTCTAATTTGTCTGGTGATGCGATTCATTCCACTGATAATACCCACACTTACATGGATTACGTCAGAACGGAATCGATTTCTGAAAAAATGAAAAAATTTAAAGTCGAAGCGTCTTTGTCCGTCAGTGTTTTGTCTGGATTAATCAAATTAGTTTCTGGTTCGGGAAAATATCTAATCCAAGATAAGAAAAGCGCTAAAAGTGCTAAAACGTCTTTAATTTATAGTTCAAGTACAGTACGAGAACATCTGAAGATATTTTCTAACTCATCCAAAAATTTAATTGATAAATTTCTATTAGAAAATATAGATGCGACTCACGTAGTCGTCGGAATTGATTGGGGCGCTAATGTAGTATTATCACTTGAAGAAACAAACACGGATTCGTCTAATGTTAAGGAAATACAAGGAAAATTAGAAGCGGCTTTACGTCTTGCCGTGTTTTCTATTTCCGGCTCATCCGACGTGAATTTTAATAATTCTTTTGATGTGGAAAATAGTAACACATTCAGACTTTATTTAAACGGAGATATTATTCCAAACACTGTTCCTCAAACAATTAACGAAACTATCGGATTCATTAGAGATATCCCGAATTTGATTAAAAAGAAAAATGGAGGGAAAGGAAAAATACTAAATTATACCTTAATGCCTCTGCGGACTGTTCAGAGAGTTTTGCAAGTTCAAAGCAAACAAACTAATACCGTGCAAGAAATCGACCAGGAACTGACTGATCAATTTATGAGAATTTTTCAGGAAATGAAAAATACTGAACTTCAAATAAACGACGCGTATAACTTATTCAATACTTGGAATCTCTTGATTCCTGAAAATGAATTTGAAAAAATTAAAGAGATGAAATCAGAATTTGATTTGTTTATGACTAATTTAAGAATACGATTTGCAGATTTGCTCATGCAATTCCGAAGTGGCCAAATTGAGGACAAAGTTCTTTGTCAATGGATTTCTTCTTATGAAAACAGCTCGTATACTCCGAATAATGTTGATAATCTTTTAGATACCTACACGCAGACAATCCACAAAATCGATTTGCTTAATTTATTCCAAAGTTATAACGCTTTGTTTATCGATCGTGAGACTGATCAATATGAAATTTTGATTGATAATTACGAGCAAGAAATTAGGATTATTTCTGTAGATTTAAACATCAATATTTCTTCACCTTATGTTCGTAAAATCATCGAATTGTTAAAAATGGAATCGAAGAAAGGAACGGGAGCTTTAAAATATTATATTGAAGATGTTCCTATAAAAATTCCTGAAGTGAAATCTTACATCGAAGGAAATGTAAAAGATGTTTTTGCTGTTGATAAAAAAGAATACTTGCTAATAACTGATAAAAGTGGGAAAGTGATCATTATCGATATCAACTCGTACGAAATCATCAAAAATTATTCTATGCCTGAACTAGGAGAGGGTTCTTCTATTGCTGTTGTAAATAAAACTTTTTACAATATCTATGGGAGAAAAGGAAGGATATTTAGTGCTGATATCGAGAACATGATAACTACTCAAAATGGCGTGAATTGGACTCAAGCCGGCTCGTTTCCACCGTCAGAATATCGGGCGCGAAATGGAGCTGTTGCAAATGGACTCTCGATTTATTTCGTTTCTGATTATACCTTATATGTTTACGACACGATTTACAGAACAGTTACTAAAAGCTCTAGTTTTTCTAATCGTGACGAGTATTATTCTATGGTCGTGGTTAATAATATTCTTTATACACAAATCAATTCATCTTTCTATTCTTTTGACGGAGCTATCATGAAAAAAATTAAAACATTCGAAACTAGGGAACATTCCGGGCTGTTTCAGTATGATAATTCGGTTTGTCGTGTCGGTGGTAATACGACTAATGTTTACCCAAATCCTGTTTCTTGCTATTATCCGGAAGATGGTGGATGGACTGATAATGGTTACATTAATGAAGCTAGACGGTATCCGGGAGTGGCTGCAACGAGTTCTGGAACTTATATTTTTGGAGGATATGTCTGGAATGGTAATTGGATTAATTCAGTCGAGGTGTTGAATCATAAAACAAAAGTTTGGAGCTATATTCCTAGTAAACTCATTAGTGGGCAAGAATATCCTCAGGCGGTCGCGTTTTATTTTTAAAAAACATAATATTTTTTTTTCCATGCAAGGTCTTGCAACCTGCTAGCTGCCCTGGCATTAAGAAATAAATTTTTAATGTAAGACATGAGAAAAGAAAGAGAACATTTATTGTACAATCGAACCTTATTTGACATTATATTATTTTCAAAGTTTAATCTTGATTTTTTTAAAGAAGAAGACCAATTGATAACTTGGTAATTGGTATATTGGGTAAAAACCGATTGGTTCAAATAAAATTAGGGTTGTGCACAAGACTTATTGACAGCTAGGGTGGATGCCTGGTACACTATGGCTGCACAGTCTGTGTTTTTTACAAAATTATTTCAACAAAGTTCGATTTTTTTAAACTTGGTACAAAGGTAGTTGTACGGACCGCGCTTTGTACAAAAACTGCGTACAAAGCCCGGATAAACGGGCTTGGTACAAAAATTGCTGTACACTTCGCAGACTGTACAGTTATCTCTTTCATATTTTTACCTTAGCTTTGGAAAGGGAGCGAAATTCGATTCTTTTCAATTATTTATCCGCACTCGTGGAAAAGGACCGACGTTCGACTCTTTTCCATTTTTGATCAAGATTTTTGTAAAAGGGTCGACGCTGAAAAGGACCGACGGGAAAAGTCTTCTTTTCAATTTCGACCCTTTTCATAACTCCCTACAAAATTTTCAAAACATTCGTGGATTTAGATTTTCCTTAAAATTGCAGTGTCGCCATCTCTTGACAAAAGTATGAACTAACACCCTGAAAGTCCCTCTTTCTATATTTGATTGTCAAAGCTTTAAAATATAAATTTTGTTCACAATGCGTTTAGATTTAACTTATCCATCCAGGCTTATCAAAAGAGTGTGCATGCAACAAGGCGCTGCATGTATCCACCTTTGTTTACTGCAGAGATAAAAAAAATGAAGTATATTTGCGACAGAAGCAATAAGTGTTATTTGCCTAATATCAAAAAATTAAATAGATTGAGTCATTAAAAATACATAGAGTACAATTTCCTTAACCTTTTCAATACTAGTTCTCACGATCAAGGCAAATCTGAAAATTTTATTTTATTTTAAAAAATCATCAAATTGTTGTTGAAGTAGTCATGTGTGGTATCAGAAGGATCAGCTAGTTCTAGGCTAATGTCAACCAGTATTTATTACGTGGGTGCAAAAAAAACAAAGATAACTTTCTATGTAAGAATTCAAGTGAAAATATGGACCACCTTTATAAAAGGGTTAAATATTTTTCGTCTGTTCGAGATTTATGCGCATTTACCTTCATTATCAGACTTTATTGTGACTTTATAATGAGTAATGATTTTTCTTCGAATTTCTGACGTTTAGCAAAAGTTAAATGTAAAATTCATGCATTCATGTTTTGATTTTGTTGAGATGCACTGGAAAGGTCGCATTAGTATAAGTAGTATATTAAGATTATTAAAGGGGTTCCTTATGAAGGAAATTCATGTGCAAAAATTCAGGAAATTGCAGGAAATTCATGTTACGACCCTTTTAGATAATGTTGCGGCCATGGCACGCTTTACAGGGCTTGTAACATGCTTTAGAAAGCTTGTAACATTTTGTTCACAAGCGTAACATTATCTAATA
The DNA here is from genome assembly GCA_023512825.1 of Liposcelis brunnea. NCBI lineage: Eukaryota > Metazoa > Arthropoda > Insecta > Psocodea > Liposcelididae > Liposcelis > Liposcelis brunnea. The sequence goes on along the minus strand of CM042065.1, from coordinate 15,546,285 downwards.
GGGTCGCAATAAGAAGTTGATGGGTAGTAACATGTTGTTGAAGAGCTGTAACATGGTGTTTAAGGGCTGTAACATGCTTTCCGAAGCTCAACATTGTCCTCACGAGCGTAACATGATCTAACATGTTACGAGGCATATTTCACAAGGAAACATGTTTCCCTGTGAAATATACAAATGTAACATGTTATGCAACATGTTACGTAACAAGTTACACGAATTTCCTCCCAGGGATGAATCATTCATCTGTATCAAGATTGAGTTTTGTTTATATTATAACTATCGGTTTACACTTCTCACAATTACAATATTTAGTCTATGCTCAACCGTTGAATTCTTCGCTTCTCTTTTCCTCATAACTTGACAGACTTAACTAACAAAATGAAGTTTTTAGTTTTCGTTTTTTGTGCGATTTTAAAACTGCCGGTTTTTGTTCATGCTAAAAATGCGGAAGTGCAAAGTGGGAACTTACTCCGCGCAAATTCAGTAAGTACCAAACTTTTTTTTTCGGGTGAGCTTTTTAGAATAGATTTCCACGATGAATTTAAGCTTTGAATGATCTATTCATAGATTTTTGATTTATAAAAACCGAAGCAGTGTTTTGCACTTAAATAAATAACCAAATTATATATTCTGTTAGTTTGAAATAGCGATAATGTTATGCTGCTTCTGTGAACAGATCTCTGGTGCACAAAAATTCACTGTGAAAATCTGTTCTTTTAAACTATGAACTGAACTTTAATTATTACTCGATTTTTTTATTGGTAGATTGCTGAATCATCGGAACTTATTCTATCAAAATCGATGGAGGTTGCTGCTTTGGGACGCGTAGCCGAGTTAGGCGATCTCTATGATGCCAGAAGTGATAGTTTCGTTGAAATATCCCTTTTTACTACTGACTTGCCTGGTGATGCGGTTCATTCGACTGACAACGCCTACTCTTCAATGGAATACGTTAAAACCGAATCCATCTCAGAAAAAATGACGAAATTGGGAGTTCAAGGATCTTTGTCTGTCAGTTTTTTGGGTGGATTAGTCAGCGCTTCTGGTTCAGGAAAATATCTTAACGAGGATAAGAAAAGTGCTAAAAGTGCGAAGACATCTTTAATTTATAGCGTAAGAACTGTGAGGGACGATCTAAAAATATTCTCTAAATCTTCGAAAAATTTAATCGATACTTTTTTACTGCGAAATATCGATGCGACTCATGTGGTTGTGGGGATTGATTGGGGTGCTAATGTAGTACTATCGCTCGAGGAAACAAACACAGATTCATCTAGTATTAAGGAAAAGCAAGGAAAATTAGAAGCTACTTTAAATCTAGTAGTGCTCTCTGTTTCTGGGTTAGCTGATGTAAAGTTTAACGATTCCGATGTAGCGAAAAGTGACATTTTCAATCTTCATCTAAATGGAGATATTATACCAGACAATGTTCCTCAAACTATTAATGAATCGATCTCATTTATTAGAGATATTCCAAATTTAATTAAAAAGGAGAACGGTGGAAAAGGAAAAATATTGAATTATATCTTAATGCCTCTTCAGACAGTCCAAAAAGTCTTTCAAATTCAAAGAAATGAAACCGCTATTGTAAAAGAAATCAGAAAGGAACTGATTGATCAATTTATGCGAATTTTTGAGGAAATGAAGGACTCCGAACTTCAAATTAACGACGTGTACAGTTCTCTAAACTCGTGGAAACTTATGGTTTCTGAAAGCAAATATATTATTATATCAGAGGTGAAATCGAAGTTCGATTCATTTACTAATGATTTCAAAAAACGTTTTGCTGATTCAATCGTGAAATTCCGAAGTAATGAACTCGACGAAGAAGCAGTAAACGATTTAATTACGTTTTACAGGAACAGCAATTGGACTTCTGCTAATATTAATAAATTTTTAGATGCGTTCACGCCGAAAATGCTCAAAACTGAAATATTAAATCTATTTCAAAGGCATAATGCAATGTTTATCGATCCGAGAACTGATAAATACAAAATTTTAGCAAATAATTACGAACGAGAAATTAGAATAATTTCTGCAAATTTAAACGCCAATATCTCATCTCCGTTTGTTTATTCCATTGTTAAATTGTTAGATATCGAATCAGGGAAAATATCAGGAGCAATAAGCTATTATATCGAGGACAGTGATTTAAAAGTGCCTGAAGTAAATGTGTATTTGCAAGGAAAAGTAATAAAGTCGTTCCCTGTTGAGAAAACCGAATATATACTTTTAACTAATGAGTATGGAAAGGTGGCGATAATTGATGCTAATTCATTAGATCGAATCTTGGCTTATGATTTAATGGAAATAAGATATAGCATTTTAGCTGTGGTTGATGATATGCTTTATAACATTGACACGCGGAATGGGATTATAACTAGTACTGCGGTTGAGAATATAATGGCACTACAAAATGCAATTAATTGGACTCAAGTTGGTTCCTTTCCATCTGAATCGAATTATATAAGAAACAGTGCTGCTGTTAACGAAACTTTGATCTATTTTGTTAGCTATAGTGGAGTTTTGTATGTGTATGACACTACTTTAAAAACTGTTACAAAATGTGCAAGTGTTATAAGGGCCGATTATTATGCGTCTTTGATAGTCGTAAATAATATTCTTTACATCCATAAATACAGGCAGTTTTATTCGTATGATGGAATGACTGTCAAAGAAATAACTACTTCAGAAACCAGAAATTATTGTGGATTATTTCAGTTCGGTAGCAATATCTGTCGGGTAGGTGGAAACACAACGAATGTTTATCCTGACCCTGTCAGTTGCTATAACCCCGATGATAGACAATGGACTGTTACGACTCACATAAATGAAGCTAGAAAGTACCCAGCAGTTGTAGGATTAGGATCAAAAACTTATATTTTTGGAGGAGAATCTTCTTCATCAAGTAAAAATCTTAAATCGGCTGAGGTGCTTTATCATGATACAAAAATTTGGAGTTATGTCCCAAGTCCGATCACGGTTCCAGGAACTTACCCTCAGGCTCTTATCTTTTATGTCTAAACCTATCACACAATTCACATAATACAAAGGTGTGAATGAATTATTATTGAAATAAGAGTATACGTATAATAAGAGTATATTTAACCGCATTGTTAGTTTATTGTGTTAAAAGCAAGAAAGGCTAAAAGCAATATAGGCATGCTTATTTTTTTTACGCTAATCAGGTTTGTCCTTTGTAATAAATATTCGCATGTCAAGTAAATTGCGCTAGTTTCAGCCGTTGTAAAAATTTTTCTTTAACTTACATACCGATTCTGATTTTTAAAATGACTTGTTCAAATTCATTTTTCAAAAAAAAAAAAAAAAAAAAAAAAACACGATCACTAAAAGTTTAATAAAATTTTGCCTCTTATAAGACCTTATATGTTTTTGATACGGATTTAAAAACGGTGACCAAATGTTCTACTTTCCCCAATCGGAACTCCTATGTTCCTATGATCGTATTTAAGGATTCTGTTTTTATACAAATTGAATCATCTTTCTATTCTTTTGATGGTTATAATCTAACCAAAATAACGACTCCTGAAAGTAGATCTTATTCTGGGCTATTTCAATTCGATAACTTGATCTGTCGAGTTGGTGGTAATACGACTTTTATTTACCCAGATCCTGTATCTTGTTACGATCCCAGTCAAACATCTTGGGTTGTCAATAGTTATCTTAATGAAGCTAGAAGTTGTTTAGGAATTACTACAACTAGTTCAGGAACTTATATTTTTGGAGGATATAATTGGAATAGTGATTGGATTAGTTCAGTCGAAATGTACAACCGAAGAACCAATATTTGGAGTTATATTCCAAGTAAACTCAAATTTGGACAAATGTATCCTCAACCAATTTCATTTTATTTCTAATTCGTACCAGTGATTAACAAAAGACCAATCTCACCACTGAAGTTTAAGGAGATGATCGTCAAAGGAAAAAAATCGTTTTTCTTTGTCCATAAGTTAACTGGTAAAATTTGGGTAGATGTTTTTTTTAAAACTCGTTTCCTCTTTAAATTCTAGTGGTTGAATTGGCTCCTAAGTATTTTTAAAAGTTTTAATTTTAACTGTAATTTTTTAAATCGAAAAGTGTTTTTTTTTAAAATCGATTTGACTAAGCCGCATTAATCTTTTTTAAATTTTGTATTTTTGTTTAATTTTTAACACTTGAATATAATTTTACATTTTTATGATCTATTTTAATTTTTTTTGAATTGCTTGCTCTAGCAGCACGAAAGATTTCCCCTTCAACGATTATACTTTTTTCTCGGAATGACTCAGTAATGCGAAATGTTTACAACGATTAAAGCAAATAGAGATAAACAGTCTTCAGAATTTTCATACACATGTTTTCCAATAACAAGCTTACTGGTATTTCCAGCTTTTTTCGATAAGGAAATACAACAGATGTGCTGATCGCATTTACTTTTTTATAAATAACAAAAAAAATATTTACGCTTACTTCGTGTACATAGCTTCAGCTTCATTCAGTAATCATCTAAAATCACTGCACTTTGTACTTTTCTGAGTTTAAAAAATAAGTGAATTGTTAAGGTAATTCACTTTAAAATGACGTTATTAATAATTTTAATTTTTACAAGTTTTTTATTATGCTCTTCATGTTCTCCTAAAGCATTTTCACACTCTAAAAAGGTAAGATAATTTTTTTTAAATCCAATTTCTTGTTATTATATTAACTCTTCATCTTATTCCAGATTTTTGATGTTTCTGTAAAAAGCAGAGAATTTATTTTTCTGAGCGATGCAAACGGAAAAGTTATTATTACCAAAGCCGATACTAATGACGTAATCATTACTTACCAACTACCTAAAATTTCAGAGAGTATTGTGGCTGTTGTGGGCGAAAAATTTTACAATATCGATACTGTCAATGGGATGATTGCGAATACTGATTTGAAGGACGTCATTACTTCACCAAAGTTGATTAGCTGGAACATTGTCGCTTCTTTTCCAAGTGAACAAGATTGGATTCGAAACAGTGTCGCTGTCAATGACTCGTCGATTTATTTCGCTACAAAAAGCGGGATTCTTTATTTATTCGACACAAAAAAGGAAAAAATATCGAAAGTGGGGAATGTTTGTGAATATTCAAACTACGCTTCTTTGATTGTCATTGACAATATTCTCTGCATTCATAAATGTAAATATTTTTATTCTTTTGACGGAAATACTCTCCAAGAATTACGGACACCGGATTTAAGATACGATTCTGGATTATTTAAATTTGAGAAAAGTGTTTGTCGTGTCGGAGGCAATTTGACAAACTTGTTTCCTGACCCTGTTTACTGCTATGATACCATCAAAAATGTTTGGACTGTCGTTGGTCAAATTAATGAAGCTAGATTGAAACCAGCGGTAGTAGCTACAAAAACTGGGACGTACATTTTTGGAGGAAAAGCTGTGTACAATTCAGGAGTTCCTTCATCTTTTTGGCGGGAAACAGTTGAAGTTTTCAATCATAAAACAAAATTGTGGGATTTTAGCCAAAGTCCATTTAGCATAGCACCAGAGGATCCTCAAGCTGTAGCTTTTTATTTTTGATGTTTTAATAAAGTTTGTCTTAAAAAATTGTATTTTTTTTTCCTTTTTATTGATTTTGATAAAGGAATCGTCAAATTTAAAAGAAGAGAATTCAAATTTTAAGTCAGTTTGCATTTTCTATTTTCAGATATGGAGTATATGGCGACGGGCTAAGAACGTTAACATCTTTCCAAGGGTAAGTTTAGAAACATTCTTTTTCAAAAATTTTTTTAAAGAAAATCCGAATCGTATTATTTTTGCCAATATCCTGCCCAGCGACTTTGATTGAATTCTTTGAATTTTCACTGTGCAAATACTGAATTTTTTGAAGCAAAGTAGCTTTCGTTCATGATTGCTTGCTACCATACAAATGCACTTATTATCGTAGAAGATATTAGGCCGTGATAAATATATATCTTAAGCTTTACTGTCCGCTGATAAGCTCTGCAATTGTACTTACCGCTTCTTAATACAGAAGAAAATTATTGGCAAAAGCTAAACATGAGCTCAACATTAATTTGACGTTTGTCGTTTTAAATGTTTTATCTAAATTAAATGAAGTGTTCATTATGTTTTGTTGCCATCTTGAAAACAAAAATGAAGCTTTTAATTTCGTTAATTTGTGCTTTTTTAAGTTTTTCGATTTCCGCAGACATTGTCTCTGTGTCAAATAATGCTTCACAATCCTCAAAGGTAAGATAGAAAAATATTTAAATTTTTATCGAGCTTTTTGTTTTTAATTTTTATTTTTTGATAGGATTTCGATACATTAATGCCAACAACCAAAGGAATAAATGCTAAGGAATTGCATAAAAACACTAAAGCGAACTATTCAAAGTATAAACCTTCGAAGTCATGCGGTGGTATAAATGAATACATTCTCTTGACCGAAGAATCGGGGAAGATTGCAATAATCGATGCCAACACCTACGAATTAGTTGCCAATTACGATCTACCAGAAGTTCAATTTAGCCTCGTCGCCATTGTTGACAATACATTGTACAATATTGACACGGTACAAGGAAAAATATTCAGCACTGCTGTCGAAAATATAATGACATCAGACACCATAAACTGGAATTACGATGGTTGGTTTCCGTCTGAACAATATTGGGTAAGAGGTGGCACTGCTGTTCTTCGTTCGTCCATTTACTTCGTCACCCATAGTGGAGTTTTGTACGAATACGATACAAATTTAAAAACAGTAACGAAAATTAAACAAATTGGGAGTAGTTGGTATACGTCCGCGGTAGTAATTAATAACATTTTGTATTTGTCTAATTATTACTATCTTTATTCGTATGATGGATCGGTTGTCAAATCAATGCCAACACCGGATTATAGAAATTTTTATGGATTATTTCGTGATGGAAGTCTCGTTTGTAAAGTCGGTGGTAATAAGACTGATATTTATCCGGATCCTGTACATTGCTACGATCCGTCTTTGAAAGTTTGGAAAATTAGTAGTTATATTAATGAAGCTAGATGGTATCCTGGAGTAGTGAGAACGAGTTCTAGGACGTATGTTTTTGGAGGACATTGTTGGTATGCGTCGGATGGACTATATCAGTATGATTTGAAATCTAGCGAGGTATTCGATCATGAAAGGAAGACTTGGGCTTATATTCCAACTCCACTTTCTGAAGAACCGGGGTTGGTTTAAGCTGTCTCATTCTACTTTTGAACATTTTTCGTTGAACTACTATCTTCCATTGAATATACAGTCAAACTTCGTTATAACGACTTTCAAGGGACCGGCACTTTTTCGTCGTAATAACCGGGCTGTCGTAAAAAAAGGGTTCAATTTTTTTTAGTTTTCGTCAAAAAAAAATTTTTTTTTTAATTTCAATTTATTAACTGGAAAATAGTAATGAAATTTTGTTATTTAATAAACATAAAATTAACATTTATCCTTTTGTAAAATAACGTGTAATTTTTAACTGAAATCGTTTTTTTTTTTTTTCAAAAAATGTTTTTTTGATTTTTCAAATTTGTTTTTTTTGACAAAATAATTATTGAAAACGGTTGAAAAGGACATGTTTCGACAAAAATTTATACTAAGTACTCGTAAACTGAAGACAATGTAGTTAAAAAGTCGATTTTATCTAGTGTAAAATCGTTGTTTTTCAAGAAAATCTTGTCGTATAAAAAGGGTACATCCGTCGTATTAACAGGGTTAATTTAACATAGGCATATATGGGGTTTTGGCCGGACCGACGAATTTTCGTCGTAAAAACCGGGTTGTCGTTTTAACCGAGGTCGTTATAACGAAGTTCGACTGTATTTCTATAATATTTGGGTTTAAAAACTTGACTTTCCATTTGAGTCGGCAACTGTCCCCTGTCAGGCTCTCTATAGCTCTCTTAATCTGCTGACATTATCACTTCATTCAGTCAGTCACATCGATTGATAACTTTTAAACAAAAGCAAAACTAATCCTTTGATCTTATCGTTTTTATTAATTACAAAATTTAAGATCAGTAGTTAAAAGTTAAGCCATATACTAAAACGATTTTTCAATGAACTTTTCATGGATGTGCCACTAGTCAGTTTATTTTTCTAGCCCCACAGTCAACACTTCGAAATCTTTCTAGATAAAATAATCTCATATCAGTGGCCACTTTTCATTTTGAATTTATTAATCCCATAACTATTCGTATAAAAATTCTTATAATTTTTGAATGCTGTTATTACATTCAAAATGAAGTGTATAATCGAATTACTGTTTTGTTTGGGTTTACAATTGTCGTTTTCACTTCCCGCCGACAATGTTTCCTTTCAAAGCTCCAGGCTTTCTCACCTGGCAAAGGTAATTTATTTTTATCACTATCACATTATTTTTATTGTTGCTAATTTTATATTTCTCTTCAGCAGCCCTTTGTAAAGTCTACATCATTTTCCAGCTATGATTCTGACGGATATGAAAGTGCTTTTACAAACAAATTAGTACAAGAAACGCCATCATTCGTCAGTAAAAAACCATATTTTTTCATTAGTGATCGATGGGGAAATGTAATGATTATTGATGCTATTTCGTATGACCAAATAAATTCTTATAATTTATTGGAACTAAAGGATAGTACTACAGCTATAATTGGGGATACATTTTTCAACATGTTATGTCTTTAGGAATTAAAATAATAACACGGTTATCACATTTTTAATATGTTCTTTATTGACCGAGAGATTGCTTTGTACTGACTCATAGCTCGAGGAGTTTTATATTAGCTCACGCAGAGTGCGTTCTCGAACTATACATATTTGAATTAGAGCGGGAACATTACAGTCTTCCCCCCGGTAAAAAAAAAATCCAAAAGATACAAATTTTTGTTTTTTTTGTTGTAAAGAAATGATCAATGAGTTTATAAGTTTGTTCGAATAACTGGTTTCGGAATTCGACTAGTCCGTCGAGTTGGAGGCCCAGGAGGAAGCCGTGGTCGTCGGACACGCTGCTGCGGAGCTGGCTGTGGAGCAGCAATCGGTGACGTATGAAGTTGAACTGGAGGCGTAGCAGGTCGTAACCCTTGAGTGGACCGTGGACCCGGCGATGCAGCTGGACGTCGTGCAGTAGCCGGACTGGAAATTGTTGGAAGTTGAGGCCAGATGATAGGCGCTGTTTGCGAAGGAAGCGAAATAGACGATGGTAGTTCGCATTTACGGAGTTGATCGATATGACGCTTAATCAAGTAGCCGTCATCTAGGCGGACCATGTAATGTAGTTTTCCAAGAACTTTTTCGATGATTCCAGTTTTCCAGTGTGGACCGTTATAGTTCCGTGATAGAACGCGGTCATTTTGACGGAATGTTCGGACTGGAGAGTCGGTTGGAGGCTGAGACAAAGGACGTTGTATGTTAGGATCGGTAGGACGAAGTAAGTCCAATTTAGTTTTAATTTTCCGGTTAAGCATCAGTTCGGCGGGTGTTAGGCCATTGGATAATGGAGTAGTTCGGTAGCGGAATAAGAATGTTTGAAGGTTTTTGAAAATGTTACCAGGACCCATCTTTTTGAGTTTCTGTTTAAGGGTTTGGACGTAACGCTCTGCTTGTCCATTGGTGGCAGGATGGCCCGGTGCAATAAATCGTTGTTGGATACCATACCCAGAACAGAAGCGTCTAAATTCATCTGATTTAAATATTGTTGCGTTGTCGCTTGCTAGTATGTCTGGTAGGCCAAAACGAGCGAATATTTCCTTGAAATAATTCATAGTCGAAGCCGAAGTAGGTGCTGATTTGTCGGCAAAAATCTCAGGCCATTTTGTCTTTGCGTCAACCACTATGAAGAAATAATGTCCCATGAACGGTCCTGCATAGTCCATATGTATGCGTTGCCAAGGACGTTCCGGCGTTTCCCAAGGATGAAGTGGTGCTTTCGTTGGATTGGCTTTAACTTCACAACATTGAGAGCAACTTTTAACTAATTGTTCAATGTCAGAGGTAATGTTAGGCCATTGTACATAATTGCGTGCTAAAGCTTTCATTTTTACAATTCCAACGTGGGTGGAATGTAATTCATTTAAGATTGCCGGTCGAAGCGATTTAGGAATAACGACCCTATTTCCACGAAATAACACTCCATTGTTTAAAGTTAATTCAGGATCATATTTTTTTCCTTTAAGAAGGTCGCTTTTTAACTGCGATAACTCTTCATCCAAATCTGTTTCTCGTACAATATCTGCTGCCGTAATCGTTTCGGTTTCTGTTATCAAATTAATTGTGTTATTGGTAACAAAGTCATCCACGTCTATGAAGTTTATTTGTTCTATCGTTAGCGGTGTAGGATGACGAGAAAAATAATCTGCGTTCATGTGATCCTCAGATTTTCGGTGTTCAATATCGTAGTTGAACCCGGATAAAAATTGAGCATACCTGAGAAGTCTAGTTGCAGTTAATGTTGGTAATTGTTTTTCAGGATGTAGAATATGCATCATAGGCTTGTTGTCTACGATAAGTCTGAATTTTCTGCCGTAAATGTATTGAAAAAATTTCTTACAAGCCCATATGACTGCTGTAGCCTCTTTATCGAGTTGGCTGTAATTTTTTTCGGCACATGTTAAAGACCGTGATGCAAAAGCTATTGGCCTTTCCTCTCCGTTTGGCATGATGTGAGAGAGAACTCCGCTGAGACCCACTGGACTTGCATCGGTGGCTAGCGTTATTGGTAATTCAGGATCGTACGGAACCATTACTCGATCACTGCTGATTTCCTTTTTAATTTGTTTAAAGGCTGTCTCACATCGCTTTGTCCATTTGAACGGAACTCCTTGCCGCAATAAATTGTTTAGCGGATGAAGAAGGTTGGTGGCGTTCCGGATAAATTTTGAGTAGTAGTTAACTAAACCCAAAAATTGTTGCAATTCTGAGACGTTCCGCGGCCGTTTCGCTTTCAATACGATATTGATTTTCTCTGGCGCTTTGTGTAGACCCTCACGGCTAATCACGTGGCCTAAGTATTGAATTTTGTTCTCGAAAAATTTACACTTATTCATGTTAACGTGTAAGTTGTGTTTCCTCATTTTTTCAAGAACCTTGTAAAGCCTTTCTTTACATTCTTCAAATGTGTGACCTTGCATTATCAGATCATCAAAATATGCTGCCACACCTTCCAAATCATTCACGAACTGATCAATGAATTTGTGGAACTCGTTGGGAGCCGTCTTAACGCCAAAAAACAAGCGATTTACGGTGTAGGCCCCTAGATGTGTGGATATCGTTTGGGCGTTGGCACTTTCCTCGTCTACGCCTATGTGTAAATAGGCCTTAAAAAGGTCTAAAGTGCAAAAATAATGTCCTCCCCGCATTTTATGAAAAATGTCTTCAATTCGAGGAATTGGATAGCTGGTGTCGACAAGCTGCGGATTTAATGTCGTTTTATAGTCAGCGCATATTCTCACATTTCCGTCTGGCTTTGGTACTGCGACGATGGGTGTACCCCATTCGGTGTAATCCGTTTTATTGATAATGTTCTCTTGCTCGAGTTTACGTAATTCTTCCTCAACCGGTGTTTTCAATGCGTAAGCCAAAGAGCGAGCTTTTAAAAATATTGGTGTAGCGTCAGGCTTGAGTTTTAACGAACATGTATAGTCCGGAATTTTGCCCACCGTTTGTTGAAAAACATCACGAAACTTCTCTTTAATGTCATTAATAGTTCCTTGAATGTCGGGCTCGGCGATGTTGTTAACCGTATCAATATCACTAATGTTAATTTTAAGCTGACGTAACCAATCTCTTCCGAGAATCGGACTAAACGGTTTGTCGATAAGATACAGTTCCAATTCACGCGTAATGTTCCCGTATGAGCACGGCACTAAAACATAACCGACAGGCCTAAAATACTGACCCGTGTATGTTTTAAAAACTTTGTCCGTCTTAAGTATCCGCGAATTGTTATGTAGGCGCCAATAATCGTTAATGTTTAGTAACGTACACCTGCACCCAGAATCACACTCGAAACGTTGAATAGAATTGTTTATTCGAATATCTGCGTAAATTCTGTCATCTAATTTATTTTGTGTGTTGTGAACGTCGATGATTCTGTTGAAGTAGCAAAGATCATCCAACATGTCCAATTCGTGGACAGATTCATTTTTAAGTCGTGAAATGCATACTTTGTACACATGTCCGTCTTTTTGACAATGCGTGCACTTTAATTTTTTCACAACTTTGCACTCATGTGTGGGATGATTGTTTTTCCCGCAATGTAAACACAGATCCAACAATCCTAAGGCTTGCAATTCTCTTTTTTTCTTGCTCATACCCCTGTTGTTGGAATTTGATTGTCGTCTATGTTCTGTCGCAGACGGCGTTTTCTGCTGAGATTTCATTTTTTGTTTGTGCGATTTATTGTGATTAGAAATCTTATTCACGTTTAAAGAATCTTTTGTGACGTACTGTTGATTCTCGGTTTTAGAGGCTTCTATTGCGAGAACCCTCTCTAAGGTTTCATCGAATGTAAGTTCGCCTTGAGCAAGGATTGATACTCTGATTCCTTGATCTTTAAGACCTCGTATGAATTGTGCGCGTAACATTGTCTTTAAAAGTGCTTTAGTGCAAGCATCCTGTTTACATTGAGATGTAAAACCTGCTGATTTAGCAACGTGCTTGAGTCTTGTCACATAAGCTGAGATGGACTCGGTTTGTAGTTGGGAACAGGAAAAAAACTTATTTTGTTCGGTAAGCACATTTGGTTTAGGACACAGGTTATCTTGTAATAACTTTATGAGTTCATCATAGGTTTTCGAGTTAGGTAAGTCAGGAGCAGTTAAATTAACAAGGAGTTGGTAGTGTTTCGATCCAACACAATGTATCAATAACTGAACTTTTGCCTGTTCCACATCCTGTGCATTTCCTGTTAAGCCTTTCAGTGTAAAATAATTATCAAGCCGTTGTGAGTAGGCGTCGAAACTTTCCTTGCTGTCATCGAAAGCTTCAAATTGTAAAGGCTGTTGTTGTAGGATTTGTTGCGCTGTTGCTGGAGCTGCAGGAACTTGATTGCCAGGTGGCAAATGCTGTTGGTGCTGTTGTATTCCTTGCATCTGTTGTACCAGCAAGTTAATGGCGTCCACGAGGGGTTGTATTTCAGCCATTGCGCAATTGTGATGTAAAATGTAATGTCACTTTAACTTTTAATTTTAACTTTAACTTTAACTTCAAACTCCGGCATTTGTGAAAACGCGGCTCACGAGTTTCCCGTCCGTTAATCCTCGTCGCCAATTTGTTATGTCTTTAGGAATTAAAATAATAACACGGTTATCACATTTTTAATATGTTCTTTATTGACCGAGAGATTGCTTTGTACTGACTCATAGCTCGAGGAGTTTTATATTAGCTCACGCAGAGTGCGTTCTCGAACTATACATATTTGAATTAGAGCGGGAACATTACACAACATTATCACTCAAAATGGAACAATACAAAGCACTCCTTTAGAAACCATTCTAAAAGGCCCGAACTACATTAATTGGAATCTCGTTGGTTCTTTTCCAAACGAATCACCAGTTTGGATGGGGAATGGTGCTACTGTGGACGGCACACTAATCTACTTCGTCACTAATTTCGGAAATTTTTATGTATTTGATACAATATTAAGAACGGTCACAAAGGTCGGAAATGTTGGGTCAGGAGACGTTTACGCTTCTTTAGTTATTGTCAACAAAATTCTGTACATTCACAAGAGGAATGATCTTTATTCATATGATGGAACTACCTTGAACAAAATAACAACACCTGAATTCCGGATGCATTCTGGTATATTCCGAATGGGTAACAATGTTTGTCGTACTGGAGGCAACAACACAGATGTGTATCCAGATCCTGTTATGTGTTACAATCCAAAAAATGAACAATGGAGTACCACTAGTTACATTAACGAAGCTAGATGGTATCCAGGAGTCGCAGCTATGGAATCAAAAACTTATGTTTTTGGAGGCGATGCCGTGTTTCCCGATATTACGGATTTCTGGCGTAGTTCAATTGAGGTGTTGAATCACGAAACTAAAACATGGAGTTATATTCCAAGTCGACTCGCACTAGGACAATCTTACATTCAAGCCCTCTCATTTTATTTTTAAGGTATTTATATCGTCCTCTTTTGTTTAAAAAGTTTATTTTGTAAATTAGTATATTAAAGTTAAAAGTACAATAACAAATGAGGCCTGCTTATTGTTTTGTTTGGAGATTTCAATCTTAGCCAACAAGATAAGATTTTCAAACAAAAAATTTTTGAAACATTGATGCCCGATAATTTCCTTTATCAAGCGATCTATTACTGTATATAAAAGTTTAAATGGCTTTCTTAGGCCATTTTGCAATATTACAGAGTAATGAAACTTTTCACTTTGATCGTTTGTGCATTTCTGGAATTGTCAGTTTCAATTCCAGTTGAAAATGCTTCGTACAACAACAGCAATGTTTCACAATTCAAAAAGGTAAAAAGTAATTAAAACATTTCCTTAGTGTAGGATAGTAAATCATTTAATTTTTAGATTTTTCCTAAATCCGCATTGATGCTCGATAAAGAAAAACTTGGAAATCAAAGCAGTGAAGTGATTAAACACCGTGAAATTAATTCAGTGGCAGCTGGAACGTCTCAATACTTTCTATTAAGCGATCGATATGGAAAAATGGTAATAATTGACGCTGTTTCTTACGAAGAAGTTATTTCTTATGATCTACCAGAAATAGCATTAAGCATCATTACTGTTGTTGATGATACATTTTACAAAATCGACACAGTTAAAGGAACAATATTAAGCACTGCTGTTGGAAACATTATGGAAGGTCCAAGTAGCATTAATTGGGTACATGTTGGTTCTTTTCCAAACGAATCTACTTACATACAAAGCAGTTCTGCTGTTGATGGCTCTCTGATTTATTTTGTTACTTTCGATGGAAATCTTTACTCATACGACACCGTGTCAAGGCTTGTTACGAAAATTGGAAATGTTGCAAAGTGGGACGGTTACGCTTCTTTGATTGTAGTTAATAAAATTCTGTACATCCATAAATATGTCAGTTTATATTCCTTTGATGGATCAACAGTAATCGAATTAGCAACACCAGAAAATAGATTTTATGCTGGCTTATTTCGAATGGGGAGCAATATCTGCATGGTTGGCGGTAACGATACAGAAGTATATCCGGATCCTGTTTATTGCTACAATCCTCAAGATAAAGAATGGAAAACACCTAATCATATTAATGAAGCAAGACGATTTCCAGCAGTTGCAGCGACCGAGTCAAAAACTTATATTTTTGGAGGTTATACCGAGTTTTTATCATCAAGTGTTACAGATTTTTGGCGGATTTCAATAGAAGTACTTAATCATGAAACCAATATTTGGAGTTTTGCTCCAACGCCGCTGACTCCAGGTCAGGAATACATTCAAGCTGTGGCCTTTTATTTTTGAATTGTCATACCAGTCATTAAAACTTTTTTTGTCTTTTGTCATGTTGAATCAATTATAAATAAATTCTTAGATGTGTGGATAAAAGTTAAAAGGTGATAATAAATTAATCCTCTTTATCTAGTTACTGTTTTCATCAATTTAACACTCATTAGGATAAACAAGATATTTTTAGAAAGAATAATACTGTTTTTTAGATGATCGTCTCCGGTAATTTTCTTATCAAAAGTATATAACCACAATAAAGTACGAGTGATTTTCAGAAACTGTTATACTTTGCTTTGTTGAAATGAAGTTTTTAGTGTTTTTAGCTTTTGCCATCCTGGAATTGTCTGAAGCAATCCCAGCAGAAAATGTTTTAGGCGATGTCAGTCAAGTTTCCCAATTAAAAAAGGTAAGAAAGAGTTTAGTGTTTTGTTTTTTCATAAAAAAATGAGACAAGTTTAGAGAATCGTACATCATCCATTTTCAGGTTTTTCCCGAATCAGCTCAAATACGTGAAATGCAAACTGTAAGCAGCAAAATAGTCAAACATCATAAAATCAAATCAACTGCAGCTAATAAAAAGCCATATTTTTTCTTGAGTGATTATTTGGGAAACCAAGTGATCATACTTGACGCTACATCATATGAGGAAGTTACTTCTTATATTCTGGGAGAAATAGCACTTAGCATTTTGGCCATTGTCGACGATAGTTTTTACGTTATTAACTTATCTTTTGGAAAAATACTAAGTACTGCCGTTGGAAACATTATGGAAGGCCCAGAAAGCATTAATTGGACTCATGTTGGTTCATTTCCAAGTGAATCAAACTACATACAAAGCAGTTCTGCTGTCGATGGTTCTTTAATATATTTTCTCACTCACTATGGAAATCTTTACTCTTACGATACTAAATCAAGACTTGTTGCAAAACTCGGAAATGCCGGACGGGCATTTTATTACGCTTCTTTGATTGTAGTTAATAAAATAATTTACATTCTAAGATTCGGCGAATTTTTGTCCTTCGATGGAGCAACAATAAGTTCTATAACAACACCAGAAGAAAGAATGGATGGTGGATTATTCCGAATGGGGAACAATGTTTGCATCTTTGGCGGCAACAATACAGACACATATCCTGATCCTGTTTTTTGCTACAATCCTCAGATTAAAGAATGGAGTACTCCTAATTACATTAACGAAGCTAGGTGGTATCTAGGAGTTGCTGCTACGGAATTAAGAACTTACATATTTGGTGGATGGGCCCAATTCGGATCAGGAAATAATACACCTTTTTGGCGTGATTCAATTGAAGTACTTAATCACGAAACCAACATTTGGAGTTTTGCTCCGAATCCATATTCAATAGCAGAAGGTCCAGAATACATCCAAGCTCTTGCATTTTACTTTTAAAATATTGTCAGGCATTGTTCAGTAGAAATTTTTCTTCATGAGACCAATATAGGAGTGACGTAACTATTAGTAGACCTTCGGGCTGATTTTTATGGCCTTCGGGCATTCAGATCTATTATGTCATAACCGAACTTGATGCAATACCGTAAATTGGGGTGAAGATGACCGGCCTGGAAAAGGCATTTTTAGTCAAATTTATGGCAAAAGGCAAAATTATAAGACTTAGACAAAATTTTTACTTCAGACATTCGCTTTAAAAGGGCGATTGATGACGCCATAAGCCTTTTTTCGGGTCAGTCACTTTCATCCCAAAATACGGTATATTTTAAATTTTTTTATTATTATCTCAAACTAACAGTGCATTGTATTCGTTTATTTGCCCAGCATTCAAAAGGTGACAGATTTGCATCTGTGTCTAGCCATTTTTTAAATAAAATGAAGTTTTTAAAGATAAGAAAAACAGGGTTTATAATTAATTATGAACTATTAATTTAAGGTTTTAGATTTTTGTTCAGATTAGGCTGAATTATAGTTGCAAACAAAAAGCAGGATTCGGGGTCAAACTATTTTTAGTCCGGCTTTTGTCCTGCTATCAATTTTGAAAAAAAATGTGGTTTATTTTTAGCTTAAATTCTGGATTCGTGATTGCAACCCTGAACATAATATTAACACCATGCTCTATAGGAGACAGCTGAATTTCAGTAAACTATTAAATTATTCCCAAAAACAAAACTAATGAAAAATCTGTTTGCAATCTTTTATTGCTGTAACTTTGTTAGCGAGTGAATTTTTAACTATGGCTTTTCCATTCACTTTATTTTGTGAATTTTTAATAATTACACTTGTTAAATCAGAAAATTCAATAAGTTATCCAGCAGGCGGTTCTTCCAATAAAGCGGTAAGACACATTTAAAATTTTTTGCTTTTTAGTGAAATTTTTTAAATTTAACAATTCAATTACTTTTTTTGCAGAGTTATAACCTGTTACCGATACCGGTGTCTAATAAAAATACGGAAGTTGCTGCTTTGGGACGAGTTGCTAATCTGGGTGATCTTTACGACGCAAGAACCGACCAATTTATTGGAATTTCTTTGTATGAGAAAAGATTATCTGGTGATGCCGTCTATTCCACTGATGATCCTTATTCTAAAGTTGATTTGGTCAAAACCGAATCGTTAACTGAAAAGATAGAAAAATTAAACATTCAAGCGTCTGTTTCTGCAAGTTTTTTATGTGGCATTATTAAAGTTTCTGGTTCGGCTGAGTATTTAAATACACAGAAGAAAAGTAGGAGAAGCGCTAAAACATCTTTAATTTACCGCCAAAGGACAGTCGTAGATGGACTCAGAATATTTTCTGAAGCCTCAAAAAAATTAATGAGCATGTCCTTTTTGAAGAATATTGATGCTACTCATGTGGTTGTTGGGATTGAATATGGTGCGAATGTTGTATTATCAGTAGAGGAAACTAATACAGACGCTTCAAATAAACTAAAAATACAAGGAAAGCTAGAAATTTATTTATTAAAATCGAAATCATTTTCGTTTTCTGGTTCTGGAGGTGGAGGAGGTAATTATACAAAATTCGATGTTGAAAAAAGTGATACTTTTAGTTTGCGTCTTCATGGCGACATTATTCCTGATACTATTCCACAAACAATAAGCGAGTCGATGAGCTTTATCAGAAATATTCCTAATTTAATAAAAAATCAGAACGGGGGAAAAGGGAAAATGATGAATTACATTTTGATGCCTCTATCAACCGTTCGAAAAGTCTTCAAAGTTGAGAATGATATAACTACTACTGTTAAGGATTTATATTGGGGATTAGTCATCAGGCTCACCTTCGTCAGTGAAGAATTAAAAAATTCAGAATTTGAAATAAACGATTTTTACGGGGAAATAGCTACTTGGAGTCTTATGTTTCCCGAAAATGAATTAGAAAAAATCTCAATTTTCAAATCAAAGTTTGAATCTTTTAAAGATGATTTTACTTTGAAGCTCGCTGATATGCTAGTGCGTTTTAGAAATGGTAGCGTTGAGGGAAAAACTTTCCTTGAGTTAATTGACTCTTATAAGAAAACCAATTGGACAATGGGAAATATCAAAAAATATTTGGAAAATTTCCAAAAAACAATGAACAAAATTTATTTGCTTAATTTATTACAACAACATAATGCATTTTTTATTGATCGTAGAACGAATAAATATGAAATTCTTGCAAAGAATTATCGACGGGAAATACGAATTATTTCAGTAAATTTAGGCATCAATATTTCATCGATATACGTTCAGGAAATTGTTCAGTTATTAGAAATGGAATTAAAAAAAGGTCCTTCAGCAATTAAATATTATATCGAAGACATCAATATTTCAGTTCCTACTGTGAGGTCGTATTTTAAAGGAAATGTCATCGATTTCTTTCATGTTGTTAAAAAAGAGTTTAAAGAATATGTCTTCTTGAGTAGTATTTCTGGTAAAGTAACAATACTTGATGCTAATTCATATGTACCGGTAATCTTATACAATTATACCCTTCCACAAATTGATGGGTGCATCGTAGCTTTTGTCAATAAAAGATTTTACAGCATTGATACACTAAAAGGAAAAATATTGAGCACTCCCATTAAAAATTTAATGGTGTCGACTCCATCGAGCGCCATGGCTTGGACTCAAGTTGGTTGTTTTCCAGCTGAATCAAGAAACATAGTTAGCAGTAGTGCCGTCAACGATTTAACGATATATTTCGTCACATATTCAGGAGTAATATATGTATTCGACACAGTAAAAAGAAAGACAACGAAACTTTCA
This sequence comes from Liposcelis brunnea, assembly GCA_023512825.1. Lineage (NCBI taxonomy): Eukaryota > Metazoa > Arthropoda > Insecta > Psocodea > Liposcelididae > Liposcelis > Liposcelis brunnea. The sequence goes on along the minus strand of CM042065.1, from coordinate 15,526,628 downwards.
AATATTCCAAAAAATGACAAGTGGGATTTTTATGCATCTGCAGTTGTGATTAATGGCATCCTTTATGTTCAAAAACATAATAATTTTTACTCTTTTGATGGAGCCACGGTACAAAATATACCAACTCCAGATGACAGATATCTAGCAGGTTTGTTCCAATCTAGAAATAGGATCTGCCGTGTTGGCGGCAACGCCACGAATAATTATCCGGATCCTGTCGCATGTTATAATCCAAAAGATGGATCATGGGAAGTCATTAGCTTCATTAATGAAGCAAGGCGAGCTCCAGCAATTGCCAATACTCGATCAGGAGCTCTAATTTTTGGTGGAACTGCTTTTTACGAGTCAACAGGGTTTTCTCGTTGGCGTAATTCGGCTGAAGTATACAATGATGAACAAAAAACTTGGTATTATACTTCCCACTTTCTCCGTAATTCACTTGTTTTTCCTCAAGCTATTACAATCTACTTTTAAAACATAAAAAAAGTATAATATAATAGTATATTATTCCACAGCTGTGGAATAATATACTATTATATTATACCACAAACCATCCATTTTCGCTTTTCGCCAAATCATCGCTTCTTTACATTCACTAGTGAATGTAAAGAAGCGATGATTTGAGGTCTTTGTTTTTTTCTTCGAGGCGAGCGAAGCGAGCCGAGACGCTTAAGACAAATAAAAAGATTATTCTTATTAGGATTATTCTTATAATTCTCATGATCTTATGAAGATTCCGTTAAATCCTCACTAACTTTATGAAAAATTAAAATTGATTTACTTGCTCTATCAATTAAAGTTATTTTAAGAAGATCATGTCGTACCGTACGACGTTGAAAAAAAGGCCCCAAAAAAGTTAAGTTGGTCGCACTGAATTTTATTTTAATGTTTATTTACTTTATTTTCCATCAAGTGGTTGAAAACTTAAACTACAGTGATGGAAGTTTTTGTGTTTAAATTCTGTCAGCATTACAAGAAAAAATTCAAATAATGTTATAATTAGTATTAAAAAAAAGGCAGAATCATGCCGAGCACGTTATTATTCGCAATTAATAACGAAGGACGGGTATTTGGGCTGTCAACAAACGGGACGAAATGGAGAGAATTTATATATTTAGGGCTAGAATTCAAACATCTATCAGCAGTGCCACATTTTTTATGGGCTATCGGTGGAGACAGACAAGTTTATGTTCACGTACATGGTTTAGACATTCCTATACGTATTAAAGAAGAAGCATACGAAAATGAGAGGTGGACGCCGTTTGAAGGTTTCAGCAAAAGACTCCTTCCCACTGACAGATTTCATTTTTCAAACCAAGATGGCACTAAAGATAGAACTTTAAAAAATATAAGGCTTCCATCTATGGCTTGGCAATGGGAAGGAGATTGGCATTTAGAATTAACGTTAGACGGACAACCATTAGATCATGATGTAAGTTGTTTAATTTTTTTTTTGTGAATTAATTGATTTGATTGTGCAATGTTTTGATTTTAGGGTTGGACTTATGCTGTTGATTTCCCAGCAACGTATCATCCTAAAAAGCAATGGTCATCATGTGTTAGAAGAAGAAAATGGATTCGATATAGAAGATACAGTGCTTTAAATTCATGGTGTGCTATTGCTCCTCTTCATAAAGATCCCACACGAGAACCATTTATTGGAGTTGCAGTTGGTGGAAATCAGTTACCTGGAGGGAAACCTGGAATGATGTTAGTTTGGGCTGTAACAGCTCATGGTAGGGTTATGTTTAGAACAGATGTGAGTAATGTATCTCCAGAAGGGCAGCGGTGGAGTTCTATAACAATGCCTGCTGGTTGTGAAGTTAGTCAGATTAGTATTGGGCCAACTGGATTAGTATGGGTTGTTTTATGGAATGGAAAGGCTTTAGTTCGTACTGGTGTTACAAGAGAGTGCTTGACAGGTTTGTTAGTTGTAAAAAAATTTTTTTTTAAATTTTGTATACATTCTATTGAGGATTTTTTTTAGGTGAGGGATGGATTGAGGTAGAACAACCTGGTGAGACGCTATTATTAAACCAAGTATCTGTTGGTTGCAATGGATTATGGGCGATAACTAGAGATAATAGAGTTTGGTTTCGAAAAGGAATAAGAGGAGAAAGTTCTGGGGTCAGTGAAGATTTAGCAAAAGGCAGTGGATGGGTTGAGATGATTGGCAGTATGGCTAGTGTATCTGTGGCATCAAATGATCAAGTTTGGGCAGTCGGAGCTGAAGATAGGTAAGATTGAATTTTTTTGTATTTAAAAAATAAATATTTTAAATGTTTTATTTTTGTTTTAGGCTTTTATATTTTAGAACAGCAGTAACTCAAGAAGATTTGACAGGAAAGACTTGGAGGTTAATAGGAGCTCCAACACAACTCAGTAGAACGAATAGTTCAGTTAGTTTATTCTCAGGAGGACAAGTTAGTGGAACGCCAAGGGAAAAGAGACATAGAAGCTGGACTTCTTTGGTAGGTGGTGGTTCAAGGTTTTAAGAAAATTTGAATTTATTTTAGTCAGTTTCCATTGGACACCTCGGAGGTGTGAACGCTGTCCATGGTTAAGGTTTTTACTTATGGCGTTTTTCTTATAGAAAATAATTTTGATATAATTTTGTTTTAGAATCGCCACAGCGGATCCCACGAAGCTCAGATTCGGACCGATTTTGATTTCGATGAAACTTGCCATTCAGCACCAGCTAACACTCGTAATATTTGGCAAAAATCTACTGATGGCACCTCATTAAAATCCTACGGTAGTCATCAAAGCTCAGATTCTAGTAATATATCCTCAAGCTTACAAGATGGCTACGCCTACCACATCTCTGAAAATTATCCACATCCTGTAGATATTGTAGAAGAAAAATCAAAAGAGGAAGAAGGGAACAATAACTATGAAGATTCTAGTCACCCCGTAGTTAGCAGAGGTAAAAACAATTTTCATTAAATAATTTGGCAACTACTACTGAAACTATTTTTCGTTATTTTAGAAATTACTAAACCAACTAGATCCTGGAGCCCTCAACATACAGGAGGAACAGTCGTAGCCACTGAAGCTCGTAACGAAGTAGATAGCAGCATTTTTGAATCCGACGAACTCGCAGGAATATACAGCGAGCATGGAGAACGTGAGGAAGAAGACGATCATCTTTACTGGGCTGATAGCGAAGCTTTTTGGGCTTCCGTCGAAGCCGGCGCTTGTCTAGTCGACGTAAATCACTTGCCTAATTGGTTTACTGAAAACAATGCGATTCAGAAAATCGATTTAACGAAACCGTGGAGGATTAAAATATTAGATGAATTAAAAACAAGAGTTAGCGACGATAAAATCGATTTAGAAAAATACGAAAAAGCAATCGATACGTCATCTTATGTCAAAACTGGAAATGCCAAATGCCTTCTTCCCGGAGAAACGACTTATCGTGATTGCGTGATCGAATTAGAATGGGTTAGCGGGGGCAAGGATAGCGTTGATTGTGGAACTTTGACTCTTGCGAGCTTGGATAAAACTGATACGTGGGATCAAATTAATATGGGGGATATTGTTGGAGTTATTAGGTGTAGTGAGCCTCGTAGTCCGCGGGTCGGAATTTTTAAAGCAGAGAAATCGGCTCCTGTTAAATTACAATTTGCAGGTAAGAGCTAAAAAAATATTTGAAAAAAAAAAATTAGTGGAGGATTGTTGATTTTATTTTTTTGAAATGTTGCAGCTGAAGATGATTTAGAAGACTGGATAACTGAGCTCTCGTCAGTTTGTTGTAGAGTTAGAAATATTTTAGGATCTCCTGGGCCTGATTCTATGTGGATGACAACAGCTCTCGGTGATATTTTTGTTTGTGATCCAACATATATTTCTGTAAGTAGTCATCAAATTTTTTTTGTTAATTTCTTTTTTTCCAAACTCAATTTTATTTTCTAACCTTCTACTTTTAGACCAGATAAGAGCTACTATTTGTTGATGACCTTTATATTTTTAATTTTAGATGGAGCAATGTCCTAGCGGGACTGGAAACCATTCCATAGATGTTTCCGTATCAAACGCAACTATGCCATACGAAATGCCATTACACGGGGGCTTCCTCCCCGGTTCCTACGTAATAGTCTACGGCTGCGTCCACGACAAAGCCGAACGCTTCATGGTAGATTTAATATGTTCAAATGAAAACGGCATTCCTGACGTCGCATTCCATTTCAACCCTCGTTTCGCCGATGACGTAGTAGTTAGAAACGCTAAACAAAATTCAGTATGGGGACCGGAAGACCGAAGAGGATGTCAACCATTTAAACCCGGTGCTTTATTCGAACTCAAAATATTATGTGATACTAATTGTTTTAGTGTGTTCGTCGATGGTAAAAAATTTACAGACTTCGCTTTAAGGGAATCGTATTCTCAAGATGATCCTGGGAAATTAACTCCAGCTCACGTGACTCATTTAGGATGTAACGGGAATATGTCTCTTCATAAAATTCATTATTCAGCAAGTAATATTATTTTACAGCCGTCTTTAATGTTTTGGCGGCAAATCGGCGGGCATTTGAGGAAGGTTGAATCTGCTGGGGGGATTACGTGGGGGATTGGCTTTGACAATACAGCTTGGGTCTACACAGGAGGTGACGGCTCAGACTCAAGCACTAATCACAAAATGACTGATGGACATTGTTATTATGTTTATGAGAATCAAAGATGGAATCCGTTGACTGGTTATACGTCGCATGGATTGCCAACTGATAGATTTATGTGGTCGGATGTAACTGGGAGACATAAGAGAACGAGGGAGAAGACGAAGTTGATGTCGAAGAAATGGCAATGGGTTAATGATTGGATGGTTGATTTTCATACACCTGGGGGAGTTGATAAGGAAGGATGGCAGTATGCTGTTGATTTCCCAGCTACTTATAGCGGTAAAAAGCATTTGACGGATTATGTTAGGAGGAGGAGATGGGTTAGGAAAGCTAGATTGGAAACGGAAGGGCCTTGGTATGAACTGGGCCACACTCCTTTGCTGGATTGTAGTCTTCATATTGATGGGGATGAGATTGTAGCTTGGGCTGTAGCAGCTAATGGTTATGTATTGTATAGGAGAGGCGTTTCTAAGTCGTGCCCTGCTGTAAGTATCTTTTTCTGTCATTAGTAGCCTCTTTATCTGCCGTTTACCCATTTTTCTTATTTTAGGGATCATCTTGGGAACATGTAACGAGCGATCAAAAAATGATCAGCATTTCATCAGCTCCTAATCTAGTCTGGACGATAGGAAAAAGCGGCACCGCATTTTGGAGAGTTGGAATAAACACCAACAATCCACTTGGCGACGCTTGGGAAACCGTAGAATCCCCAAAAGGTACAACTCTAAAACAAATCTCAATAGGAAATCAAGGAGTTTGGGCATTAGATGCAAACGGTCGACTCTCAGTAAGGAAAGAAGTAACTCCAGTATTCCCTGAAGGATCTCATTGGCAAACTCTCTCTCTTCTTTCTGCTGAACAGACCACTCAAGGTATGCTCCTTTTTTTTTCTTTTCTCTAAAATATTTTAATTTCTAATTCTTTTTACAGATGAATCGGGATTGCCGAGTACTCCGTTAACCTGTGCTGTCGGAGGATTTAGGCACGTTTCGGTAAAAAATAAACTTTGGGCTATTTCTAGCTCAGGTGGATTAGTTCAAAGGCTGGGGGTTAATTCTCAAAATCCAGCCGGTTCTACATGGTCATTTGGTATTGAAGCTAATTGCTTGCATATATCTTCCTAAATTATCACCCTGCCATTGCCAGAATTTTGATACAGTTCTGGTAGCCAAAGGTATTCAGCTCACAGTATATTTCACAATAATCATGTTCATTTTTCTGTGATTTATTTACTTCGTTTTTATTTGGCATCACTTTTTAATCGCCCATCACATGACTGCTTTATTTATATGTGTAAGATGTAATCTTTACTCTTGTAATGTTTTATTTTATTCGCGAAAATGGTTACCCAGTAATAAATATACAATAAATCAAATGGTACTTATACTGTCTTAGCTCTGATTTATCTGATTTTTGTTATATCTCGTTTATATTCGGGTTGTTTAGCACAAGAGGACCTTCAGCTTTGTAGACATTTATTTTGAGGCATTAAAGACATTCTTGGATGTCTTTTAAATCTCGAAATAAATTTATGCAGCATATCCAGAAACAGTCTCCGAATGCGCGAAGAAAAATCATGAGCAGAGCGGGACTCTCGGAAAAGTCTTAAACGGGCACCACCGTCTTAATTTTAACCCCAAATTTTATTTTCAGCTGAAAAAAAAGATTGTAAATATGAGCCATTGTTTAGCACTGCTAGAAGCCTCTGTCATGGCCTCTTTTCTTGTTTCCATGGACAATTTATCTATTAAAATTTGCCCGACACGAAATTATTCACCATTTTTGAAACTTCTATGAACATTTCTTTCGTTTGTTAAGTCAATAACTAGTTGGCTTGTATATTTTTAACGGTTTTTTCGGTTGACGGTTCGTGGTGAAAAAAAATGGCGGATCGATGGCGTCTATCTGTTCACTCCTCGGCTACTTCGACTTTTATCTGACTACTGGGCCGCTTTTAAAACTTTCTTTTCTGCATAATACATTAACAGATAATACAAAATACGTTTTTATCTAAGCTTTATCTTCCTGGCAGCCATAATTTACCAAAATATCAGCAACAGTGCTTGCTTGTACATCCATGAACATAAAATCTACTTGAAACATTTTGTTTTCGTATTAATCAATAATTCTTCCCACTCATAATTTTCTGACAGCAAAAATTATGCACAAGGTTATACAAGAAAAGATGACAACAAGCCTTTTGAAACATAATCCATTCTTTTTTTTAAAAAAAAATCTTCACTTTGAAAGTTCGTTCTTCGGGGCCTTTCGGCAACGGTTGTTTACGATCTCATCTTGATAATTTATGGAAATCTTTTTATTACATTTTCTTCTGTTAAAGCGTAAAAAAATCGTTAATTTTAACTTGACTGTTTTTAATTATTCCACGAGTTAAATGATTAAGATTACGTTAATCAAATACAGCTGCTGTTACAAAGTTCACCGTTGTTGAATTACCTATTCAAATATGAGTATATCAACAGGCTATTATTATTAAGTTTTAAAGTCCATTTCGACAATCAAAATGCTTCTTTTTGTGTGCTAATAAAACAAAACGGTTTTATAAATTCAAAAAATATGAGTGTAAAAAGAAAGTTTTAAGGAAAATCAATGTAAACCAGGTAAGGTTATGTTTTCATTAAATTTTAAAATGTTAATGTTTTTGATTACTGACTCTGTTTATTTTTTTTAGAAAAATGTCTTCACCTGAAGATTGCAGTAAAGCTTGGCTTAATTGGCCATCATTTTGGTGGATATTAGGATCAGTATGTCTACCAGTCACAATACCCTGGTTGATTTATCAATATTTAAATTCATTCAAGTTCAAAGTGATGAAGAAAAAGCTAGAAGGGAAAGTTGTTTTAATAACAGGAGCAAGTTCAGGGCTAGGAGAAGCTTTAGCTCATTCATTTTATCAAGCAGGATGTAAACTTATTTTAGCATCAAGAAGAGAATCTGAATTGGAGAGAGTCAGGACTGCGTTACTTCAAATGCATCATGTAAGTTAAAACAATAATCATCCCAAATCATTGTCATGTATTAATAATTTATATTTTTTTTTAGACATCACCTACATATCCTCCTGTAGTTTTACCATTAGATCTCTCAGATATTGATAGTTTACCAAAGCAAGCATCAAAAGCATTATCAATTTTTGGCCATATTGATATTTTAATTAATAACGGAGGGATCAGTAATCGTGGAAGTGTTTTAACTACAAATATTGATGTTGATATGAAAATTATGTTAGTTAATTATTTTGGATTAGTAGCTTTGACAAAAGCTGTGTTACCAAGTATGGTAAAAAGGAAAGAAGGGCATGTAGTCGCAATAAGCAGTGTACAAGGATTAATTGGGATTCCATATCGGTCTGCTTATGCAGCTTCAAAACATGCCCTTCAAGGATTTTGTGATAGTCTTCGAGCTGAGGTAGCAGCTCATAATATTAAAGTTACGGTTATATCTCCTGGGTATATAAGGACAAAGTTGTCTATTAATGCCTTGACGGGAGATGGGAAACAGTATGGAGGTATGTGTGTTGAAATTGGTTTCATTTGTTTTTTGTTAAAGTTATTGTGGATTGTTTTATTTGTAGTTATGGATACTACAACTGCTGAAGGATATGAACCAGAAACAGTTGCAGACATATCACTCAAAGCAGTTATACAAGAACAAAAAGAATTATTGGTATCATCACTTAGCCCAAGGCTAGCAATAGCTTTGAGGCATTTTTTTCCTTGGTTGTATTTTAGAATAATGGAAATAAGAGCCAAGAAAATGGCTGAAAGTATAAGTGATAAGTAGGAATTTTAAATTTAAAAGATTTTATGAAGTTAGAAATAAGAGAAGAAAGTGGAGTGTAAATTAAAAGGGATGAAGTTGTATATTATTGTAAGTATGTGCACAATACAGTTAAAATCGTTTTTTATTAATAAAGATTTTTTATTAAAAATGACTGTTTAAGATTTACTGTTGAATATGAGGGTTAATCTCATATTTTTTTATAATTATTGGAGTTTTTAAATCCTTATCAAAATTTAGACTTCCAGAATGGTGAGCAATCCTTGTTCACTTTTTTTTTAAAATTCAGTCGATGGTCATTCTCCTATCTCGTAAATATTATCCCTCAGAATTTTCCTAAAAAAGTAGCTAAATTGGCTCTAAAATATTCTTAAGGAAATGAAATGATAAATAAATAAGCATTTTCTATGAAAAAATAATTCAAGCCACGTTTATTTAATTTTAATTTAAAATAAAAATAATTTGTGGCGAAACCCTGAACAGTTGTACAAATAAAAGCAGTACAATGCAATAATCAAGCACCATCAAGATTTATTTTTTAAAAAGATTCTTGTAATTTTTAAAATCCGAAACTTCTTCATTTCTAAATATTCAATATTTATATTTTCAGCAGAACAAATAACCCTATAAAAATCCTTATTTACTTTCAAAGCAGCTAGTTTTTTAAAATAGGATTTATACATTTCCTTAATTTGCATTCAACTACCAACATTTGCTTTTATTTGCTCAAATATAAATTTTTAAAAAAAAATCTGTTCATAAATAAATATTGAAAATAATTGAGCAAAGCACAATCGACATCATTCCTGCCTATAAAAGGCTTCAAGCATTAAATGCCAGCCAAATTTAAAAAAAAAAAAACATTTTTAAGGAATGGGGAATAGAAAATGAGATCCAATTTTTTCTAAATGCCTTCTTCTTCACATTTATCTTTTTTCAAGGCCTGTCCAGAAATTATTTACAATTTATCACAGCGCTGCTTGTCATTTTATCTCCCCAGATCATTCAATCAACCTGAACGCATTTGTGCCCCTTAAAAATCAAAAAAATTAAAGCATGCAATTACAAAAATCAAAAATTCGGGCGCGTTATCAACTTCTTTGTCTTTTTATAAAGCGGCCCAAACAAAAACTGCTTTCATACAACAGTCCAAAAAAAAAAAAAAATTAGCAAAATTTTGTTTGACATACTGACCTATTATTAATGGAAAAAAATAATCTTAAAAACTACAAACAATTTAATAACTTATTTGAATGCATCATATAGTCTCCACATACAAAAAATGGCAGCAATTAACGAAACTCCTGAGTGTAACATTTTCCTACGTGAATTATCCCTACGAACCAGAACAACGGAAGAAATCGAACTCAAAATCGTAAATTTTGGATACTCTTCAAGTAATTTTTTAAAATCAGTCTCTACTTGATACTTAACACATGGGTCAAACTGCCACGAGAGTGTGTATACTCCAGTGCATAAGACTGAAATAATTCCTAAAGGTAAACAAACAAAGGGCTTGTCAGTCCAAATAAATGCAGCAGCTACAGATCCTAGCCCTGCTAGTACGGCTGTTTTGTGCAGGCAGTTGCCAAATGCTATCCACCTTGCAGTTTCATCTCCTAATCGGGATGGTTCGATGACTATTACATTAACTCCTGCCTCCAGTGCTCTTTCCAATTCCATTTCAAATTTTTCGTATGAGTTTTCATTGTCGTATACTTCAGATATGAAGGTAATTGTAGGTGTTTCCCTGAAATAACACAAAAAATGATTAGGTTTGCTAAAATTTTTTTATTAATACAAAGTGTAACAATTTACCGTTTTTCTGCAGCTGTATCAACCATTTTTACTAACAGGTACGTAAATAACTCCTATTTAAGTCTACAATATTATTCCATTTAAGAATTAAAAATAAATAAATTTAACACTTGTCTTTTTTTCAGGCTCCTAATCTATCAAGTTGTGAATCTGAAAAAAAAAAATGGATTGTTTAAGATGTTGTTCCTATTTTTATATATTTTTGAAAAATAAAGATTTATGGCTATTTAAATCAAAGCTTTTGTCATCGAACAATAAAATCAGAAACGTTTTAAATCTGGGAGATGAAAAAGCAAAAAGTTAGACATAACCTCAAAAGGTTAAATTTAGGCAACTTCTGTGCTATTTATAAGCAGATAATATTGTTTAATAAATAAATTTATGAAAATCTAAGGTTACCTTGCATTGACCACCATTTTTTTTATCACCGTGAATATTTGTTTTCACGATTTTCTACAATTTCATCGTCAAGCTTTTTGTCGCGAAAAGCTTTGTTGTCAAATAGCAAATACGAAAACGCCATTCAATCTCACGTTTATTTTACCCAATATTAGTTAAACCATACTTACAAATATCTTTATTGTTTCTATTGTTATTTTTGAAGTTAAAACGTATTCTGTAATTCAAGATTAGGGCCTAAAACCCTTCTATAAGAGACCTCTTAGTTAATTCAGCTTCAAACCGAGAAAGTTTGATAGGAGGTTCGTTCATGTGTTCGACTCAGGGAAATATTTCACTATCGATTTATTGGAAATAATATGTCTGGGAAGTGATTCATGAATGATTTTTAATTTATAATTTGGGTTTTTTGTTGCAGGTATTCGGAAATTGAAATGACATGTTGGTTTTGAAAATAAAAAATGAGGTGGAGAAGATGGCGGAGGCTGCGGACGGCACGGAAACGAACGAACCAAAATGGCGGTAAAGGGCCCTGAAAATAACACACTGCGCATGCTCGTTGCTTCGGAGATGGATTGAGTTGCGCAGTAAATAGTGGATGCTGGGTAAATAATGTACAGTTTGTTTAATGTACGCGTGGTGACAGTGGTGTGTAGGTAATGTTTATGTGCATTTCAAAATGTAAAATGGAAACTTAATTTTACCGGGTTTCCGAATGGATGTATAAATTTGTAAATAAGAAGTGATGATCGTTTTGTGCGGTTATAAAAGACACATATGTTTTTTATATATCTAGCGGGTGCAGCGAGATTCATGGCGGTTTCTGATTCGGATGACTATTGAAATCTCGTCCGCTTTTTTTTTTAACTATCACCTGTGATTTGAAAAAAAAATGAGAAAAGTGCAATAACACGTGCCGGATACGCCCAACGTTTGATTTCGGGAAAGGATTCGAGGTTATGGAAAATGTAGGCCCGGTTATTAGTCTTCCAAAAGTGAAAAAATGTCTACAGGTCTCATGAGGGCCGAATGTAGAAAATTTGTTCCAAACATATTTAATAAAACAAAATGCAGCAATTGCTTCCGGCAGAAAGAAGAACACAGCGCGGAAGCTTTGGAGTGCAATAGGGTGAGTTTTTAATTTGTCACTTAATTACCTTAAAAAATTTTTGTGAAGTAATTTATTCAGCGATGACTCAGAAATGAAATATATATTGGAAGTCATTAATTTGATGCTAATTACATGTAAGCTTCGAGAATGGTGTAATTATACATCACCTACTTGCACAAGCCTTTTAAATGTTATAATTTTAATCTTGCCATTGATAATGAAGGATAAATAAAATCCAACCTGTAATGGCACATCCCCTTCGTAAGAAAAAAAAAATCAATGACAGTTAATTTACATAATTCTTGTTTATAAATAGATTAACAGAGGGTATAAGATATTGCCAAGTCATTCGGAAATGAAAAAAAATGTGACAAGTGCTCATTCATCGATTTTGGGTTTAGTTAATTTTTTTTTCAAAAGCTCGTCCATATCCTTGCCATCATTTCTTTATGTAAATTCTAAGAGTCGTTTACGACACCTCCGCCCTAATTTACTGCACATTGTTGTGCAGACTAAGGTCAATCCATTTTGGAGACAACCTCTCTAATGAATATTAATGAAGGATACAGATAGAAACAAAAGAAAAATCCGGAAATGCGCTCGGATTATTTTTAGTGATTTTTTTGAGGAAAGCGAGACCCCCTTGGAAGTGACATGCCCCAAATTCGAAGGGTCGGAACTTTCATTCATGACAGTTTTTTAATTCATGTCTGTTACAATAAAATATTATGCAAAAATGATGTAAAACATGAATGGGCTAGTTCCTTTTGTCCATTATGACAAAAGGAAACACCTTAGCTATTGTTCAAACCGATACACGCGCCGCTGGTAATAAACCTCTTTTGTTGTGGAATTCGGTTTTTCAAAGGTATCAAAGGGTAGATGTTTATTACGAGGTTTCGGAAGCTATAAATGATTCATGAGTGGCCTCAACTCCTGTAGAATAATAAAAAATTTATTAGCTTTCTTTTTTTTAAAAAATATTTGGAAGCAGAGACAGTTTTACGCCCTACTGAGGTTTCTAGGAGTTTAGCAGGACCGACCTAAGGACGTTGATGTGCACTCAGGGCTCAGGTTAGTCCACAAGACCGCTTTTGGGCCTTTGTAGTGACCTTGAGTCGCTCTTGGGACCCAGTAAGGTCAACCAAATTGATTTTGGAGCTCACCGGCTACTTTTGGGACCCATAAGGGTCAAAAGAAATGTTTTTGGTGCCTAGTTGGGTTAATAGAAATTCATTTGGTGCCCAGTGGGGTCTTTAAAGGTCCAGTTAGGCACATTAAAGTGCTATTGAGGGCCAGTTGCTCCAACAGGAATTCATTGGTGCCCAGTAGGGTCAATAAAAATGCTTTTGGAGCCCAGTTAGGTCAACAGAAATTCATTTGGTGCCCAGTTGGGTCAATAGAATGCTCCTGGTGCATAGTGGGCTCTTTTAAACCCCAGTTAGGCCCAAAAAACTACTTTTGAGGTCCAGCCGGGTCAACAAAATTGTTTTTGAGACTCAGTAAGCAGCTATTAACGCCCATTTGAACTGATTAGATTGATTTTGGGACTGAGTTTGGCTAATTGACTTTATTAAGTCTCAGTTTAACCCTCTAAACGATTATTTACTTAATTTAAGCCCTTCAAATTTTTTCAGATTTGTCAGGCGGGTTCAAGCTGAGGCCGCAAAATAATTAATTGTCTAGATCTGACTTTTATTTCATCTTGGCACAAGATTAATTTTTTTTTCAAAGACGATCAAGCTTTTATTTTTATTTTTTTGAAAGCAAAAGGCATTACTAATAACTGTGAATAAATTGAAGGCGTGGAATATTCGAGCAGGAAGTTGTTGATTATTTACAGTGAAAATCGTATCCATTTTTTGACATAATGCAATTACAGGGTGGATAATGGCGCTTTTAAATTCAATCAACGTTTATATTACATTAAGATTATAGACGAACCCCCCCTCTTAACGGTCCCTTGATTTTGTCACCGAGATCAACCACGTGTGAATTTTTTTTTTGTTCCTTAAAATTATTATGACTTTCAATTTTTTTCAAGGTTTGATGCGCAAATTGTTACGTATCCGTGTAAGTCACACTTTGCTAATTTTTTTTTGTTGCGTCGGGCACGAAAGAAATTTAAAGAGATGAAGTTTTTTTTTTTGCGTGTGTGTTTGAGAAAATTTAATTGAATAAAAAAAAGGGGGAAATTATTCTTTCATTTATAATAATAAATGGCTCATCTTATCCCGTGTGTCCCAGGAGATTGTTGGATTTAATTAGAAGTCACGTTTGAGCTATGAGATAGCTGATCTTCGCTGTGAACACGCTAGGTCGGTCCCATCAGAAAATAAAAGTCATTGGAAACCTTGAGTAATCTAGCAAGGCTCGTGATCATCAGTCTTGGGAATTATTTTCAGATGTGTATATTGCATCTCTCACCCACGGTTTTTAATTTTTAACCATTTTCTCAATTGTGAATTTCCTTTGAGTATTTTCTCGCTTGTCTGATAAAAGATAATAGCGGTTTGCCATGGTGACATGTAATTAGGAAGAGAAATGTCTGGATGGGATAAATTTTTGCAAAATTGACCTTAGCGATAGTTGAGAGATTTATGTGGGAGATAGGTCAGAAATGGCAAGTTAGCGGGGCTTGTGCTAAGTCTGACAAACCATTAGGCCTTCGGCTAAGCCGGCCAGAAGCTCTAGCTAAGCTCTTAAAGCCCTGGCTAAACCCATTAGGTTGGCCAACGACCTGTTTCAAGGCCTTTTGTTCTGATAAAAGCCAAGCTTAAGAGTTTTTTGAGTGGGCTTTAAGCTCATGAAGCTCTTGCGTTCACTCCACCGCGCATTTTTTGCTCTCATTCCAACTCCATTTTAAACTAATAAAGGTTGGGCTACACTTCCTGCAGTAGTAAAATCTTAAAATATTAAAAAATTCTCTTTTTATCATTTTTTTTGTGAATCTTCCTTGATTTAATGTGCAGTATAAAACATTAAAAAAATATTAATGCTAATCTATAAACATTTTCATAAATTAAATTAAATGAGGTTCAAGTTTAGGCAAGTATTACGTCAAGCTACAGTTATTATTTAAGAAGATTTTATTTTCAATCGTTTGGGTAATTGAGGATGTATATTTCAAGGTTATTATAAAATCTTGGAGTTTTTTTGGTTTAGGCAGAAAAATTAGGAGTTTTACCTAGGCCTATTTTCGAGGCCGTAAGTAATAAAATTAGTAAAACGTGTGCGAAAATTATGCCAGTTAAATTTTGATTAGTCCAAGTTTTTGTTTAAAATTTTTTTAAAAACTAAAAACAAAAAAAAATTTAAACGGATGAAAACTTAAAAATTTTAAGCATGGAAAAATAATTTTGGAGCAAGAAAGAAAATTCGAAGAAAAATTTTAGGACCGGAAAAATGCTGAGAAAATTCACGAGCTTTAGCAAAAAATATGGAAAATTTTCCAAAACAATTTTGAAGCAAAATTCTCTTACCGAGAATTAAAATGTTTGTTCCCTCGACCAAATCCAATCCCTACGCCGATGAAAAACAAAATCTACATTGTTTCAAAATGAAAAAAAATCTTCTGAAGTTATGGTCGCTCAGGGGCCATTAAGAAAAATCAATCCGTATATTATTTCCTAATGGCTTATCTTTATTTAATATGTGAATGCGAATCGAGATTCTTATTATATCCAAAGTGTGCGGTTTTTGCCACTCCCATAAAAAGTTGCAAGTTATTGCAATTACTGCAATATTAGGTATCGGTTACTGCGCGATTTATATTTTCTTCGTGCGGTATTTTTTTTATTTATTTTTTTTTTTCGCTTTTCTCTTCGCACTTTCTTTCGCTTTACATTATTATTCCTGAGATTTATATTTTGTTTTTGTTATGAATGAAATTTATCCTGAAGACGACCTACAGCATACCGTTAATTGCGAAAGGAAGGCTGACAAGACACATGTTTTACATTATAATTCGCATTAGGTGAGCGGTGAGTTGAAGTGAATACGCCTTCTGGCTCTCGTGTTTTTACGTGATATTTTATCTTCGCTATCTCCTTTCGTTTGTATTTAACGCAACCGTTTATCGGGTCGATACCGAAGTTTTAAAAGAAAAAAAATTACACGAGAGAAAAAAAAATTGCGAGGGATTTGAATTTTCTTGAAAATACCGTGAAAATTATTTTTCTTTTTCGTGATCGCGAATTTTTCGTTTAGAAACCTTTAGGGGGAAATCGTTTATCCGTGGATAATGGAGTAAATCATATGGCTTCCTATTATTTCACAAAGAATCTTCCCCGGAGAAATAACGAAGAGAAAAATTGATGCGCATTAGTTGCAAAGAAAATCAAGATTGATCCCAGAATTTAAAAAAAATTGTGGAGTCGATTTCAGGCTCAGTTAAAATCTAAATATTTATCTCCCCCAAAATTCTGGCGCCACTGCTTCTTCTACTTCCTCAACTTTATTTCTAAATAAAAATATGATACTTGCACTTGTGTATACTGTGAATATGATACGAAAATTATATATATTATCTTCTAAAATTGCAATGCTGCCTACGATTAAAGAGTTGACATACTTCTGGATGCATTGATGTATTATTATTTCATTTTTTATAATATTGAAAATTAATTAATTATTCATTATTATAATTTTCCCCATGGTGAAATCGAATACGTTGTTTCTTTTTATTTTTTCATTTTTGGAATTTATATTCAGGGTTATGGCTTAGCCAGGGAAATATTTTAACCACGCTTGAAATATTGAAAAAAAGGCAGAAACCACGCAAACAGCAAGGACCTTACTTGTCTGAATCGAGTTTTTTTTTTCTTCTTCACCAAACGCCCGTCATGGCCGATTTTTTTTTTTTTTTATTTAGCTTTGTCGCCTCTGTAACTCTGTCCACGCAGACGGAGGCGAAGTTGTATATTTGATTTAAAAGAATATTTTTTTGCAGGAAAAAAAATAATTCATTGGCGCCCCGTAAAAATTGATAGAATTTTTTGCTTCCTGATTATGAAATTGAGGGATTCGTTGAAGATGAAAAGGGAAAACCTGACCAGGAAAGAGATGGGAAAGAGTGATAGCGATTATGATTTCGATGATCGGCCAATACTGATAAGTGTTGCTTCTAATTAAAGTAGAGAAAACATCAGCCACTTCGTGAT
The DNA here is from genome assembly GCA_023512825.1 of Liposcelis brunnea. Taxonomy (NCBI): domain Eukaryota; kingdom Metazoa; phylum Arthropoda; class Insecta; order Psocodea; family Liposcelididae; genus Liposcelis; species Liposcelis brunnea. The sequence goes on along the minus strand of CM042065.1, from coordinate 15,509,715 downwards.
TATGTTTTTTTTTTCTGTGTCAATTCAGTCACTTCTTGAGGTAACTAGTTCGATCATGAAAAGTATGTGAATTTGATGTTTTGTAGTTCTTAATCCTAAACTATATTGGGGCTGATAATATTAAAGTTTTAAGCGTTCTTAAGCACTTTTGGCTCCTCTGTTTTGATTGTACGATCTATCTAGCTCAGAAATTCGTTAAGAGTGTTCAAAAATGTCTGAGTTTTATTTGTGAGTCTCTCCCATACTATTCCAGTCTTGGTAATTGGTCTGAACTATCACAATCTCGAATCACAGCGCTCAAAAAGAATTGAGTGATCTCCGCTTCCGATTTTTAGTTCTATGTATTATCTACTTATGAAATTGTAGATCTGAGTGTTGTTTAGTGACATAATTTTAGTTTGAGCAATCTCCACTTATTAGAACTTAAGTTTGAGCAGTCTCCTCTTATTAGAATCTTAGTTTGAATGATCTCCACACAAAGAAATTAGTTTGAGCGATCTTCGCTTGCAAAAATTTAGTTTGAGCGATCTCCTCTTTATTAGAATTTTAGTTTGAACAATCCTTCATTTTATTAGAATTTCAATTTGAGCGATCTCTACTGATTAGAATCTTAGTTTAAGTGATCTCCACGCAGAGAAAATTGGTTTGAGCGATCTTTTTTTTTAAAAAAAATTAGTCTGAGTCTTTTTTGTTAAGTTGGATTTATGTTTGGTAAGTTCTGCGTGATCTGGACTTGCAGAATTTTAGTTTGAGCGATCTCTACTGATTAGAATTTTAGTTTGAGCGATCTCTATTGATTAGAATTTTAGTTTAAGCGATCTTCACTTTATTAGAGTTTTAGTTCGAGTGATCTCCACGCAAAAAAAGTAAGTTTGAGTAATCTCCACTCACTAGAACTTCAGTTTGAACGATCTTTACTGATTAGAATCTTAGTTTGAGTGATCTCCACGCAAAGAAAATTAGTTTGAACAATCCCGATGCTAAGAAAATTGGTTTTAACGATATTTTTTTTAAAAAAAAATAGTTTGAGTGATCTTGTTACAAAGTTTAAGTTCTACGAGATCTGGAATTACAGAATTTTAGTTTGAGCGATCTCCACTTATTAGAACTAAAGTTTAATTGGTCTCCACTCATTAGAATCTTAGTTTGAGCGATCTCCACGCAAAGAAAATTTGTTTCAGCGATCTTCGCTTGCGAAAATTTAGTTTGAGCGACCTTCACTTTATTAGAGTTTTAGTTCGAGTGATCTCCAAGCAAAAAAAAAATAAGTTTGAGTAATCTCCATTTATTAGAACTTTAGTTTGAGTGGTCTCCACTCACTAGAACTTTAGTTTGAACGATCTCTACTGATTAGAATCTTAGTTTGAGTGATCTCCACTCAAAGAAAATTAGTTTGAACAATCTCGACGCAAAGAAAATTGGTTTGAGCGATCTTTTTTTTAAAAAAAAATAGTTCGAGTGATCTTGATTTATAAAATTTAAGTTCTGCGTGATCTGGACTTACAGAATTTTAGTTTGAGCGATCTCCACGCAAAGAAAGTTAATTTTAGCGATCTCTATTCAAAGAAAATTAGTTTGAAGGATCTCCACTTACAGAATTTTGGTTTTAGAAATCTCCACTACAGAATTTTACTTTAAATTTCAAATAACTAAAATTCAGCGAATAATAAGCCCTCAGAACCGAAATTTTGTGAATACTGAGGCACTTAAAATTAAAATTTTTTTAAAGTTTTTTTGCTACGAGCCTGAGTTCTGCCAGTTTGATCAGACCATTGCCCTTAAATCCCATCACTCCCCGAGTTGAATCCTTAATTTATTCGGGGGCTCCTTTAACGCCATCACACTCCCTCTGGCATTGCCTAGACCAGTCAGATTTGCATGTTGATCTCCGTAAAAAAAAAAAAAAAAAAATCGGATAGGAGAGAAAAAAAATTCGATATCGCGAAAGGCAATGTACCTTGATGTCTATAATTATAGTAGGTATTTTCTGTTACCGTTAAGCAAACCTATTTAATCGTTGCTTGGCACAAGCGACCTGACATATCGATGTACTCGTTCGTCCCTGACGTATTAAAATATCACTTCTCATCACGAATTTCAAAGCTCACTTTTTATTTTTAAAAAAATTTCGCGAAGGTCATTTAAGGATTATGATTGGTCGAATTCGTGTTTTTTAAAAAAGAACTTTCGCATTAAAGAAATGTAAGGATTCCGTGGAATGAAACCTAGGAAATGCTATTTATAAACGGTAATCCATATTTATAAGCTTAATCGATATACCGAGCGTGAAAAAAATGATCAATACCGATTTGCTGTGTATAAGAAAGATGGAGGGCACTTCTTTTTTTTTTAAAAATTCGAAACCGGATTAATTCCCACCAAAAGAGACATCGATGTGGTTATGATTAATTTAATGTAATTATCTTTGGACGTATGAAATTAAAGCAAGCCTAAAAAAAAATGTCGACGTGGTTTTTTTTTGCAATCGTTTTTTTGATAATTAACCTAATTTTATTATAGTGTATTCATGAGGATAACCTTGGCATTGGAAAACGGTTTTTATTAAATTCTTATGTGCGTAATAAAATTGCTTAGAGAAACGTCTGTAATTTATTACAGCACGCATTTTGAATTAATATTTTATATTTTAAAATGGTTTTAATCATCAAAGTAATTTAAGATGAATTTTGGTAAGTGGGAATTAAAAGGATCCTTGAAGATGTTGATGATTAGAAGGAAAAAATCTAGTCAGCTTTAATTCAAACTTTAATCGGGCTAAAAAGATCTAATTTGAATTTTTATCAGCTCTAAAAACATTGCTTTAGTGTATAGCGACACAGCTAGGGCCATTAACTGCTTTCTGCATGTCTGATTCAAGCTCTAATTGCTTCTGAGCTCTAGCTAAACTAGCTAAACTTGCCTTGCGTTTTTGAAAGCCTTAACGGGCCTAATGCGACACCTTCGAAGAAAAAGGTCATATCTACATAGGGAATACCATGTATTTACGGCTTTTTCTCTTCCAAGGTGTCAAATACCGGCCTATAGTGACCGAAAAGATCTTTTATAGGGCTCGACAAGGTTCAATAATCCCGCTTGAAGTCTCTGATGGTCTAGACTGAACAAATCAAGCCGCTGCATTCTCGAATAAGAAACTCTTACGCCTAAGTTCATAGATATCCAAAGAATCTATTAATCCTGGATCGATTTTCCAATTACATATCCGAGGCACACGACCTCAGTATAAATATCATTCGCGAGTTATTTTTAATTATTATTTCTTTTTTGTTCTCGGAATCAAAGGCCAAGGTAAATACTATCACCGCATGTGTATAAGAGGAACCAGGTAGATTTTTATTCAAAAGGTGCTAAATGACATTTCACGAATTTAAAATTATAATTTTGTGTTGTAAGCAAGTCAGGTTTCAGACTTTGCGACGTAAACTATCATTATACCCAAGTTTTGAAGACGAAGCGCCTATTATTACGTCATCTCCTTTGTTTTTTTTTTTTTTTTTCATCTTTCGAGGACCGGGATTTTTCGGTGAGGATTCGCCGCTGAGTTTTTTTGTTTTTGTTTTCTCCCCTTCGCCACTGAAATTAAAACTCATTGAATTGCATCACGTCGAATTAAATACCACGCAGTACTCTTCTATAATGACGATAATGTAAAATTGATGCTGGATAGCGCGCTTTCTCTTAAAATATATTTTCTCCTTTTAGTGATATCGCCGGCTGCAATTTTTTCGCAAGTCGATTTTTTTTCCTTCGGCCCGCGAAGGAAAAAGATGATTTATTTATTTAGCGGCGTTGATAAAAAAAGAAAAATTTGAAAAAGTTCAAATTTACTTTACCTTGGCACGAATTTTCAATATAGTTAAATTGACAGGTTTATGTTCGCTATTTTTTCACCATGGAAAATCAAATGAAATGTTATTAACGTCCAATCATGATGTGAATCATTGTTGGTTAAGAAAAAATAATAATATTTCTCTATTTATTCCTGTCCTTTGCCTTTCAATGGGCCGAAACGTTTAATTTTCGCCGTTTGAAAAAGTTTCTTGTGATTAAAAATTTTGAGGGGAAGTTGCGAAAAAAAATTGCCATATTGAAATATTAATTAGATCACGATTAGGTCTTTTAAGTTTGGCCGAATTAGTTTGAATTCATGACAAAAGTTTAATTAAAAAAATGTTTTCATAATTTTTTTAGGCTTGGCAATTATTTTTTAAATTTTATTTTGTTAAAACTCAAAATGTTTGCAATTCTAACTAGAGAATTTTTTTTGGGCTTGCAGAGTTTTTTCAGGATTTTTTGAAATATTTTCTTTTAAAAAAATGATTTGACAAGAAAATTTTATGAAAAGATATGCTTGACAAGAAAAATTTATCAAAAAATGTTTGAAAAGAAAATTTTTTCAAGGGGTTTGTTCGACAATGATATTTATTAAAAGATTTGGTCGACAAGGAAAATTCATCAAAACATTTAGTCGACAAGAAATATTTTATAAATTATTTGGTCGACAAGAAAAATTAATTGAGAGGTTTGGTTGACAAGAAAAATTAATTGAAAGGTTTAGTCGACAAGAAAAATTAATTGAAAGGTTTGGTTGACAAGAAAAATTAATTGAAAGGTTTGGTCGACAGGAATAATTTACTAAATGATTTGTTCGAAAAGAAAATTTATTCAAAAGGTTTGTCCGACAAGAAAAATTTATTAAAAGATTTGCTTGGCAAGAAAACGATTCTGTAAAAAACTCGAATAAAAAAGAATTTGCTCAAATCTGGAAAAATAAAATTTTGGACAGATAATTTTTTGGCTTTAATTTAAAATGGAGTCAAGTATGAGGTACTGAGGTCTTGCAGAGTTGCAAGAAGCTCTTTATCTGAAGCTTGACTCGGATTTTTAAGAAAGAATGAACTCAGGCAGGGCCAGGGCCAAAACTTTGTTATTTAAGGGAAAATTATTTGATTGTCCCACTCTTATTTTGAAGATCAAGGTGCCTCCAAAAGCTTGAGATATCAAAATAACTCCCCAGAACGAAATAATTTCATTTTACTGAATAATTTTTTGGGAGGAAGTCACCTGAGGTAGGCACGAGAGATCTTTTTCCAAGATCCTATCAAAATTACATCCTCTTAAAATTATAGACTCAAGTTATAAGTTGTTAGGAGATGATTTGCTAGGTCACCCAATCTTTGTTATTTTTCACTCGATTTACCAAAAAAAAAATTGCACGATATCCTCTTTAACACACGCTCTCCTTCTTCAATTCCACATTTCTGTTTATCTAAAAATCCTATCATCGATCATCCAACTCGTTTCTCATATCATGCCCTATATATCAATTTTATAAAAAAAATCCCACATTCAACCGTTATATTATGAAATAAAAAAAAAATTTTTTATGCGAAATAATATCTTTACGTGATAAAAATATTCACTCCACGATATTGAAATTCAATAAAAGTATCTAAATAAATCGATAGGATCTATTACATAAAAAAAAAATAGTATAAAGAATGCGAGATTGAATTTCCAGACCGGGTGAGTCCATCTGAAATCAATCAGCCGATGACCCCGGCCATATTTAATTTCCTATGCACACGGTGCCCAAAATGGCATTTTAAAAAAAAAATTATGAGATTAGAAAATAATTTCAATTGTGGCCGATTACGAATGGACTCGCCCATTTCATCATACACATCTTGTTATGCCTATCATCAATATAGCGAAACTAATAGAAAGCATATTTAATTCAATCAAAGAAATCAGATGCAAATTATAAACTTTTTAAAGAGTTTAGGCAAGAGATAAATCCTCATTCGTTTAATAATCCCAACGTGTAATTATTAATAATTAGTTAATAAACACACATCTAGGTAGATGATATCGCCATGTACACCTACTCAAATTTTCGGTTTTTCAATAGAAATTTCTGCCTTTTCAAAAGGCTATTCTTCCGTATATTGAAAATAATCGAGGTAACATTTAAGTTTTTCCATCATCAGGGGGCGTGAAAAATTGTACGTGAAATTTCAAGGATTTTAGAGAAAAAAAATTTTTTTTGTTAATAATAGCCAACCTACGGATGAGATTTCCAAAATGTCATTAATCGAGATTGGTTTTCAATATATCGTGCCTATTTTTGGTTAAAAGAAGTGTGATTAGCCATTTTTTTTTTTTTAGGAAATAAGCGAGGGAGTGTTTTTATTACTTTTTTGTGTGTTTGGATTTTTAATGAGGGTAAAAGGGTAGAGTGATTGAGAAATTTTTAAAGATAGTAAGGAAGGAAAGTTTTGGTATCTTAAGCATGGGTGGCTGGAAAGAGTTCAGGCTTTAGGGATATCGAAGCTTACTAACTCTGCTGGTTTTACAAGACCTGAAATCCTATCACTCCATACGATTGATACCCTTAATTTGAGGCACACACATTAATGTGGAAATCTGTACCTCAGGCAGTCAGTTTTTACTTTCAAGCTTCGGTTGTCGGATCTTTTGCATCTAAAAAATGCACATTTACCGAGAACCGTCCATGAATCGAAATACAACTAATTGAAAAACATGTAGAAGATAGCTTTTGTTTTTGATCTGTACGTCGATCAAAAGCATTAAATAACTTTGCAAATTCAGCTACAAGGGCCACGACTACGTCTTCATTAATATCGGGAAAAATATTTCTGCCAATTCCGCCGCTCTCTGGCAATCTTCAGCTCCAGGCGTTGGATTCTGAATTAGTCTGTTCACCCATCAATTTCTAGGCAGTTTCATACTTTGGGGAGAGATTCTTACGCCCAAGTCTTCTTTTACCCTCGACCTTGCCCTGCATGATGGTCTGCAGCAGCCTGGCGATGGCGTAGGAAAAGGGCACTCTCACAGCCCAGTGGTTTTCCACTGCAATCAGCCAAATGGAGTTTGGCAGTTCGCACTTCAGTACTGGTTGTACGCGGAGATCAGTAAGATCGGAACGGCTGCAATCTGGGTATCTGACGGTGGGGTAACAACCATCAGAACGGCGTCATTACAGCGGTGCAGAAGGCAAGAGAGACATCACTGCACTATTTATTGTCCTTAGAACTAACAGCACGAATAACATTACAGCACGAATCTACCACAGTTCGTCTTGCAAAAATCCTTTTCGTACACAAAACATTCGCTCGAAAAATATTCAAAAAAAATCGAGGACGTCCCGCAATAATAGTGCGATTAACGGTCAATCATTTTTAAACATCCAAACAATCAATTCCATCTGGAACGGAGAATTAAAAAAAAATAATAAAATTGTTTATGATAAACATCACGACGATGGAAGACCCCATCGTCTTCATGATGAGACAAAGATGATAAAAATTTTTGATTAGCATCATAGTGTTCTACTATTCGACATGTGTGGTCTGTGAAGCCATCGGCCATACTACCAATTTCAATTCTTCTCGTTTTATTTATTAAAAAAAAAAAAAAATGAAGAGATGAGCGCGGAGGCAATCTCGCTCTCTCGTGCAGGTAAATGCATTCTGCCAACCTCGAACCTTCGGATATAATTTCTATACGTTTTGTGTCTTTTTGTCAGGTCTTCCCATAATTAAATTTAATAACACGTTTTTTTTTTTTGGGATCTCACAAGATTTGTTTCATGCATTGTGAAAAATACAACGGAACGATCTCCTCCCCGCGAAAAAAAGAGAGAACGCATAATGACTTCTCGGATGGTTTGGCTATTTATGCGACGAAAAATGATTCTTTAATGACCAGGAAGTGAAAAAGTAAACGAGAAAATAGCGCGAGACATTCACAGATTAGTTCGGCCGTTTGGGCAAGTCAAATTTATCAACATTAATTAAGAAAAATAAAAAATTATAAGGTATTATATACCCAATGTCGTTATAGCTACAATCGTGATGGTAATAATTAAAAAGTCTAACCGTTTGTTCTTTGAGGCAAGCAATTAATAATAATTTAAAAGGCTGCAGAAATTGCGAATTTAAGGATTAGGCCAAGCGTAAGATAATAATTTTCGTAAGTGGATTTATTAGTTTAGAGGCAAGTCTTAAGTTAATTTTGGCAAGGTTAAGAAATTTTGACAGTAGCTGGAGTAGCCTGTGGCGAGAAATTCGAAGCGATTTGCACGGTTCATCCAAGAACTCATCAGGGATCCAATCCAGTGAGTAGTTCAGTGGCTCATGATTTTACAGTGCCTGAAACTCTACTGCAGCATGGCAGATCCCCTCCCGACGGTACCAGACCTGACAGGTGGCCAGTCAGTCGTGGATTACTAACCGACCCGCATTCTAGAAACATTGTCCTCTCGACCAGCAGCCGTGGTCTACCCTGAGGGCTTCGACACTCTTAAAGCGTTCATCCAAGACGTGCCTCGCGCTCACACTGGTGATCAACAACTGTCCTTTTAGTCTTTGGGTCTCGTCGTTCGAGCACATCCTCAAAAATCCCACCACTGGATCTCTATTCGGTTTCAGAATCTTCCTCTCCAAGCGTAGATTTTTAGGTCTTTACTCTATGGCACCAAGCAGACTGTAACGAAGCTTCAGGTGACCCAGAGAGCGACGGAGAAATCAATGTTAGGAATATCAATTCGAGACCGCATAAGGAATGAAGAGATCCGACAAATCACCAAGGTAACTGACGTCATTGATCGAGCGGCGAAGCTGACATGGGATTTCGCGGGACACGTGGCAAGGAGAAATGATGGCAGGTGGAACAGAAAAATCCTGCAGTGGAGACCAGTGACCCGCTGGTATGACGACTTAAAGAGAACGGCGGGTTTGCACTGGGTGAGGACAGCGGAGGACCGAGACAGATGGCATGCCTTGAGGGAGGCCTATGTTCAAAATTGGACGCATTAAGGGCTGGAAAAAAAAACTCTATGGCAAAATCCTGAAACTTTACCGTTCATATTTAATATGCCCTTCTCCATCACATTCACCATTCATTCTTACTTAAAACCAAGATCAAAAACCTGAAGAACCTGCATTTTAATTTCTTCGGCAAAAGACTGAAAAAAAAAATGCATGCGACACCGCAGTTTGACCGCTGTGCACCAGGAAGCTAATATTCCATATTTTATTTTTCTTTATCGAATCCGATTCAGCAAGCACTGTTTTAACGTCCTAAGCGCCATTTAAACCCGATGTTTAATGAATCATTATAGACAAATCACCTAATTGACATTATTATACTTAACCATGGTGTTTATAAGTTATGTTCGTGGAGCATTGCCTTGCTGCAAACTTGACCGTGCACCATTTACGGTCTTCCATCTTGTTTTTTTTTTTACCTTTTTTTTCCTTGCATGTACTCGGTTGGTTGTTTTTTTTCTTGATTCGAAAAAAAATTTCAAGTGAACTGGATTATTTTCACTGTTTAATGGTAACATTCACATGTAGACAGCGTGACCTCTCGTAGATTTTTTTTAGGAAAAAAAATCGCATAGCGCCCGTGAAAGGAATCGCATAAAAACCGTTAGCGGCAATTTCTTTTTTTTTTTCGGGACGTGATGGTATTTTCGTTGACAAATATGTAGGCCGTTTTCGAAGATTGTAATTTAACCGGCCCATATTTGGAGGGACAATTGAACGCGTAATTCTGCCAGAGAGAACAATAACGTAACGGAGAGTGCGTATATCAATGAAGATAAAAGTCGAGCAAGCAATTAACGACGTCGTATGATTCGGCAAATTAGCTATTTTTAGGTTGATCTAAAAAGTCAGGCTTGTTTTTTTTTGTATTGTTTATAAATCTTTGAAAGAATGCATCGTTAAATTTGCAACAGAACGATTTTTTACGTGAAGAGTGAGTGATAATAATCAAGGTGGCCTGATGACCATTTAATTGAAGGAAAAGATGGTTGACCATTTTAGAACTAGAAATGTTGGCCAAAGAATTTTTGATGATGTCGACTCTGCTGACATTAAAATGTGATGTCAGCTTTTAAATGAGATAATTCATTTAATGGTCATTTAATTCAGATGTAACTACTGCTAGATGTGACCAGTACTGACTTAAGATGAAGACTGTAAAAGTTGGCTAGGCTTAAGTCCAGAAAGCAGGAGGCAGAGTCGAGGTCTGACGGTCTGGCTCCTGCTGCGATGCGGAAGATGTTGGAAAGCCACCGCATTAATCTTCCTTGTATAGCCATCATGTCCGAGGGTTTGCTGTGCAAGACCAAGACCCAAGACAGTCGATTCGGCTAGGGTCTCTTGCACGGCGCAATAAGCTCTCCAGCCATGATGGTCGCCAATCCCACTCTGGGAGGCACTCTAAGAAAAAGAATTTAGATGTACGGCAGTGGAATTTCACTTCAAACAGTACTGGAAGAAGGCAGCAGCCCAACCTGTGCTAGCATGAGGCTAGTGAACAGGAGGCGACGTTGTGTTGGTAATTGTATGGCTTCTGCACTGCGACCACTGTCTTGTGTGGAAGGGGATCCCAAAGGCTAGGGGAGAACCAGAAAATCAGGTGGTTGGGCCACCTTGAGATAGCAGCCCTGTTATCAGTCTTACCTGACTGCAGGTTGATAGCCTGCATTAGGGAAATAAATCCGTTCGTCAGTGCAAAATCGACCAAGTCTATCTATGATTTGAAACTTGTTTGTTATTGTTAACTTATGAAAAGACGTTGCCATCTGGAAATGGACTTGGTCGAGTTCTGCACTGACGTACAGAAATATAATTTCTCAAAATCTTCAAAGAAGAATTTAGATGTGATAGGATCTTGAAGTGGGGGTAAGATGGCCCATGTTGCGAGGTAAGATCAGGAAAGGTGACCAAAAGGTTGACCCAAGTGGAGACCAAAGCAATCGGCAAGGAAAAGGGATCGATCGGTAAAGAGGTTGTAAGACGATGACATCAAGATTAATGGAAGAGATTGATTGTAAAAAGCAGAGGACGACACGGCATGAAGAAATATAGAAAGAGGCCTATGCCGAGAAGGCTGACGAAGAAGAGGAAGAATTGAGGAGCTGGGTGCAATAAGGGCACATTCTTAATGTACCTCAATCCTTACTAAATTTTTTTGCATCAAGCTTTCTGCATCGATCTAGGTCCCGCCACTTTCTTGTTGTCGTCGTGTCATTCCTTCCTGGGTCTTCCGTCGCTTTTTTTGGGTGTTTGAGGTCCGCACCGTTCAAAAATCAAAGGGCAACGGGCAGGACTTCGATTTTTGCTGATCCGATTATTGAGAAATTTTCTTCCATATTTACAATCCATTTTCTCTCTCTCTTTCATCAAATCCTTTGCCGCATTATTTTTACATATTTCATAAAACTTTATTACAGCACTAACAATAACTGTGCTTCCCGGAATTTAGCAAGGCCACTCCGGCCCTGACTACAAAAATCAATTACCCTCATCCGATTAAGGATGAAATTAGTTTACGTCTAAAAAAAACAATAATTGCCCCGATTTCTTGTAAACAATAAGAATGTCACATAACCGTCAACGTTAATCAAATCACATAATCAATAAAGCATAACTGCCCTCGTTCTTTTTATATTGTTTGTTTAAACCGAAAATTCGCTGATGCCAAAAAAAACGTTTCTATACCACAATTCCTGGTATTAATATTCAATCTTTTCCCAAAAAAAAAACCACACGTTCGCTTTATTTTTCTTCCTTTTCGGGACGGAACTCTTTTCCTCTTTTTTTTATTCGTTCGGAATTCCGAGAAATGAAATGATCCATAAAAAAATAACAGTCGAGCAATCAAAAAAAAACCGTCGTTTTAAAACTGTCACATGAAACAATTGGGACGCCCATTGTCACACGTAGATTCTAAACAGCACGTCTCGATTACCGTTCTGTCCCAATGATCGGTCGCCAGGGTTGGGCCCTTTTAAGTATATCCTCGGATGCCTTGAGAATTAAAAAAATATTAAAAAGACCTTTGGCATTGGGAATAAATTTTCACGATCGCATAAATATTATAGCCCGTAATTTTGTGTACGGGTAAAAATACGGTAGTTAAAAAACAATGGGAATTATAAATTAATTGTATAAGCGGCATGACAAGACACGAAGCCTTATGCACTAAATCTTGATAAAATATAGTTTGAGGTTATTGCGATTTTTTTTCTTTTTACTAAAGGAAATATCGGCGGATATTTGCGTGCGTTATCGAATTAATATTTAAGATGGGTTAAAAGAAGGCCGGGGATTCGATTATTTATAAATCCTTCGGCGAATAGGAAAACTTCATTGCGTTTATTAAAAAATATAATAAATAGTGTTGTTTTGCATATTCAGAAGCTTGATAGCAAAACGTGAGGTAATCTTATGGAGGAATAGACTTGGCAATCATCCATCGTGTGTATTAATCCCCTCGCCGATGAAAAAAAAAAAAAATTATATCGAATGTTTTTGCTTTAAAAGGTAATGATCGAAGTGAATTGGCATTGGATGTCGCATAAATCAGAGCTTGTATAATTCTTTTTATATCCATGTCATTTATTAGTGCAAAACGAGGGAATCAATTTTTTTTTTTAAATTAATAAAGCTCGAGGCGAGATTAAATTGATTGGGATTAATTTATTTATTTTTTGTTGCAGGCTACCCGAAAAATATCGAAATGTGGGTATTTGTTCGTGGCGCCAGGATGGGATTTCAGCAACCCGCTAAACAGGACGAAGGTATGTTTCTTTTTTATTTTAAATTTTTTGTGAGATTGAGGGGAAAAGAATGGCAGCACGTGGACAGGGTGGAAGATCACAGATTGACGAAAAAAGCGTGTCAATCAAAGTTAATGACTAGAAGATCTCAAGGCAGACCTCTAAAGAGAAGGAAGGAGTAGTGGACATTAGTGTCTGGGAAAGGAGGCGAATAGAGAAAGAAAAGGCTGCAGATTCGAGACCTGAGGATTAAACTGTACTATCTCTGGTTTGCAATTGATGATTCGTGTTGCATGTTTAGTTTGTGCAGAGCTCAGTTGATTGCAGACAGATTTCTGAATTTTTAAGGAGGGGGAGGAAGAAGAAGAAGAAAAATCAGCTTAAAGTGAGGAGGAGATTTGGAGGCTTGCTGGCTTGCTTTGGTCACCAGTGAGTTTAAAGCATTGCCGACTTCCGAATTTGTCAAAAGTACTTCATTTTTTGGGATGAGAGAGACCTTCGTTTAGGAGTGGACGGATATAGGTTGAAAGAAGAAGAAGAAGACTTAATTTTTACTGTTACCAGTAGTAGATTAAAGTAATGAGTTTTTCAGTCTGCACTAAGAAGACAAAGTAACTAGGGATGTGAGTTGGTTATTGTTGCTGATCTGTTTGAAGACAAGTTCGAGCCACCGGACCTTTTTAGTGGCTTCTGGCAAGAATAATCGTACGGTAGGGGAATTTTTAAGAAGGTCGTTAATCGATGGTCTAGTTTTGCCAATTTGCTTCTTTTCTATCACCTACCATTGCGGCTTTTACTAATTCAGAGGGGAAACCAAAGGGTTAATGAGGAGCAACATTGATCTAGCACCGGTCACGAGATATCTATAGATATATATTTCCCCTTAAAATAACAGAATCATAGGAAAAAGTGGAGGAGGGTTAGTTAGGATTGTCTATGCAGCCTAATGCGGAATGGAGGATGTCGTAAGGTGGGGTAGACAAAAGAGGCGGTACTGGTGGGACCACGTGCAGAGGATGGACCAGGGTAGGCAAGCACGAGCCGCACTAAGGGGAAGACCCTGAGGTATTCATCTTCCAGGACGCCCGCTAAAACGCTGGAAGGAATCATGGCAGTCGTCTTCGCAGAAAGCCGGCTGATTTCCCAATAAACAGACAGAAACGCCTCTAACAAGGCAAAAAAAGAAGAAGATGTAGCCTGGACACTGCAATGAGCCGTCTGCTACGGGGTCGCCATTTATAATTCTGCAAGCTGTTATGCTCTCGAACTATGGGCCATTCTTGATCTTGAAATAGGAGTTGATATTTTTGCCTCGTACGCTAAGCACTAGTCATCATGGTGACTTCCGTTTCGAGATCATAGCGAACCCATAATTCGAGAGCATGTGGTAACTTTCAGAATTACAGATGGCAACCCTGTATGTAGCAGACGACTCATTAAAGTATCCATTTTCTGTTAGTAAAATGTCACTCTCTGAAGCGTCCCTAGGAGTGTCCATTCGAAGGGCAACCTAGACAAACCTTCTGGAGATGAATCTGTGATGCTGAGGCACCTTAACTCACAAATAGATTCAAAAATTGTTTCAAAAATTGTTTGACAAAAGAATGATTGGAACTTGAAAAATCTGACCCTATTCCAAATTCCTTAGCCGAAAAAAAATTCATAAAAATCAAACTTCCATTTCTGCCACTTACATGCATTCTCTTTTATATTTTTTGCTAGAATTACATGAATGGCACGAAACTGTGTCACTCATCTCCATATTACATTTCGTAATGCAAATTTTATTTTTTTATATAATAAGTAAACACTTCGTCTGAGGAAAAGGTGAACATTATAAGAATCATCCCGCGCGCCGGGGTTTGACCCCGGCCTTTATATCCAGATAACGAATAATTACGGAAACAAGCAATCGAGGTTATGTAACTATGAATATTTATACACATATGTATGAATGTTTGCACAAGATTATTGGAAAATAAATGAAGGGAAATAATAGCCCGACATGCAAAGATTTTTTATTTTTTTTTCTCCTCTTACGACGATTGCATGTATGAACCCATTTAACCCCGTCGACCTTTTAAAATTTGTTGGGAGAGGAAAAAATTGTCGCCATTTCTCAAAATGATTAAAATGTGCGATAAAAAGATTTGCAAATGATTAGTTGAGGCCTTCTCAGCAAATGAAATTATCATTATGTGATTCTGTATTAAATCAATTACAAGATTTGAACCTTGACATCTTTGATTTTGTTTAATGATTCCTGGTGCTGGATCGATTTTACCCACGTATCTTTTTTTTAAAAATTTTTTAAAGCCCTTGGACGTTTTTACTTTTAAGGTTGATGGGTAATTTAATTAAAGTTTCGAGGGATTTTTGTATTTTTTCTTGAAAATTATGGCAAAGGTAGACTTGATGATTTAGTGTGGAATAGCATGATCTGTCCACACATTTTTAACTCGGCAAATTAAAATTTTTTAAAAGGAGAAATATTTAAGGTTATAAGGAGTTAATGTGTGCCTGATTAAGAATATGCAGAGTTTGTATATTACGAAGACGATCTGCATATTGATTATAGGACATGAGCATAGCGGAACTTTGATTTATTGAATTGAACTTCACTAAATACATGACGTTGTTCGTGTTCGTTAGTTTGCCAAAATCAAGGTTTTTATGGATGCGTTCTAGGCTAGTGATAGGCCAATTGAGGACAGCTTCGGAAATGGGGCTTCAGACTGTCGAATTTCAAGTTTTTTCAAGTAATTGCTGTTTCCCCCGTCAAATAACTCTTTACTTGCTAAGATGCTCGTTAGTTTTAACAACCACCACCCTGACTTGGATCCATTTTAAAAAATTATTGACTCCACAAATGTGAAAGAATTATTGTTATATATTCATGTAAATAGTCTTAATTGGAGAGATCTGTCTGACTATGTTTAAATAAATACAAAATACAAATACAAGTTTTGTGCTCTGGTCCGTGAGCTCAAGATTCCTCCAGGGATGAGGAGAGATTCTGCTGACTGGAATTTTAAGGCTTTAGACCCGGAAATAATTTTACTAAGTTTTAATTTGCTCGAGAATATTGTTTATAGTCAAATTGTTGATGATATTATTGCGAACAATAATCATTGCGCATGTTATGGTCCAAACCACTTATGATCCTTAAAACTCCTCCATATTCTCATTATAATATCTTCAAAATGCAACTCAACCAATTTATTTCTTAATTTAATTTCCTCGACAAGCAAATAAGGCACAATAATGAGAATTTTAACATGTAAATTCGTTTGATTTTTCCTCCGATTGATATTGAAAACTTTAACCTGAACGCATCTAACTGATCCATGACCTACCTCACAAACTCCCCATTGTTCGATACTTAGTCAGGCAATTCGGTTTCGTGATTGTTACTTGTTGTCGAAAACACGTTACCAGGACACACATCCGAAAAGAAAAACATATTCCGGACAGATGTAGGCGCTCCTTAAAATGGCATGCATTTTTAAGAATGAATCGATTACGAAATGGTTGATGGCTATGGTGTTTCCGTTTTAAAAGAACCCAATAACCTGTATCTTTACCCGCGCACTTGCGAAACTTGTGTTTTCAAACGGTACCTTCATTAATCAAGTTGTTAAGCTCTCTATGGAATCGTGTTTTCAACTTTTCACCGATTTACAGTATGTAACCGCGTGATAATTATAAAAGAAGGAAAAAAAATATGATTATTATGCATATGCATCACGATCTACATGGTCGTTCGCGATCATTTTTATCTCATGCGGCCCAGACCATCGGCAGACATTTTCCATACTTTCGCTCGCCCAAGAATAACGAAACAAAAAAAAAATCAAAAGAATCCTCGCGGCGAAATATAACACGAAGCGAAAGCCGAACGAGTCTAATTGATGTATTGGAACATGAAGTAAAAAGAGGGAAGGAAAAAAAAAAGAGCCACAATGTAGTCACCGGTCGGGGCAGGTTATTGTGAAATTTTTAAGTCGTATCGGCTAAATCAAGTTAAAAATATTTGTACGCATGCTGTGCCGACGACCTCAGAGTCTCACCTTGCCTTATCATTGTGCCGATTCTTTTAATTATTATTATCGATCGATTTTTATATTTTGTAATGTGGAGCGATTAATGAATCGTCATATCCCGACCGGTCCTCATAAATCCACAAAGAGTCTTGATTGTCACCGTCAAGGTTTTCGTGCCAGGAGACTAAATCAACTGAACACGAGATCGAAGAGATATGCAAAAAAATATCTGATTAGATTTTAGCTACCGTAAAAAAAAATGGGAATAACAACGGAGAGGAGTGCACGGTTCTTTTTTTTATTTTTTAATTAATGCAACACGGTATTGTGTGGAAAAAATCCCACACGTCGACACTTCTTGTTAACTAAATTAAAAAATGAAAAATTAATCCATAAAGGCTGTAAAAAAACAGCGAAGGGTAAACGGTTGTGATTCGCCTTCATCTATCAATACGCGATATAAGAGAGCAAATCGAACGATCTGAAGGTCGAATGGAATGTGTAGCGTAGGCAACTTAAGAGTGGGCACCATGGATCACTCGATGAACTTGGCCTATTATTATTATCGATACCTACGCATCATTCATAAAGAGCACCCATCATTTTTTTTTTTTTTTTCAGAAGGGAATCCGACAATGTTAGGTGCTGTGGATTTTGACAAGTTCTGGGCAAAAAGCCTTAAGGGGAAATTGTGGGTCTTATTTGCAGAGCGGTAACGACATACGGAAAACCTATCCCGATTTAAGGGGAAACACCCTACGACTGTCATAACGTCAACCAACACAATGCTAAGGTTTTTTTTTCGTTCGTGCCTGGAGTTATTCGAAGCATGTTTGTGATAAGTTAAACCGATAATTGGTGCTTTGTTACTTGAAGGGGTAATCTTGGAAATGTAGTAAGATGTAGAGGA
Source organism: Liposcelis brunnea (assembly GCA_023512825.1). Classification (NCBI taxonomy): domain Eukaryota; kingdom Metazoa; phylum Arthropoda; class Insecta; order Psocodea; family Liposcelididae; genus Liposcelis; species Liposcelis brunnea. The sequence goes on along the minus strand of CM042065.1, from coordinate 15,492,146 downwards.
TGATTGAATTTTAAAGTGCAGGAGTGTAGTGAGTATATGGTTTGTTTTTGAGGATTTAATACGTTGGACTGATGGGCTGAAAGACGATTACCTTTACTAGGGAGAGAATAGTAAAAAGTGCGCGTTTTAATGAGTCGTAAGAAACATTTTGTTCAAATTAAAATCGGCCATTTTGTTGAATTGAAACGCTGTGAATACGATTGCGCCGGTTGCACAAGAACAGTGAAATACTTGCGACCATAAAGCGCAGAAAGCTGGAGTACCTTGGGCATATGTTGCGGGACCCAAGTACAGGCTGCTGCAGAGGTCATCATGCAGGTAAAAGAAGACTTGGCCGTAAGACTCTCTCCTGATTGCAGAATATCCGGTATTAGTCCGGGTTAGCGGCGAAGGCTTGAATATTTCGGCATATTATTCGTAACGGGAAATATCGCCTTCTGCAGCTGGTGATGGAGGGGAAGATTGAGGGCAGGCGTAGACCGGGTCGGAGGAAAACATCCTGGCTCAAGAATCTAAGAGATTGGTATGGCCAAAATTCAGTATCCCTTTTTCGTTCGGCAGCCTCCAAAGTTAGAGTCGCCATGATGATCGCCAATCTCCGACAAGGAGCGGGCATTTAAAGAAAAAGAAGAAGAAGAAGTCCGGGTTAACTGGAGAGGAGTTATTCCGCATGGCCGCCGCCGATCGTGAAAGATTCCAGGAGCTCTTCGGACCCATCGCCTAAGCTTGTGTGCGAGCAGTGAACTCAGAGAAGAAGAACACGATTAGGAAATTTTCAGGAGAGACCGTTAAATAAAAAGAGACTGGAAAACGTTCATCCCATTTGAAAATTGTACAAGAAGAATTTTCCGCAGTTATGACAGTTTTTGATCCGTTGAAAGTCAAGTGTCTCTAGCACAATTAATGGAGGCTTTGCTTGAAATCTTCTATCATGTAAAATGTTTTGTTTTCTGCTGTTTTGAATGCGGTCATCAGGATGTCAAGAGCCACGAATGTTGGAATTAACGCTTCAAGGACCAGGAGCGACAGAACAGAGTACGAATGAATAGAGGGAGTTGACAGTTCCAGTATCGAGATTATTCGAATACTTTTTTAAAAAAAGCCTGCTCCTGCTTTCTCGAGTAGAGCTACAATTCTGGCCAAAGCCAACTTTGCAAGGCACATCTTAGAATTTTACGGATTCACTTATTTTTTGTAACGAACGAGCCTACCAGCTGCAAACTTCAACTCCCCTACGACCGGTCTATTGATAACAACACATTAATCAAGGTTGTAGAAATTCCGCAAGTAGCCCTTATCATATGCTAAATCAGCTAGTCATATCCTACCTAATACATATTCTTGATTATAACACTCAACGGTCGGTCCCATTTTATCATTTAACAACTCTAATGCACATCGCATGTACCTGCAGAAAACTTACCTTAGATCAGGCACAAACATCTAAAGAAGCCATGAAAAACTGCATTGGCAATGTTCAGAAAAAGATAACATAGGAAACACTGACAGGATGATGAATTTTTCTCGGAAAGATTTATTTTAACATGTACACGGTTTACATTCCATATTTATTTTCGTATTTTCCCCCCGAAAAATCTTAACTCGAAACGGGTGGTCAAGTCTTTAAAATTCAACAAGGCAGATTCATTTCATCTTAATCACGTTCCAATGAAAACACCATTAAGCAAACTTGCAGACCTTACAGAAGCAAAAAAAAAAAAACCTTTAACACTATTTTTTTTGCAATTTTATTGCTAGTAATTATTCAATATTTAAACAAGTTAAATAAAAATTAAATTGGAAAACACAACCTACGAGGAACACATTCATCTGATCTCCTCTGACAATATGACAACGATTTATCACGAGTTTTTTAAACAACATAATATACTGTACATCGGAATGATGCATGGTTTCGTGTATTGTGACTCTGTTCTTATCTGTTCAATGTCCCCAGAAAGACAATTACAACGAATGGCCCGATGTACTTGATGGATGGGATTCAACATAAATAAAAACAACTAACCACTTGAGATTGCTAAACCAGTCACATATGTTAAATGTTTGGTGTAGGTCTTCTTCGCAATAACGCACAATTATGCAATTTTTTTTATTTATCTGAAAATCTTAAGCTCGAATTGGTGTCCTTAGTAATGCGAATGTGAGGTAGAGGGTGACGTTCAAGGCGCACGTGTGCACACTCTTCTTTGAGCTAACAAGGAACTCTGGCCTTTGCAGGACTAGAAGTCCGATTGCAACATCACATGCAGTTTGCCCTGTCCTAGCTTGTGCATCTGCAATTGGCAACTTTAAGCCGATCTGCATCTTCAGACACATTTTCCTCCTATCCATGTGAGGTAGAGGGTGACGTTCAAGGCGCACGTGTACACACTCTTCTTTGAGCTGAAACTAAGTAACTCTGGCCTTTGCAGGACTAGAAGTCCGATTGCAGCATCGCATGCAGTTTGCCCTGTCCTAGCTTGTGCATCTGCAATTGGCAACTTTAAGCTGATCTGCTTCTTTAGACACATTTTCCTCCCATCTTACTTGCGGCCTGCCCAAAGGTCTAGAACTTGTAGGAGGCAGACGGCGGCGCCGGGGAGTGATCAGCTAGTGCGGTACTTGAAGAAGCAGTCTAATTCCAGCCGCAGACTTGATACCTTTTTGGATTTACTTAAAAAAACTCTGAAAAAGACCAGATTTTTTTAATCTTTCATTGCTACGCCCGTGCACACAGCGTACAAACATCTGACCACACGCTTTTTCCCGCTTCGCAGGCCGAACTAACACTTTGTTGTAATCTGTAAAAACGAAGACCAGTGACCCTGAACCATACATGTTCGAGCGCAATATTAAGCGATGCGAATTGTTTTGCAGGATCAAAAAGCGTGATATGTAATTTACCATCATACGAACTACCGTTGGCAAATTTGTATTTGCACACGTTTCGAGATTTTAAAAAATTGCACTGCTATCAAATCCGACGAATCGAAGAGGGGAACGCGAAGTAAAAAATAAATCCAAAACATGGCCCTCGAGGGATAAGTGAATGGACTTAAAACAAATGATCGCCGGGCTCCTCCTATCCTTAGAAAATTACGGTCATTTCGAGAAACGTTAAAGGGGAAATAGCCCCAATCTAGCAGACAATGTCACAAGCAGATCCAACTTAATTTTAGTTGCCCAAACAAAATTAGCCAAAAAAACGAGTTTCTAATCTGAAACTTAAAATCGAATAGAAAGTGTTTGGCACATCTTAGCAAAAAAAAAAAAAAACATTTAACAAGCAAAATTCGATGAAGGCTATGGGAGTTACCAGCATTTGTAGTAACTTATTGGTATAGGCTTGGTATTATTTATTATACAAGTTGTCGCTGTCATTATATTGCATACCACGTTATTTATTTACTCTGTGCCTATCGTTTTTTTTACACCATAACTCGCATTTCGCATCATAATATTTTAGGAAAAAAATCGAAAGGTGTGTTACGTAAAAGAAAAATTAGAAAAAAATTTCGGGGTTAAACGCCCCGAATATTATTACCTGTTAAAAGGATTTTAACCAATGGTTACGATGCCGGTCGAGCTCTATAATTTTTTAATTAATCATTATACCGAAACACTCATCGAGTAAAAATAAATAAATAATACGACCTTGGACTGGCAACACCTTCCTCGTGTGACGTCTAAATAAAAAGTAACACAGGTGTAGCGGGTTTCGTAACTTGATGCATTGTCATTCAATCGACCCATAATAAATATTAATTTAATATCCTTTCCTTCCCAGCCCACTGGGTAACCGTTAAGGCTAGGATACTCATATCCCCAGACATACTGTTTCATCTTCAATAAAACGATTTAACTCTCGACGCATAAAAAAAAAATATTTTTTACCATACAAAAGACTTTCGGCTGGTATAAAACGCAGTAACAAATAAAAAAAATTTTTTTTAATAATTATGATTCCTTATTTTCTAGTTGTAATGACCCGTATAAAAGGGTCGTTGTCTGATAAGTTTACGAGAGGTTTTCTATAGTTCATTCTGACCTTTGCTAATATTGTCCATTCATTCCGTAAACATGCCTGCAATCTGTTCGAAGGGAATTTGTTCTCGTCATGGTGCCTTCTTCTTTACACTACTGGATGTTTACAAGTAAAATTTGCAATTTCAACCTCGCAGCAAAGCAAATTTTTATTCATGCTTTATGCTTCTTGAATTACCTCGTTGACCTGAAAGTCTATCGGCGGTTTTAATAGGTAACCTTTCCCAGATATTTCTGTGAGGTTAGTTGATGTCTTCTTTCGACTCTGAGTTTTGGTGATAGCTGATGAGTTTTCTGTATCCAACAGAGTCAGCCACTTTCTTGATGTTGTCGTATCTGTGGGTCTGGGCCTAGGGACACTCCTTGTTGGTGTGCAAGGCCTCCATCCTCTGGTGAGCAGACCAGAAGAATTTCCTCATGTTCCTCTTTTCGGATTTTCTCTAGTAGTCTTCTTTGATGACTGTTTGTTTGTTGATTCTGCTGCTGGCCAAAATTTTTGAAGACCTCGTGTTATTCTTTAAATCCTGCACTCGTGCTTAATGATAGGCGACGGGCATACCACGCATGGGCATGATAGGTCACGGGCAAGCACAGGATTAGGTGGATCGATAAGGTTTGCCTGGATGCCATCTTCTTGTGGGGCCAGGAATAGGCAGGTTACGGCCTTGAATTGCGGGAGGAATTTGGTGGCGGTGGCGCTTCAGGCCTTGTAGTGCCAGCGGCAATGTCGAAGTCTTGAATCGTATCAGCAAGGAGATGGAGGTGCTCTTCGAGATCAAGAGGCGAAGGCTTGAATATTTCGGCCATATTATTCGTAACGGAAAGTATCGCCTTCTGCAGCTGGTAATGGAGGGGAAGATTGAGGGCAGGCGTAGACCGGGTCGGAGGAAAACACCCTGGCTCAAGAATCTAAGAGACTGGTACGGCCAAAATTCGGTATCCCTTCTTCGTTCGGCAGCCTCCAAAGTTAGGATCGCCATGATGATCGCCAATCTCCGACGAGGAGCGGGCATTTAAAGAAGAAGAAGAAGAAGAAGAAGTGCCAGCGGAGTGAGTGATTCGTACCTGACTTGGTCAAACATTTTTAAACTCTTTAACACTATTTAATGCCGCAAATTCCATCTTCTTACACATAAATCATAAAATTTTTTACCCGAAAACAACATTCTATTTTAAGGTGCTCTATTTTAAAACATTTACCAAAACTGGATTGCAATGTTCGCAATCAGATTAAGAGTTAAGTTTTTTAAAAAAAAATAGGCGCCAACCTAAAAGATCATATCACTCTTCATTTACCGTTTCGAATGATACCATAAATAAATCAGCTTCCATTTCCATTATAAAAGCTACTTTTTTTGCCAAATTACACTTCTCTCTCTCTTTTTCTCTCTCGGTGCTTGGATTCTGGCATAAAACGACATTCAGTAAATTTTAAACGGTTTTACGGTTGTAACTTATTCAAGTTTATAAATTGGTCATGGTAATTTTGACACTGAATTTCAACGCTTTTTTTTTTCAGCGATATCCTCAGAGATAACAAGACTCGCAGATAAAAATCTGGATCGAAAATCGGATATCCATCTGTAATTGGACCGTGTAAATCTCGAGGAAGGAAGAGTTTTCAATAAAAAAAAATTCACCATTTTACAAACTATTAATCTTGAATTATGATAAATCCATGACGCAATTTAATCTAACGGTACCCATCAACAATCGGTATGTGTCATGTAATCAAGGTGATAAATAGTTGTTTTCCGTAATGGATTTTGACAAAATTTGAACACATCAAAAGGATACAACACTGACACACATCTATACAATTTCCCCCTCGTGTCATTCAATTTAGATTAAGGATCGAAGGGAAAAGTTCAACCAACTCGCGTGTAATTTTTTTTTTTTTTCGTATCGGAAGATTTCACTAACCAGTTAAAAAACAACTGCATAGCTTTGAAAACCTCGCCGAGATAAAATCGGTCGTTGTATGAAAAAGAAGGCCCGCGAGCATGTGTCACGCACCAATGTTATAGCCTCAGGATGATTTTTGTTCGGATCAAGGCGCCAGGGCAGTTACCCAAGCCAGCACTCGTTATTCCAATCGTTTCTCACATTATTATTCGGTCTAAGCTTTGCGCACAGGTTTGGATTTAATACTTCCTTCAGAAGGAATTCAATGTAAAAGGAAATAACAAATCAAGTGAAAATAATAAATCAAATTCAATACGGGAGTCCAGTTCGAATTAAGTCATTCGTTTTTGTATATGGGAAATTAACCGTAGTTGCATTTTTTTTTTTCGTCTTGCTGAAATTGAATCATTTCAAGGTTTTGATATAGAGATACTGCAAATCTTGAACTGGTTATGGCTTGTAGTTATTTTTTATAGAGGTTTTTTTTAAAGTGATATTTATTCGGGAAGTGTGAGAGTTGTTTTGGATTTAATTTATGATTACGTTAAAGCGAGCGATGGGCAGCTTTACTTCTTTTAAGTTCTATAACGGGCAGCTCAGGCCTTTGACCGACCTGATGAGGTGTAATAGGTATTTTGGTTAGCTACTTCATGAGTCTGTTGTTTTCCTGTAGACGAAATCACCGCTTCTGGTTTATGAACATTAGCTGTTAAAAATACTCGATGCTTTCCGATGTTCCCGATGTCGAACAAGATTTGAAAATTTGTTTCTATATCGACTTGCCTTTTGTTTTTCTAAATATATTTTTTCATTATATTGACAACAAACATCAAAGATGTCCGTTTTTACTTTTTTAATATTTTAAGATTGTGTTTGAAGTATTCATGATTTTGGCAAATTTTTTTGGTGCTCTGCATCTGTTCGTCACTGCAGCACAATCAATTCAAGATTGCTGAACAATTTTTGCTTAATGTGCAGTGTTTGGGATATATAATTTTTAATCTCTATAAATTAGATATATTCCCAAAAACTATACATAAACTTCTGTTCACGCTCCCAGACTTAAGGCCTCGGGAGATTCAGGCCCGGAGAATTTTTTTTAAACCGCGGCAGCGACGAGCGAAGTGAGGAGCGTGCCGCCATCCTAGAACACAGTTCAGTGAACAGGGTTCACGCTCCCGGACTTAAGGCCCCGGAGATTCAGGCCCGGAGGATTTTTTTAAAACCACGGCAGCAACGAGCGAAGCGAGGAGCGTGCCACCAACCTAGAACACTGTTTACGCTCCCGGACTTAAGGCCCCGGACCTACCCTAAGCCAACCCAGTCTAAGGTTCATCTAACCTGGTCGGCTGATGCAAGTCCGGGAGCGTGAACAGTGCTCTGGGATGGCGGCACGCTCCTCGCTTCGCTCGTCGCTGCCGTGGTTTAAAAGAAAATTCCTCCGGGCCTGAATTTCCCGGGGCCTTAGGTCCGGGAGCATGAACAGAAGTTTATATATCATTATATATATTTACACCTCCCAAACACTGCACAATAACCCAATTTTTCAGCAGCGCCGCCGCCGATCATCAATTGCCACCTCAACGTTCTAAAAGAAACACGATCTCTTTGAGTTGTGGGGACACGAACTATGCGCCAAGATATCTGCTAAGCACTGTGTAGACTAAGTCTGCAGGCTGCAACTTCGAGATTAAAGAGGAAAACTCTTAATTCCAGACCTTGCAGGAAACATATCATCACCATAGAGAATGATTTAAAAGCAAAAGGCGAAAAAATGAATGCGATCGTTTCGATTCATCCCTGACCTTAGCAAATCCCGTTAAAGAAAGAAAAAACTTCATGGAATTGTGAATGATGATTTCTCAGTAAGTACTTTCATGCCGAATGAAGGATGATGAGTTTTTATATGCATTCAGTGACAATACATAAAGAATAGGTAAGTGCACCTGTGCCAAGTGAACTCTTATCAAAGTGAAAGTGGTCGTTCCTTTCTGATTTAACAACGGATGGATTTTTTTTCCCTTCCTTCAACTCAGACGAATGTCTACCAATTTATCCTCGAAATTTTTTTCTTAATTAGCCAATATCGATTCAAAAAACAAATTCCTGCCGAGTCATCAATAAAATCTTCTGCCTAATTTACATTTGGTAGCTAAAATAATTACGTTAATAATGAGCAGTCATGTTGATTATTTATGCGATCCTCTATCTTTTTGTTAAAAAAAAAAGATTTTATACGGACGGTTCACTTGGTCAGGGACATTTTAAAGTGAGAAAGAGAGAGATAGAGAAAATGGCGGGCGTTTGTTTTTTAAGGGACATTAAAATGCCCAGACATTAACATTGAAAGCGAATAGTGCAATAGAAATAGTATATTATCAATGGTTGTCGGAGCTCTCTGAGACAGTCAATGCACTAAGATCAAGTGCCACTTTCTCTTGCGACCTCGATGAGACCAAAGTTTAGAAAAACGTGTTCTTCCATCGTAGAAACAGTCACAAACTTGATTATCTTATGTCTCTACCAAACGATTTACCTCGTGATTTTTTCAAATAACCTTTCGCTTCGTTTATAATGTTATGACTCGATATCACTTCTTAAGATCATATTCTCATCTCTTTCCGTAAAAAAGAGAAAAAAAAATTACATAATTGTTATCATTTAAAATGTATATACTTATATCATTTCAGTCTGGAGAGTTGTTTTTCGGGTAGAGAGGGAAAAACGGCTTTGATATTGACCGTTAAATTGATTGACAATTCATTATTCATTCAATTTTTTTTTCTTCACTGATAATGTGTAATGAGCCTTAATGTTTTAAACGTCTCGGAAAAAAACTAAAGAATGAAAGTTTTTTTTTTCCTATTTCTCCCTATTTAACCAGCTTTTCGCTCGTAAAATAATTTAATTAGCTTTTTTATAGTGATCTGCGCCGTCACGTTTCATTATCACGGTATTTGCCATTGGCGAAACCACTTGACAACAATGTCTGCTTTCAACCTGAAATTCATTCGAATTAAACCTTTGTAAATTTGTCCTGAGTGTTTATTTTGCGGTTTTGATAATTTATAGAGGGTTTTTCTTTCTTTGTGTATTGGCCGTCATAATGATTATCCGTTGGTGTCTTTTCTGGTCTTGATGTCTGAATGAATTTATTTCACTCGAGACCGTGGCAGGAGTTTTGTCACTGAGGATTGTGTTTATTGCAAGTGTTGTGGGAAGATTTTTTAATCGTGGTAGGGAAGTGATCTTTATTGACAACTTTACTCTGTTGCATGTGTTGGATGTTCTGACCTGTGGTTCAGTATATGGAGCAGTACCTCTTTACAGTTTTGATAAAAATTTGTTGAGAGTACCTTGGGCATGTGTTGCGAGGATTCAAGTACAGACCATCATGCAGGGCAAAGTCGAGGGTAAAAGAAGACTTGGTCGTAAGAATCTCTCCTGGTTGCGGAATATCCGGAATTGGACCGGGTTAAGCGTAGAGGGTAGCCGGTTAGGCATGTTTTGTCTTGCTCAAGGAATGGCGTCCTTGCCCTGTGGTGAGCTCCCTTCTCAGGGTTATGAGTTAGTGGAGGGCAGCAGCTTCGCTAATACTGACCTAGGGCTGAAGATGGTAGTAATCGGCAAGGTATAGGCTCAGATAATCGGGAGACAGAGTTGGATCAATGGTATGGCTCCCGTAATGCGATGTGGAAGATTATGGAAAGTCACCACATTATTTGATATTCCTAGTAAAATCGTCAATGGTTGAAAACAAAAAAGCTCACGCCCTCAGTTCCGGGCAGGCCTTAAATGGCCAGAGGGTGACATCGTGTTGCTTCGTACAAATATCTGGGGTGTTTATTGAATGAGAAGTGGGATTACAGCCAGGAAGTCAAGGCTTGAATAGAGCAAGCCAGGAGTGCTTTCATGCGAAACCTGTTGTTTAAGAAGGCAGGCGTAGGAAAAAATCCTGGCTCAAGAATCTAAGAGACTGGTACGGCCAAAATTTAGTATCCCTTTTTCGTTCGACAGCCTCCAAAGTTAGGATTGCCATGATGATCGCCAATCTCCGACGAGGAGCGGGCATTTAAAGAAGAAGAAGAACCGTAGAGGAGCTATTCCGCATGGCCACCGATCGTGAAAGATTTTAGGAGCTCATCGGATCGATCGCCTAAGCTCGTGTGCGAGCAGGGTACCCAAAGAAGAAGAATTTGTTGAGAGAGGCCTGCTTTTAAAAGGACAGACCAATTGAAAGGATATATGCATATGATAGATCTTGAGTTAGGATATTAGCAGATTTTGCTAGTTAAAGAGAAAATTATGCACGGCGCTCACCGTCGCAAGCCATTAGGACATGTATACCTTTGGGTTGACAAAATTCCATAACGCTTAGCATCTGTTAAATAGCCATAGGCAGGAATCTCTTAAAGAGATTCTAAGAAGATGGACGACGCAATGTGACTATAAGCATCAAGAATCTCACAGAATTTGATTTAAGAGCATCAAGAATCTCACAGAATGTGAATACGAGCATCAAAAATCTTGCAGATAATAGATAACTTATGAAGCAATCGTGGCTATTTTATTTGAGATCATCACGGACTCGAATTTGAGAACATAGCAGTCGAGCAAACTTATCGAGGTGTCCACTCCCTATTAGACTTCCTAGTTGCAGAGTGTCCAAAATCCATCGGATCCTCAGTCACTTTGTCTAATGAACCCAACAATATTAATCGAAGACCACAAAAATCATGAGCTAAGCCAGGTCTACGGTAAAGCGGAGTTCGAAGATGCACATATTACTTTCATAAGATTCTCAGAAACCATAAATCAACGATACCTAGGTATGGGAATATAAAGATAGCATAATTACTTTGGTTTTTCGATGAGGCAACGAAGTCGATATATCATTGGCAAATACCCTACCTTGGGTTACTTAATTAAAGCAATTGTGACGAATGTACATTCAACGAATAATGAGACCTTTGAACTTTTTTAAGAGAGTGCCGGCATTTGGTATCTTCTTCTTCTTCTTTCTTAATTGTCACATTTTTATTTCATAAGGCAATACTTGCATGCGTACGGTCGAGGCTATGGGAAAAAAATTCTTTGGTGAATTAATTTAATTTGTGCATATGAATGTAATTACGTTTCGAACCTGAGGGATAATTAGTCTTCTTTCAACTGCAAATTAACAGTCATAACGTCGTTAAAATCGGCTAATAAAAATTGTTTTACGTTCGGGGGCATATTTGTTATTATAATGAATCTAATCACTAGTAGACAAGTGACGGTGTGAAAGGGTGTAAGCACCTACCGGTGAAATGCAATTTTTATGCCATTATTCAAATCCGTACAACTTTTTTTTTTATAAATAAAAAAACCTGATCGAGTAGTGAGAGGGGATATGGAATATTTTGGGGCATTGATCTTTTATGTATTAATAATTTTATTCATGATTAGGATTATCGAATCGGTAGCACTAGTTTGCGTAGGCTTTATGTTTTAACTTTGACCTTATACGAAATATAAGGGGAAAAAAATAATTGAAAAATTCGATTAACGCGGTGAAAGACACGCACGGGATATCAAATAACTCGGTAATTTACACCAGACCTAATCCTGAACTATGACATAATATAAACACAAATAGATGCAATTTTCTCGTTAAATCGTTTTATATTAAAAGTTTTTGTGTAAAACAACAATGTTTTACATGACTCAATTAACTATTGTGATACCGAGACTCATTCAAAAACGGTGTCGAATTTTTTTTTCATTCATTAGGATTATTTTTAGCTTTAGGATCAAGGGGCTTCCCCAGCCTCAGCAGCGGGTTGGGAACGAATGTAAGAGAAAGGAGCAGATTTCAGATTTTGAATAGAACGCTAGATCTGTTAATGGTCAGATGAGTTATGAACTAAGTTTGAATTTGGAACTTCTGGGGAGAACTTACCTTGCCAGAGTTGCTGAAAGCTCGAACTTTGCCCGTTGATGCCATTTTTGACCCTGACTAGAGCACCGCTGATATTATTCCAGGCTCTGACTTATTCCACCAGAAACTGTGAGAGTCCTCAAGCCCTCAAAAGCTCTAGAGACTTCTATGTCTGACTAGGCTAGATTTTTCCCCGACGTCCTTGATGAACCCTCATCTTAGGTGATCCGCAGCCAGTCTCACTGTCAACACACTCTAAGAATTCCAAATTCAGACTCGTGTAGGTAACTTACTGACTTCTTATCTAGATTAGGTTAGTCAGATCAAACTGAACTTCCAATCCTTTTTTTGTAGATTTGATTTTTGGGATGAGGAACTAAATTCCTTTTTTATTACAACTCCAATGCCGAAGCTTTAATTTTTTGCTTTGGAGCTCTCAGTGCTTGAATATCCAATCCGCAACTGTGTTTCCCGGCGAAAAGTGGGTCACTCGTAATAAAATTTTATAGTTTCGACTCCGTGCCAAAATTTGACCCTCGCTCAGTTTTTTTTATGACTGTATGCAATTCTCCTCCTGTTGAAAAATCCAAAATGTTTAGTCACTGGCCTTAACATTCTTGACCAGAACTTTCCGATCCAGTCAATGCGACCTTGCTATTTTATCAATTTTTTCTTGCTTTAAATATGAATGGAAAGTGATAATATTTAAACGGGCAACGACGTGATCCTGAAATAGTTACGTGAGAGCGTTAATTGGAGAGGTGGGGATATAGACCTGACTGTCGAAAGCCTATAAGAGGTCGGCAACCCTTAGCACGCGATCTAATATTTGAGTGACAACACGATGCGGTTTATTGTTTCTAGTCTCGTACCTGTACATAGTGAAATCAAACAATACCTGGCTAAGTGCTTGTATTATTTGATGTCAACATAAATCGATGGTCACGCGTTCACTTGCCCATATTACTTTCTTCGAGTTTTTTTTTTTTATAAATATTCTTTTAAAAATAAATAGTAGAACAAGTGAGGATTTGTATTCCGCAACAAAAGTCGAACTGTATTAGCTTAATCAATGAAATAACTCAAGGTACCAGTAGTTCGGTAATTATAATTTCATTGCAATTCAAAATCACGTATAAACCAATGGCTAGGGATCGTGACCACGTTTCGAAACTAACTCGAGTTAACTTTTATTTTCTTCTTGTGTCGATTTTCTGGTTTGCGGTGCGGGAATAAATTTTTTTGGGTAACTTAACAACTTTGGAATCGATGATAGCGTTGCGATAAAATGAGCTAAGAGTGTAATGGTGATGGTCTCTCTTTTGATGGTTGAATGGAAATGCTGCAAAAGGAAATAAAAGGAGTAGTTGGAATATTCAGGTGCCTGAACGGGCACAGGAAGTGAGAAGTCAATAGCGGTTAACAGAACACTCAAATTGTGGGTGTTGTGTTCGTACCCAAACTTGAGGGACAATCTGTACATCGTTCTATACCACAGGCTACCAGGACAAATTCCTCAAAGGCTCAGCCGGTTTAAGTTCTCTGGTGACACTGGCACATCCATGAACCCTGTTTGCGGCCAACCTCTTCTCTCCCCTTCAGAATGATCCTCAGGAGTGAATAACAGTAGTAGTAGCAGCAGCAGTATTCGTGCTGCAGATGACATCATTTCGCTCCCTCAGAGTATGAAGTTTCAAAAATACACTGTAGCTAGGTCAAAGTCATTCATCATGCACATCCTCAGCTTCTTTTGCATGGCTACTGATTAGGGCCAGCAGAAGACGGTTCGACGGACTCGCCAGAAACCCGATCTTATCCCAATATTGCTCAACAACATCCGCACGTATCTGAAATTAAGCATAACTTACGTCCTTGTCCCTATTAATTAAAAGAATAACCCTTTCTTTAAGCAATAACGTTTATACTTTCTTCTCAAACGGTTTTTAAATGTCCTTACAACGGATTAATAAATCATATCTCAAAATATCAGAATATCAACATGTAATTGATTTAAGGCAAAACTTAACGTTTTCTGAACAAGTTGAAGGTTAGGCCTTTTTTTTTTTTAACGAATCCACTTAACAATAAACGTGTAGCTGACTTATTATAATGATGTAAGAACCGTCAAGGAAGGATAGTAAACAAGTTTAAGAGCCAATTAATTAATGAATTCATTACTTTCATTGTTGACAGTCCTTAAAACAAAACGTAAATGCATGTGCCTCCTGTCAGGTTATAACAAAAGCCTCGTCAGCTAAAAAGAGTAGCAATCAATTTCCGCCGTCTTTTGTTTTGAGGTTGGGAAAAAGAGTTATATACTGAAATTGATCGATTAACTTTCGTTTTTTAATCAATCATTTCTTTGAGATTTTTTTTCTTCATATTTTATAATGATGGATAGTTGACCTTTCGGGGGAAGGTTCCGCATAATTTTTTTTTTTGGATTAGAAATGTTTTTATGAATTTACTCCCGGGTTGGCTAAACCGCTACAAATTATGAAGGTATCAACAAGGCGCCGTCAGGTCACACGTAGTCAGACACGTGCCTTATATTTGACAGGTTACTTTGCCATCATAAACTTTAAACTTTACAGGTCGGTTTACGTCACCGAAAGATGTTTCCATTCGTAGGTTTTTTTTTCACCGTTTCATTCTTTTCAACATTCTTTAGTAGGTTGTTGTTGTTGTTTTTTGAATGTATTGGTGTCGATAAGCGTTGGTGAGAAAATGAAATTTTTTAACGGACCCCTGCTGCTTTCTTCTCAAGGAAAAATAGCCGGTCTTCATCACCCCAGCTTACAAATAAAATGAGAATCAAGATTTTTGGCACAGTGACCATCTTCGAGGAGCAAACTGTACTTGATGGTAGATTGGGGCCAAGTGGGTGGAAGCAGTAGACATGCACAGTAGATGATGCTATCGGGAAAGGCCACAGGCTTTCATGAAAATCTTTTCTGGAAATTTTTGGCAGACTAGAAGGAAGACTCGAACTGGTTAGAAACAACTCTGCGCCGGCAAATCGACCGCTATTGGGAAAAGTTCTGGTCGTCCTAATGGCTACTGCTGCCCTCCATTAGCTCATCATTCTGAGTAGGGGGAAGAGTCTTGCAAGATTAGTGATTTGGTTTCGAGTCTAAACATTCTTACTGATATAGTGAAACCTGTAATGTCGGACGCCTCGATAAGCAGGACACTTCCATAAGTCGGACAATTATTGTGGAACCAGAGGTGTCCGACTTAAACTTTTACAAACCGTAAAAGGAACGCAGAAAGATGGACGTCTGTAGGGAGCCTAGTAGGGAATGAACAATTCGACAAGTCGTCTGCTACACATGAGACTGCCACGATCTCGAACTTGAAGTCGCCATGATGGCCCAACAGAAAGCCATAGGGGAATATGGTGACGTCCACTTCGAGAACATGGCAGCCTCGTGTGCAGCAGACAATTCATCGAAGTGTCCGCTCCTAGACGACTCCAGCCACCACGTTAGTAAAACTCTGCCTCCGGGTATTAGCCACCAGCAGACCTTCCTATTTCTGGAACGCTTGATATGAATTATTCCGGCCCTGATTACAAATACATTCATCTTCTTATTAAAAGAAGAAAAAAAAGCCATGAAAATATTTCATTGCGGTAGTAAAAAAATAATTTGAAAGCCGTGAAATATTCGAATGGCAGTTAAATAGGAAATATAAAACAAATAACATAATTTACGACAAGCTGTAAAAATCATTTCGAGGTTTGACGGTACAAATCATCCTCATGACTTTCCTTTTCATAATAAATATTTGACGCGGGCGACGGACCCGCGACTCGTCCGCATATGTCCCTTTGGCAAAAGTATGATTATAATCGTTATCGATAAGTGTTTATTTCTCAAAATTAAGTGTCGAAAAAAAAGTTGTTTGCATCGGAATAAGAAAAATGCATGGAACAGATAAGAAACGAAGCGTTAACCAATAATTACCAAATTTCATGGAAAATTGCCGTACCAGTTTTCACGATGTACCGCAATCGAAATAACATATTGGAACCTACGTGCAATTTGAGAAAGAGAGAGAGGAAAAAAATCAATAATATCGAAGTCACCCAAGCGTTATAACTTAAAAACGATGAGTTTCATTCACAATAATCAAAGAAAATTAGAATGGGAATATGTGAAAAAGAAAGCAATTTTCGTTTTTGTTTTTGTTTTTTTTTTTGTTTTGCATTTCTTGCAATACCGGTCTTTTGGACAAGATTTTTTATCAACCAAACCTGAAAATTTAATAATAAAAAAAGCGTTACGGAAACTTGGAAATAGTAAACTTCCGCTCTTGTATAGCGAAAAAATATTCCATGAGAAAACGGTAATTAACCACAATAATTATGGCGAAACAATTGCCCTGCATTAAAAAAAAATGCTCTTCAACGGTGAGATTAGCTTTCGTATGTTTATCCCGTTCTCTGATTAATTATATGGGTTTTTAACGGTTATGGAAAAATTAATGCACGGTGCTTAGGCGTTCAACCAACCTTCTTCTATTTAAAAGGTCATTATGCCTTTATTAAGCTTGCGCTAATTTGCGGATTTGAGTTCATTTGAGTTTATGAATCCAATATAGTACAAGAGACATTAACGATTGGTTGGTTTATTCGTTTCGCAGGGCCGAAAGCTCTGCTCTATGGTCTGGGAGCTGAAATCTCTTCAAACTGAGACTCCGCCATGATCTAGAAATGCGAGTCGCCAATATATTTGAAAATTAGCCAGCTTGAGATCATGGTGGAGCCACAATTTGAGAAAAGGGCCATCTTCCAGGATTGCAAAGGATGGTCCCGTATGTAGCAGGCGACTCATTGAAGTGTTCAACTCCTATCAGGCGCCTTACTCTCGAAAGTTATTGAAAAAAGTTTGTTATCAATTTTGCTCTGAAAAAAAACCCTGAAATCAACATTTCATATCCATTAAACTCATATTTTTTATTTTTGTTTACAGAGATGGCAGAGAAGATGGTTCGTGCTGTACGACGACGGAGAACTCAGTTATTCCGTGGACGAACATGTAAGTACAAAAAATTATTTTCGCCATTTTTATTTTTAGAACAGATGTAGAGCAATGAACTTTTACTATATGGTTCATAAACGCACAATTGAAGTGGCGTATGTTGCAATCATGTTCGGGATTCGGTTACAAACTTGTTAATAGGTCACTGGTTGCAAATCATCATTAAGGAAAAAATATTAAAGAGATTCGCTTCCTGATATACAAGTACAGAGGCTATAAAAAGCAGTTTTATAAAAATTTTTATTTCGATTGATTTTTTTCGATTTTTTTTCTTGTTCCTTATATTTTTTTTTTATTGTTATTTTAGGTAATCATATATTTGATAGCTTATTGATGAAAATGTTTTTGTTTCCCGAAGTTTAAAAATACGCGGTAGGCGTTTCGAATGTAACTTAAGGTCATTTATAATTTATTTCGAGAGAAAAAAAACACTATACCCCGGGTTGCGTTTTATAAATTAGATTTCGACCTTAATTTAAATGGATCAATTACCGTTTTTTTTTTTTTCGATTTTTATCAGAACGAAATTGATTCTTCGCTTTAATAAAGTGAAATGATAGATTTTTTTTTTCAAATAGGCTAATGGCAAAAAAAAAGTCGGGATAATTGTAGGGCGGTTTGAACAGAATTATTTTAACTGTAGTTTTAAAAAAAAAATAGGCTGAGGTTGCGCAATTTGATCACGTTTACGGCAGTAAATAATTTTAGTACCCGAAAATACCAAAATTGAGTTGGGCAAGTGTAAGATTGTAAAAAAATCAAGAAAATCTAAATATTAAAACACTATCAAATGTACTTTTTTGCCTCTGTCTCGCTTTCTATTTAACAGCTTTTTGGATCTAGATTCTTCTGTCGCATTTAGCGTCTTCTAAGGTTCTTATAAACTGTTTTGACACTGTTAAATTAAAATAATAAATATTAGCCATAGGCAGATTTTGGCTCAGTACTTCCCTTAATGTCGACCAATTGTTGTAGGCACCATAAGAGAATAAATTCCTCACATACCCTCCACCCGACTCCCCCCCCCCCTCATGCACCCTCCAGCAACTTTTGAAGGGTGGAATACAATTCCTCCTGCCTCAGCACCATCCAATTTTCAACCACGATTGACTCCCAAGAACATTATTAAGTCTGTTGAAGAAATCCATCTGACTGATGTCGATTCGACATTGAAAAAGTTGAAATGTGCAGAAAGGCAGGAACGTTTGCTCCGTGCTATCCCATTAGCTCTTGCTATTCTCCACAGCGAGGCAGATTTAACATTCAATCAATCGAAGATTGTCCATTCACCAAACGTGAAACCTTCCTCATTTCAAGCCTTTCACTATGACATGATAATTGCGTCATCCCGCCTCTAAGCCCATTTTAAAAAAAAACCTTCCTTCGCCTTGTCAATTTCTTTTCCCTTCCCACCATGAAAGTTTTAAAAAGATATCTTAAAAATGATTGAAGAGATCGACATAACTGCCATAATTAATTGAAAACGACTTGACATAAAAAACACTGCCTTTATGAATAAGACAAACTCGTTTTTTTTCTTTTCTAGAAATCGAAATTTAATGCCATAACTTTACAAAAAGAAGTTTTTTTTTTATCATGTCAAGTTTGCACATTCAGGAAGTGCAACGAGAGAAAGGCGCAGAGAGTCAAGCCTACCTTTAAGCAAAACGAAAAAAAAAAACAAGGGACAATAAAATCCAAACCTAGACGTTATCGTAAACCGATCATTATTTTATAATTACAAATTACATTTTCATATGTGGTATGTCATCATCATTAACAGTTTAATGGATGTGTTGCAACATGATTTTTTTTCTCCCCTTTATGAAAGTTGTTGCAAATTAAAACTAGATTCGGTGAAACCAGACGTATTGTGGTGCTATTCGAAAAAGTTTTGCCGAAGAGCTGTTTCACCTTGAAGTAAGGTCACGACCTCACCTGAGCACCTTTAGGTCTGGCCCTTATCCCATATAACGTAACGTGCGAGCATGTGCGCGCGATTTTTATCAAAAATTGCGTGCTGCGTTAATTTTTTCCTGTAAGGGTGAATCATCAAAAGTTTTTCAAAATAAAAAATTATGGCGATTCAGATGTAACCGTCAGCGATAATACGAAATAAAAACATCTCTTCTTATTGCTGATTCGAAGATTAGGAAACTTTATTCGGCAATTTTTTTTTTTCTATTGTGCCGTGTCGGAAGAAATCGATCTAAAATAACAAAAAAATTGATAAGGAACCCAAATCGGTAATAACAGATATAATGATCAACTGGTGGACAAGGGGGCAGGGGCACTGACTCAATGACTAGGGCCCAAGGGTCAGTTTACAGTAACTACAAGCAAACTGGCTCGTCTTTCCTACTTCGCCAACGTGTTTTCACATTTTAAATTTCGTCTGTTTTTATTTAGTATTCATCTTTTCGATCAAATCGTACATTTCTTGACAATTTACCGTTTAGTATTTTAAATTCTTAAAGTTGGTGTGCAGGGATTTTAACGACCAGGATTTAGAATAAGGGAGGTCGAGTGAAATTCAAGAGAGAGAAACTTATGCTGCGACAATGTCGCCTAGTTTCCCCCAGAAAAAATGCCTAAGCTTTGGAAAATTATTTTAATCTTTTCACAATAAAACAGGGACAGCAACAACCATTGACAGTTTTACAACAAACGATTGACGATTAACAATTTTGCAAAAAAACAATCGACAATGTTACTACAAGCAATGAAAACTTTTACAGCAAACAAACAATTTACTATTGACAACTTTCAACAAACAATTGACGATTTTACAAAAAACAATTGACGATCTTGCAATAAGCAAATGACAATTGACAGTTCTACAAACAAAAATTGCAAAAAACAGCAAAAACAAAAATTGACGGTTGACAATTCACAACAAACGATGGACAATCGACAATTTACAACGAACGATGGACAATCGACAATTTACAACAAACGATGGACAATCGACAATTTACAACAAACGATGGACAATCGACAATTTACAACAAACGATGGACAATCGACAATTTACAACAAACGATGGACAATCTACTATTTACAACAAACAATTGACAATCTCGCAACAAGCAAATGACAATGGACAAAATTCTACAACAAATAATTGACAATTGAACAAATCAATTTACAACAAACGATGGATCATCAATTATTTACAACAAACGATCGACGAATAACAATTTTACCACAAACAATCAAAAATTTTCAGTTCGCAAGAAACAATTAAAATTGATAAATTTACCCCGCAAATTCGTGTTTTTTACAACACATTTTTAGACGACAAAAATTTTCGTATTTTACCCTTAAGTTCTTTTTACTTTTCGGTTTTCATGCTGCTGCAATTCACAACATTCCCCCAATGTTGCGAATTTAGAATATCAAACAAAAAATTAAAAAGAACGGCGACACGATTTCAATAACAGAAAAGTGGTTTCAAATTGCGATCTTATAATCACAAAGAATTTGATTGCATTTGTCATATCGGGTAATTAGAGGAAATTACAATGCGTTCGATAGTGGACTATCAATAGATTTAATAGAGCGAAGTTCATTTTTTAAACTTTTCCTAATCAGAATCTAATTGGTTTCCAGTCAATAGCTAATCGAAAGAAAGTTTGAATGGGTAAAAAGTTTTTCTGAGGTCGAAAAGAAGTGAATGAAAGTATTAGAGATTACGTTGCAGATAATTAGGTTTGGGCTATTGTGAGAAACTACTTTTGGTCTCGTCGGTTTCAGTGTATATTGTGATGTTAATGCGAGGAAACAAAAGCATTGTATAAAAAGCGTTAAGATCAATCAATCGAGCCTAAATGAAGCGAAATCTTTTTTTTAAACATGCCGGTGTTAATAATAACAAACATTTTGTTCGAGTTTTACTTTTCTCGCGGCGTTGTGAACTTTGTGGTCAGGAAATATTTCGCACAATCAAACGCACTTGGAATTTAAAAGGGATTTCCTAGGATGAACCAAAAGACCCAATGGAGTTAGATTGTAGATTAATGGTCATCTTTGTCACTTGAATTCTTATCGGACTACTTACTCACTTTTATATCGACGATAAAAAGTTTTGGAGAAAATCCGCATAATGCATAGTTAATAGTTTCAAAATTTCGTATCCACGAATCGTACAAGACATGAAATTAGCTATTTCACTCCGAACTTTCAATGTCGATTTCAATAAAAAAAAAACCTTTGAAAAAAGAAAAATTGTCATAAGCTAATCCCATGCGAAACGATTTTAGCAAGCGTGTCGATACGAAACACTTGTACACCGTAGTCGTGCTTGCGAATATGTTTTAGTCATGTTTTCCTTCTGTTTGGAAACTTAATGTGAAAGTATTTTTTGATGACATCTGAATTACTAAAACGTATTAAGAATCAATTAAAAGACACAAAAAAAATTTAGTTCTCTTCCCTTTTGGGATTGTCCTTTTTTTTCGCTTGGCCGGCGAGATGAAAAATAAACGCACCGTCACTGAGACTTACATAATCTTTTTTTTAAAATGGATAACAGCCGAATTTCTCACGAAAATGGGCAATACAATATTTAGGTTGGAAGTATTGTAATAAGAAAATAGAGTTTGGAGACAATTGCAAAAGATGGCCAAAGTTCTGTGTAAAGAGTACGTTCATGTGTATGTATGAAAGAGAGATTGAAAAAAAAAACTTGTTAGAGAATAAGTATATAATCATTCTCTTCAACTTACCGTTTTAATCCCGTTTTCGGTAGATATACTATTAAACACATTCTTAAGGATCGCAACCCAGCATTTTATCATATACTAAGGCATTAGTTGGAATTATTTTTATACCGATGTAATTATTTTTTCTTCTGGAGTTATTATTTAACTAATTAAATAGAAAATGTTTTTATTATTGATATTTAATTGCGCTGTTGCGGCAAAATTTAATTCGAGTGTTAAGTTTTCGTGTCTTCGGAGAAGTAAGAATAGAAAGAGGTTCAAACTAGGAGTTGCAGTCATCAAAAACTCCGGCCACGGAAGCCCATAAAATGGTTGCAACCTGTGGGAGTGTTGCTGCTTCTTCTTCTTCTTTAAATGCCCGCTCCTCGCCGGAGATTGGCGATCATCATGGCGATCCTAACTTTGGAGGCTGCCGAACGAAAAAGGGATACTTAATTTTGGCCGTACCAGTCTCTTAGATTCTTGAACCAGGATATTTTCCTCCAACCCTGTCTACGCCTGTCTTCAATCTTCCCCTCCATCACCAGCTGCAGAAGGCGATATTTCCCGTTACGAATAATATGGCCGAAATATTCAAGCCTTCGCCGTTTGATCTCGAAGAGCACCACCATCTCCTTGCTTATACGATTCAAGACTTCGACATTGCTTACTCGTGCGGTCCACGGAATTCGTAACATGCAGCGATATATCCACATTTCAAAAGCCGCCAGCCTCCTTTCCAGCACTTTTGTTGTGGGAGTGTTGCTAGATCGCGCATATCCGGAAGAATGGCTGTTTTCAATGTCGCAGTGCCGTTCATCCATTCATGGACGCACTGAAGTCAGTGAGGTACCTGGACCATTTATTCCACTGACAATTCTCAACGCAAAATCTTTAAATGTGACAGTAGTTTCATCTCAGCTAATACTCAAAATGGCGGCTGTCGATGACATCTGGACGGTTTAACGTGAAATCCGAACCATGGTAGCCGCTTCAATATTCATGTCACATAACTAAAATAAGTCGGAAGTGACGGTCTAGTGGATGCTCACTGGCAGATCAACTGACCCAAAGAGTGACGTCAGCTCGAATGAACAAGCACGAGCACGCTTGTCACTAGACCACGAAAGAAGTGACTTTAGCCGCAGTAACAACAGAAACAAATCAATCAACATTCCAATAATATGTTTCTAAATTCAAGATCCGATGTTTAGTCAACGACAACGCATGCCACAACTCGCAGTTCAATACGACCATGAAGTTTTATTGTCTTCAAAATTCGGGACCATCATAAAACTCACGAAGGATGTACAGTATTATTAAAATCCACTATAATAGTGTGGAGACGTAGACAATAATCCTCGTCTTGAACCCAACGCCCTGTAAGGTCGTCTCGCCGATTATTTCAATTTTTTTTAAAAGGGAACCCCCCTTCCCCCCCTTGAAATTCTTGCCCATTCCATTGTTGCTAGAGAAAAAGGGAGAGAAAAGAAAAAGCTCCGGAAAAATTTTTCGATCTCCTTGGGAGATTGATTGACTGCTCGAGTCAACATTCTCTTTTTTGACAAGTGAAGATAATATCATCCACCTCATTGTCAGGGTGATGCCGTATTGCAGAATATGTTAATTTCAAGGTGAATGAGGTGATCGCCGTCGAATCGTGTCTGTCCATCAGAAAAGCTTTAATACATTTGTTTGGATTTCGCGAAAGAAGTAAAAAATCTAAGTATCATGTTTTTTTTTTCTTTTTAATTATAGAAGGTAATGTTCATGAGATATTAAGGCGAGACCGGTAGATATACAAACGTTCAAGTCTTTTTCCTGTTAAAGGGGATTCAACTTTTTTGTTTTGTCTGTTGTGACGTTCAATGGGAAGGATGGGAAAGAAAAGAAAAGTCTCATCATTAACTTTTGCGAAAACAAAAGATTCGCTTGAAATAATAACGGTGACAAATTAGTATAAATGAAATGTTAAGTAATTCTTTCTTTCTTTTTAATAAAAGTAACTTCCTTCCTTATTTGGAAACGGAAAACCAGATGACAAGTTGCCCAAAAAAAGTTTTGTAATATTTGAAGCAAGGACGAGCTAAGCCTTTCAATATTTCGACAGTTTGGATTTTATTAGTGTGTGCTCTAATTTAGGAAGCAGAGCGAATTTAATATCCTTCTTTTGTCTTCAGACGTGCACTTTAAAAATAGGCGACTTTCGATTTTTTCCAGTTTGACTTCATGTTCATGGTCAGTTTGAAATAAGAAACAGCCAGGAGAAGTTTTTAAAGTCGTTTGTGTAGGAATATTGCTTTCTTGAAATTTTCTCAGGTAAAAACTTAACTTTTTCTACAACTTTTTTGTCTGAGAATTTTCCGGAAAAATTTGTTTTTCCGAGATATTTCCGGAAAATAGAAAATGAGTTTTACGAACCGTGCGGACATGGTACTCGATTTCGACTAAAAAAGGGTCAGAGACTCCAAATTTTCAATCATTTTTGCAATCGGGGTGATTCGCAGCCCTTTCTCTTTCCCCGGTGTTTTCCAAAATTTGATTTCACCGAAAAACGCGATATGGGTATCGAAATCAATACATTTTAGGTCGAAAATTTCACTTCTATAGCCGTTTTATCCCTCCGACATTCGAATTCGAGTTTAGTGAGAACTCAATGAGGCGCAAGGACGACAGTTCAGTATTTAGAAAAGCGAGAAAGTTAATGGTGCACCCGAATCACTGTTCATCTCGTCGAACTTCCTTCCAAGGGAAATGCAAGCAAATGCAGCACCCAAACCTGTCCAGTTTTTTTACTTCATTTAATCGATTTACTTCTCACGCAATTTTTCCACTCGGCCGTTTAAAAACGCTTCTTGATCAAGTGTTAATTCAATGTGAATATTTTCACACATAAAAACAACAAGAAAAACAGTTTCGCTAATGCCGATGAGGATATAAAGTTATAAATATACATTGGATTTATGCGAGGATTTAATAGATGTCTGATCACCTCGTTTTACAGCATCATTATTGCATAAGTTTACGGTGATTTTTATTAAGGCACCTTTTGATTGAATTCAAAGCGAGAAAGATATAGAGAAAAGAGCTCGCATCTCGCTATGACTCCTACATCAATCAGAAGATGGTATACAAGTTAATATTACAGGTTTTACTATTTGTTTACGATAACAAAAGGGCTTCGGGTCGATCGGATAAAAATGATATAAACAACCTTTACTCGGGTAGAATGACTCCCATCATCCATGGATCATGCCACAAGATGAAGGTTACAAGAATGATCTATGTCCCTTTCCATTAAAAAATAAAGAAGACATTTCAAAAATCCTCGACATTTATGAAAAATCTCGCGGAGTACCTAATCATTTTTAATTAATCATAATTATTCGACCTGATTTTTTCAAAACTGATGAATGACTGCTGGTAAACGATTCGAAGAAAAAAAGCAAATGAAAAAAACGTGACAAAAACATCTCAGGATGACCGGATAATTCGTTCTACTGACAGAGGAAGTGTAGTCTGTAATTAAAAAATAATAAAACAAAATTCCGCGATCCTAATCATGTGAAAATCATGCCATTATCTTGTTGATTCTTTTTCGCCAAGACCAAAAGGGTAAAGTGGTTCCGTTAGATCCATCATAAAAGGTCGAATCTGATAAGAAATCCAGGTTTCTTTCGCTCAGAAATCTCTTATATTTTTCGGGGACGGAGTAATTGATTGGAATCCGCCAAATAGGAATGAATGGTAGAGATGCCATAACTCGAACCAAGGTCACTCAGAGCACGCTAACCGAATGATCCATGATGCAACTCATTTTTATGACTACGAGTTGTAAATACTACATGCTCGGGTACGTTTTTTAACCTTCTATCTGTTGGGACCTTTGCACCTTTGCCCGGGAAAAATAAAAAAAAAAAATTCGCCTATCGATCATTTTAACAGGGTGAACCAGATTTGTTGTTCAGGTGTTCCAACAAGTCATAAAAAAACAGGGGATTGGCGTTTCTGATTTACTTGACTTATGCAATAATCCGCGTTTTTTTTATTATAGTCGGTTCGCATTGCATGGGTGCTTAAGAAAACAAATCATCGCCTGTTTAGTCGTTTTTATTAGCCACTTATTATTTATCAGGATCAGTATATCTTTATAATGGAGTTAATTTCTTTTCAGTTATCGTATTGTAGTGTCTGAAATGTAGTTGTGGAAATGGTTTTTAGTAACCATTTTTCAAGAGCTCCCCCGCTGTGAATTAGCGCTAAAAACATGGGTATAATCTTTTTATTAGGTCGTAGCATTGGCCTTAAGAGGAAATACTTTGACCCTATTACATTCGCGTAGCCATAAACTAGCCCTTGCCACAGACGAGGCGCATTTGTTCTCAGGCTAGAGGCAAGGGGCTCCGAGCCCCTTGCCTCTAGCCTGAATCGGCTGGCCGCTGGCGACTTGAAGAACTGTGCTGAGAAATCTGGAAATCTGATGCAGGTCGGACTCTTATTGTTTGTCTAGCGAAGCTTGCGTGAACCGTGTTCTTGCACCCGATGCGGCGAAAATGCTTTTGCCAAGCCAAAGGCAATCATTGAGTCTAATGCTACTGCAGAGAAAATCATCGAGGAGATTCATACGTCGCGAAGCGCCCGACAGGGGAAAGTTTGATTTATCATTTATCATGAATAAGGATGGATTATCAGTTCTAATTTTGAAAACTGCTAGAGCGCTTTTAATCAAGAGGTGAACTGGGTTTTTTCCCAGTAGCCCGGTGGGCCAATCCGCATCTGAACCTCAAGTCAACCCAGCAGAAGTTTCAAGATGGCGCCCAACGTGGAGTTTCGAAAAAATCAAAGTGGTATATTATACATTGCGAGGAAACAAAAAAGATCTGGTAGCATATGAAATCTTCCGCTTCGAGGAATCTTCTAAAATCTACGGAAGTATTCTGACAATAAAAGCGATTAAATGATTTGAAAAAACGGCAACAGTTGTATAAAACAACTTAAACAAAAACATCAGGGAAAAAAACTACTACAACACAAAACAAGGAGATGTTTTCTGTTCTAAAGGACGATCACATTAACAATATCCACGGGATGATATTAACTCGCGATTGGTTTAGTTTCGGCTGGCTGAGTTGACTAGGTTCGGCGAGGGAATTACTAATTACAGCGTACCTAGACATATTTTACATCGAAAACAATGCCGAATACCATCCGACTCGTTTTTATCTTTTAATTCAACCTGGATTTAAATCTAAGTGCCGGCATTTGTGATTACCTTTGTTGTAAATCAACTCATGGCGTTTTTTTAAAGGTATTTTGAAGACGGTTTCTTCGTTTTTTCCTTTTTTTTTTTTCAATATTAAACTAAGCTGTTTTCGAGGGGTGAAAAAGGTCAGTTACTAAATAAAAAAGCGAGATCGTTTCTCGTATTTTACTTCTTTGAATTCGTGTTTAATCTTTTTATGGAACCATGGACATTGCTCTAAAAAACGGATAATTAATACGAATATTATGCAACCAATATTTTAATTAAGATCACGTAAAAAAAAGGAAGCAAAAAAATTATCAAATGATCGCTATAACGGATTTTTTTCATATAAATCATCGATTACAAGAAGGCCTGCAGTGATTTAAATGAGATTTTTGACACCTACGATTGGCGTACGTTTAGCGCATCCATCAACTTCTTTTTTTTCCCGTTACAGGTTTTCTTGGAATATGTTAAGTTGAAAATTTGTTTATGGCCGGTGGGAAGCTTGCAATGTTAACCTTGCAAGGGTCAAGGGCTAAACGGATATGACAATCGTAAAAGTAGCTAAAGATGAAAGGCTGACCCAAGCAAAAGTCTTCAGGGTAAACCGGTAAAGGCTGGAGCCCATTTAATGCAGATAATTCGAATATTAAACTGCCTGTTACAGAAATTCTGCCCATTTTAGCTGGAGCGTCTATTTTCTAGCTTGAGCATCCATTTTAGCTTGAGCGTCCATTTTATAGCTTGAGCGTCCATTTTATAGCTTGAGCGTCCATTTTAGCTTGAGCGTCCATTTTAGCTTGAGCGTCCAATTTCTAGCTTAAGCGTAAATTTTATAGCTTGAGCGTCCATTTTAGCTTGAGCGTCCATTTTAGCTTGAGCGTCCAATTTCTAGCTTAAGCGTCCATTTTATAGCTTGAGCGTCCATTTTAGCTTGAGCGTCCATTTTCCAGCTTGAGCGTCCATTTTAGCTTGAGCGTCCATTTTATAGCTTGAGCGTCCATTTTAGCTTGAGCGTCCACTTTCTAGCTTAAGCGTCCACTTTAGCTTGAGCATCCACTTTTTAGCTTGAGCGTCCATTTTATAGCTTGAGCGTCCATTTTAGCTTGAGCGTCCATTTTAGCTTGAGCGTCCATTTTAGCTTGAGCGTCCACTTTCTAGCTTGAGCGTCCATTTTCCAGCTTAAGCGTCCATTTTCTAGCTTAAGCGTCCACTTTAGCTTGAGCGTCCACTTTTTAGCTTAAGCGACCATTTTCTAGCTTGAGCGTCCATTTTCTAGCTTCAACGTCCATTTTCTAACTCGAGAGTTCATTTTTAAACGTAAGCGTCCATTTTTACTTGAGCGTCTATTTTCCAGCTTAAGCGTCCACTTTCTAGCTTAAAGGTTCATTTTAGCTGAAGAGTCTATTTTCGAGTTTTAGCATCCACTTTCTAGCTTAGTGTGATAGTGGAGACAAATAGTATATATGGCACCCAGGAGACTACAGAGGAATCCTATTTACAGGCTTCCTCTTCCGCCACTGACAAATTAAAAGCGATTTTAATAACCTAACGTACGACCCTGAGAATATCAACTCATGACCATTACTTATCAACTTTATTCCCCGTTACATTGACGGTCCCCCCCATAATGAGCTTAAATCTCTCAGCGGCATCCACCAAATTTTTTAGACGCTTTATAAATAGATTTCAATCAAATCTCCCGACTTGCAGGTTTTTCCATTCAAAGTAAATGAATTCTATAGATAAGTAGCTTGATAGAAGCGTCTAATAATTATTTTTTATGATCCTTTCATTTGTTCATCTTAAAAACAAACAAGGAAATATCTTTGACTATTATCAAGATTAGGCTCATCTTCCAGTTACATAAAACTATTAATTGATTTAAGATCAAAAGAAAATATGCTTGTCATGTTTTCTCTCCCCCTTTTTTTTGTGATCGGGCTTATTACATTAAACATTCGGGGTTTTTATGATTACTAGGCTTTCTCCAAAGGCACCAACTGTCAACGTGTTAAATAAAAATCATTTCAAACGTGTTGAAAACCCACTTTATAAAAATCCTTATCTTTATGTTGCCCTGATGCCCCGACAAAATAAATGTATGTACATTTTATCCATTTATATTATATTTTTTAAAACGTCTCGATCGTTGATTAGATGTTCCGATAGCAATTTGTACGCTCGATTTTTAATAGTATTTATGAAAGTGAATGAGAAAACTAAGTCGACCGTTTCGAATCCTTCGTGAAACTGTTTCTTGACCGTCTGATCATTCATTATCTCAATCGGCTCCATTGTCATTCTCATCTTTTCACTTTTATTCCAAGGCGGAGACGTTTAATAGCTTCATTTTCTCTTCGCACAAAAAAATAAAACAAACTGAAAAGAAGAAAATATGCCGAAGCGATTTTTTTTTGAAAATAAAACGCAGAGCGAAGAGATGAATAGCGTATTTACCTGATATATCTAGATGACTAGATGTAATCCCTACCAACCAGATGGGTGTCAGAATTAAAATTTCTTTCGACAAAAAACTCAAGGTTAGTGGTAGACTGGAAACCGCCCACGGTGATGGCTTTGTTTCGTTTCATCTTTTTTAAAACAAGGTATTTCGAACTAATTTAAGGTTGTTTTTTTTCCCCCCTCGTCCGATTTCTGTGCATGAAATTCGTTTTCCATTTCAGTAGCGAGTATTATATCATCTCTCCGAAACTCGTGTTTTTTAGTATTCACGTTTTTATTGCCCCCTCTTCTTATTTTTTAACATCTCGACTTTTTCCATCACGTAAAAATTCTTCTTTTTTCCCTTTCGGGTTCGTGCAGGGACGGAATGTCGTGCACGGTTTCATCACTTGTCTCGCGTGATTTCAAAAAAATAAAAATATTCTTTTTTAAGGATTTAAAATGAAAAAAAAAAAATGGAGTATGTAAAACTGAGTTTTCCCTTTTTTTTGAAATCCGCCTTTTTCCTGCGAGGAAGAAAAAATGAAAGGGAAAATAATAACGTATGAGGATCGAACTTTTTAAAAAATACGAGATCGTGTGCAGATTAAACTCACTTATTCCACATATATGCAATATTTTTATCCTTCTCTCACTATCTCCTCGTGAATTCACTTTTATATGTTATTAGTCAGTTTCGGTGGAAACATGTAATTGGGTAGACATTACTCAAATGTAGTCATTTGAGCTCGTATACTTATTTTCACAATTTCTTATCATTTTTTGTGGTCTGGGTGATGAAAGTTTCAGTAGACAAAAATTTAATGAATAGTTAAAGCGAAAAAGAATGTGGATGCCAAAGTAATGAGAGTTGATGCTTGAAAATGAACGTTCCAGTCTACAAAATTGAAGCTCTAGATAGGAATCTGTCTCTAATAAAAAAAAATAGACGCTCAAGCTCTAAAATTAAGGTTCAAGTTTAAAATGAAAGCATAAGGGAAAAAATTGAACGCTCAAGCAAAAAAAAAAAAAAGCTGAAGCTGAAAATGGAAGCTTAAGCCTGAAAGTGGACGCTCAAGCAAAAAGAGTCCGCTGAAGTTAATGGAAACTAACGTCAGGAAATCGATACTCACTCAAGCTATAAAAAATGGAAGCTTAAGCTCAAAAAAATGGACACTCAAGCTGAAAATGGAAGCTCAAGCCAGAAAGTGGACGCTCAAGGAAAATGTGTCCCCTGAAGTTAATGAAAGCTAACGTCAAGAAATCGATTCTCAAGCTATAAAAATGGAAGCTCAAGCCAGAAAGTGGACGCTCAAGCAAAAAGTGTTCGCTGAAGTTAATGGAAGCTAAAGTCAGGAAATCGACGCTAGAGTTAAAAAAACTGAAAGCTGAAGCTAAAAATTGGACCCTAAAATTGAAAATGGAAGCTCAAGCTAAAAATGGAAAAATCTCCTTTTAAACTAAACGATTGTTGTGATAGCTATGAGTTTCTGGAAGGTTAAATCCTAAAGCTTAAAATTGATGCTGAAGCCAGAAAGCGAATAGTAAAGTCTGAAAACTTATGCTAAACTCGAAAAACAAATTTTTAATTGGTTGGACAAAATTGCGAAGTATCATTTGTGGTGGAATCCCTTTTTTGTAAATTAAGTAACTTTAAGTAAAAAAGACAACACCAAAAAAAATCATCAATAATCTTTTTATAGAAGTTAGACCCGGCCCTGGGATTACATTCTTAGTGACAAATTAATTACTCCTTTTGCGCCACCCATCTTCCAAAATTTTTAAGTTAATTAATCATTTTTCGCCAGAACAACCATCATCAAGGAAAAGAATTCGTAGCAACTACTAAAATCATATCAGGGAATCACGGCACACGATTTTTTTCTTTTGTGAATTAATTACGCAGACATTGCCCGGAGATAATCTTACATCCAATATGGACAAACACACCCTTTAATATCTTTTTAAAAAAATCCTAAATGCCATTTCGCGTAATCAAAACTTCAAAGGAATTAAGAACCACCTCTCTTGCCTTTTAAAGCGTTCACGTAATAACAAACCGTGGCCTATTACATAATTAAAGTGATGAGTAATTAAACATTAATGTAAATAAATAATTAAAAACGAAATATAAAAATTCATAATCTATACGGTTTGTTGTTTTTTTCTTTTTTCGATTCTTCTCGTCCTAAATGTGCATGCGAAACTTCCACAAATTCAATCATATTGGCCTTCCGTTAGGTTAAATATACTGCATTGAGATACAGTTACCGTATTGCAATGGGAATTTCACATTGTTTTGTTAACTATTCAATTTTTTTTTTTCCTTTTCTTTACAGCCCGAGACCGTCCCACAAGCAAGCATAGACATGAACAAGGTTTTAGAAGTGAGCGATGCAGAGGAAATCACAGGGAACTCGTATAGTCTTGCAATCACCGCGCCGGAAACGGTTCACTTTGTTAAAGGTACCTGCAGAGAGGAAGCTAAATGGTGGAAGGATGTTTTGAATGTGTTTCCAAGAAGCAAGGTATGTAATTGTAACAAAAGCAGAAGCATTGTAAATTGGGTTGACATGAAACAAATGGAGTGAGTGGGAACACTCATTTTCAATTTACTTTTTTGGAAAGATGCGGACCAATGTATTCTGTTTGCTCCAACTCTAACAAGTAACCCAAACCTTTTACTCATTCTTTAAACTATCTTTTCCTTGTATAATCACTCTTGCCTATCACCCAAAGTACAGTACTTCACGCGGAGTAACATCATATGACTTCAAAGTGCTCATGCCCAAATGCTGAATGCTGTCTTTCAAGCCGGAATAAGTATTAGATTTGAGCATAAGATGGAGGTATTAGCAAACTAGATCAAAGGGAAAAAAGTGAAATTGTGATTCCAAAACACAACCCGAGGAAAACTTACTTGCTAAAAACTCACTTACAAAAAACCCAGCCAAGTTCTTTATACACAGAAGCTGTATTCGGAGGAGTAACATTCTGCACGCTAGGGCTGTTCGAGACCAGTACTTATCGATGAGAGAATATGGGCCAACCCATATTTTGTTCCTCATTACAGACCCGTAGTCTGTTTATTGGGAAATCAGCCAGTTTCTTGCGAAGACGACTGCCATGAATCCTCTAGCATCTGGGCGGGCGGGTGCCTCTGGGTCTTCCTCTTAGTGTGACTCGTGCTTGGCTCCCCTGATCCATCCTCTGCACGTGGTCCTCCTTTGCATACCCCATCTTCCGACATCCTCATGGCATGGTAACTACTAGACTCATGCTCAGTACTTAAGGACGTCACGGGTGTAGTGCTCACTGCGCTGGTAGTGTGTTTCTATTGACACACCCTACTGCGCATGCTTCTCTCTCATTGTGAGACCTGCAAAACTGGCCCTTGCCAACACCTGATTGCTACAGTTTATACCTCATATTGTTTTTAGTGGAGCAGATAAATATGTATGCCATCTATTATAATTTAGTTATTGCTATGCAAATGGTGGAAATATTACGCGTCTCATTCGCACGGTATTTTATTGTAAAACGAATTCAATAAATTCGATTTCTCAATTGAATCTGAATATGGCTATTTGGAAATAATAGAGAAAGATATTTGACACGGTTCTTTTGTTTTATTAGAGCTAAGACAGAAGAAGAAGTAAAAAAAAAAAAATAGTCATTTGGGTTGTGTTGCTTGAGCTAAAAATAGGTTCGGTTTGGTGTAAGATCTTAGAACTATATTTATGTTAAATATAGGTTATTTAATTTGCACGAAGGGCAAGGCGTTCCCAGCGAATGTTTTGAAGACTTAAATGTAATGTATTGGACTTCCGAATGTAATCCTTGTTATTAATGCTCTTAATCGTATTGAGATTAAGAAGGCAACAACGCATTGCTAATTTTATGGCCGTACCTTATTAAGTGTGAATTTATTAGAATCTTGCAGGTTTTTTGAACTGGAATTTAAGATGTTACCTCAGGGTAAAGTTTTTTTAGAAGTGAGGTAGAAGTGATGTTACGGGGAAGAGAACGTAAGAGGTTTGGGATAAACTGTTGAAGTTGAAGCAAAGAACAAATGAATTTTCTTCTGGAAGTATCTGAACATCTGAATAGCTACGCGACGCTGATGACTCAAGACGTCGACATGAGCTTTAAACTTAAAGAGAAAATGTAACAAGGAAATTCGTTTTCAATTGTTTTCTTTGGCAAATCCCTCAGGATGATACGCGACGCGGATTTTTTGGCTTTTAATTCTGTATGTTGGATGAACATGAACAGACGATGTTGGCGGACCAACGAATGAACGTAGATAGAAAGTATTTTTTAGGCTTTGGCTCTGATCTGCTGCCTTCGAGCTCGCTAGAGCTAGAAAGAGTTCAGCTCTTACTCACTCTACTCTTATGGCTCTACTGGACTTGGAGTCCTACTGCCGCAGTTACCGCCGCCTTCCATTCGACTCGATTGAGAGCCACCCTCTGCCAATCTCCTACCCCCAGGCGTTGGGCATCCTCCCTTACGTTGTCCGACCACCGTTTCCTAGGCCGCACAGCATTCACCCTCCCATTCATCGCTGTGACAATAGCCCGCTCTGCCGGCGCATTATGGGACAGAGATTTCTGCTTCGCTCTCTACTATCTTCGGCCGTGTGAAAATTTTCTTTCTATTCAATAATTGAACTACCCAAAACGTGAAATGTTGATTATAAACCCAGCATTATAATAATATGAAAATGAAAAGAGGAAAGAACTTGAATCCTTCCTAGAAAAGAAAATAGTACTATCTCACAATGAACAATATTCTTAATTGTGAAAAACTGAACCAGTTAAACCACTCGAAAAATTGAAATGAAGATGAGGCGGGTGTGTTTTAAACAGATCAGTACTGTGCTTAGTGAATAGTATAAGTAATTCACTTCTCTTCCTTTAAAACAATTGTTCAATTGTTTTTAAATTGACACAGTTTTCTTTTTTCGAAATTAAAATCGAATGCCTCGGTTAAACTGTTACTTCTTCATAGGGTCCGGCGAGTCTCTTTTCAAGTTCTCTCTCCTTCTTATTCTATTATGATGATTATTTTATTATCCGAAATGCTTATAAGGAATTTCTCATTTACATTTATTTAAGTCAAATCGGCAGCTAACGGAACCACTTTTTGAATATGGGATTCCGTTCATGGTTCAAGGCGTATCTTTGGCCAAATGAACATTCCGTGTTATTTTTTTTTTCTCTTTTTCGATTGACCCAAATGTACACATTTGAGATTTTATAATCGCTAAGTCACATTCGTGGTTTTCCAATTCATGCGTATTGTCTGCTTTAAAGAAAAAAAAGTTTGATAACAGTATTGAAGATCACTCATTGACGCTTTGAATATTTATTAACGGAAAAATACGATTGTGGTATGATCACCAGACCGCAACCGCAAAAAAGGTTCATCCAAGTACCGTATAAACAATGACGGTTCAGAAGAATTGCATGGGGGTCATTGGATTTTTTTCTTGGGAATAGATGTCCCGCTGAGCAGAGAGGAAGGGTCGTTTCCTGGGTCATGCGAAGTAAGATGAACCCGTTGGATCGTTTAAAAGTTCGAGCTTCTCTGATTAAAAAAGGAGGATTTAAGTATTAGAGGGTAGAGGTTAGTCTGGGCCGAACATGGGCAAGCAGCTGAGTCGGTTGCAGGACTGGTTAAGCCAAATCAAACTTGCCTGCAGTGACAAAGTAAAGAGAGGAGCCTTCAGCATAAGTGATAATGGATTGCCAGAATAAAAAAAAAAGCTTACCTAACCGAATCTCATCGAACTGGGTAGAAATGCAGCTGCAGCTCATGCCTGTTTTTATTTTCCTCAGCCACTGTTGGGCGACTCGGTGATATTATAACGCTTATTTGGTGGTCCTGAAAAGGAATGTTTGTGTAACGTGTGGATACCCAGTGAAAAATTTTTATACCTTTTTTTATACATTCTTATATCATTTGAATATGAAAGAGGGATATAAATTTTCGACTATCTTGTTTTTATACGAAAACGAAATTAAATGAATATTGAAACCATCATTTCAATACAAATCAATTATTATTTAATGATGTCTTAAAATTTATATCATTTCGTGTCGTATGAAATAAAGTTCAGATTTGTATAAAATAAAGTTCAGATTCGTATAAAATGAAGTTCATATTCGTATGAAAAAAAGATAGTCGAAAATTTCTATCTTTTTTTCATATTCAAATGATATAAAATTTCTAAAAGATATAAAAATTTTTCACTGGGTAGTGAAAAATTTTTATATCTTTTAATATTTTTATATCATTTGAATATGAAAAAAAGATAGAAATTTTCGACTATCTTTTTTTCATACGAATATGAACTTCATTTTATACGAATCTGAACTTTATTTTATACAAATCTGAACTTTATTTCATACGACACGAAATGATATAAATATTAAGACATCATTAAATAATAATTGATTTGTATTGAAATGATGGTTTCAATATTCATTTAATTTCGTTTTCGTATAAAAACAAGATAGTCGAAAATTTATATCCCTTTTTCATATTCAAATGATATAAGAATGTATAAGAAAAGGTATAAAAATTTTTCACTGGGTGGTTCGAATTCTATACGGAAACGAGTCAAGGAGGCAGAAGGAATGCCTCCTTATATAGTGGATGTTTTACTGAGCCATCCACCAATCAGAGAGGAGCAGGTACGAGGGGTGAGTTGAGTGTGATAGACTTGTACCACCTCGGACCGCGCCGCCTCGTGATGGGGATGGCCCAGGCGTCGATGACCTCTATTGTTTCTGATGATCTATTGTGGTTTCTTGAATGTCTGAATTTCTTGTGGAGTGCACGGGTGCATTGAACAGCCACTCTATTTCTTCTGATTTTCAATGAACCTTTCGGCATTAGCCCGAGCTGATGCCATTTGCTGAAACAGTAGGACTTTTGTCGTTTATCCATCATAATGAGGAAGAGGGCGCATTGTTTTAAGATGCGCACAGGGGTTTGTGAGGCTTAGGGAAGTGGCGACCCCACCGCCCAGAGGTTATGACTGACTACGCCACTGCAAGCAGCCAAGAACGGAAGGTCGTTAAATATTCCTGGTAGGGGGCAGCAGCCTTACTGGCGTAAGACTGAAAAATATACTGTCGGTTAGGCTTATGACCCGATAGCAGAAGGCAGAGTTGTAACAACGGTATGACTCCTCCACTGCGATGGGGAAGGTGTTGGAAAACCACAGCATTAATTTTTCCTTGTAAAGCCATCATGGCTAAAGGTTTCCTGAGAAAGACACAATATAGTTGTTTCGGGTGGAGTTTTTGCTTAACGCCATACGCTCTTTGGTCGTGATGGTCGCCGGAGTGGCATTGTAAGAAGAAGACAGGGATTTGCCTAACAACCCGGTGAGCCAGACCGGACCTGAACTTTATCTCTGAATGCGGATTCCAATTTCCATAGTAATTACTTCATATTCTTAAAAACAATTTTTTTATTTCCAGGGGAGACATAAGAGGAATGCCACTTTTCCTGGCAGCCAGGCTACGACCATTCTTCAGCAATCCACTTTAAGCTGCAGAAATACGGCGGATACGAGAACGAGATTTAATAGCTGTCACACTGATTCGAGCGTACTTTTGCGGCCGCCACCATCGCCCCAGTGGCTTCACGTCGAAGAAGAAGAGGAAATATTTCCCACAAGGGACATAAAGGTGATTTGATTTTATTTTTATTACTTTAAATGAGTTTCCTGACCTGCGTTAAAAAAAACAAAATTGGTGTCTTTTGATTTTTTAACCTTGAAAAAATTATTATTTCTTTTTTTTTTTTTTCATTCTTTATACTTACTTCAATCTCACTACTCTATTTTAAACTTTAAATTACTATTGTTATTTTAAAGTCAACATTAATTTCATGTTTAATGAACAGTCAAACAGTTACTTATTAATAATGGTAAGGGGGAAAGACTACGGCAGCTTTGAGATTTAATCAAGCGAAATGATGCATTATAATGGTAATTTTCTTCTTCTTCTTCTTTCCTTTAAAGTAAATTTTTTTCGAAGGCGTGTCCGGGTTTATTATGAAAATGGATGTCGAGTTTTTAAGTTAGGGCTTGATATGCTCGGGACGCTGAAAACGTAGATAATTGAAAAAGTAATGTCGCATGGCCTTATTAATTCAGGAAGTGAATGAAAGCTGAAATCAATGAAGCAATTGTAAATTTAGATTAGCAGCATCCGCTTACATAAAAAATAAAACGATTTCCCAAATGCGATTGTTAGTTTATTCGTGCCCACGGTCTTTTAAACAGGTTCGGAAACTCTTTAATGTTTTCCTTTGGGTAAATTTTTGCGATTGCGGCATTTTCTTTCATGATAGACAAAAAATAGTGGCGAGACTAATAAGAGTGTTCAAAATAGTTGATGTGCGTTTCTTAAAAAAAAGTCTGTCATACTGATTTTAGCTTCCTTGTTTCAAGGGAGAAAAGTTTTTTACGAAAAACTTGAAATATTTATGGGTTGGTGAAAGATGTATGAAAATGTGCCTGCTGTGCGTTCAGAACAGGAAACAGTTCTACTCATTTCTGTTGGATGCCGCTAGAAAAAGATATTTCCAGAATCGAATTCAGGTTTTTATCATCGTTGCAGAATTAATTTGCTCGACACTTAATATTCTTTAATTCTTATTAATAATTTACTTAAGCCAATAATGGTTGCAGTCGTTAATGTTAGAGGGAGAAGGAAAATTCAGTTAGGTGCTGATGATATAGTTCGACCAAGAATCGTCCGATAGCGTTGTTAAATCGCCATGTTAGATGGACACTAGCGCCATTGAAGAGCTGTTCGTTACAGCTAGTCCTGGAATTTTCCAGAGATTCTTTTAACTATTTTTACAGAGAAACTTTTTCATATCTTAATTGAAATTCATAAAAGCGGTTTGCACTAAGTACGGTGATAACTTGCAGTAGAAAGTGAGTTTTTTTAGTTTTAATCCGGATTATTTTCTGCGGATGTGGAAAAATGAAATTTAGCGAAATTAAATTAAAGCAGTTTTACTAGTTCGTCCCTTTTTTTCTTGGATTTAATTAAAGAAAAAAATCAATTGGCAGGAGTTTATAAATAAAACTGGATAAACTGGTACTTATTTGACCCGTTTGATTAAGGGAAAATGGGACAGCAAGGATTTCACTTAAAAATTAGATTAAATAAATTATTTTCGCAACGAGTTTAGAAGATATCTGATTTAAAATAATCTGATTTTTTTTCGGTGAAGAATGAATAAGTGGTTTGAATGAGAGGAGCAAGCTCTGACGTTATTTGGCTATCGTCGATTCAGAATCTACCCCGTCTGACTCATTTTTGGGATGCAAAAATGCGTCATTGCTGTAACTGAAATCGGTCGCGATGACCTATCCATTCGGCCAATGAGAACTTTTGGAAAAATGAGCTTAAAATAAATTTTATAGTAATATATCTTCAGCTAGTTCAGAATGGTAGAACTCTTGCAGCAGTGATGTACAACAAAAGCAGTGTTAGGATAATGTGGAGGTCCCGAGTTTCTCCGCTAGGATCGCTACCAGTCAAATGGCGGCTCCATTGTTGTGATCCAATAGAAACTTCTGTTGACTTGCAACTTGATTGGATTACAACAATGTAGCCGCCATTTGACTGCTGCAGCAAACGATATTGACTAGCTATCTTAGCGGAGGAATGTGTGCTATAGACCTCCCTATTTAATAAGTTTCATGTCAAATTATTTTTTTTGCTAACAAAGAGCACTTCTAACTAAAAGCTGAAGGGTTTATATTTGGTTTCAAACTAACACACCTCGAATGCGTTTGAGGCCTGTGATTGGCTCCTGAGGAACTAGTAGCTAATGTTTAATCCTGCTTTGGATCTAATCTCTTTTTTAATTCTATTTCAGGTATCGAACGACAGCCCGACCGAATCACCTCCTACATCAATCGACTCGAGGCAGAGCTATTCACCCGAAACCCCCAATTCCGACAGTCGAAAAGCCTACCGAGACCATCAACCAGTCAGCTCTACATCACCGCCGACTCGAGATAAAATCCACACCGAAGAAAAAGCCAGAACGAGGCGAGTCTTAAATCGCGAAAAGCGAGGCTTGAAATCCGGTCGAAGTTACACCGAAGAATTATACAGAGATCCTAAAAACGAGGAAGTCTTCGCCGACGACTTAACATCAATTAAAAACAGTCGGAATTTAAGCGAGGGAATTACAAACATCCTACGCGAAGGAAAAGGAGGTGACACTAACGAAGTCGCAAGGAGGATTTTATTCGAAACGGAAAAAAGTAAAAGAGAGGAGAAATTAAAGGATATTGCAGATAGCTTAACGCGACCACGTCCGCGTAGGCACACTCAAACTTTGATGAGTTCGTATGAACGTCATTCCGTAAGTCAAGTAAAACCGACTCGGGATGGAGATTACAGCGAGGAAGAGAAAGTGGGATCTTCAAGTCCGGTGGCTCGTGGAGGCGATGATGTTGATAATCCGATTGAAAAACCGGTGAGTGGATGGAAATCAATGTGGGAGAGTTTAAAGTTCAATTATGCAATTTGTTAAGTGCAATAAACCACGTGAATCTCATTCTTTTCTTTTTTTGTTTTGTTTGCTTAGATTCGCGGTGACCCGGACGGTTGCGGCCTCGATTTAACATCTCAGAGATATTCGCCTAGTTCCGAACTACGCGTCGATCTTCCTGCTGAAGATTTATTAAACATCAAGAAAGGATGGCTGATGAAACAGGGAACCGGCGTTGAATGGACGAAGCATTGGTTCGTTTTAAGAGGCGCTGCTTTAATGTATTATCGGGACCCAACGGCTGAAGACAAAGGGATTTTAGACGGAGTTATGGATCTTAGTTCTGTTAACAACGTAACTGAAATTCAAGTTCAGAGAAATTACGGTTTTCAAACAATCGTAAGTAAAGATAACGAATAATGTCAATGGAATGAAGTGATGGCTACGCCTTTGCAAATATTTAAAAATATTTTTGTGTTTCCGTTTTCAGTCATGGGACGATAGGCGATACGTATTGTCTGCTGTTACGGCTGGTATACGAAGTAACTGGATGACGGCAATAAGGAGAGCTGCGGGGATACCCGAGCCTGTGGATATATCATTAACTCTCGGTGAAAAATTGGAGCGTGAATTGGAACGTTCCAGTTCTGAGTCAAATAATCCTCAATATTTTGAATCAAAGCATTCTTCTAGTCGCAATAATTATTTGGAATCAGGTAGGTGACAAAACGAGGATGATTAATTAGCGGAACGTCATTATGATTAATTCCATTCGCTTTTTTGATCGTTTGTTTACAACTTTTTTTTTTTAATTCGATGGTAGCGTGTCTTTATGCTCTGGAATTTTAAATTTGTGGGGCAAGTGAGCGATCGGGTGGGTGTGCCACTAGATTTACTTTCCAGTATAATGTTTCTGCGTCAGTTGAGAAAAGTTTCAGCGAAACTTTCAGTGATATCGTGATAGAAACTAGAGCACTGGCGTGCTGTAAAACTGCAGAGCAGTTTTTGCTTCCGCTCACATTAAAAATTAAACTTGGGCGTCACGTCTATTAATATAAATTAATATTGCATGCTAAAAAAGCGCTCTGGCTCGGTTCTGCTGTTGCTTCTACGATCTAGAACTTTTGCACACAGCGGAATTCCACCTAATATGTGTATCTGGCAATTTATCGTTTAAATTATCCATTATGTCATTACCTTTATACTAGATTTTTATTTCTTTTTATTTTAGGTATACAACGCACTTCTAGTAGTCAATACCTCGAATCCTCCAGAAGCTCTAGTTCACAATACGAAAGTCCTTCACGATCTTCAAGTTCTTCCATCAGCATTCCACGTTCTCCAAGCAGTCAATATGTCGAAAATCTTCTCCAAAAGTCTTCCAATAGTCAGTTTGCAGATGGAGGCGGTGTAAAAAGATCGTCGAGCGCTCAATCCGTCGTAACCGATCGTAATTTCCATTTCTCATCCGATGAAGATTACAGAACCGCATCGGAGGGAAGTCGTAGTAAGGAAAACGACGATTGGAACGATACACCGACGCCTCTACCTCCATCACCGCCTTTAAATCGAACTCCGATATCTAGAGTTAAGGAAAGAGCGAAAACTCAAACATCCAGATCGCGAGTTTATAATAAACGTTCGAAATCGAGTCCGCCTACGTCTAGGCGGAATACACTGGATAATATTCGAACGGAGGATGTGATAGCTTGCACGGAAAAGCAAACCGAACCGATTAAGAGATCTATTATACTCGATAAAGTCGATAGGCATTTGAAAGAAATCGATGAATTAAAAGGGCAGCTTAATCTTGCTTTGTGCGAAAGATCAACTGCTGAGAAAGAACTAGCACGGCTTAGGCAGCGAAAAACGGAAACTAACCTCCAAATGGAAGAATTGTTAAGAACCTTGAAGCTAACGGAAGATCAATTAAAATTAAAAACTCAGGAGCTAGAAGATTTCGATAGTTTGAAGCAGAGATATAATAAATTGATGAAAGAACATGAAGGAGTGCTGACGTCATGGAGAGAAAGCGCAGTCAACGACGATTGGAGGAAAATGTATCAGCAGTTAAAAGAAGAATACGAAAACGATAAAGAAACTTGGGATTTGAAATTAGAAAATGCGACAAGCATGTTACAAGCTGCGACGGAAAGATGCGAAATGTTAGCGAGAGAATTAAAAACAAGCGAGGAAACAGTCGAAGCCTTAAAAATTGAATTAACAAACCTAAGCGAAAGATTAATGAGAGGGATAGAAGAAAACGAAGGATTATACGGAAGGATGAGGGAGCTAGAAGGAAGATGTTTGTCGTCGTCAAGGGAAAGAGGAAGAAGCGTGGATTCTTTAAGCGATTTAACGAACGTTGATTTGGATATCGATCTCGATGGTTTAGATAAAGAACGGATTATCGAGGAATATGAAGAGTTGAAAGGACGGTTCGAAAAGGCTATTCAAGAGATTCGAGCTATGAAAAGGGAATTAAGGGAATCTCATGCTTGTTATGATGATCTTGAACTCACTGTGATTAATTTAAGACAAGACTCTAAAAGGAGGGAGGAAAATGATAAAGCCCAAGCTGCGTTAATGGCTTCTAGGATTGAAGATTTAACGTTGAAATTGAGTGCGTCTGAAAAACAATGTAGGAGTTTGAAGCAGAAGATATCAAAGTCGGAAAGCAGGGAGAAGAGGAGATCTTTGTCACTTAAAGGTGAGTTTTTAGGTTAGATTTTTATTTTGAGGTTAGGTTTTTATTTAAATAAGAAATAAGTCTCTAATTTTGAAGTTAGGCTTTCCATCAGATTAGGCTAGGTTTTTTTGCCTCTTTATTTTGATTTAGTCGTGTTGCCAATAAGCACCATTGTAGATTCAGTTCCTGTTTATATCAATATAGTATTCAGGTTTTGTATATTTTAATTTTATTTTCAGGTGGCGAATCCTTCCAAATCGGCAGGGAAGTCGAAGAGAAACTAGCAGAGCTAGAAGCAAAAATCAACGCTTTAGAACAAGGCAAACCCGTTGCCTCCGTCGTCATCAAAACCGCAACTCCTCCTCCAGAGAAAGAATCTCGATCTAGCAAAAGGGACGATTTAAGAAGCGCAAGACTAAGGCGGAAATCCCTAGACAGCGCAACAAGCTCTGAACCAATGAAAGTGCTCATAAGATTATCATCATTAGAAAGCAAAGTTGCCAAAGCCGGAGAAAAATTATACGGGACTAACAAAAAACAACCCGAAGTTAAAATCCTAGACGAAGACGGAAGCGAGTCACTAGCTAAAGCCGTCGTCAAACTCCAAGAATGTAGAGCGTTAATGGCGAGCATGAAATCGAGCCGTAGACCGTCATCTCCTTTAAATACGAAATCCTTCGTCGGTATCGAAAATCTTTTACTGGAAGTCGAAAGCATTTTGGCTAATTACGAAGAACCTGTATCAAGCGTTTCCAAAGAAGAAGCCCATAAAGTTAAGAAATCCGTAGAGTGCGTCGTTTATAAATTAGAATCGCTTTTAAAAGCAAAACTGACTGAATTATTAAATAAAAGAAATGATCTTTTAGAAGCTAATCAGTTAGACGAAGAAACGAAATTAAAATTATTAGCAGAGAGATTAGCTTACGAATCAATTTTAATTAAAAAGATAAGGGAAGCCGTTGAAGATTTTAATTTAGATAGTCATCATTGTAAAAACGTTGTTGCCAAAACCGAGATTCAAGAAACCAATCGGTTAATTAACATGGTTAAACGAAAAATCAAAGGAGAAAACATAAACTTAAATGGGAATTCTTTAGATTACTTAACAAAAGTCTTAACGGACGCGTTAATATCCGAAGGGGATTTAATGACGAACGGAAGAAAAATGAAAAAGGTTTTGCTAGAAGCAAACGAAAGCGAAATCGATTTAGATAAATTATTAGAAAACC
Organism: Liposcelis brunnea; assembly: GCA_023512825.1. NCBI lineage: Eukaryota > Metazoa > Arthropoda > Insecta > Psocodea > Liposcelididae > Liposcelis > Liposcelis brunnea. Next base: position 15,448,376 of record CM042065.1, on the reverse strand, counting down.
AAAGGTCGTTGAATAATTTGGTAGAAGCGTACAGGAAGGAGAAATTGCAGGAATTAGCTAGATCTCTCGCTGCTGAAACTTTATGCCTAACCGCGGAGTATGAAGAAGGAAGGAAAAATAACAGTTCGGAAGATAGAAGAATTCGAGAAGCTTGGACTTTAGCTCAGGAAGCCTTAAATAAGGAATTAGTCCAGGCTGAGATTTCTCATGTGACGATGAGATGTGCGTCGTTGTACGAAGCAAACGCAGCTAAAGATTTAGAATCCAATTTAACGTTATTAGCAGAAGAATACAAAAATCATGAGGAATATCTTAAGCAAGTGGAAGATTGCCTAAGGACGGTTATGGATCGTACAATCGATGAATTGACCGCAGAGTATGAAAAATATTTAAATAAGTTAAAATCTGGGAAATATTCTAAGAATAGCGATAAATTGGAAGAAGAAGCAAAGGAATGTAGGAATCTTATGGAGAGTTTCGTTAGCGTGCTTGCTCAGAAAACGTTAATCGATGCTAGGATTCAAGTACTGACTAAGAATCCTCGTCGCGAGAGAGCTGATGTTGATACTCGGCCTGTTGTTCGTGGTGTTTGTTTTAAAAGCGATCAGAACGAACCGAATTTAGAAGCGAGATTTATTTATATGTATCAGAAATTCAGTGCTGAATGTATGCAGTCAGTAGAACAAGTTTTGCAAAGCAGGCAGGATTTGTCGGAAGCTGTTGAAGCTTTAAATAGCTGCGCCATCGGTGTTAATAAATTAAGAGACGCGTTAAGAATGGAAGGTTCGAGATTCGATGATAGTTGCGAAATGAATTGGAGCAGTGTCAGGGATCGATGCAGCTGTCTGAAAGCCGAGATTGAAGATATTGTTAAGTGCCTTCAAGGGGATAAACCGTGTACGAGATGCGATGTTTTGGAAGATACGTTACATAAAATGGAAGCGCAGTATGATGAGGAGATTCAGATGTTACGGCATTGTCATGAAAAAGAAATGCAGGTATGTAAAAAAATAAAAAATTGAAAAAAGATAAGTTTTTAATGGCTCGTGGTCATGAGAAGCCATTTAACTCATTTACTCAATGTATTGCGGCCATATTTTGTAAAGCTAGATGATCGTAAGAACATTGTGATTAGGTGAAGTGTGGGATGGTCAGGCGCCATTTTGGATGCAATTTTTTTATTTTCATACTGTTAAATGTCGATTATTTATGGTTTACAGTCAAAAAATAATAATTTTATTCGTTCTTTTTATTCAAGAACGTAATTCTAACCTTTTTTGGTTAACTTGGTTTTTTTTTCAATTTTGTCGTGGCTTCAGAAAGCGGAACCATCTTGATCCAACTTGACTCGTTCTACTTTGGTTAAAACTCTATGGCCAATAAACCGATTTTTAAAAATAAATTTTAGATTTTCGAGATTGTGTTTAGCAATTTAAGTCTTCAAAGCAAATAAATTCAAACAGTGAAAACTAATTTTTACATCACCTTCGTATTTCTTATGAAAAATAGGTTTAAAATTGCAAATGGCAGCAGTTGCCAGAACGACGTCTGGCTGCTATCCAGATCCACAACTAAAAGTTCAAGTGTTTCATGTTAATAATAATGTGATCGGTGTTTTTAGGATCTTCGGGGAGAACTGGAATCTCAGCGAGACTCACTTGTATGCCAGCACGAACAAGAACAAGCTCATTTGATGGAAAGAGCGAGGAGGTTAGAAAGGCGATTAGGGACTTTAGATGCCGAATATGCTCAACAAATGGATAATCTGCGAACTGCTTATCACAAGACTTTATCAGCGGAACTAGAGAAAGATGAAAATACAGAAGATTCTATTAGGCAGAGATATCAATCAGAAATCGAACAATTAAGGGTATGTATCAATGCACTTTGACAAAGAAGTGATTCGTTAGCTTAATCAGACTTTTTAATGCAATGTTAAGCTGTATTTGATTGCAAAAGGTTATAAAATGGTTTTAGTTTCCCCTAAACTAAAATGTCATCTATTTACATAAAATTTTAATATTTGTTGAAATACTTTTGCTCTCAGGCTCTTTGTGAGAAAGGTTTAATAGCAGTGGACAACTCTCACCGAAGAATCATAGCTGAATTAGAAGAAAAACACCGGCAGGAACTAGCAGCGGCAGCGGCTGAAAAAGAACAAGCTCTTGCCGAAGAAACGCAGGCGACATTAGCAGCACTAGACGCCATGCGAAAAGCCCACGAAACTGAAGTTCAAAAAGAAATCAATAAATTTAAAACTGAATTTTTGAAGAAAATGCAAAGTAGTCATGATATCAATGCTCTTCATAAAGAACACGAGTAAGTGAATTAATAAATTTTTTTAAAAAAATTTTTATACCAACTTTATTAAAAATTTGTTTTTTTTTTTTTGTAAATTTTTAGAGCGGAAATGGAAGAAATTAAAAAAGAAATTTTATCACTATCCGAAAAATACTCAATCAAATGCGTGGAATCCGCATCGTTGGAGGAACAATTAAGTCTTGTCAGTAAGCAGCTAAGTCAAGCCCAACAACATATAATGCAGTTGGACGCTCGGAATAAGCAGCTACGTGCTCATCTTGTATCGGAAGCGGTTCAGTTCGATGATTTTGATACTTCATCTCGTAGTTTAAAGCCCGATGACGATGAAAAAAACGTAAGTTGTTTTTTTAATTTTTCACAAAGAGCATGGTAGTTGGTGTTTCAAACAAATTTTTTTTAAAAAAGAATTTGTAAAAAGAAAATTGTAAAAAAAAGAATTTTTGTATAAATATTTTTCTTCTTGACTAATTTTATTATTTGGTATCACAAAATTTTTGTACAGAAGCTTGATGCAAAAAAAATTGCTTGCACAAAGATTGAATAAAGAGAGGAAGCACATTGAATTATTTTTAAAGATGTTTTGAAAATGGTAGGAGACCATTTTTCAAGCCTGAAATTGCTTGGTTTGTGTAGATTAGTGAAGATATTTGTAATTGTTATCACTAACAGCATGGCACCATGCGGCAAGCCCACTCCTTGGACGAGTACAGGCGCTCTAGATCCTCGGAGAATAGCCCGCCACCTCGAGAACCCTTGTCTCTAGATCGTTACTTCAACAAACAGAGCTGGAGTTCAAAAGCAGGTATTGTGAATAGTAACCGATGATTGCACGACACAACTAATTTTTTTTAAATTGTATATTTGCATGCATGTTTGGATTTTTATGGGTATGGCAGACACAGAATCCGCTTTTCTTTCAAATTTGAAGGAGATTTATTTTTTGGATGTGTAAGATACTAAAATAATAGATTTTTTTTAAAAACTTATGTCAAAGTTACAAGAAAATTTTAATTACTGTGGGAAAAATATTTTTTAATTTTGATTAAGATATTTATTTGGTTTGGTAACTTAATTTTCTTTTCTTGTTGAACGATTTTTAATGAAAGCAAATTTTTTTGTTTCCAGGGGCAAAAATGTATATGGCAGAAAAACCCGGGATTGAAAATAGCATCAAGGAACGAGTGACAAGATGGCAGGAACCCACAACTCTAACCCGTGCAGGTAAATATCAACAATTGTAGCCAAGAAAATTTTCTTTTGACGAGGAAAAATTTTAAAAACGTTTTTGTGGACGAAAAATATTTTGAAAAACATTATTTAAAAAATTATTTGAATGTAAAAATAATTTAGAGAAGGAATCTGTCCCAAAAATTAGTGTCAAATATTTTGCTTGAGTTTTTCCTCGTCCATAAAGATTCCCTCAAATTTTTTTCTTCTCTGTTGAAGTTTATTTTTAAATAGAAATTTTTATTAACAAAAAAATTTTAAAAAGAAAAGTTCAATTTTTTATGAGAATAAATTTTGGAAAACTTTATTTTGATGAAAAAAAATTCCTTTAAACCAACTTCCATTTTTGTCTAATTCGTTTTTTTTTTATTTCAGAATTGCTGAGGTCTCCTAAATGCAGTTTATTCGCGACGTCGAACTTCAGCTCACCCTCGCTGAGTCAGCTCAGCGGTATGGTAGCCGAGCGGAAGAAATTATTTGAACACTAAAGTGCCTTTTTACAGCTGACCAAATTGCTTTATTTTAAAAAAATCATTGTCGACACCCGCAGGATGATCATATAATGATCAGTGGCAATAATTAATTTTTTAAAAACCAGCTTTAATAATTATTTTTCGTGTTCAGTTTTTTTTTGTAATTTTTTTGTAATTATCAGTTTATTTGCTCAAAGTATTCGCCTCATTTTAATTATTAGTTTTGTTCGTTTAGAGCTTTAAATGCTTTGAATTCGATTTTTTTAAAAAATTAGTTAAAGTTGCATTTTTGTTGATTTTTTTTAAAAAATAGCGCTTTGACTAAACGGGTGAGTCAAGATCTACAATTTGTAAATTTTTAATGAACTTAAAACACCCGCCAATACGGAGTTACCGAGTGAATTCTCTTTTTATTCGAAATTAGTTAAAAGTAGCATTTAAACACCAACATGAGAACATTCCGCCTTGTCGGTTATAAACCGGAAATGTTAACTGCCAATGGAGATTAAGCTCAATTTCCTCTCTTTTTTTTATACATAAAAGTTATTTATTCTTATATACTTGTAGATCTGATTTATAAAATCTCTCTAAAGTGCCTAGCCGCATAAAATATTAGCGATGGTTTCATAAATACTCTTTAGCGGCTGGTTTTTGTTTTTTAAAGACGCCCCCAGAAATTTTTCTGGCAATAATTGCGAACAAATATTGTTTTTTTTTAAAAAAGATGTAAAATATATGTAATTTAAGGTGTAGAAGTACAAATGCCACCGGTTATGTATAGCCAGTCAAGAATATAAAAATGGTTTTTACATTTAATGTGAGATTATTAAGAATATCTGAAAAAAATGATTAAATAGTGATTAACAGTTAACAATAATTTATGCTATATTTAAATGTGGAATGTTTATGATTCTAATTTTTTTTCTCGATATTTTATAATCATATGTATGTATGTATCAAAAAAATTCATGTGTACGATAATTTTTTGAGTGCATGATAATTTAAGAAGGGGTGCTAACACCAATTTATGTGACTTTTCTTTTGAAAGTCCTTTATTATTAAATTTTTTAAAAAATTATGATTTGGCTGATTCTGTTGATCAGTTTTCCCTGGCTCATGCATTCCTTGTCCTGACCCTTGAGCAATCCTTCCTTGTGTTCTAATTAAACAAAAAAAAAAAATTAGAAAGAGCCTTTGAAAATTGCCAAACCTTAACCTAACCTTAATATCACAACAACTAAATTATCAACGAAAATCACTAATAAAAAGCACTTCAAATGTAAAAAAAGTTGAGATGAAAATTTAAAAAGCGAATGGTGGCGCGCAAAACTAGAAAATGGCAACAAGTCGAATTTTTTCTACGGGAAAGATAGTTTTCTGAAGTTGGCAACACTGTATTTAGAGAGGCGACGCGGCCATGTTATACTCGTTCAACGGACGCATCCCGTTAGTAATGAATATTATCAAGAAAATTGTGTAAAAAAACAAGTAATCGATGTTGTTTATCTATTGTGTAGTAGTTCGACAGTTAAATTTTTATATTTGACAAAAATTACTCTCGGAAATCGAGGGATTGAAGCGCGGAGTTCGTCAGAAAATAATCAGTCGAATGGGATTTGTAAGCACTGATATTACAAAATGGCCGTTACATTTTGTGTTGTTAACCGATTATTTTGGTGTTTTATTTCACGAGAAATATACTTTATATGAACAGCCCTTTGTGACATAAATTTTTTATGAAAAAAAAAATGTGGTGTGCTGCTATTTTTAAATAAACAAATGACGATTGGTGTGACGTCACACGCAACTGTGAAATCAACGAAATCATTCTAACGGTGTCCCACATGATGAATCCGAATCTTGTAAAAAATGATATCAAAATAACGGAAGGATTGAACGTGAAATTAAATCATTTGGATTTCGAGGTCATGTAGGTCTTCAGGAACGACCAATTGTCAGTAAGGGTGAGTCCATCTAATTTTTTTTGTGTAAAGTGAAATTTTAGCAGAGATCATCGAGGATCAAAGTTAAGTTCAAAATATTTTTGATGATTTTCAATTTCAATTTGATGCTTGAAAGTTGTTCTTGCTGATGATAGGTATGTAGTGGAGGGCCAATTGGTCGACTGATAGGAAATTTTGAATTGTGATGAATAAATCCTTTAATTTTTTGGTCATTGAAAAAAAAATATGGATAATAGCCGCTGACATTTTTTTACATCATGCATGCTTCATGCACCTGTGAAAATTGACAGAATTAGATTTATTTTTTGCTCAATCAAGCACATTGGTATGAAAATCTAGGATCCCCTTACATAACTGCTTTGCTTAGAGTGAATTTATAGAAAAGATTGTTTAGGATCAAAATTAGGTTTTAAATGAAATTTTTTGATGATTTCTGATTTCAAGTTGGTGCTTAAAAGTTGGATCGCTGGTGATGAATATGTACTGAAAGGTCAATCAATCATCTGAAAGGAAATTTTGAACTGTGATGAATTAATTCAGCATTTTAAAAACCTTTTAATAATTATTGAGGAATCATAAAATTTTTTCTTCTTATTAAAATTAGAAGACTAAACTAGACTAGCTAAGACTTCTTGTAAAAAAAAAGTTTCGTGAGCTGGGGAGCTTTGTTGAGTGTTGCTTATTAAAAATGGCGCTGTCATCGCAGCCCGCAGCGTCAGTACCTCGTACTAATCACGTTTGCTTACGTCATTCACCGCCATCTTGAGTAAAAGACTGTCGGATTTTTCTTCGTGAATTTTTTTGCTTTGTTTATAATTCGATAAATATTTTTCTTTTTAAGAGCAAGTAAATGAAATAAAAACAGTGCAAAGTTCAATGCTTATTTCAGGTAAAGATTTATTTAAAGTCGTGAGTTTATTTGGGTTGAGTTATTTTTTTTCTAGACGGAATTTTAAGGTTAGCTTCGCTTTACATTTGACGAAGGTAAAGTGCGTTGCGTTGTTAATAATCTTTTTCCTTTTTTTATAACAGTGAATTAATATCGTGGACTAGAGGTTTTAAACGTTTTTGCCGAGGGGATTTAAAATATTCATAAAAAATTTATGTCTTCAGAATTTTTTCCATTATTGAGTGATCCTCAGCTTTAGGTAATTTTATATGAAGAGCCATGAAGTGTTGATTTTTTTAGAGATTATTTGCATTAGTGGATCTAAGAAAAGGAATTAAAAGAGTATAATCACAAAAAAAAGGTTCTTCATTCACAAATTATGTTTTGCCTTTTGACCGAAAGGTCTTTTTTTTTTTTCAGAGTGTTGATGCACTTTTTCAAGTGTTTTAATTTTTTTTGTTTTTAATTCCAGGTTAGTTTTATGCGTCGCTGATTGCTCACTACAAGACATTCCCATGATGATCTGCTGAAGAGTATCCACAGACTACAGAGGAGGACTCATGTTTATGGATTAATATTAAGGTAAGGATTAATATCGATATATTTAAAAAGTGTTTCCTTTAATTTTCTGCATGCAATCGTTTTCTTAACTGGTTGCATCAGATTTTTTTTTTACAGTTTTTGCTTTGCTTTAGAAATTATTTTTATTTTTTTATCATATTGGTAGAGAAATTTTTGCTCATATTTTCTGTGCTGGAAATTTTGCTTACTATTTTTTTTTTGAGACGAAACATCAAATATCTTTGGTTGGAACAATTAATCTTAATTTGTTTTGTTTTTTCAGGTAGAGGATTGCCACTCCAACAGGCTCGGTTACAACATGTTCTTCACCAGTTCACCTAGCTTCTTTCATCAGATTTCTCCAAGTAACATCAAAAACGACAAAGAAGAAAAAACAGAAGAGGAACATATTCACGGATTTGGATAGTTGTAAGTTTCTTTTATTATGTAAATATGTATATAGATTAGGCACTTTGTGCGACTGATATTGGCTACTATAGCCATTATCTTGTCACAAGTGCGGAAAGTCTTGGGGAATGGGGATTTAGGCACTTTGTGCGAATGATATTGACTCTTATAGCCATTATCTTGTCACAAGTGCGAAAAGTCTTTAAGCACTTTCTGCGACTGATATTGGTTACCATAGCCATTATCTTGTCACAAGTGCGAGAAGTGGGAATGGGGATTTAGGCACTTTGTGCGAATGATATTGGTTCTTATAGCCATTATCTTGTCACAAATGCAAAAAGTATTGGGGCACTTTGTGCGACTGATATTGGCTACTATAGCCATTACCTTGTTACAAGTGCAAACTATAGGTCCACCCAGACCTTTAATTGGGCGGGTAGGGGGGAGGGGGGAGGGTGGTGGTTTGCCACGGCTTAGCCGTACGGGTCCTGGTTAGTTCGTCTTGTCATGGGAGGGCCGCAAGCATAGGTTGCCCGTTTGGCCGGGACGTATGACTATGTGAACGGTTACCTCCTGGGTGTCCCTAGTCAAAGTGATCAGTAAATGGACAATGCTCTACTATTTATGAATATATTTACATTGTTCATCAGTATGAATATGTTGGTAAATGGTATGAAGCATTGTCCATTTACTGAACACTTCGACTAGGCTAGTGCTCTGAAACCTATAAAGCTCTCTTATTTTACCATTGAGGGATTGGCTAAATTTCTCACAGGCCTTTTGTGCTAAATATTTTTTAGGCGGTATTTATTTTTTTGTAAATAGTTCGTAGGCTTCAAATTTCTTGTATAGTTCTTCAAATTCAATGCTTTGGAAATATTCAGCTTACAAATAATGTCTTCTTATTTTTTTGTAGTTCTCGTTAGTCTTTTAAATATTTTAAGTGAAAGAGTTATTTCAGCGTTATGACTTAAGAGCTAAATGAGTGTGAGCTTTTAAATTTTTTCCTTACCTTTTATTTGTGCAGTACATATTTTTTAAGGTGTCATTTTTTCTTTTTTGGTAAATGCTCTGTGAGGTTAAAATAATTCTTGGGAATATTCAGCTTAGGAATAACGAGATCTTATTTTTTTTTTCTGTTTCTGTTTTGTTTTGTAAATATTCACTTAGGTGAAAGAGGTATTTTGTGCAGATGGATTTTATGAGGCTGGAAAAAGACATATTTTAGAGATTCGCAACTGAGCTGTAATAGGTTAAATTTTCTCCTTATTTTTTAATTGTGCTAAATATTTTTTCAGGTGTCATTTTTTTTTTTTTTTTTTTTTTTGGGAAATATTCTGTGAGCTTAACATTTCTCATCACTTCTTGGTGGAAAGACAGGATCTGATTTTTTTTCTGTTTCTGGTTTGGGCTGTAAATATTCGTTAGGTGAAAGAGATATTTCTCATTCTGGGCATTATTTTTAAGATTTTCTGCAAATGGATTTATGAGGCTGCAAAATGATATATTTTTAAAATTCACAACTGAGCTGTAAGAGATTCTTAATAATTTCATATATTGCTCTAATCTTCTTAAAAAAAATTTTTGCTTATGCTTTGCTGGGTCATTTTCGACTTAATATAATCATGCACAGCGAAAAATGATGGCTTTGGGCATTTTTTTATGTATTCATAGTAGTGCGAATTAAGCAATTTTTCTTCCTTTTTTGCGTTAAATATTTTTTAGGCCAAAATGTCATTTCATTTCCTTTTCTTTGTCTTTGTAAATATTTTGCAAGTTTAGCTTGTCTTACTATTTTCTCATATTGTTCTTGCCAGGAATATTCAGCTCAGGAGTAAGGGGATCTTTTTTATGTGTCTTTTAAAGGATGTCGAAATTGAAAACACAAATTTTTAGTTTCTTCTATACATATATTTGTTGATTTTTTTTTCTGTAAGATGGCTTCAGGAAGGTTTGGTTGATATAAAGATTTCATTGGTGGTATTATTTTTCGAAATTAAGGATTAGAATAGAGCTAAATCAGAATTAAGAATCAGTTATAGTAGTAGCCAATAACTCGGTGGTAAAATTACAAAGAACAGCTAGGGTAATAAGAGCACTCATCCAGGCTTGTTGGACGCTAGGCCCCCTCACCGGGGAAGGGAGTTGCCTCGCACCCGGTGTAGTATTTAGAGGCAAGAGCACGCCAGAGCCCATGGGGTGCCTCTACTTGTGGGTTTGGTTTGGAGGCGGAGAGGTCTGCGATTCCAGGAGTGCCCCACTCCTGGATGAGACGGGGGGCGGAGAGGTCTGCGATTCCAGAAGTGCCCCACTCCTTCTGGATGAGACGGGGGGCGGAGGTCAATGAGTCCAAGACGGCCCTACTCTTGGATGAGACGTGGGGGCGGAGGTAAAAAAGCAGGGGAAAAGACTTCGGGGGAAAAAAAAATTTAAAATAAAAAGAGACTTATTAGCAACTTTTAAAAAATACTTTTATTAAAATTTAAAAAATACGGTACAGCGAACTTACCTTTTTCCCTGCTTTTTATAAGAATGCAGCCATGCATTTAAAAAAAATAAAAAAAATAAATTTGAAAAAAAAACTTTAAAGAAATAAATGTCTTAAAAAAATATAATGATAAAAAAAATATTATGGCTGCATTCTTGGAAATAATAAATCCTTCGGGAGATAGGAAATGCAAGGAGAGAGTAAAAATTTTATCTTTAAAATTTTTATTAAGAGGAAAATAAATTTAACTCTCTCCTTGCATTAAAAAAGGATGAGTCGTACTTAAAAAAAAAAAAAAGAAATTAAAAAACCAATAAGGAGATAAAAAAAAATTAATGAAAGTTGAATGATATATTTTCAAATAATTACGGCTCATCCTTCAAACTTCCTAACAGGTAGCACAAGAAGATTGGCAACTTGCGACATCGAAAAAAAAAAGATGACTTGGAAAACTATCAATGCCTGTAAAGTAACTTGCGAAAAAAAATTCCTTTTAAGGGATTTTTTTAGCTTGGTACTTTACAAAAAGACTTTGGTAGTTTTCTAAGTCATCTTTTGATGTCTGCAAGTTGCCAATTCGACTTGTGCTATCTAATAAAACATAACTCGCGGTCGCGTGCGGGCACCTTCCCTGCCCCTGACTCGTCTCTTGTTTCCTATATGGGAATGGGAGATGGGGAAAGGGGTACAGGGAAAAGGGGGAGGTGCCCGCTTCTGGAGGGGGGTGTATCACTCGTCGTCTTGAAAAAAATGATAGACAGTAATGTGTTGTATATAATATATTTATTTTATTTAATAAAGTTTTTTACAAGTTCTATTTTATTTTATTCCTTTTTTTTCCTTTGATCTGAACTTTTTCTTTTACAACGTTTCATCAAGTTCAGATTAATTTGATTTTTTTAACTGATTTGCCTTTAATTAATGAGGATTTTTTAAACGGTGCAAGCAGTATATTCTTTTGGATTTTCAGAGATTGATTTTAAGTTACTTGCATCGCTAAAAAATCCCCTTAAAAGCAAATCTTTGGTTAAAAAAAAACAAATCAATCTGAACTTGATGAACGTTGTAAAAGAAAAAGTTCAGATTTTTTAAAAATTTACAATTTTAAAGCCGGAATATTTAAATATTGCCACTGCAATGTTTATTTGAATTTCTATTAAAATGAAAGAGGCAGAGATGATTTTTTATTTACATGGGCGTATCCACCAGTCAGATTTTGGGATCTACAAAGGAGGGATCATAAAGCAACTTCTAGTCAAGAACAAAAGAAAAATATAATTGAATTTTTTAAATGTTCAGAATGCCCAATTAGGCGTTTTGAAATATCCTGCTTCAGTATGAGTTTTTAGATGTTCAGAAAGTCCAAGTAGGGGTTTTGGAATCCACTATTTAAGTAGGATTTCTTTAGAAGCTAAATTATTTTGGAATTTACTTTCCTACAAAAAAAAGGGTCGAAGAAAACGGAGGAAGTAGTAAAACAATTTTGAAATTTTTTTGTTTGGAAAAAATATTTTTAAATATTATGAAAGGGAAGATTATTTCTCCCTAGTCTGAAAGAAGTGGATACGCCTGTGTTTCTTTAAATATTCCGGCTTAATGCTATACAAAAAGTTGTGCACAATTTTTTCAATCAAAATCAAAAATACATAAACGATTTTTAAAAAAAAAGGGAACAATTCAGCATATTCATAAACATTTTTGAAATTTTTTTGACTTGATACAAAACCTTGTGGAATATATTCTACAGTTGCAAAAAAATAAGGAAACGCGAAAAATGGGCAGTTTTTAAAATTTCATCGAACATTGGCAAAAAAATCAAAGGCACTACCTAGCAACATTGTATATTTTTTGTGCCAAAACTGAAAAGCCACATCTTAAAAAACATGAAAAATGATCATTTCTTTCGTTATAAAAAAAGGCTAAAAATAAACTTGTTCAAGATATTTTCGGGGATTTTCTGATTTTTAGTGAAAGTCTGACAGAATTCCCTGATTGCAGCGAAACTGATAAGTTTTTTTTTTTTTTTTTTGGTTTAAAACAAATAAAAAAAAGCCAAAAAATTCCAAAAATTTGAAATAATGAACGCTGGAAATATGAATGCCATTCATCTAAATTCACTAACGAGCAATATGAGCAAATTAAATGTTGAAAAAAAAATCATTTACTTAAAGGTTCTATCTTTTTCTTAAATAACACGTAATTAAGTTTGATTATCCACATCAACGAGGTGAAAATTGAAACAATGAGAAAGTGCAAGAAAACCAGGTAAGTACGTGAAAAATGACTCTTTTTTTAAATCTATAAAATAGGCTCGCAATGGGCTGAAATTTGAACTGTAAAGGGTGCTAACCATAAAAAAAATTTGAAGAGGTTAGCGCAACTACAAATTTCTACTATTAAGGTAAGAGCTGAGTGCTTGGACCTAAAAGAACCCCCCTTCCTCCAGTTAATTTTTAAAATTTTTAAAAATTTCATCAAAATGGACAAAAAAAGAAAAAAGGAAACATACTATTAGATTTCTTGTATTTTTTGAGCCAAAATCAAAAATTCTCATTTTTAATATGCTTGCTTTTTAGAGTTTTTCGGGGATTTTTCGATTTTTATTCCAAATCTTCTTAAAATGATGAACGATGGAAGTATGAATGACATTCATATAAATTGTGTGACGAGCAAAAAATAATGAATAAAAAATCATATACTTGAAGGTACTAACTTTTTTTTTAAAACAACAGTTAATTCGGTTTGATTATCAAAATTGAAAAGGTAGAATTTTTTTCTATTGAAAGTAAAAAATGTGAGGCATGAAATAAATTCAAAGAGATCAAGAATAAAAACTATTTGCAACACATTGTTAGCTTATGAATTTTATCTGTAATTAGAAAGCATTTGCCAAAACAAAAGCAGTGATTGAACCCGATCCATTCCTGAACTGAAACGTCTTTTAACGAAAAAAAAGTACTTTTCCAGAGACTTATGAATCAGACACATCTGGCCAATTTTAATTTTTTTAGTTTTTTATTATGGGAAAATTTCTTTACAATTACAGTCAAACCCCTTTAAATTCCCCCTCTTTCTCAGAACTTTTTCATGTCAAGAGATAATTTTTTCTTGTCGAACAAATTTTTCAATAGTTTTGTCCTGTCGAACAAATCTTTCAATAATTTTATACTGTCAAACAAATCTGTCAATAATTTTTTTCTATCAAACTGATTTTTCAAAGGAAAATACTTGCTCAAATAATTCTCAAAATGAAGTAAAAGAAAATTAAAGCAATTTTTGGGGAAAAAATATAGAAAGTTTCATAAGCACGAAAAAGTTCTGAAAAAATTTTTGGAAAGAAAATACTAAAAAGTATTATGACGGCCAAAACAAAGCGAATAAAACTTCTAGTTAAAAAAGTATATCTCATGGCTTAAAAATAATAACCTATTACGGTTTAGTTAAAAAAAAAAAAAATTATCATTAAAAATAAAAACGAAGTTTGTACTCTGGAAAAGCACCGAAAATTGAAAATAAAAAAATCTATCAATTTACAGTAAGAGGACTCATGAACATATCTCGTTTGAATAGCATGATGATGCTAAAAGTTAGTACCCTCATATGAAACAAAATTCCAGTACAAAGCGATAAATGCTCTTTAATTTTAAAAAATTTTAAGTAAAAATTTTTATTAAAATTCTTAATTTTTTAAAAAATTGAAAGCCGGAAATAGGAAAAACTGCCAAGATTCACGATTAAGACAATAAAATTTTCAGGAATAACCCGAAACCTGAACATTGCTCCTTTAGGACTATTCAAATGGAAAAACGTAATAAAAAGACCAGAAGTTAGCTCCAGGCTGTTCTTTTCAGCCAAAAGTAAAAATTACTTCTTGTAAATTTTAAAAATTAATCGAAACCTAAAAAGAGCATGAAAAAAAACTTAATTATTTATTACTTTCTCAAGAAGACGAAATTTTTAAACTAATCGAAATAAGATTCTAATCAGACTTTAAAGAGCATTTATCATTTAAGACGGTAAAAATTTCCCAAAACCCAACAAGAGGGTGACTACACGATTGCCTTTTTCAAAAAATTACAAAAATAAGCTTTTAAAGCAAAATCAAATTGAGCTTAAGTAAAAAAAAAGCTAAATTATTCAAACAAAGCTCAAACAAAATGTTATTTCGTTTTTTATAAAAAACAAAAAAATTCTAAATAGATTCTTAGTCACAAAAAAATTTTTTATAAATTTTAAGGAGAAAAATTAAAAAATTATCTAAGAAAAAAATTTTATGTCATTTCATTAAATTTGTTGTGGTCGAAAACAAAAAGCACTCATTTTTCTCCTTTTAAGATTAAAAAATTAGGAAAACGATCCAATGTTAGACAAAATTATGAGATTTATAAAAATAATTAAGAATAAAGTTTGCAGCCATCGAACTTGATTTCTTTCCTCAATCTAGAGAGTGGAAGGGGGGGAGGGAGGGGGGAGAGGGATTTTATGAAAATCTTTCAGAGATCCAAATTTTTTCAATTAAAGATTTTGGTCATTTAATTTAATTTAAGATCTAAGTTACTTTCTCAAATAAAAGCTTTTCATAAGAAGATTATTCTTTTCAGCAAAATGCAAATCTACAAAACGTTTGTTAAAAAAAAATTGATTCAACAAGAAAATTTATTTGCTTTCCAGGACTCAACCCATTGCAATTATTTTCAGTGGTTTGTAAAAAACTTAATTTCCAGATTTTCGAAATTGAGCTGATTTTTAAAAAAAAGCGATTTATCTAACAGAAAGAAACCAAGTTCGATATTAATACAAGTGCAGCCACCCTATTTCCATTAAAAGAATGTACACTTGCCAAAATTCTTCAAGTCGATGTCTTTTATGTTGCCACTTGTAGTTTGGATAAATTTTTTCCCATGAGTTGTCCCACGTCGAAAAAAATCCAGCAATAATATGAAAAAAAAAAAAAGGAAATTAGAGATTCGGTTTTAATTTTGTTAAGATAAAAAAAATATACTCACCAAATAAAAAAGAAAATCTCTCTTTCCGACTGTGTTCGACGAACTGCGTAGTTGAAAGAAGAAGATTCCCACAATGCCACCAACCGAAAAGATTAATGTCGAATTTCCCCTTTCGACGATATTAAAAGCGAACCTTAACTACCGCAGGCCGCCCCCCGGCCCCGATGAACCTTTCCGCACAACATTGCAAAATATAAATTATTTTTTAAAGAATCCGGACTTAGACCATTTATGGATTCCATAAAAAATAAATAAGTTGCAGTGTCGAGGGGAAATTTCCAACGGAGCGTGGAGTCGTCATGTCGTGTCCGTCAGTTGCGGGGAACTTCGTAGGAATTCACCTCCATCCCCCATGCAGCTATAGTCCGGCAATCGGACAGCCCTGACTGGCCCAAATCGGGAGCCGCCTCGGAATCCGACACGTGTCGAACCCAGGCTACGTTGACTCCGTCGTCCAAAGGGCACGGCGACGGACTCCACCTTGAGTTTCCTGGTCAGAGGTCACCTGTACTTGGCACAGGACCCTCGACTAACTCTTTACTAAAGGAAAATGGATGAAGGAGACACCGTATCGGAAATTCGCCCGCACCAAGACTACCGTACCTACGGGTATGTGGGTTAGCCAGGTATACGGTTGATTTCCGATAAAATGTTGGGGGGATGGGCTAAGAGGCTTAGGAAGAGGTCAAGGATGGGAGAAAGAGCTTCGCCATAAGCCGCCTCTCTGAAAGGCACACCAGCCACGCCCGGTGGTTCGTGCATCCCCTATGGCCATGCACTCGAGGTCGACGCGAGACCGCAGTTACCTCACTTGCGTCAGGTAATGCCGGGCTCACCATAATTTTATGGTGACCCACGCTCCCGCACCCCCTACCCAAAAATCGCGCCCAGACCGCGCCCCCGCGAATCTTTTTGTTTGGTAGGCACAGCGGGCCTCTTCTTCTTGCCGCCACAGCGGTCTTCTCTGCTTCTCCATCTCCCCAGTGGCTTCTCGACGTTGGACTCTTCCTGAAACGAGAACAAAAACTAGTTAAATACATGATAGAAAAATAATTTTTTTGAATTTTTTGTAAAGTTTTTGTAGTTGAACAAAAATTTGTGTAGTTTAACCAATTAGTTACATAATTTTTTGTTGTTGAACAATGTTTTCATAATTTTCTGTAATCAAGCTTTCAAGTTTCCACTTTTTTAAAATTTCTAGTCAAGCAAATTTTTTGCAAAGTTTTCGCAGTTAACAAAAATTTCTGTAACTCAATTAATTAGTCTCATAATTTTCTGTTGTCGAACAAATCTTGAAAAATTTTCTTTTGTCAAACAAATATCTCCATAACTATTCCTTGACGAACATATCTTTTGATCATTTTTTATAACTTCACGTTCCAAAAAAAAAGTAATGAGAAAAAATTATAACAGAAAATTTTATGCGTTTGTCATTAAGAAATTTCATAATCCTAAAGAAAAAAATTTCCAGATAAATTCAAAAAAGGGATTCTCCAAAAAATTTAAAAACTGAGACAGGTTTCTAAAAATTTCTGAACACCCAAAAAAACTTAGAGCGATACCGTCAATTGTATGATTGTTTCGTGTTTCCAGTAATCAAACTCTGTGTCTGAATTTTTGAGGCTCACACATCCTTTTAAGGAAAAAATAAGGATGCATCTCCCAATCGTTAACCTTAGCTTAAATTAATAATCTCTTCAATTACAAAATTTTAATTTTAAAATAAAAAAACAAACTTACCATCATACTATTCCTTGTAGCATAAGAGGCCATTGACGATTGTGGGTCTCTAACTTCCACAGCTTCCATTGGTTTGCCCAAGTTCTCAATAGGTTTGAGAACTTCAGCTGTTAGATATGCATGCCCATCAAATGAGGCCAATGTTGAACAGAACAAGGGCAGCACCTGAAATTTAAAAAAAATAACTTATTATTTTCTGCATTATAAAAACACCCAAAAGTATTGTATAAAATCAGTTAATATTATTAACGACTCGAGGGAAAAAATTGAAAACTGTTTTCAAAATCGAGCAATATCGATGCAATAATTAAACAAACTAAAAAATCTGAGCTCCTGACTGTGAAGATGTTTTTTAATGGCTTCTCTGGATCATTGCAAGCAAATATTAATAATTATAGATGAACAAAGGCAGTTCAATTTCTGATAATTGATTGAATGTTTCGAATTTAAAAAAAAAAAAATGCTCAACATAATTCTGGAAGCAGTTTTTTACAAGCAAGTCCTGTAGGAAGCAACTGTAACATATAACAAGTCCTTCCTATTAAGTACAAAAATGTATAATTAAAAATTCCCACATCTGATCTCCTGGCTAAATTCAGCTTCCAAACAATTTAATTTCAAAAATGATTAAATTATGACTTACCATCACATTGCTCCTTCCCCCTCAAATAGTAGCAATTCGAAATTTTCAACTAAACACCATTGCTGATGGGTCTTTGAGCTTCCATGACTTCCATCAGTTTCTATGAACTGGATTATTCAAACAGATATTGAAAACGATCATCACATGTTCACTAGCCAAAAAAATCTCTGTGCAACAAGCCCAGCACCTGAAATTCGAAACGAATAATTTATTTTCCTCTGAATTATCACGAAAGTATCACAAAATTTTGCATAAATCCTTTAAAAATTATTAGCTTCATAATTAAAAATCGGGGGGAAAAAAAACGTTTTTACTCATTAAATCAAAAAGGCTTCCTTTTACTGTAAGTCGGTTGCTGCAGGTAAAAATTAAACAAGAGGACAATAAAACCCTTTTCCAAACATACCCTCACTATCCCCGTGTATTTTAGTCCGTATATTCTTAATTTTTTATCAAATTTTATCACAAACAAAAACGTTATTTTATTTTTTAAACGACGTTTATCGATGAATGCCACCCAAGCGATTGAACGAAATCAAAATGGCTTCCTTCTTTTTCCTTGAAACACTCAACAAAATGGACGTCTCCTTAGGTAAAAAAAATTGAACCAAAAACTCTAACCCGATATGTCGATTTAAAAGGGGCATTGCAAATTTTAATCACATCATACCAAAAAATATCGAAAAAAAGTCACTAACCTCAAAATAAAATAAGATTTGAAAGGCCAATTAGGTTTTTTTCTGAATTCCTCTCCTGCAAGACTAAAAACAAACATTTCGGTTTTCGTTTTGAGATTGATTTAGATTTTAGAGAGTAAAGTTGATTATCCGACTACAGCAGTAATAAACTCCTCTAGTCAACTAATATTCAATGAATCATCGCGTATTTCGTTTTTAAAAATGAGATTAGAATTGCACATTAAATTATACATAATAAATCAAATCATTTGGCGAAAAAACGGATAATTTTTGTTCTAAGCGGATAACTGTCTTTTGTCATTTAATGACGTCACATGGGGATCAAAATGGCGTCCATATAAGATTTTAACGTATTCTCTATTTTCATATTCTATACGACCGAACTTCACGTTTTCTGAACGATAAAAAATATTTTCCCATCAGCAAGCCAAAAATTACTAGTAAAAATAACATAAAAAAATCCGTTCGTTCATAGTTTAAAATGAAATGCGAAATACATAGAGGAGTATCAATATCGCCCTTTGTCGGTGAAAAAAAAAGTTGCATAACAAAATGGCTGTTTTCGATTTCCGCAAAATAATTTCGCTGATAATGCAAACAAACGAAAAAATGAATCGAAATAGACGCTCAAATAAATTTTTAAACTCACAATATAATATTCGCCATGATGAAAGCCTAATCACCTAATCAATTTTTTTTTGAAATCCTGCTTCTTGTTAATTTTGAGATAAATATTCGGCTGAGTGCAAAGTGCCTACAGATTAACTGTTTCAAACGCAATAGAATTTTTTCATCAGAAAATGGTCACAACACTTTAAGTATCACACAAGACAAGATGCAGGATCTGAAAAACATACATTAATTGCTAAAAAACCAAAAGGGGTAGCACATATCTCACTGTTGAAATCAGAAAACCTCAACCAATCCCAAATGTATCAGTTTCGATTTCTAAATAATCAAGAAAAAGCAGGGGCACTAACTTCTGCAGTCAAAATTTATAGAAACATTGACCTCCACAACCTAAATTGAAAAAGACATAAACCCTTAAGTCGAAATTGAAAAACTCAGAATAGCACTAAACCTTAAAAGTTCAAATTTAGACAGCTCTAATCTCTTAAATTAGAATGTAAAAGAATTCTAACCTCTACTGGGAAATTCAGAGGAGTCCCAACCTATAAAATCGCCTAGAAAACTTGACTTGATTATTACCCATAATGTTCATAAAAAATAACTAGCTGTTGTATTTGTTTTGTTGAGAAAAAGGATCACAAAGCAAAAAAGCATGTTGAATCAAAACCTTTACCTAATTTATATCTGAAAGTAAAGCTTATTTCTGCAAAAGATAAAAAACA
Source organism: Liposcelis brunnea (assembly GCA_023512825.1). NCBI lineage: Eukaryota > Metazoa > Arthropoda > Insecta > Psocodea > Liposcelididae > Liposcelis > Liposcelis brunnea. Next base: position 15,428,605 of record CM042065.1, on the reverse strand, counting down.
ATATCTTACCTTACAACAGCGGTGACTCAAAGACGCAGACTCATGTTGCATTCAGCATATATTGCATTTGAGGATGAGGAGTAAGTATGTCAAACAAGTTGGCTCTGAAAAGAAAAATGCAATGGCTTTAAAATCTGCAGTTAGAAAATATTTGTGGACATTCAGAATAAGTATCATAAAACAATACAAGCATCCGTACTCTGGGAATCACTCATGATTGAGTATGCACACCTAATTCTAAACGATGTCATTAATCATATAAAGGAGTGATGAAGACAGCCACAGTGACTAAAAATGTTCCTAAGCCAAATATTTGATAAACCCAAACACAAAAATTAAAGACACAGGATATTAGAAAAACTTACCTTCATAATAATCCAGTCTCCAGTCTCCTTCATAATAAGAATCCAGGACTCCATGATCGACTAGCAATCAATCAGGCATCTGGATTGAGAGTGAGAGAGGTCAAAATATGATTGGTATCATGTAGGTTCTTCACTGCGTGTTGCTCTACACCTGAAAAAAAAAAAAACAAAAAAATTAGGACATTTTTCATAGAGATCTGATTTTGATTAATAAATGAACAACCATTTTCAACCATTTTCAATTTAGGTTGGTTTCATGTCAGTCTCCGTAAAATCTTGAGTTAAAAATAATCGACTTTATTCGAATACTGATATGCCGGGTAGACAAGTGGGAACATATGGTTCTAACCTTTAAAAAGATGCTTCGAAAAGTCCTACAACGGCACTAAAATTCAGTAAAATGACAATTAAAACTCTGCTTGGACATTTTAATTTCGATAACTCACCTTATTAAACAAAAGCAGGAAAAAAAGGATTATCACTGTAACGACTCTGGACTGACGCGGAAGCCTAAAATCAAAATGGCTTCCTTGTCTTTGTCTTGTCCCTTGCTTCTTGCTTGCACCACCGAACAATATTAATCTTTTCTACCGATAAATTTTTACACAACACTATAAGTTTCCTCAACAAATTCACAAAAATAAATAGGATTGACTTTTTTAATGTAAAAACAACATGCCTTGGATTTAGTGAGGAACATTTCCTTGTTTATATAAAGACCGTTGTCGATTTAACGGATGCTTTTAATGAGAGCAATGGCAGACCATGCGCGCGCATCAATCTATTTAACTACGAGAAAAAAAAAATACCACCGGCAGACTTTTTTCTTTTTCTAATTACATTTATGGAGAAAATTGAACCTGCTGATAAATTATGACCTCGTTAAATTAATATAAAAATTTTTTAGAAAATTATCATATCACGGTAAAAATACCAGTTCCCGGAATTACGTCCTTTTAATCACGGTCTTATATAAACAAGGTCAGGAAACTCGTCCTCCAAAAGCGTCCTCACTAAATCCTGTTTATAAGACCGTGGTTCAACCCGCCTAATTTTTATGTCTTTAATTTTTTACGGCCCTATTTGAAAACGATTAAGGCTTTAGGTCATAGAAAGAGAAATTTTTATTCCTGCAGCAAATCGGGGCCATTCTTGGAAAACGGAAAATACTAAATTCAAAATTATTGGCTTACCACCGTTCAACCGGATTAATTTCTATGGCTTTAGTTTTTTATGGCCCTATTTGACAAGAATTAGCGCTCTAGGTGGAAGAAAGAGAAATTCGTCCAGCAGAAAGTCTGGGCCATTCCTGGAAAATAGAAAATATTTAAGTTATATAATACTCACTTAAAAATGCAAGAATTCCCGGGATAGCTAAAGCTGGAAGCTTGGAAAATAACAAAAGAAAAACGAGTAAAACTTTAAAATAAACTTTATTTACATTATTCAAACAAAATTAAACATGAGACGGAATGCATAGTTAACCTAAATTTTGTGAGAAGAATAAAAATATTTTGTTACAATTCAGAGATAGGCACTACACAATATGTCATCACAATGATATGAGATTTCTAGATTTCTTTCTCTTTAAAAAAATTAATAAAGTATAATAATAAAATTCAAAGGTTGATCAGCAACAAAATTATTCGATTTCTATAAAAAATTTAAAAAAATATCTCATAAAAGATTTTGAAAAATATTGGATCAGTAGTAAAGCCTTTAAGTAGTAAAGCCTTTAAGTAGTAAAGCCAAAACCCTTGACAGGAATATAGATGTTTTAAAATGGATTATTTTAATAAAATTTTTAAAGAACCCCTAGAAAAATCTTATTAAAATAGTCCATTCCGAAACTCCTAATTCCATAATGCCTGAATTCTTGTTAGGGGTTTCGTGTTAGGAGCTTTTCTACAACCCCGAACAATCCTAAAAAACATATCTACATATTTTCTTAAAAAAAATTATTTAAAAGAAATTATTGACTTTATTTCAACTTCTACTCTTAATTTTAATTTTTCTATTAATCATAATGACTTTTTTTATTTTATTTTAAAAACTATTTTTATATCTCTTTCGCCATTTATCACTTTTTAAATGATCACACTTTTTTATTTAAGAAAATAGTCAATTTTAGAATGGAGAAATTCCTTATTTAAAAAAAAAATAGCGCTTTGTCAGATATTAAGAAAACGAGCTTTCGAATTTCGGAGATCCACCCTGTACAAATGACTAAACGTTCCCAGACAGGACAAACGTCTCTTTTTAATTACTTGTCATTCACACAATTCAATCAAAAACAAATTCAATTGCAGGTTATTGCTCATCATTTCAGTTACTGTTTTATTATCACCTCAAGCGTGAGGGAATAGATATGACGTTTTATTTTAACGAGACAATGAACCGAATAAATCGTCGGGATTCAGCTTTGAAAGGATGTAAATTTCGTAGAATGGCTATGGGGAAGAAGTTTAACGTCATCGTAAAGGTTTTTTGTTCTTTCAATTAAATCGTCCGCACTGTATCTGTGTTTAGGTGGATTAGGCCAATAACAGGGAACCACCGAATTTCTAGGTACCCAATTAACTAAATCACAATTCGGAGCATTCTCACTAATAATCAGTCTTTTACCGCAACTCAGTGCGCTCAATATTAAATCAGCGTCTAAACCTAACAGCATTAACACTCTCCGAGGATTGTCGCGTACGAATTGTTCGAATATATCGGAAGGATAGTCCGTTTGAGTTGATTTTTCTTCGACGTAGCTGCGATGAGGTTCTTCGTGGTCCCAGCAGAACATGTCAGGAGGATGCGATGAGCTTCGTGGAAGGGTGGGTATTCCTCGGACAAACATTCCGATTCCTCCCAAGTTGGGGTTCGAATGAGCCGGATTTGTATATGGATATCTAGGTGCGCTTGTTGCTAATTCTTGTAGAGCTTGAATTGCAGTTCTGACCTGTAAGATAATATAATTTAGATTTCAAGTATTTGCCAAAATTTTTAAAAATTAAATTCAAGAATTTGATTAATTAAAGTAGACTTGAAAAAAGGATCGACAAAAAGAGTTGGTTGTATACAGTCGGACTGATTTTTTGTATATACAGTATATGTTAAAATGAAATGATGAAACGGATGTTAAAACATAGAAAATCAAATCAACTTTCGGTGATTCTGTTAATTTTTTTAAGAAAAGAGACATTTTGATCACGAAAATTGAGATTCCCCTTTACTTCTTTTTTTTTTACTTCTTGATGGTAAAATTTTGAATTTTTTTGAAGCTGATTTTAGCAATTTTACTAAGCCAAATGCAAAACTAATGCATTTATTGCTTCGGCATTGAATTTCTAATGGTAAAACCTAACAACTTCCTAATTTTAAATTAGATTTCCTGGAATCTGCCTTAAATTTTCCCAAATCCTACATTTTTTTCAATCTCATTTTAATTAGCTTCAGATTTTTTACATTTACTTACCTCTATGCTTAAATTCGCAACGTCTTGATGCAACGACGTTACATGTGTGTCTAGTCTTTCAACGCTGCTGCACGTATGTTCCCCGTCACTAGACGTCAATGCTAACGGACTGGCCCCGTGCACTGCTGTCCTTCTCTCTTTAGGATTGCTTCTTTTTCTTCCGCTTTCGTAAGTTCTAAAAAAAAATCAACAATAATATAAATCCTTCTCACCAATAATTATATCAAATTCCAAAATTTTATTTCCCTACCTTAATTCTTCCAGCCTAGGATTAAATTTCGCATGTTTCCCAGGGCTAGCAGTCGAATTTGGAAGTAACGGAGATTTATGAGGCGATAAAGGGGACGTTTCTCCTTCCTCTGGAATGTTTTCGTCGTCTTCGCTTATTGAAGGCAAAGTCAATGAAGGCAAACCGTTCATGTCGGGTTCGGACTACAAACGAATTTAAAAAAAATTTTTAATTATATTTAACAAAAATTTTGAGTTGTAGAATATTTACCTCTGCTTCGTAACCTTCTCTAAGATTATACGTCAAATCATGTTGGATATCGTTCGCAAATTGGGATTGATACTCAGGATACAATCTTAAAACTTCAACAAGGCCTTGTACGTAAATACATTTTAAATCACAGTAAGTGAGCGCTCTAACATCACAGCTCGATTTCACGACCACGACGTCGTTGACGCGATCTCCTCCTCCTCCTCCGCCCGAACCTGGACCGTTCCCGTGTTGGAGATGCATCTGAATATCACAACCGACTAAGTCTCCCTTTCCTAAAAATGAAGTCTTTTTTAGAAAATTGAATGTAATAAAGGAAATAAAAAGCAGACAATGTTTTAGGAATATTATGGTGAAAATATTAATATTTCATCGAGGTCGCCAAAAAAGGATCGACAAACGAGAGTCGACAAACGAGGGTCGACAAAGTTCGACAAACAAAGGTCGACAAACGAGGATCAACAAACGAGGGTCGACAAAATTTTGATTTTTAAACTTACCCAAAATGGCGACAACCATATCATCTTGCACAACTTCCATAGACCCGTTACATAAATAATAAATGTAATGGAGAGCGTCGCCCTTGTGGATGAGATATTCCCCGGGCGCACAAAAATTAGTTCGGATGTGAAGCGAGAGCAATTTTAAGCATCCTTGGGAAGCTGCTTCAAAAATAGGAAGTTGAAGGATTTCTCGATGTAAATGCATGGAAACGTCACCTCGAAGCTCTTCGGGGAACTCCTTTAAAGTCTGTAGAAAAAATGAATTTTTTTACGAGTTAAGATATTACTTTTCACACCGATTTAATAAATTTGCACTGAACATTCATGCAAACACAACTTTGGAAATTTCTAAAACTGAAAGGAAAAAATAACAAGAAAAGGAATTAATATCAACACAACTATAAATCAGTAAAATTTTTTGATTATCGAAGCTGAGTTAGCTCTTTGGTCAAAAGTCGAAGATATGGCGCCACTGTCGCTAAAACCTGCGTTTAGCTTACAAAGAGCAGTTTTTAATAGAACCTAATGAGGCTGATTATTGCTTATTTTATCCGGTGGCCATTTTATCCGACCAACAGCTTGCTTTTTCTGTGGTTTTCAAGGTTCAAACTTCTTTTGTGAAAGTAAGTTTAATGCGACATTGTTAGGAAAAACAGGGCCAGGTTCTTCGCTCGTAAATAAAATTATAAATTACTTATTAGAATTTTCAAGAGCACCATGGTCAGTCGCCCTTTGGATACAACTTTAATTAAAGATTCTTGTCCAATGTTTTTTTCCAAATTTACTTTGAGATAGACATAAAAAATTCAAAGATATAAAAGAAAAATTCATTCTGTTTGGAATGATAATAGAAAATCCGGATTCGAATTCATGGATTCTCAAGATTTTCCCAGGCTTTTCGCGGATAAAAAATGGAAGCCTCAAATAGCCGGAAAAGATTTTCTTTTGGGAAAAAGAGATAAACTATTTTTTAAAAAATAACATCGTCCTTTTTTATTATAGACAAATACCTTATCAAAAAGATTTGTGAAAAGCGGAAGCGGACTAAAATGGTGCTTGAGGTCAGGGTGCACTTTACAGTGAATGTAAAATCTAAATTAGAAAACTATCCCAAGTAGCACAGCCAAAAAAGCGTCTGCAAGACTTCTAGCAGATGTATTAAGTTCGCCAAAGTCCATTTACCCAGCTGAAATGTAGACAAAGACATCTTCTAGGCGTCTATAGATTTCTACAAGATGTCTTCGTCTACAAATCATCTGAGTAGATGAACTTTAACAATCTTTATTCATCTGCTAGAAATTTTGTAGACCATAATTCTATTTGCGCAACCTGGGTATCATGCGCAAGGATACAACATTCAAAAATACAAACATTGCCAATAAAAATATTTATGTGGGAGAGGGTCAGTACTACTGTAGCTGCAAAACTGCTAAACATTTAGAAGCCCAAAGCTCATATGGCCAAAACATGGGATAGAGTTTCATAACAAGGAATAAGAGATGCTACTAATCAATACTCACCAATCAAAAAAAACAATTTCATTCGGGAAAGGAAAGAAAAAATAACCGGAGGATGGGGAACAATAAGCAAGCAGTTAAAACATACCTATCTCACCTCATGGATATCGATCCCATGATTCAAAGACCACATTGTTTGAAAATAATCCTGCATTCTTCCTTTTAATTCTTTCGGAATTTGATGTAAAGTTAAAAAGTCTTTTAAATCTCTCCATTTCGACTGGTATAAAGACCTCCGTGAATACATTCTTTGAATAATGGCGGTTACGTTACCGAATACCACAGCGTGCATCAAGGCTGAAAATCGGAAAAATAAAATGTATTAAAATCGGATTTTGTAACATCCTGGAAATTATGGAAAAATGAATAACTCAATAATTAAAATAGCTAATAAAATTCTGCAATTTTCAGAAATTCGTGGCTTAAATCAGCCTGGAAGTTCTTGGCGACTTCTGCAAAATTCTGTCAGCCAGAAAAAAATCCACAAAAAATCCTTGAAGTGTGTTTCTCCCATTCTTAGCTTATAGAAAAACTTCGGTAGGCAGACGACATAAGGTCGGTGCAATTAAAAATTCGAACGTATTCTACTGTGCCCCATAAACTGAGCATTGTTTGGCGAGTCGATTCACTTTTTACAACCCGAAGGCCGGCATTGCTCTATCTATAGTTTCTATTATCTAAGGAGCACACATACAACATGGTGGCAAAATCATAATTAATCCATGAGGCGGTGTGCGAGTGCTCCCTCCCTCCCTCTCTATCTAGTCTGTCTAAATTAGCCTAATTTTCATTACACAAATCAAAAATATATTATTCGCAGCATATAAAATCAAAAGTTGGCCATCGCTACAATGAGATCATGAGATTTTTTAACCTCTGATCAAACTTATCATCAACGAAATACCTTTAATTTGTTGTCTACGAAGCTGAAAACCAACTCCTTACCTCCTATTAACATCGTGCATATGCTAAATATCTTCTCGACCATAGTATTAGCTGAAACATTCCCAAACCCGACGCTTGTTAAACTGGAGCAAGTAAAATAAAGCGCAGTGACGTAATATTCGGCGTGAGTGACGTTGTTGACAGCTATTTTAAGCCTATCAGCCAGGGAATGAAGCCAACCTGAAACAATAAGTACATTCTATGTAAAATAAATGAAATTTATATATACGTGAGGTAACATCCTGTACTAACATCAAAAAGGAACGTCGGTTGAAAGCTATGAAAACTGGATTAAGAGGAATCTTGTAATCAGAATAGTTGACTTGATTTCATTAATTACCCTCAAAGAACAATGCACAAAGCTTAAACTTTGCCTTTTCTACATTTAAAAGTTAAGAGGAACGACGATTTCTCCTTTACCGGTGTACTTTTAAAGAAATTATTTTCATAACTTTACGGAATTTGATCCGCCATATTTTCGTTTATTAGATTTAAGGGATTTTCGAGATTAGCTAATACCCAGTTGAGAGGTTTTTTAATTTTTGTTTCTTAGAGATGAGAAGCAATCGATTTGGGGGGATGTCAGCAAAATTCATGCCCTGAAGCCGCTGCTTCAGATTTGGTATGGCTTTAGGGCTAGGGCTTTTGTTTTTCTAGACGGTTACATCATCTGGCAAAACGATGAAATACGAGCTAATTGCCATTGAGATAAGAAGAGCGATCACAGAATTCTGCTGGTAGTAAATTTCTAATGAGCATAGCCGTTCTAATCTTCGTCGGCCAGAAAAAATTAAACGTAGGAAAAGATAGAGATAGAGGAGCAGAAAGCGGTTAGAGAGAGTAGGAAAAATAATATTCAAGTAAAAAACGATTTTGGAATTTAGTGGCTTCTAAATATTGGTTTTTTGGCCGTAACTTTTTTTAAATGAAAAACTGAGTGTCCTCCATGGTCTCAACCGATTCCTCAAATCAAAATGCATCTCCCAGTATATATTTCAACGATATTTTGGCCCGTATTTAGCCGGAAAATTCATAAATCGCAAATCGAACATCAAAATTTAAACATCGGAAAAAAATTTTGATTTTTCATTTTACAGAAACTTAAATTTATCCATATCTTGAGAACGCGGCCGAATTTTTTAATTCTGTAAATTCCAACGGGTTCCTTGCAACAAAATACATCGGATAGGATATAGTTTGCAGCTCTAGAGCGTAAGTAAAGTAATGTTTTTGTAAAAATAGATTTTCAAACTACTTGGTTTCTTAAAATCGGTTTTTTGGCAATAACTTTTTAAAACCGAAAAATTAGGTGTTCTACATAGTCTTAATCGCTTCCTCAGATTAAGATACATCTCCCAGTATATATTTTAACAATATTCTGGCCCGTGTTTAGCCGGAAAATTCATAAATCGCAAATCGAACATCGAAATTTAAACATCGGAAAAAAATTTTGATTTTTCGTTTTACAGGAACTTAAATTTGTCCATATCTTGAGAACGCGGCCGAATTTTTCAATTCTGTAAATTCGAACGGGTTCCTTGCAACAAAATACATCGGATAGGATATAGTTTGCAGCTCTAGTGCGTTGGTAAAGTAATGTTTTTGTAAAAATAGATTTTGAAACTACTTGGTTTCTCAAAATCGGTTTTTTAGCAATAACTTTTTAAAACCGAAAAATTAGGTGTTCTACATAGTCTTAATCGCTTCCTCAGATTAAAATACATCTCCCAGTATATATTTTAACAATATTCTGGCCCGAGTTTAGCCGGAAAATTCATAAATCGCAAATCGAACATCGAAATTTTAAACATCGGAGAATTTTTTTTTTTTCGTTTTACAGAAACTTAAATTTGTCCATATCTTGAGAACGCGGCCGAATTTTTTAATTCTGTAAATTCCAACGGGTTCCTTGCATCAAAATACATCGGATAGGATATAGTTTGCAGCTCTAGAGCGTAGGTAAAGTAATGTTTTTGTAAAAATAGATTTTGAAACTACTTGGTTTCTCAAAATCGGTTTTTTGGCAATAACTTTTTAAAACCGAAAAATTAGGTGTTCTACATAGTCTTAATCGCTTCCTCAGATTAAAATACATCTCCCAGTATATATTTTAACGATATTCTGGCCCGTATTTAGCCGGAAAATTCATAAATCGAAAATCGAACATCGAAATTTAAACATCGGAGAATTTTTTTTTTTTCGTTTTACAGAAACTTAAATTTGTCCATATCTTGAGAACGCGGCCGAATTTTTTAATTCTGTAAATTCCAACGGGTTTCTTGCATCGAGATACATCTGATAGAATGTAGTTTGCAGCTCTAGAGCGTTGGTAAAGTAATGTTTTTGTAAAAATAGATTTTCAAACTACTTGATTTCTAAAAATCGGTTTTTTGGCAATAACTTTTTAAGAGCGAAAAATTAGGTGTTCTACATAGTCTTAATCGCTTTATCAGATTAAAATACATCTCCCATTATATATTTTAACGATATTTTGGCCCGTGTTTAGCCGGAAAATTCATAAATCGAAAATCGAACATCGAAATTAAAACATCGGAAAAATGTTCAATTGACTTTAGACAACGACAATTTCTGAAAATTGGTTTTTTGGCCGTAACTTTTTTAAATCAAAATTTAAGCATTAAAAAAATGCAAAAACTATGTTTTAATATACAGACAGGAATATGCTACACTTCAACTCACACAAAAGGGCGGAATAATGATTTCATGGTCGTCCTCGCACATCAGGCAGATAAAATTAAAATGTGAAAATCCAGAATTTGAACAATTTTCGAAAGTAATTTTAATTATAAAGTATTTTATAAATAAAGTATTTTTATGCTTAAAATTTACTTTTGAAATAGTTCGAATAGTTTTGAATAGTTCGACAAAGATGTTTCGGCTAACTGCTCCCGAACAATTCCGGTTATCGTGAATAAAGTTTCAGGGTTTGAGTCAAGTATATAAAAGCATAGTTAAAAATTGATGTGTTAGGTAAAGATCTTGACGTCCGTGAAGTTAGCCTGCACTTCACTAAGATCTTGGATGAATATAGAAGATCAATTTCAATGAAAACCATAACACTTACCTAAATCCCAGTCTAGATTATTCTTAGCTCTTTCTTTCTCGGCGATGACGTACCAAATACAAGCTAGCCAATGAGCTACCAGAGTGAAAATAAACATGAGCAACGTCAATATCATGGCACTGTATTGGGAATATCTATCCATTTTTTGCAACAGCCTCGCCAAACGCAGCAATCTCGTCAATTTTAGAAGATGCATCTGTCCCGTTTGATTGTGAATTTCATTGCTTTCGGGGTTGTAGCTATCAGAAGAAGAGATTAACACGAGATCGAAGGGTAGAGCAGCCAGAAGATCGACAGTAAACCACGATTTTAAATAATTGTAAGCTATGGATTTAGAATTGGAAACTACTTCTCCTTTTTTGCTGACGAATGTCGTACGAAAATTAAGAATTATATCTGAAAAAAAAAAAATTAAATTAAGTTACATTATTGCATTAAAAGAATAAGAAAAAAAAACGAAAGAAAATTTGAGACAAGAGAGAGAATCTTAAAAAGTTTAACGTCGTAAACCGCAAGACTTATTAAATGAAGCTTACTTCCGCGTTTTACTGAGTTAGAAACTCTTAATTGGCTTTTATCTTCTCGGGGAATTTAAAAAACATCTGCTATTTATTTGGTTAAATTCGCAAGTGGCAAACGGCGAGGGAGATTTGACTAAGTTTTTGACTGTAAGAGCATCCGGGTTTCCTTGAAACGGAAGTTTTGTTTTGTTAGAAGAAAGTTTCCAAACATTTCCGGATCTGATATGGTTTTCAAAACTTGTAAACGTTCCCGGAATATCTTTGTTCCTTACCTATATATCTGGAAGGTATTGGAATGACAGTGATCCTATTATAGGGGAGTACAAGTTTAGAGGAAATCGACGGTAAACAGGATTAAACAAAAAGTAAACAGGCTGGTAGCTGTTTTTGGCAAAAAAAGTGTCAGAATTTCTGGTTTGTGGCAACACTATAATAGCTTAAAACTAATTGAGTAAAGTTGTCTGCTACACAAGAGGGAAGATAAATTCCTTGATTTCTTAATTTTAATTTTTAGAAATTTCTTTGACATTAAAAAAGGTTAACATAAAATCTTAACGTACATCTTTTGTCTTTGTTAAAACTTGACTTCACATTTTTCTTTTTTTCATTTTTTTTTTTAAAAAAATTGTACATTTCAATGAGACATTTTTTTCTTTAGTATTAAAAAGGATTAAAGATTACAGTCTTTTTTGTAATCACCATCGCCTGAATCCGAAGCTGAGTAATCTTTTATAAAAACCGTTGGAAAATCCATGACAGATGAAATAAACGTCACCGAGTCGGGAAAAAAAGAATTTGTTTTCTTTAGCTTTTTACCACAAAGCTTCCATATTTTTTTTAAAAAAATACAACGTTTGGTCACATAAACCGGAAAACGTATTTAAACAATCCTTCTTTGTCATGTAATTCAACCGCACACAAGGGTTTTAGTTCAAATAGCAAGGATTTCTCAACTATCCTTCGAGAGATTAACTTAGTACAGAATGTAATTACATTGCAATTCGATTTCCAACGTCCACTACATCAAACGTTCATGATTTAGTAGTTGGAGCTTGGAAAGTAGTTTTGAGCTAAAGTGCATCGTTTCCCCTTAATATTAAATTAAGGGCTGTCCTTTCAGTTTTGTAGCAAGGATGAGTTCACTGAAGGGCTAAATACTATCAAGAGTAGGACATAAAATAAATTAAGTGGCAAACTTACTTTAACCAGAAAAAATCTAGTGGAGGCCCAGATTTCTGCTCATAGGCTATGGGCCCAGGAGCAATGGTTGTGCACCATTAAAAAACTCTTACAAAAAAATTTGGTCATGGATCAAATCCGACTTTGATTAACGCCGAAGAATGATATCAGAGAATTTTTTAAGGGGAGGCTTAAAACTTTCCTTTTCTAATAGCTCGTTATTTAACGATTTCATCGGGAAAACCCCGGAAACCACAGTTCCATCCTGCGTATATTTAGAATAACGATTATTATGCTTTTGGGGTTAGGGTTAATACGTAATAAAAACGGGTGGACGAGATATGGCTTGCTATTCGAGGACTACCGGACGCGACAGCCTCCGGACTCGATAACGTAATAAAACCTGCATCTATCCGTTTTTATTATTCATTCCACATAGGAAACAGAAACTATAACCATGTCAAACGTAAACCCGGATCGTAAAATTTAACCCAATTTTTATTAAAATAAGGATATATATTTAGTGGAAACCTTTTTCGTTTCCCCGAAACTAAAGAAGTAATATGCATGAAAGAAAGAGGTGAAGCGTGCTTTTTTTTTAAAGAAAAAAAAAAGAAAAAAAAGTTTAAAAAGAAAATTATGTAATGGGAATCAACGATAAACCGATTGATTGGGTCCGAGACAGGGGAACAATCTAAAAGTTTATTTTTTCAAACTTTCCAATTTAACTTTTCCTTCAGTTACTAAAAACTATTTGAAAAATCCAATTACAATCGACAATCTTTTAATCAGATTTTTTTGTAAAAATAAAGTCAGGATTTTCTGTTTCTTATTTTAGACAAGCACGTGAAAGCCCCGAAGTTCGAATCCAAAGAAGTAGAAAAACATTTTCAGGTTAAATGAGTGAGTTTTGAGTTTTAATACAGACAATAATTGACAGATAGCGTTGACATCTTAGTATGAACAATCGCTACATAAGTTTTAGGTTGCCGATATTTCTCAAAGCCCTCAAGGATTAAAATCATTTGTTTTTGTTGTCACTTGTTGTCAAAAGCACAGTTGACACAGTTAAGAGCATAGTTGGCATTAGCAATGTCAACTTTTCTATTATGCTCTAGACAGCGTCAACCGCGCTGTTGACACTGTCAAGAAAACAGTTTAAAAGTTACCACTGTCAAGAGCACAGTTGATACAATCACAGATGGCAATGTCAACTTTGCAATAATTGTGCTCTAGACAGTGTCAAGTGTGCAGTTGACAACAAACAAAAAACAAATGATTTTGATCCTTCAGGGCTTCCGTAGGAACTCCTGATTGGCTGTCAGACTTTTAGGTTCCGCCTAAGATAGTTGACCCCACTTTGTACTATCATTTGTTTTCTTTCTATGTACTTCGCTTCCGGGACGTTCAGTGGATTCAACACTGTACCTTCAACTTGTCGCCTCTCTTCCTATTTAGTTTCTCTAGCTCATCATAATATATTAAACTTCTCATTCCTTAATTTATATTTTGGAAATTCTCGGGATGGAGAACACAATTCGATACCTCCTCCTCCGAAGATGGTGTCTACTTGGTATTTCCCGTGTTAAGCTTATGGAACGCTGAATGAGATATTATCTTCTTCGGAGGAGGTATCGAATCAAACTTAACATCAGATTTTCATGCCAATATGTTTCGACTAGTTTATCAGTTCATCCAACAGATGGTGCTGAATCTCGCCAATATTAAGCTTATAAGTTTTACTAGGATTACTTCCAGCGTCATCATCGCGTCGGACATCTCGAAGACGTCCTTTTTAAGACAATTAAAGACCACTACGAGTTCTAGACGTCATCTTGCACATTGGGAAGATGATTTGTTGTATTAAAGACTCTAATTTGACCACTGCCTGACACTGCCAAACACTGTTAGTTTTGGAGTGCTACAATCATTATACACTTACCAATTATGAAGAGTGTTTCAACTACAATATCTCCTACCATAGAAGGCCGCTCCGCATTGACGAAACTTGCGTTGTAAGGAACTACAATGGCAACGTAAAATGTTGCTATTAACATGAGCCAATCCCAGCACGTCTTAAAAACACCGTAATGGGACAAGATCAACCTAGATTTTTTAATCGCTGATGTTTTGTATTCAGGTAATGGTGCGTTTGAAGGTTGAAGAAGCGTCTGAAAACAACAGAAAAACAAACCGTTATTTATTTCCCTTTCGAGTTCATGACCCAACAAAACAATCGAAACCGTTTTCCACAAAATACCTGAGCTGCAGGGACCAATTTCCTCTCTTTAACATAAAAAACAAAATGATCGATACGCGTAGATTTCACATGTTTTATCTCATTAACTCACCATACAATTAACATTAATGCGAAATATGATAATTACACACCCAACGCAGAATTGTGTTCATGCTTTTGTGCCGCTTTTTCCATTTAAATTATTATTATGATTAACATCATTCTGATTTCAGAGATGGTTTTTTTTTTTTATATTTAAACACGATTTCGTTTTTTCGAAAGTTTTATACAACTTTTTGATTACTAAGAGAGGAGAGGGGAATGAGAATGAAATTTAGTCTCTCTTTTATCTAATTTTTATATTAAAGCGATTTATATAAGCGTAGGAAGATGAGAACTCCGGGAAATAAACCTCAAAGATTTCATTATTATGGATAGGTTAGATATAGTAAAGCAATATCAAAGGTGTTTTCCAATATTTTTTCCCTCTCTTTTCTTGCTCCAGGTCTGAAGGATTTTTTTGAAAAAGGGAACGTTAATTTACTTTTTTTAAGTTGATCCCTTTTTCAACCAAAATAAGAGAGTTTATTTTTTAGGAATTCAAAGGTTTTTATATTTTTGAATGGGAGGAAGTTTATTTGCCAAAGTAATTTAAAGTAAAAAATCAATGAAAGAAGTAAATCGGATCGGTTCGGATCGGATCAAGTCGAACTGAATAGTACAATCAAAATCACATTGCTGTTTAGTCAAGCTGAATCGCTATTCTTAGGACCGGTTCTGATTGGATCGGACTAAAGCTGGTACTGACCAGTACATTATTCAGGTCTCTACGCCTCCTTTCATTACTTTCTGTTTCTCAGTCTCTTTTCCATTCATCGCTAAAGCAGCAGCCCAAGCGAATAAAAAGTTAATTTTAACTTACATAGCAAAGTAAGTTCTTCATATTTGTTTTGTTGAGAAAAAAACTTTTTGAGACAGCAGCGTTGAAGAAAAAACTTCAGAGCAGGCAAACTTTGTAAAGTTTCAAAAACCTTTAAACCGTTCACGTGGTACATAATGTATAGCCCGGATTCGCCTACTAGATTGCCCTATAAAAGGTTTCCCTTTCCCGGATAAATGTTTGCCAGGGTTTTATTCGGAAAATGGATGAATCATGGAACGAGGTGAAACATCTAAACTGAAGCCGAGTTAATGAATTACAGATGAGGGATCATTATTGTCTCGACCAGGGGAACTGTTTTCAAGTAATTGATTCCACTTCCTCGTGATTGTTACCAATTGTTCGAAAACTTACGATGAAAGCCCTTTCGAAACTTTCCAACTAAATTATTATTTTTTTTTTTGAAAAAGATTCGTTGTTAAAAAACGCGCATTTCTCCGTCATAATTTCGACGTATCCTCGAATCTTCTTGTTAAAAAGTTAGAATTCAATTAGTCGTCATTTAAAACGGATTTCCGATGTTCTAATTATCCTTTGTGACTCGGAGGTAAATTCGCTGAATCTGCGAGGATTTCAACCGGGAAGCTTGCCGGAAAGGAAAACCATTTAAAAATTGAAGCCATTATTTAATATTTTTATTGGTCTATAACCACTCCTGTCTTTACAGCGTAATATCGATCCATCGATGGATTATTACTTTATTTTACGATTATTAAACATATAATTTACAACGCACATCAAAACGGTTTTGATAGCTTTTAGTTTGAAATGTGCAGTGATGGGTAGAAATTCAGAAAAGTTCTTGATACTCATAAAATTAATGACGAACAATTTTCAAGATGGGCCGAAGACCTAGATAACAATAATCAGGCCAGGTCCAGGTTCAACCTAAGCTCAAAAAGCAACTTTGATTCGGAGTAGACCTTTTAGACCGTTTGCAAGTCTTAACTAGCTTGCCAAGCAAACATGGTTTTCACGACATTTAAAGTCCTCGTTCCAAGCAACTCAAAAGGTTCAGCTCGCTGAATCCTTCAAGACAGCTTCCATGTGACAGAACGTCTAGTGGCTTGCCAAATCTTGGGCGCCAGCAAATTTCTAAGAAGATTCTTGGCACCGGCACCGGTAGCCAAGATGGCACCAGCTTTCCCAGGCTGGCTACAAGCCTGGCAAACTTTTTACCGCAGCCACCGCTTTTATAGCCTTTTGGAATGTAATACAACACTTTTACGCTCCCACAAAATAACAAAAACTTTTATTATCGAGATAAATTCACTTAAGGGCAAAAGTGTTTACCATCAATTCATTTAAAAAAAATAATTTTTACTTTTTCATAATAAAATTCCAATTCTATATGCCGGGCAACCTTTCCCTCCTTTTTAATTATTACCAATTATAAACCATTCAAATAACAATGACGTGGAAAAAGCTAATTATATTTTTTCATTGTGTTTTCCTGTACGCGGATCCCGAATATACCATTTCAATATCGAAATAAAAACAGACAAAAAATAAATACTCACATTATTTAATTTGAGCTTCGTTTTAATTTTGTCTTGTTTATAATGGCCACTCAACTGATAGAGAACCGCCCTGCTTCTCCTTCTATCGTAATTCGCAGGAGGGATGTCCTGATCCAAATCCCCGTTAGCATCTGAAAATAAAAATGAAAATTTTTTTTTGAATAAATGGATTTATTGTGTCAAGTCAAGGAAAGATTGGCGGGAAATCGGAAGCGTTATTTTATCCTTAACTGATGAGAAAATGTCTGTACTCTTGACAGAATTTGACTGTTAAGAAGGCTTTACAACCGAAAGTTTGAGTAATCCTTTCCCTTTTAGGTAATTTAGAGGTTGCGGATTGCTTGAAATTTGTTCGCCGGTCTGTAAATAAGTGTTTTAGATATTTCGAGAGATGTTTGATCGAATGTTTGCAGTCGGGAAATTAACTGATTTTAACTTTATGGCTTTTAATTAAATAAAAAAGGGTGGAGTGTGGAATATTATTTTTCAGGAGGAAGGTCTGCGCTTAATTGCTCGGTAATCCTTCAGGGCATCTCAGACTTTATAGAGATAGTGAAGTGATAAGGTAGTCGAATAAATTAACGCGCATAGCAGTCCCATCGGGGCGATGTCTGGTTAGGTTAGGTTAGGTTAGGACAACTTGCTTATGAGACTTTTCACGATGTCAAGCGGTGAAGATACATTCTTGCACTGCACAAACGGGATTTTCAGGAACTGAATTTGAGCATTGCACTCCAGCTCATGCATGAGGTGATTGTACAAGCGATTGAACCCAAACACACTGACATTGTCTTGAGAATCCGAACTTGAATTACAAGAATTTCACATTCTTTTCAAAGCATTTCCCATCGACGAAAAGCCGATATCGGCAATAGTTGAAATACTATTCAAAACGACATCACTCTATTTGTAAAAATTTATTCCTATCATCAAAAATTCTGCCAAAACGTTTTCTCTTAACCCGCTAGAAAATAGTTTTCAACTACCCTTATTTACAACGTCAACTCGAATATAACATGTCAATTTGAAGTCGGGTCTTTTCAGTGACATTGTACACGTTCACCCGAACACTACCCCGATATTTACTAATACTCGGAAACTTGGTAAAAGGATAGATTAACCGCCAATCGACCTCTTTTTTCATCAAAAGGTTACACGTTTATATCCGATACTAAAAATACAAGCTCGCAATTATTTACCGAACAAAACCCGCCGTTGGCGAACATAACGCGAGAAGCAAACATTTTTAAAAAAAAAAAAAAAAACAACCGAATCAGCTAAAAGAAAACTTTTTTGTTTTGGATTACAGAAAAAAATTAGCAATTTAAAACCTCACGGATTTAAGTATTTGTATCGTTACAAGCAAAAGGAAATAACGACGCCTATTTTCGATTTTCAAAGTTCCTTTTTGTTATCCCCCGCTATAGTAATTACCTTTGACGATGCAAAACCTTCAGATTAACTAATCATACACGGAAAACACCGCTTCTTTGATCATTCTACCATGTTTTTTCTAATAGTTTCCTTTCAAGTTCAAAATTATTTACATGGTCGAGTTGGCGCTTAAATTTTTCACATAAGACTTCAGGAGAAAACCTTTTTAAAATAAGCTTTTTTCATAAAACTTTTCATTTTCAACATTCCGGAGGAAAAACACCATTTTTCCAAGTATATGGGTAAAACGACGAAAAAGTTTTTATGACTAATGAGAGCTAGCAAATCATCCTTGTTCCTGGCAGGAAAAGTTTCGGAAAGAAAGTTTTTTGAAAATTGTAACTGAGAACCCCGCTTTACAATATTCTCGGTACAGAAGGAAAATACTTTTCTCTTTCTCTCATTCTCTTTCCTCTCTGTTTTTCTTTCAAAACGACGAAGCAACAAGTGTTTCGTCTTATGTCAGTATATACGGCTCATTCGTTCCTGTTAGATGTGATAACTTCCTTGAGAGAGAGCCCGTTCTCTTTTATTCGACGAAATTCTCTTTTTAAGAATTGTTAAAAAGTAATACACGTTTTGACAGTTTTCCAAGGGAGGAAAGTGCGAGACGTCTCATAAGACTCGATGAGTTGTTGATGTGTCAAGGACTTTCCTTTTGTGAAATCGAAACCTTTCATTCGTTCTACTCAAAATTAATATCGTCAAGTCTAAATTTTCCGGAACATGTTCTTGGATAACTATTTCTGGGAATATTCTTCTTCTTCTAATGCCCCTCTTGTTCGCAAAATGGTTTTCCGGCATGAGTGTACCTGTCTTCAAGAGGCAGGCTTCGCCAAGTTTCTTGACAATCGTAACGAGGTTATGTAAAAATTCTCTTTGGAGAAGGCAGGCTAAGAAGTGGGCTGAAGAAAGAAGAAGAGAAGAATGCCCCTTCACGACGAAAACTGCTCAGAGCATCCGACTCTAGCCGAATAAAATTAGATAGTCTTGCACAACCAATTCTCAGCTAAGACGGCTATACAAGGAAGATCAATACGATGGCTTTTGAATATCATCCGCACCGCAGTACAGGATCCATATTGTTGCTACAATTCTGCTTCCCGCTATCTAATCATAAGCCTATCCGACCAGCCTTGGCTATTTCTAAAAATAGTATAATGGCATTTTGTGATAATGTTGCCTTTGGGCTAGGTGGCTGCATCTCCTTCTCTCAATCGCCGTCTACTGCTTTCAACTCGTCGGAAACGGAATCTGATGAATCTGATGATATTCTGAATCTAGGTCTACGGTATCTTCTATTTTTAACACATTCATCCGCTCTTGGACGCAGATTTTTTTGTCCTTTCTTAAAGTTTTTATTCCTGGCTTTCTGCATCCACTAGAGTACCAGCATTTCTTGATATCCATTGCTCCTGGGCCTCACTGCCTCTCTTTTTCTGTTGCTCTATGTTTCCGACTCGCTACAAGCCATCTTCAATGATTTTATCTAACGAGGCAGTACTCCTCAGGATCTCCTTATTTTGGACGCGATCCTGTACACTGAAGTATTGCTTAGTGCACTGCATTAGCAAACTATTGTAAACGAGATCAGCCGCAACTGTGCATTTAAAATTGGCCGCTCGTACAACATGGTGCCGTTCCCCTGTCAGTTTAAACGGGCACAAAGTGGACCACCCAAGAAAGAGATAGCGCATCACTCGATTCTTTGTTGTGGAAAGCCCTGCTTGGTCACTGCTGAGTACTCAATGGTCCAGCGCAAATTCATCCACTGGGGTCGCTAGTGAATATCGCCTGCTATCGCGGTCGAATGGCGCTGAATTATTGTCATCCATTTAGAGCTTATGTTTACTTTTAACTTGATAGGTGCACCCGTCATTTGACCGCTATAGCAGATGATTTCTACTATCGACCCTAGCGGATGAACTTGCCATTGTCAAGTTGTAGATTGTCAATTCCGACTTCCGAATTCGGCAATGTGAAATTGGAACTTGGCAGTGTCAGTTTAGAATTTAATAGTCGACAATCGACCCTAACCAGTGACCCTACAGAACCTTCGTATATTGACATCGATATTCTAATTAATGATGGCAGTGATCGTCAATGTGTGAACTTTAAAATTCAATGCCAATGACCAGAAAACAGTCTGATTCATGACGTTGGTTGACTCCACACTGGCTAAGCATTAGTCTAATCGTGGGACTGACTCACCTCCAAGACACCACCCCCGCGATATCAGGCTGACTGCCCTGTGCTATTTCAATTTTCAAACGCTCGCTTTAAAATACTGTATTAAATTGAAATTCACTAATCGGTCAGAAATGGTATCATCAGAATGAAATCATCACAGCAACGTGGTTTCGAACCCAAGAACTACCGAGCATAAGCCGTGGACATTCACCACTAAGCCACGAGACTATCTTCCCCCGAGAAAAAAAAAGCCTACCTATTTTATACATAATTATGTGGCTAAATTGGCGGAATGGAATCATGTATTTTTATGCTTTTTTAGTAAGTTTTTAAGTATTTATTTATAAAAAAAAAAAATTAACGACCCAAAATTTAATATTTTTTTATTAAATTATCAGCAAAAATAGATAAAACTCATTTAAAAATACATAATTCCATTCCGCCAATTTAGATACATAATTATGTATTTCCTTTTTTTCACGGGCCCCGCATTTAAAGAGGATATAAACATACGTATCAGTTTAAACCCTCCAGACTTTATTCGCTTATGCATTTAAAAGGATATTTATCTGTCTGAAAGATTTTCATTCTGGTCCGATGAACTTTTCATCTCAAGTATGTTTCTTGCAAATCCGACCATGAGAAAAGAGAGATGATATTTTTTGATAGTGTTTATCTTTTTAAAAATCTCCCTTAAGGACAAAGTTCCGTATTTTTTTTCAAAAAAAAAAATATTTTTCCGTTCTGTTTTTCCGTGTCGCTTAAAATGAATATAATTTGAACGGGTGAACGACTTCCTGTCCCGCGACTCATATAATGTGTAACGAGCTTTCACTTTTTCGTAATTGACCCAAAAAATTTTCTCTTTTTCTCTCTCATTATATCGAGCTTCGTTTATTCCTTTTTTTTTTAAAACTAACGAGGATTTAATTAATGGAAAGCATTCTTGGTTCACCCGTCATGAATTTGTAGTTTTAGGGAAATCATTATTTTTAAATAATGAAATGGTCAGTGTTCAGCATTTCTAAAAAATTTTAGGACTAATGCATCAGCCAAACGCTTGAATTTCCCAGATTTCTGAGTTCTACTAGATACAGCAATGACTTGTGCCTAAGTGATGTAGTAGTAACATGATTGATCTCTCACACTGACATATTCATGTTTGGATCTCGTTTCTGCAGGGAAATCTTCGCTGCTCTTACGATTTCTTTCCATCTCTGTTCAGAAATCTTTGCTGCCGTTCGAAACTCTTACAGCTCACGTATGAACCGCATATTGTCAACATCGTTAGTGCCCTTGTAAACCTCTCTTTTACATTTCTAACTACAAAAAACCCGATAAACAACTCTTTACATGGGATAACTGCGCTCGGTTTGTGGGGAAACACATCAAAAATTCAGTTTTAACCAAAAATTCAGCCGAAAGCAAAATTAAAGGTTAATCCTTCAATTTCTGGAGATAAAATTATCGCAATAAAAACCTTTTTCGACCCTTTAAAAATGAGGTTATGGATTAAAGGTACACACAAAAAAAAGGTCGCTTATTTAAAAATAGTATTTTTACCAAAAGATAAAGAACAAAACTGATAAATGGGTTTACAAAGTAAGCAATGTATATAAAGAGAGAGAGAGAGAGAGAGAGAGAGAGAGAGAGAGAGAGAGAGAGAGAGAGATGGAAAATGCTGAACAAGCTTAAAATGCAAATTGAAATATTTCAAATATTCACTCAGCTTTATTTATTTCCAGAGTATTTCAGTTTATTTTCGACATCAAAGGAAAGGATGAAATCTGGAAAAGGAGGGGAGGGAGGAGGTGAAGGAAAGCAAAAAACTACTTTTCCAAGTTGCTTACCGATGAGGTCAAAGATCGAACTTTAAACTTGGTATGATAAGTTTCTTCCGAAAGATAGGACTTGTTGTTTAAAGATCTTTAAACCACTCTCCTTGTAATAATTTTCCGATTCCTTAATTGGAAGGAAACAGAAAAAGGAATTTATGAGACTTGAGCTGCATAATTAGAGCAAAATGATTTGTAACAAGGGAAATCAAGTTGGAGAGATTCTGTCAAGCTCAAAAACAACCGCAAACTTCGAGAGAATGCTCTGGGGCATTACGCATGTTCGATGTAAGGATGTAATGAATGACTTGTAGGTGTGTTTTTAGTTTTTCTCTTTAAGAATTAAGGACAAGTTGCTTAGGAAACTTCATCCAAAGATTTCTTCGAATTCTGTTTGATTGACTTTGAGATAAAAGGGCAAGTCAAGGGTAGTCTTCAATAATTACATTCTCAGTAACTTCTTAATAAGAAAATTAGTATTCTCCCTCCAACCCTCTCCAATGTCGCTCCTTACGCAGTTTAGGAGGCTAACGCCTGCGATGTTTTTTAGGACCCGCATTTCTGCTACTCGGATCAGTTGTTTGGTGGCTCTTGAATCGGATCTCGTCTATACATGTCATTACTTTCCTGACAGAAGTCAGGTTAGTTTTTTCCACTTTTTCCTCCTTGAGCCATGACTGATAAAAGTTGAGACTTTTTCAATGGCCAGGAATCTACACGACTGGTATTTCGTTCACTTGGCTCTAGGGAGCCTAGTAAAGAGTGGACACTTCGATAAGTCGTATGCTACACAGGGGTCGGCCATTTTGAAAACTAAAAGCTGCCATTATCTCTTTGGTGGCCACCAATTCTCGAATTGAAGAATCTGCCAATCGCGCTCCAGAAGCAAATTTTTATTTCTTTTACTAAAGCGGATTTTAAAAACATAAAAACTCAATATTTATTTTTATTCTTTTGAATACTTTAATCGAATCAGTTCGCAATCTGAAATTTTTTGTATTGTTTAAACACCTATTCGCGAGAAACGTGTTTATTGTTCCTTTCAGGATATTCAATTATGAATCGCTGAATTCCGTCCTTTCTAAAGCACGTGAATCTTGTCATCTTATCATAGCTAAATCGCATCTCCATTTTATTCCCATTCCACGCTCCTTATTTAACAAAAAAAGTTCGTTTCTGCTTCGAAACTTTTTTTTTCAAGAGCACTTTACCATTTGCAACGAAACAAAAAAATCTCGTAATTTAATTCTCAAGCAAAAGTTTTGCTAGGCCAGGATAAATTATATACTTTCATCTCGATTGCTCTTACATATACAAAAGTTTCTGTACCTCATTAATGTTCTTTTGTCTGAACAAAAACAAAAAATAAAATAAATACAACTTTTTTTTTAAATAAAAAAATCCTTTTTTTTCTCAATTTGAAAGTCGAAATTCGACTTTCCCATTAGCATAATACTGCCCTGTCAAGCGACTTTACCCTATGTGCATGTTTTCGAGTTTTGAGAAAACGGTGATTTTAAAAATAGTAAACAAAACAAACTTTTTTTTTTAATTTCAAGAAGTAGTTGGTAATGCTGATTTATTTTGAATTTAAACCTAAAATAAGGAATGGGGTCAAGTTTTGGCGCTATTTTTCGGTTTTAAAATTTTGCTTTCTAAAACTTGAAAAATTGGTTGACGATTAGTTATTTTTGGTTTTAAAACGCCAATTTGGTCAAAAATAGCTAAAGCAGTTTATTAGGATTACGAAATGCGGGATTGTATTTATTTGTCGAATAAGAACATAAAATAATAAATAATCGATTGAAAATTAATTGTGAAAATTGATTGTGAACAAAAGAAGAGCGTAAAAATAATGGGTTCCAAAGTTTATTTTGCATATTAATGATTGTAAAATAATTATTAAAACAAAATAATAATTGTATTTCGAGTGATAATAAATACTGCTGATATGGGTGAGTCTCCTAAGCTAAATCAAACAATAAAACAATCTTTTTTTTTAAATGTGCTGATTTTTTCGCTCCAGAAGCTAAAACTCAAAAAAGAAAGAGAAAAGGTGAGACGAGAGAAGAAAAAAAAAGGAAAAAGTTGGAGATTAAAATGCAACGTCATGAATTAAAACCCGGCTGTAATCAAGAAAAATGCAAACGGAGATGTGTATCTAAAATTTCGGAAGAAACTCGAATCAATATTAATGAGAGCTTTTGGAAAATGGACGATGAAAGCCGAAGATTGTTCGTTTTCGACCATACGACCTCAGGACCAGCAGCTAGGAAAACGACACTTAATAATAAATCTAAAAGACAAAAATCTTATTATTATTGGCTCCGGGACGACGTAAATTGCCTACGAAACGTATGCAAAACATTTTTTTTAACAACTTTGGGATTTAAAAAATCAGATGATTCCATCCTCAAAACAGTTAGAAAAAATAGTTCCTTTTCAAAAAACGTAGGGGCTCACAGAAATAAGGGGAAAATACCGCACAACAAAATGGACGACACTGAAATAAAGGAGCATATTTTAAGTTTTAATCCGTCGATTTCCCATTACCGGCGTAAACATGCCCCAAATCGAGTTTATATTTCCCAAGAATTTAATTTTTCAAGCCTTCACAAAGACTTTTTAGTAAGTATTTTATTTTTAAAAAAGTTAAATTAAACGAAAAATATTTAAACTGGTTAAACTGCCCCAAATTTTTTTAGAGTAACAATTCAGTTAGCTGCTCTTACCAGAAGTACAGGGCGGTAGGGAGGGACATGAACGTATCGATGGCGAAACTAGGCACTGAGGAATGTGAGTCGTGTGAGGAATATAAGATCCACAGTAAAGACCATGAAGAAAAAAAAGTTCATAAGGATTGTGAAGCATGTTTGAAGTGGAATAATCATATTGAGACCGCCGAAAAAGCTAGAAATTTGTATAGAGAAGACGTACTAAAAAACAATGAAGAAAGTACAATTTATTACTCGGTTGATCTACAAAAAGTTATCATGTTGCCCAGACTCGATATGTTCAAAAAATCCATATTTACATTACGCATTCCAATTTACAATGAAAGCTTTGTACCATTAGGTAACCGCGGTGAGAACGGACAAAAAAATACGGTAGCGTTTTTGTGGCACGATGCTATGATGGGGAGATCAAAAGACGAAATCATCAGCACATTTTATCAGTTTTTTAAAAAAAAATCAGACGTAAAAAATATTATTTTATGGATGGACAATTGTACGGCTCAGAATAAGAATTGGGGTTTGCTGTCATTTTTACTGTCGGTCATGGATTTCGAGGAAACAACCATCGAAACGATTACATTTAGATTTTTCGAGCCTGGCCATACATTTATGGCCGCAGACAACTTTCACCATCAAGTGGAGCTGTCTATGAAAAAAGCTGGAGATAAGCTGTACGATTTTTCCGATTTTGTAAACTGCGTGGAAAATGCTGCAGAAGGTGTGGAAGTAAAAATTATGGAGCTAGGGGATTTTTTTTCTTGGCCCGACTTTTCATCACAATATCAACTCAGTCGAATGTCCCCTCGGCCATACTTAAAAGATATGGTTGAAATTAAAGCGTCTAGAAAGTCAAGAACTCTTTCGTACAAAACAGATTGGAACGGCCCATCAATATCTCTCGATATATTAAATAAAAAAATGAAAAAATGCATTTTTTTACCGCGGCCAATTATTCAAGATAAACAAAAAGGCATTGAAGCCAAACGTAAGGAAGATATCATAAAAAATTTGGGAAGTCTGATGTCCCCGGAAAAACTTGAATTTTGGCAAAACTTGCCCTTAGCAGCTTAATTTTTTTTAATGAAAAATTTTTTTTAATAATAAATTTTTCTCGCCAAAAAAAGTTTATTATAATTTTTTTTTTTAAAATTATAATTAGGTTGTATTTGAAAAACGGGAAAACCCTAGAAATCAATTTTTTGAAGCATCAAATTAAATCATGATTAAATATACTATTAAATCATATTGAATCCACGGGGGGAATTCGCGACGCGAATTTCGAATTTTCGAATTTCGAATTTTGAATTTTATTTTTGACCCCCGATTCCATGGGAAGTAAACTTATTCAATGTTTTATCGCTTAACGGGCACTAAAGCGAAATGATTTAAAAAATATTTAAAAGGCGGAATATTAACTTTACCGTTCCATTCTATATTTTGAAATTTAAAAAGCAGAAGAAAAATGTTTCGCCAACCTTATTTTAAAATAGCAATAATTTTTTTGTTTACCTAATTATTTTATTTAATGTAAAATAACATTAATCGGTTGGTTATTCAAGAAAAAGAATAAGGCATTACGTAGACAATAATTCAAGGTAAGAGTAGGTACCAAATACTCCATTTTAAAAAAAAACGTAGATAGGGCGAAATCGCCTGACAGGGCAGAATAGCTTATTGAAAATCAAAGAGAATTCGGGAAAAAAGCGGATAAACAAAGGCATAAAATAAAGATGAAAGGAATCTGTGAGATCGGTCATATTGATATTCCGAGAACTTGGGGGAAAAAACTAGAAACTGATTTTTTTTCATCAAATGAATTATAAGCTAGACAGGAAAAAGGTTTTATATGGAAAGAGAAGGTCAGCTTTTACGTAATTTTTTAATTAATTTGATCCGATATATCGAATTTCATTTGAAACTGAGAAGGTAGAATTTCATGATTATTTTTCTAAAGAAATTCATAGTAAGCCCGAGTTCGACATGTGTGTGTACTTATTAAGCAATGTCTGTAAATATTAGCCCAGATTTTATGTTGCTCCATCGGGTCGAACCGGATCCTAATCAAAAAACCCGGGTCGGATTCTGGCTCAAAAATTCGGCTAGTGCAAAGATCTAATTGTCAAGCTAAGCAAAATATTTAGCAGAAGCTATCAGCGTAACAAAATTTTAAAAAATGAAGGGTAGAAACCAGAAAACAAACTACTACTTAAACAAATATTCAAAAAAAAATTTGATATTTGTCAAGGCTATCAGCATTCCAATACGAATATGATTAAAAACTGTAGCCATCCCACGCAAAATCTTAAAAAGTAACCTTTTTATCAACTTCTCCATCTTTCCAGAAAAGCGATCTTATTCGGTCCTTACTTGGCTAGGATGCCATGGCAACAAGGACGACCAGGTCATTACTAAAACTCAGATTTAACTTTTCTTCCCTGTTGGGAAGAAATTAATAAAAAAGCGTTTTCCTCCTTTTTGACTCGAGTGCAGGATATACAAATCATAGTATGGATTCATAAATTCGAAATTATGCGATTTAATCCCTCTGATTTTATATTACAGGCTTTTCTGTCAATAATCATTTCCTGTTGTTTTCATTTCATTTAATATTGCCTTTGAATCAAAGTAATATCCGGAAATGGAGGGAGGGGAGGGGAACGGCTACAGATCCAAATCTCCTCGAAGCGATGGACTTAGCGGTTTATGTCGGCGAAAAGGGCTTTAACGTTCCTTTATTTTCATTTGCTAAAATGATGTGCAGGGTGGCTTTATCTGGGGGTTTTATTTGATTTTGATTAGTGCTAGTTATGAGCCTAGGCGCGGTTTATGGAAAATGTATTTCCCACTATAAAAGAGTCAAAAGGATTTTTTTGGAAAGTAAATGGTGAAGAATGGCCGTGCTGTTTGTCGTGAAATGAAAACGTTGGTTTTGATTTCATGCGTCTCGTCATCTTGTAAAATCGTATATTTTTCAACCGTAACATTTCAGTTTATGAGCTTGCAATATGACTCCGGGTTGTTTTTAGTTGTAAGTCTGCAAACATTTCATCTCAAGCTGATGTCTCCCGATGTTTTTTATTGTTCCCGAGGTGAATGGTAATTGTTTTTATGGGCGAAAAAGTAAAGGAGAAGGGAAGACAAAATAGCGTTTATTCGTTCCCCAAGTAGCACAGAGATGTCCCAAAGATGTCCTATGAATATCCATGTCTCTTAATTATCGATTCCTGGGTCTGCTTCCGATGCTATCCGCTACCAGTGTTGAGTTTCCCAAGGAATGTAAATCTCAGACCGTACTTGTACTTAAGAGCTCGGTGGCCCTATTTCCGTTCCAAGTCTGATGAATGCCCTTGCGGTTCCGGTGTTACCGTAGGTTTATTTTATTTGTCGCCGTACTTCCTTCTGTGAAGTCCCGCGCTGATCGCAGGGCTGCGTGCCGTATTCTCCTTGAAGATTTTCCCGTCGAGGTCCTTGGTCCTTCCAGAAAGATCCTTCTTCTTTGAAAGTTGAAATTGAAGTTTTTTCTCCCCTGGGCGGCTTGTATTTATACCCCCATACTGGCAGATGTTCGTTCGATTTAATTGTTCGCATCTTGTTGACGATTAAAATCATTCTTTATCGAATGGAACGAAGCAAGTGTCGCGCGCTTTTGTTGAACATCGGAAGTTGCATTCCTGTCAAGTCAAGGCATCTTGACAAATCTAGTTCCACGACATGGATTTGTTTATAAACCGAGATTATTGACGAAGTGAGGTTATTTTTTAATCTCGCATTATTTTTATTTATGAAATAATCGGAAAAGAACGTTTCTCTTACATTAATTTAGCAGCCGATTCTCTCTTTTCAGGCTTCTTAACTATTCCAAGCCCGAAAGACAGCAAAGAGTCCTGAGCTCAGTTTGAGTTGACAATGGCGTCCCAAAAGTCGTACACGCGATGTTTTATTGAACAAAAAATAAGATACAAAAATAGTTAATTTAGTGGATAAAAACATAGGAGTCCTTACCCTAATGCCCTTATGGCAAATAAATCAAAAGCTAAGTCATGTCGCCGATTTTTTTAAAAAAAAAAAACTGAAATTATTTTTGCATTTTGTCTAGTAGACAATAGGACAGTATACAAAATAAATACAAAAACCTTTCATTTTCTTCAGAATAAAAATCCGACTTTTATGTGGATGCGTCGATGAAAACCGGGAAGCGGCATTTCTTTTATCTTATAATTTATTGTCCGAGTGTTTCTTATCTCCCATAGCTCGTTTGACTTCATTTCCTCAGTTTCGTGAATTTTCAAAAAGGGTGATTGAAATCCGAGAGAATGATTAGTGGGAAAAATAAGCTTGCGATTTTTAAACGATGAGCGGTATACTTGATTTTATTAATGAAGTCGGGGTTTGAAAATTTATCAGAAGGAAAATGGGAAAAGACGTGAGAATGAAGATGATCCGATGGCAAATTCAAAAGTCACATCTCTGGGAAAATTACGTCCCGATTAATAGAGTCACGAAACTCGAGAGAAACTCTTGAACCCTTTTGGAAAGCTCGTTGTTGAAGCCTTTTCCTAAAGTATTATATCATCGAATCTGACTAAATCTAACCGATGATTATCAAAGGAGCAGTTTATTCAGCTAGATTTTCTTCCCTAATTTCTTTTGTGTCATGAACATTTTATTATTCGGAGAGCTTTAATGATGCGTTGCTTTGATTTGAATGTGGAGTGGATTAATCCAAAATCTCTCCTTATTCACATCTTAGCCACTCCACATGCAAGACCAAGGGCTCTAACTCTGCGTGTTAAGTTAACATTTTCAACAACCATTAGATTTGGCGGTGAACAGAGCAGCGATTAGGACGTTGGTCTTCCAATCCACGGACCTGGGTTCGATTCCTGGCGGCGACATTTCGAAAAATGTTAATTAAAGACTTGAAAAGTTTTTTTTCTACGGAAAACTGCAGACGTTGTAATATTTTTTACCGAGATATGTTTTGGGTATATTTAAAACAAGCTCTGGTATCAATCTTTTTGCGAGGCCGAAGGCCGAGCTGCGTAACTTTACACATGACATCAAGCACCGGACCACTGCTCTAGTTTAGGCAAAAACTTTCTCTTCGATAATAATGGACAAACCGATGCCAGCAAAAAACTTCCAGTCCTACACTGGACAATTCCTTTGAAAATAACAGATAGTCTACGGCTTATTATCCACCGTTTTATCATGTCAACAAGGCTTAAGTATGTATTCACGGCCATTCCTTTAAACGAAAAAGCCTATTTTTAAATTTTTCTATACAATTTACCTTTTGTTAGTTTTCTTTTTTCTCCTTTAAAAACAAGAATGAATCGGGAGGAGGGAAATCGTTTTTCGATTTTCTAGGAGGAAAAAAAATATGAGACCATATTTTCTCGTTCCCAGGTTTTAACCAGGTTACGAGATTTGAAAGGATGGGATTTTTACCCAGGGTCGGAATGAGGAGTGTTTCTTTTTTATTTTTTTTTTTTCTATCCCTCCAAATTGATTTTACGAATTCCAACGGAAGAGTTCAAGTGAAGAAAAGGAATAAAAGGAAGCACTTACCATTATCGTACATTTCGTATGATGTCATCTCTTCCATTTTTGATTTAGTGACATCTTTATGTGATGCGAGAAAAAGGACCACCTCCCGTTTTTCGTTTTTGATTGGGACGATGTCCAAAAGGCACCAAAATGGCAAACCTGAAAATAAGAAAATATTTACATTCGTTGAGAATTTTTGGAGAGAAAAAAAAGGACAAAAAAAAAGAGGAGTTTAATAAAATAAGAAACGAGATTAAAGCGAAAGTTGGAAAGAGTCGGTAGTGAAGTGGAAAAGATCTAGGAAATTTGTAGCCGAAACGTTTCCAAGAGATTAAAACCGATCCGAGCGATTTCTTTGAAATAGCTACTTTTGCCGAGAGAAAAAAAATCTTGGGATTGATACTCCTTGCTAAATGAACAGAGTCGTAAGATAAGCTTTTAAGCCTTTAACAAAAATCTGTGTTTATATCTTGCAATATTTTTCAAAATCGTTTAGTCCTCTTTTTCTGTGACAGGTTTAAACTTGCCGGGTCTGGCTTAGTCTGGCTTAAACCCGCTCAAGGAGCAGGGAATACTATTTTAGCCCAAAGCTCTTATATTAGAATTGAACAAACCTCTCCCGTAAGCTTTACTCAACAGTTTTTACTGACCCCCTCCTTTACCTCAATTTCGCTCCTGTCTACTCGCTCACTAAACTCGTAAACATAAGATTACAGCAAAAGTCTTATCAACTACAGCACAACAATCATCGTTTAGGTTGGAAATATCTTCCTAAACTGTGTTATTTCCCTCTCATAAAAAAAATCTGGAAACGAGAAAATTTTCTGTGATTATAGATTCTCTTTTGAAAAGTCTGTTATCTCGCATCTTTAGCATTAAGAAAAACGCTCGGGAAAAAGCAAAATTCCTGTAAATCTCAACATTAAATTTTCAATTTTCCCCTTTTCTTTAAACGTAAAACTTGCTTGTTTATATAACTGCCAGAAACTTATGAAAAACGCTCTGCCTTTTTTCATCACTTAGCATGCACCGTAAAAAACTTTTAAATTCAGTACATAATTATTCAAGCCTAATGTTTTTAAGCGTTCGTCGTATAATGTTTATTATGTTCCGTCGGGATTTATAGCATTCGCGTACTTATACAGCGACAGCTATTCAATAAACGTTAAATTCTAAGAAGTTCCCAAGAAGCCGAGACAAAAAAGTTAACACTTTCTCCTCAGCGCCAATTTTTTAAATGTTTCCAAAGGAAGTCCGCGATGAAAGCACGGAAGGGCCAGGATCTCCCGGAAGAGTCCCAGACTTTAACCTAAGGAGAGGGCGCAAACAGTTCGATTCAGCTATTGCGATCGTTTTATGTTTGCATGTTTAAAAATCAGAGGGGCTGATTTTCTACGCCCAAAAAGAAAAATCCCACTTTCGCGTTGCTGCCCACACTGCTTTCAAACGACCCATTAAATATTCCTCAACTACTTTTCTTTTTAAATGACTCTTCCTTTTTTGTATAAATACTAAAATAAACTCAACAAAGGGAATGAACAAACAGAAAAAGAGCTTTCCATTTTCTTGCGGAGAAAAATCTTTTAATATCTAAATACTTGTAATAGCTACTAATTAATTCATGATTCAACCTTATTCCGAATTTAATACCTTTCATTAAACATCGGCCATGTTAATTTAAAATAATAGTGATTTCGATAATTAATTAATCCAGGAATAGAATCAGTAGGATTCTTGACGTTACGCGGATTTCTAAGAATGAAATGAATAATTAATTGATCGTCTCGGCCGCAAATAAAATCGTGCAATCGAACATAATCTAATCAATTTAATGCATGAAGAATGTTGATTTTATACTTTAAAAATAATTCCATTGTTTTAATTATAAAAAAGTTTTTTTATGTTTCGCCAACTGTTAAATACGATAAAAATGAGATTTTATATAAAGTTGATCTTGTTTCGTGATATTTTTCCCTTCATTTTCATCAATCCCCTCGACGGTTTTTATTCAAAACAGTTTGGAAACTATTCAAAATGTCCCTTTTTCACACCTTGAATTAAAACAAATTTTGAATTACAAACTCGAGTAAATTTTCTAAAGGGTAGGAATATTTTCTCTTTATTAACGAAAATGTTTAAATATGCCCGGTTTCCTTCTCTTCTGGAAAAAAGATTTGTTCCCATTTAAGAAACGATGATGGGTCGTAACTTCAATTTAACATTTCGTCCGGGACTATATAACAAAATCCGAGCAAACGTTTGTTTGCTCTTCATCGTACATCAATTTATCTAAAGTTTACAACAACAAGGAAACCTACTATCTATAAAAGTTTTATTAGAGTCGTTTGCTGCCATCTCGCATTTCTCCATGTTAAATCGCACCAATTCATCTTTCTTTATGCTGTATTTGCTTTTGCATGCATTTATGTTTCTTAAGGGCTTTCTCATTTACGATTGCATACGATAAAGAAATAATTAGGAAATCGGGTCACGTTCGATGATTTGTCAAAGTCGAAAACAAAGGTTCAAGACATTTAAAAAAAAGATAAAATGGAATATTGTAAAAAAAGTTTTTTAAGAGGATTTGTTTTCTTTTTTAAAAAGCACGTGATGTTCTTTTGGGAAATTTCGATCTTTTTTCTAAAAGTTTTAGGAAAAAGAAACGAACATTGATTTTTTGATTTAACATAAAAGTCCAGAAGCTATTTTAGCGGATATCTGCTCATTCCACGAAGGAATTTTTAAAATTCCTGGGATTAAAATTTTTTTATGTAAAATCTTGAGAACGGGGGCCCATTTCCATAAGCTGAACCTCGATCCTAATCCCCTATTATTTCAAAATCCATAATCCCTACATCCTACACGACTTTCTAATATTCATTATCACAAGATCTTTTGAAACAAAACAATAAAACCTTATAATCTGCAGGATTAAATTAATTACGAGATTAAATAAAAGTGCAGAGAGAACAAAATAAGAAAAAAAAAGCGAATAAATTTAATTACTAATTCCTTTTGTATAAAATCAAAAAAAAAGAAGGCAAGAAGGATGTAAATATAGGTTTATGTGTTCTTGTTCCCATGCAATATAAAACAAAATCGTTTAGAAAAAGAATAAATAACGAAAACAAGTAAACGACAGTAAAGAAAGAAAAGGATTTTTTTATCCTTCTCAACTATCCTCCTCCATCGTTTACGGGGCTAATCTTACAAAAGCAGTACAGAAATAAATCCAGGCTATTCATTTTATTTCTTAAATAGGGCATTTACATTTTAAAATGAAAATTTTCTAAAGGCACGTCTAATTTGCAAGAACCTTAATTTTCTTGGCGTAATCATTTTAGATTTGAATTAATTTTTTTTTTTATATAAAAAATATTTTTCCCAGAGTTAATTATTATTTTTTACACAACTTCATGTTTCTTGCATAAAAACTCGATTAAGTGCACCTATTTTCATCCTATTCAAGATAAAAAAAAAACTGTTGGATTAATCTTTTCCCCTTTTTTCGTGAAAAAAAGAAACTTTTGTTATGAATCTTTCATTTTTTAAAGAAAGACGAATAACAAAAGAATAAGAAAAATGACGAGGCATTTGTTTCATTATAGCTTTCGCCTTTTATGTAAGAGATTCTATTGAAAACTTAAGGAAATACCCGAACTCCGTTTTCCATTTGAACGCTCATCCCAAAGGGTTTTGTATGGACAAAACGAAAATCAGCAGCGAAAACATTACTCCCACAAACTCACTTTATTTAATTAATATTCCCGGCTGAAAAGTGTTTTTACCGGGAGAAAAACGTCGAAAACGGATGTGAATAATTTTAAAATCGTTCGCCCAAACCCAGAAACGCATGTTTTTTTTATTCTTTATAAAAAGAAGATTGCGAGGTTAAAAGATGTCGCTTTGAAATATCAAATGGACCATTACTGAAAATTATTTTTCCTGGAAAGAATTGCATGAAAGCTCTGTGGGTTTTTTCATCAAAAATCTTCTACGATCTTGATTTAAATCCTTTTATTTTTGAAATTTTCGTTTTTTCTCCTTTTTGCGATAACGTCATGATGGAACGTTTTAACAAGACCAGATAACAAGTTTGAAAAGTTTACTGGTTTATGGGGAAAGTTCTTCATGGGTCTGATGGTTTTCCCGGAAACTTGACACATGAATGTTGAATGATTCGAGGTCAGTGGCCTGTAGCTGTGAATTCAAAGAACGAAACGTTAAAGTAGATAGGAGGACGATGAGAAACTGCTAGTCCATCTAGATCTAACATTAACCTGGGAGGATTTTGGATGTATCCTTAGTTCTTTTTTTTAGAATTAATAAGAAAAAATTTACTGAAGGCAGTGGAAAGGAAGTTAGTGGTATTCGAGATGCGGCTTTATGTTCGTATTTTCAGGATACGGTGGGTCCATAAAATGTATAATACTGAAAACAAAAGAGAGGAAGGAAGAAAAAGTAGGGAGCGGTAGGAGTCAAAATTTTCATGCTCAAATAATTGGTCCAGACTCATGTACAACTTTACTTCTTTGGTTCAGTTGAAAATTAGTCTAGATCTCTTTTGAACTTTAAACATGAGAATATATTCTCTTCTTTCTTCTCATGATTCCCGGATGTAAGAATCTCTCAACTTTTGCCATACTTTTATCTCGGGATCATTTTATCCATTAAAGTCCGCTGTTTTCTTAATGTCATCCCTCCATGTCCTGCCTCCACCTTGCTCTTCATGGCATCCATTCTATTATTGTCTTTCTTTAGTCTGCGAAAATCAGACCCAAATCAAATAACAAAAACTTTTAAATAGAAAATGACTCTTATCTAAAGAGAAAAATAACATCTTAACTATAGACAGTTTCGATAAAAACCGAGCTCTTTTTTGACTGTTAAGCCTCCATCTTGCTGCTAATGACGTCCACTTTTTCAGGTACCTGGTAACCTTTTTCAGGTTACCTGTAGTCTCTTCTTTGAGTGCCCTGCTCGCTCACGAGCTTAGGCAATCGATCCGACGAGCTCCTTGTGTCTTTCACGATCGGCAGCCATATGGAATGACTCCTCTATGGTTAACGCGGTCCAATTCCGGATATTCCTCAACCAGGAGAATTCTTACGCCCAAGTCTTCTTTTACCATCGATCTTTCTTTGTGTGATGGTCTGCAGCAGCCTGTAATTGGGTCCTCGCATCATATGCCCAAGGTACTCCAACTTTCTGGTCTTTATGGTCGCAAGTAGTTCACGGTCCTTATACAACCGACGCCTGTAGTAAGTATATTTAACGGTTAGAATTTTTTAAATTGCATTTGAGATAGTTATCCAGGAAAGATAAACTCCGAGTATTCCGGGCTAACATCAATGGGCGTCACATTCATAAAACTGGCATAAATGCAATCCATTCAACTCAAATACATGTCAAGGGGTCACTAATATTCAATCCTACTAAATAACAGCCAAGAGTCCATGTTCATTTTTGCTAACAAGCAATTAAACCATTTTCTACAAACTCGTACAAATCTCGACAAGTTTTGACAAGCCACAGAAAACTTAAAATCAACTTTCCACATCCATGCAGGATTTAACTCATTTCAAAACAAGTTCTAATCCGAATTTTTTTCACTTGTCATTCAGACATCGTTTAGGAATCGATGTGTTTTTGGAAATTGTCGTGTTCAAAATATAACCTTAAATTTCGGATTTAAATATTTCAACATTACAAACCCTCAACTTATTAATTCATAGCATTACACGAATATTTCATTTAACGAATATAAATCAAACCCCATATTTACTCACTTTATCAACTTAAACCATTTTCATATTTTCATAAATCTTCCAAATTCAACTGATTCGGTGTAAACATTTTGAAAACGTGCTCCCCCAGGATTGAAATGGAAAAAAAAAACGAAAACCAGCAGTCACGCAGGATTTAACATCAAAGACAAAAAAAAGATTTAAATATAAAAAGAAATGGAAGCTAATTAGCGAACCGAGCTTTTTAAACGGATCATGACAAATTTTACAGGCCCATATATATATCTCTGCTAAGGCTTTTTCATCGTAAAAACCGAGTAACGTTATCCTGGAATTGTCCCGGACGGCAATTTTTACCCGGCAATCATGAAACATTTCCTTTCTTTTTATTTCTCCACGCCTCGATTCTTTCAAATGTATTTTCCGTGAGGTTGTCATGGTATTGAAGAATGAAGGAACTTTATGAAAAGTTTACAGTATGATCTTTATTTGGCTTCATTTCCCCTGGTTCAGCCATTTCGTTTCCTCTCCGATATTTGATTCGATTCCGTTGATAAATAAACCTCTATTTCTAAAATGCAAATCCAGCGGGGAGGGAGATTTAGGAAAAGGATTTAGAGATAATATATTAGAATGAGGTTAGCGAAATGCCTTTTCTAGACGAATAATCAGTAACAGTGAAGTTGATTAATGGAAACCTGGAAAATGTAGGTGAATTGCGAATTTCCGCCCGTGTCATTTGTTGTTTGGATAATACTTCAGGGGTAAAACACCAGAAATCTATTAACAAGCGCTTAACCGGTTAATAATGATTTTAGACGTAAAGCCATTGTTGTTTGACGTTAGTCTGTGAATTTTGAAAGGAAAATCAACTAGACTTCCGACATGATGTTTAATATGAGCATGAGATCATTGCGGGGAAAAAAGCGTGAGCAGAAATATTTATAAGGAAGAAAAAATTCCCGGAAGTGGTTTAATTAATTTTTTAATTTTTTTTATGGTGCAAGAGAAATAATAAGTAACAAGTTTTACCTTGTATAAAGAGGAATTAAAAGTGTTGCGACTTGAATTGCTTTTTGTGGTGTGAAACCGCAAACACATGAAGAAGAAACATGGGGATGAATATACCAGGAATATTTCCTCATTAGCTTTATTAAGGGTATGTATAACGAAGGGCTAGCCAGTGTTCGGTGAAATCAATAGTATTCATCAGAAACTTTTTTGGGTCATGGATCATGCTTCACCTATAATTGGAAGTCACAAGAATCGATTTAACCTTGCGGTTAGGATTTTAGCCAAAGATAAATAAACAATAGACTTATAAAATCATTAGCCCTGAATTAATGAATGATAGATTGGCTCATGGAAAATCATTCAGATCTAAGCATTAAGCCTAACCTAACACGCCTCACCCCGTACAACCACAATGGTTGAAGAGATATTACCTCAATGTTACCGTGATATTGCCAATGTTGCAGCAACATTCGTGCAATAATTGTGGTTGTACGGGACCAACCTAACCTAGAGAGCCTGAAAATGAGAGAATCGCCAACTAAATCACTGCTTTTTGATTGGCTGCACAGAGAAAATGTTTGGTTTTCATAACCAAACTTAGGTAATGACATCCTAAATTTTAGAATAGATGCTGTGACGTCTTAACCTTAACATTATCGTTACTCTCTAGATCGGGCGGATTTTGGTGCTCCAAAAAGTGTTCAATATAGGTAGTATCCACTATAAAAAAAATCAACTACCACTAGCAGCGCTGCTGAGACCTCCATAAGCTAAACGCTCCAAAAGAACTAACTGCGCATTTGCAGATATCTCCAAAAAACACAAAGCGCTGCGGTGAAAGATTGAATTACACTCCCTGCTCATTATATAAAGTAAATATATTTGGTTTTCAGTAAGGTTAGATATTACGAAATGGGATAGGAAGAGAAGAGAGAGATTACGGGATCGAAGATAATAGCGAAGGGGAAATTTCTAACATCCTAATTTTCAAAAACCCTTCCTCAGGCTAAATTTCAAAAATGACCGATAAACGCTAAACAAACCCCTGCGTCTTATTATTATCACTATCACAACTAATTTCCGATATGCGAAAAGGAAATTAAACTCGGTTTAAAATATATCTTGGATACAATTATTCGAATGAAAAATTAATTAAATTTGAAAATAACGGTGAACCACAAGCGATCGTCCGCGCTCGGACGGTTTTCTACCTCGAATTAATAACAAAACCAAGAGTTTTGAATAGAACATATACACACACACACAAACTTGCGAAGAGAGGAAATCGAAATAAACAGCAAGGGAATGAACATACAAGGAGGGCTGCTGCCCTTTTGAAAACCCGGCTTTTCCTCAGATTTTAAACCGATAAAAGATAATAGAGTCAAAGGATGTAAATGAACTAGGGAGCTTTGATTTTCTTCTCCTATCTGAAAATGTAATAAAAAGATTTTCATTTTGAAGAATAAAAACTTACCATTTTTCTTATAAAAAATAACTTCGAGCTTGAGCTCCATTTTGCATTCGAGAGCTTTGTCGATTTGTGCTTTGTTTTCTTCCTTCGTATCAGGACCGTATAAAAATTTACAAGCGCAGCTTTTTTGCATAATTTGTGCACGGGAGAATCCTGTGAGCTCGCAGAATCCATCTGAGCAATAAACGATTGGATAGAGGCTGGGTACTTGAGCATTGCCCAACACGAAATTGCTATCTGTAACAAAAAGAAAAAAAATGGGTGTTAGTAAAAACGACTCGACATGAAAAACCTAGTTAAAAACTCGGTACGATTTTCTCTTTCGGATTTGAACCGAACAATTCATCAAGCAGGGCCAGCAGGCCGGGTCTTGCTATTCTGAGCTTATGCGAACCAGGACGTTCAGTGATTTACAATAAAAAATGGTTTAGCCACAGGGGGTTACTTAAAAAACAAAAGGTTGTTTTATCTTTATTTCATGATATACATGAATGGTTAGAAACCTTACGAGAAAAAATTGTCATTTGCAAGAGTTAGGCCTGTTTCCTTTCCTTTTTGCAAAGAAATTTTATGGTAAAATGGAACGGGATCTGACATTCCTGCTCTTTTATTTAAACGATTTCTAGCTCAACTTTGCAGAAAAGAAGTTTACAAAAAAGCTTGTCCGGAATTTCTTTTAATGTCACGAGTGACATGAATGATCCTTGCACAGCCTCTTTGTGTTCAGTATTTAATCTATCTTTGAGTAACATTTTGTAAGCACAGAATCTTTTGAATGTGTAATCTCATACTGGAAACATAAGTACAAAAGAAACGTCCAAGACTTTGTATTTTTAAAAGCTCGAACTATCTTGTTTCTCCAACAGCAGAACATTGTTGGACCATCAACCGGGTCTGATGAAGCTGCAAGTCAGATCCAGAACTCTTAGCTGTTTTAAGCTTAAAAAGATCCAAGGACCTCTGTCTTTAGCTTAACATTTACATCGTTTCTTAATGTGCAGGCGATTACTAATATTGATTCTGTCACATCAAATGCATTGAAATATCGACGCCATCGGTTTTCGAGTGATGCAACGACATGCGAGAATGACAACGACAATAATCGCCATGAAACTGCCCTTTAGGCAGGACTTTATCATTTTTGGAATGACGTTCATTTGACCAAGATTAAAAATAAAATAAGGGACATGTTTAGAATAAATTCTTGTGAAATTCACTTTTCCCCCCCACTTTTCTATTTCCCAACAATTTTAATCCTCGTAATATCCCTCGAAAATGTTTTTATACAAAAAATATTAACCTACATGTTTGTTATTTGTAAATGCATTCGTGTTTTCAACATCCGCAGATTAAACTTGCTATTAGCATTTTTTTCCCGGTCGCGGTGTTTCACCCTTACGAGCTTTTGAATCGAATTTTTAAAATATTTAGTTGACATTCGCTTTTAAATATTTTTAATCTTCACTTTAAACAAAAAACAAGTCTAGCTTCCTTTCAATCCAGAGGTGAGAAAATTGCTACAGTAAGAATACAATTAAAAACAACAGTCAACATTTTATTT
This sequence comes from Liposcelis brunnea, assembly GCA_023512825.1. Taxonomy (NCBI): domain Eukaryota; kingdom Metazoa; phylum Arthropoda; class Insecta; order Psocodea; family Liposcelididae; genus Liposcelis; species Liposcelis brunnea. Next base: position 15,388,286 of record CM042065.1, on the reverse strand, counting down.
CGAGAAAAAACCAACATTATCACCGCCAATAATATTTTTACTGGCAAAACTGAAAACCGTAAAGTCTATTCTCAAGATCTCCCACCTTTTTAATGATTGTTAATGGATTCATTAATCGAATCCATTACTGGATTAAAAATACAAATTTACTCATTTATCCATTAAAAAAATTATCATCTACTTTTTGTTTCTCTTTTTTTTCCTTGGCAATGGCAGCATTCAAATGTTAATAATGTCAACGTCCATTCAATTCGTATTATCATGAATTCATATAAAAGCAAAATTACAAACATTTAGTGTCGATTCCCGCGGACGAAAACATACAGCAAACCCTTTTATAGAAAATACAAGTTCAGAATTTATAAATGGTTCATGCCGTTGATTACTAATCGCTGAAACAGATTCATTTATAAAACCCAAACACTAAACAGATTTTACCATTTCAAACGATTATGAATGAATCGATAAGCAGAATCAAAACAAAGGTCGAGAGATTTCCATTATTTGCCAGAAATCCGAAAAAAGGCTATTGTTGAAATATTGTAATGCTTTTATTGGGCACTTAAAAAAATATGAAGAGGTTCCGTTACATAAAAAATTTTTCTTTTACATTGCCACTTATTTTTGTAATGCTTTTTCTATGTCTTCCCTTTTTTCAAGGGGAATGTTGGAAAGGTTGTAATTTTTTGTTGCTAAAGTTATGGTTTAAAGGAAAAACTTTTCATTTATGACCTTTTCCCTAAGTGACTTTTTTTTCTGGTTTTTATTACTAACGTAAATTTCCAAGGTGGTAAGTTTTCATATAGTAATAAAGTTAACTTATAGGTTAGGTCTATGCCCCACTAATTTTTTTATTAATAAACTATTCTTCGAAAATATATTAAAGCCGTTATTCTCTCCTTTTGTTTTTTGCTCCTTTTATTAGACGATGACTGATTAAGACCTTCATGGAAGAATGAATTTGGAAAAATGGATGATAACCAAAGAAAAAAAAGAACCTTGTAAACATCGAAAAAAGAAGATTCACTTCGTTTGAAATTCAGATTATTTTTTTAATAGAGGTTCTTTTGTATTTTACCTCCATAAATCATGAACTTTTTTTGAAGGAAAAAAAACTTTCGATATGTAATTTTTCGGTTAAATGAATTTGAATTGAGACTTCCCAAAGATTAATCAATGTAGCTTTTTGAGTAAACGCATGCCAAAATCCCCATAAAAAAGACGTTCGATTCTTTTTTTATAGAAAGATGCAAAATAAAAAGTTTTTCAAAAAGAAAAAAATTTGAAAAATTAATTCACTGTAAAATATTATAATAATACCGGAAAGTAAATATCATGCCAAATCTAAGGATAGGCGCCAAAAACTTAAGTCTGCCTAATAAGCATAAAAAACGATAAGGTAAGTCTGCACAAATTATTGTTCCAGGAAAATGAGCTTAGCCTCATTACGAATAAGCCGCAGTTCGTAACGAATTCAGGCGTAAAATGGCCCCTTATTGCACTCAACTTTAAATTCTCTATCAAGTTACAAAAGTAAAATAAATAAAATTCTTTAGTGTGACTTTTCCCCTACCTGACCGATCGTTCTTTAAAAATTTTACTTAAATATTCCATAGACAATACTCAACCATTTTACTTTTGTAAATAAACAAAATAATCTTGACAAAGATCACGAGTAAACATCATTTCCTATTCACTTACACCCTTTATGCAATAAGACACCCTGCTTCATTCCTATTGGTCGAGCGTCATTGACGTCACGACTGGTTTCCCCCTCCAGCGTCACGTATATAAGCAAGAGCGCTGCGAGCGGCGAGTTAGTTTCGTCTCGACCGTCGACTAGTAAAGATCGACGAAAAGTTGTTTTTTGGTCATTTTAAAGTAAGTATTAGTATTTTAAAGTAAGTATTAGTATTTTAAAGTAAGTATTAGTATTTTAAAGTAAGTATTAGTATTTTAAAGTAAATCGAAATTCTGGCATGGGAATTTTTGCCTTAAACGCATACATCCCCCCTTGTTTTTTAAATTTAATCAATAAGTCTAACAATGCTAAAAGACCTTAGCTGCCCAAAACGCAACTTCAATGCTGCTCAACTTCCCCGGAATACAAAATTCCAGTGAACAACTTCCGGGAAGAAACCCCAGCACAGACATCCTTCTCGATAATTTACTTAAACCTTCATTTTTTCCTCACGGGAGCTTTTAGCACGTTTCCCTTCATCCTTATTAAAAATATACTTTTCTCTCTTTTCAGAAAACACTGATTAAACTTCTTGCATACTACATTACCAGGAAAATATTTCCCAGACGACGAAAATCTCTTCATAATATTTTGGGTCGCTGTGCTTCCGCGTTCAAGTAAATTTCATTAATCACCTTACAGGGAAGCGACTTAAAATACTGCAGGGAAGAGAGGAAATTTTGCTTCGAATTAGAAAATAGCAAACGACATAAGGTTCAGATAAATTGAAAACTAAGAGAGAGAGAAGGATGTCTGTAAGCTTTAGGTCTTCATTTTCATCGCTATCATCATTACACCTTACTAATTGATCCGGTAATGATATAGTGCCTTTGGAAAAGCAAAACTGGGGAATCGGGCGAAAGGAGGGGGTGACTCGTAGGCGGGAAAGGAGCATTTGATAATTTTAATGAATATCGCCGTCGTTCTAATTGAGGCTAACTTAATGATCAGAGATCCCACCGTTGGTTTTATAACCGGGGAATTAATTCGATAACAACCGCTTATCTCTCCTCTCTCTCTCGCTTTATACTTTCACTAAATTATATCCCGTTTACCCTTAAAAAATTTTCTTGGCCGTAGAATCTCATATTTTTAAAAAAAAATTAAAATGAAGAAGTAATCGAGTAATTTGTATGGAATAAATTCTCATAGAAAAGAAGGGAATTTTAAATTTGAAAAAAAATATCTCTCTCATTTTGAAAGGAAGTTCCTGACTCGATTATAATTACCGCGGAATTTTAATGTTTATGGATCTTGCTGAATTTTAGATGGAGAAAGGTTGGGAGAAGTTATGTAGCCATAAACAAGGGCGGAGCCTTAAGGGGGCTAGGTCGACTTTTTATAAAATTGCAGTAGCTTGAAAATTTGAGCACCTCACTTAAATAAAAAAACTGGCGCCTATGAGTATGAAAAAATTCCCATTACACACGTGAAAAATCCGCCTCCACATTTTGTTCAACAACAGAGCGCTTGCGTGAAATTCGAAACAGAAAAAAAAGACTTGAAGAAAAGACCGATAATAGCAAACAATTTGTCAAGTAAGTGACATTCTAGTTACACGATTCCTCTATTTTTAATTCCATTAGAAGTTGAGAAAGAAGCAAAAAAGTAGCGACTAGTAGTAAAAAGGTGGACAAGGACAAATTGAGCTATCACACTTGGTAACCGATCTCGGTCTAAAAATCGCCTCCAATTGCTTTTTCCTGATTTATTACTAACATACATAGGGGTTTTCCTGTCATTTCTTTGACGCAAAATATCTGCAGATTAGCCCCCCGACCAATGACCCACACTTTATAAATATTTTCCATTCTACAATTTATTATTAATTAACTTTGTTTGGGAAAACTTTTTAATTCCTTTTTATGATATTCTACTGAAACTCTTGCCATTAAATTTTCACGAGGGAAAATCTGGATCTTTTAGCAGCATTAGATTAGGAATCGATTCTAAGAGAAAACTTAATATTATTTCTGTAAGTATTGTAGGCGTTTTATATCCTTTTAGTTATCGAAGTTTTCATCTTTTGCACTCCACGAAAATTTCTTGCCTGGTTTTTTAAAAATTCTCACTTTTTTCAAGAGATTATTAGATTAATTAAGATCTTGTCGTGCTTTTAAGTCAGTTGAAAATGAGTTATTGCGAAATCGTTTTAGTTATTTTGTAAGGGATTATTTTGGTTTATGGAAAAATCAGGAAAAAACAGGGAAGGGGATAAAATTAATATTTTAACCTTTTAATTGAAGCTTCCTGTATGATGAAAAATAAATACAACTGACCGGCTATCCCTTCCGGTGACATTACTCTTTGTTGTAAATATTGATTTAATGTACGGGTTTTTAAACCGGTGTTTGAATTAAAAATACTTTTTTTATTCATTATTTCAGCACAAGTATTTCCTTGTGGAAAATGGGGTTTTTAAATAGGAAATTGAGGTTTAATTTTGAAAGAAAAAAAATTCTTAATGTAAAATTTATGGAAAGATTAAATCGTCTACAACTTAAGTCAGAACTGCAACTTTCAGACTTTTTATTCGTCTCTGCTGTAGTAATCTCCAATAAGAAAACTCTACCGCCTGCTCAAAAAAAAATCAAAACGGAAATCGTAAAACACAATAAAGGAGAAAATTTCATTTCCTCAAAAAAATCGCTACACAAGAAGTATCAAGTTAAAAAGACAATAAAAGAAAAGAGATGAAGATTTTTTTCCTTGCTTTCCATCGTTGATTTACAAACAATCAAAATAAAGAAGAGGGAAAAAAATGTCAGGATGTCAAGTTAAGGACGATTTCTTGATTTTTCCAAAACCTTTTGCTTCAATCATAACGTTAAAAAACTATCCTTTTGTGAGATATTTACATTCCCTGACAGTTTTTGCTGCTAAGCAAACTTACTGCTACAATTTTTTTTCCCTTCGAAAAGAAAAAAAAATCTGGGAAAACGCATCCATCATGGTCATCCATTTTCATGGGGAAAAAGAAAACTAGGATAAAGGTTCCGGTTATATAAATTTTTTTCATTTCTTGATCCGTAAATCGTCCTCACAAATCAAGTGAAATTATACGCAATGTATACACGATACCCATATCCTTGAGCTGACTAATAGGACTCGGATGTGGAAAAACTGAAAATAGAAAAAGGATGAGCCCAAAAAGATACTTTATCAAAACTAGGTTATCAAAGTTGATGTCCGGGTAAAGTAAATTTACTTTGTAGAATTTCCTTCTCGGAATCACAGCGTGAGGTGTGAGTTCCGTTGTAGTTTTATTTTGAGGGCGAAGTTTCGTGACCTGGAAAAGTTACATCCGTTTTTTCACACCGCTTCGCCCATTAAAAGAAGGATCTATTTATATGCAAAAACTAATATATTGTTCGGGTATTTTTTTTAAAAAGGGTGTAATTAAGCTAAGCAGTAAAATAGCTCGAAGGCCAAGGATCACTAAGATGATGGGATTTAATGCCTCGGTAATTCAGCAACAAAGAGATGAAGTACTCGTTCAGTCTCATTCGACAAAGCCTCTCTGGAGCTTTTCAGGATTTTTAATGGTCGAATCAATTAGCGGGCAAGTGTGGCTCAAAAAATCTGTTCCTCCGCCTCTCATTTCTAATTCTTTGCATTGCAGAGTAGGGACAGGTGTATTTATGCTTTAGGCCATATTCTTCGCAGTCGAGTCCAACCAAACCCATTGCACATAATGCAATCATACGCCCAACGGTTAATTATGGGTGTGAGACGTGGAACCAGACCAACCGTGCACAGAAGAAGCTGTTAGTCTTCAAAAATAAGGCTTTTCGTGCGATCCGTAGAGGGATGGGGCTGTTAAGAATGCACTCTAATGAGGAGATCCGAAGTCTTACTGAGCAGCCGTTGATTGTTAGCGTGATCAAGGCTCGTAGACTTCAGTCGGCGGGGCATGTAGTGCGAGCGCTCCCGATTGTATGGGCGCCCGACTAACTTCAGACCTCTTGGAAGACCGCGGCTTCGCCGGAAGGTTAATGTATCGATGGATGCGGCACGTCTGAGGATTCCGCCAGTCAGGGACCACTAGTCCGGGATCTGGCGGGCCACCTGCCGAGATAGTGGAGCTTGGCGCGGTGTTTGTGTTGGGGCAATAGGGCCGTATGGATGTTTGTGTGAAGCACCTTACCACACCTGTTGAACAAGACGTCGCATTATCACGAAATTTTCAAATTGCCGCCTTTCTTAACCTTATTAACAATTTTACAAATTTGTAGACAAGATTGAACATTATCTCTTTTTGTTTATTCAGCCCGCTAGGGAACCCTTATTATCACTTAATATTCCCATATTCGCATTACGACGATTAATATAATCCATGGTAGACCCGAAAGCAGCTCGAGAACATAATTCGAATCCATATTACCCCAAATGAAATTAAAATTCATCGTTAACCTTCTCCTACTAACTAAACTTTCAAGAAAATAAATATCATGTAACGTCTTTTTAGCAATAATCTCGCATTTCCGCTGTGAAGTTCCAACGATAGAACAAAAAAAAAAAAAAAAAAAGAAGCATCGCTGTTATTATTATAACTAGAAGCTTTCATCCTTCCGCCGAAAAACGAATTTTATACTACAATCAACTCGAGTGTCGTCTCCCGTGATAATTTTAATGAAAAATAAACTAAATTTTTGCCTTGGAAATGGAAGTGAAGTGACGAGAGGTAAAGTGATCATCTTTCTTGATGTAGTGAAGTGCTTTAATTTCTTGAAATATCGTTAGTTTACACGTATATGGAAAATAAAGAGGAAAAATAAAAGGAGAAGTCTTAAAAAGGGCATAGGATATGAACCTATTATGAGCTTCAAGGCTTTTTCATATATGCGATTTTTATGAAAGCACATCAAATTTTTAACAGCATTATAAAAAAAAATCATTATACAATCTGATTTAATTTTGAAAAAAGTGATGTTTTGATTTTATTATGATGGAGAGGTAAAGCGTTAAGAGTAGAGTAATAACGTTTCGGATTCGGGTTTTGTCGTCAAAACGATTCACGTGGAAGAATGAATGAAAAAAGCTTTATAATAAAAATATACGAAGCTCTTATTTTTATGCAGGAAAATGTTAAATTGGAAAAATCGAGGTTTATAAATATTGGCCAGGAGAAAATCAAAGCGCTGCTACATATTTTAGCAATGTAAAATGAATTAGCAGCCTCTTCCTGCTGTTTAAATTATGCTGCTGAGCCACTGTTTTTAAAGTCTTCCTCTGCTTCTCGCACTTAGTTTCGGCTTCCTTTGCGTTAACGTCACCTAGAGGTCTGCATGGGCCATGGCCCGCGGGCCGGGCCGGACCGGGCCAACGGGCTACGGGCCGACCCGATTGAACGCCGTGTCGGGCCTGGCCTGGCCGGCATTTTTAAAAAACCGGGCTGGCCCGTTCAGCTTGGGTAAGTTTTTCTGGTTTACTCAGTAGATTTTTTACTTTCGCAGCCAAAACAAAATTCGAGAATATTCCAATGTCGGGCAGACGCTGATTGGACATCATCGATTTTCTGAACATAGATTATTAACCTGATTTCAAACAACCCGTTGGCACTATTCTGAATGTTGAAAATCAGTCAACTCTGACAATCGTTTACTTTCCACTTTGCAACTTTGATCTTTCCTTACTCCCCCAAACTTTTCCGCTTGTTCCAAAACTAACAAAATCAAGAAATTTGCATTTGCCCATTAGGCTCCCAAAATAAAATCTCTTTTTTCCGCGGATTTAAATTGATCCCAACAAAAAAAAATCTATGAACTCGTTTTTCTTCTTCCTACCATTTTCCAAAATGGCTTACCCTTCAAATCCCTGAGAGCCGTCCGTGACATTTTCAGACTAAACTTACAAACGACTTTTCAAACCGGAAGAGAAGAAAAAAAGCACTTCTCTTCCTTTTTATTTCCTTACGCGGTTTTTATTAATAGTACAATTAACTTTTAAATGTTGACATTATCCCTCTGACAGTGTTTCAAAAATTAATCATCCATCAACTCCGAAAATTAGCCTCCATCCTCCCAATTGAATAAAATCGAGCAAATTAATCTTGTAACTTTCATCATATTTCACACCCAGATTCGTGGCTGCCACGAGTTATGCCCGACATGATGTTTGTTGATTTTCGTTTTAACGTTTAAATGAACATCGAAAAATTGGCTAAATCTCTTTGGTGATGGACGATTTATGGTCTGCGATTTTTTCCTACGTTTCCTTTGAGGTCAAGACGATTAAGCGAAATTTTATTTCGAATGATAAAAAATTTAAAAAGGAAAAAACCGGGTTTGCATTTTACATAAAGTTTTAGTTCTCAAGGGGATTAAAGTAAGGAAAACGTCACAAGAAGTGACATTCTTCGCAAGAATAGTAAACGTTAAAGAAGTCTTTCGGGCACGAGGTGCCGCGTATTGTCTAGAGCGTCAGTCTTCCAATTTGTTCAGTACGTGAAGTCAATTCGAATTTTTATTTTAAGTCTAGCAACAAGTCTCTTTCCATGTGGCGTCTTAGGTAGTGAGTCTGATGCAAGAAACTAAAAAATTGGGGGTTTCTTAAAAAAAAATTCTGCCGTTCTTCTTGCTTTGCAATTTACGAACCTTAACGCGACATCACAAATTGGTAACCGTCATTGAGTAGCTGGCCTATCGAGGACTTCCAGCCCTTTAAATAATAAACAGGACATGGAATGAGCAATTCAAGTCCGGGACGCTGAAAGAAAAAAAGCCGAGAATAAAAATCCTGAATAAATACAATCTATTTCTTTTTTCCTCGCATTCCCGTGGAGGAAACTATTTGGGCTAAGATAAATATCCGTTAAAAAAGCTTTTTCTATTTGGTAAAGTTCTTTGCGTACCGCCATCCTTTTTAATTACGTTCTAGAATTGGGTACTTTTCCATTTTAATAGGATTTGAAAGTAAAAACGAAATAGGCAAAAGTCTTTTATGTATGCTATTCTTTGTGTATAGATTGTGTTCGCGCTCGAAAGAACTTTAGAAATTTTTTAATTACTTTTTATACCTTTGTGCTTTTTCCCATGAGAATTAAAGAAATTATCCGCCTATTGTTAAAAGGCATGGTTGATCCCATAGCGGTAAAATTAAGTATTAGCTTCGTGGCCACAACAATTTTCAAGTTACAACCTGTCTTTGTTTTCATAAATCTTCTGAAAAAGATTCGAATGTCTAAAATTTGACTGATTACATTGAAATTCGAGGGCACAAAAAATTTTAAACATCGTAAGTTTTTCTAATCATATATCACATCTCTTTTCCTAAATCTTCCTCTTTTTCTTCTTATCCTCGGCCATCATCCTACATGCCAAACTTTTTCACAAGAGCTTATTCATTCTTTTTTCAACCGAAATCGATCCCTCATTTTCTATCGAAAAACTTATACCCTTTTATATTCCTAAAAGAGAAAAACTTTGTAATGTTAAAGTCAACTTGTCCTTGTCTTCGGCATCATACTTCCTTCCAAGAAAACTGAAAAGTTTCTTCTTTTACTTCTAAGAAGTATGGTTCCTAGATAAATCTTTTCTTGTTTGGAGAATAATGCTTGCAAAGCATTTCTAATGGAGCGAAAAAATGTCTATAAGTGAAAGATGACGTGCTGATGAAGCTCAACTTGACTTTCAACTTTAAAAGATTCTTTTCACAAAAATAAAATGTTTATTATTTAAAGTCAGATAGTTTTCTTGAACGTTTATCAATATTGAGGCTTCGATCGGCTTAATGTAAATCACGGTATGAAGATGTGACTTTTATAGCACCAGTTTAAATAAAAACTGCAAAAGGAATTAGGACATTTAAAGGAATCAGGTTAGCTAATTATATTTTGGACATTACTCGTTTTCGAGCGTAGGCGACCTCTCTGCATATAGCTGGTTTGAGTTAAAGAAGTTTAGCTTGCGTTTAAGTTTGGGAAGGACGGCGTCTATGGGCAGCACGTATGATGAGTGCTTGGGCCAGAGAGAAACCTCTAAAGCCCAGGTGGATTCGGTGCCAAATCCTCGACCAGAAAACAAACTGAGGAAACGACGAGCTGACAAAGGGCGTAAGGTAAGATTGTCAAACTCTTAGAACTACGACCAACATTTCATAAATATTCCATTGGTTTCACTTTCTTAAGGAAAGAATCGAATTCCTTTATTAAATGATTAAATGTTACTCAAACAGATATTTTTTTCCCCGCTGAGCTTTAAAAGCTTCAAGCACCTCATTTTTTTTAAAAAAAAATATTTTCAACAAAATACTCAGCCGCTTATTTTTTTCTTACAATTACGATCTGTTGCTTTCACCTTAAATTATATAGTAAGAAAGGTGTTAAAAAAGCAACTTTGTACGTTCCATTAACCGTTCTTTATGATACCATTTTTGTAAAAAAAAAAGAAGGAATTTAACGGCATAACGTGTTCTAAGGTGAAAAAAAATCCCTTTTTCCGTAGGGAGGGAAAAAAAGTAAAATTTCTTTTAAAGCGTGATAGGAAACCTCATTTCAAGCACATCACGCTCCTCGCCAGGGTCGACATTACTATTCCTACTTTATTTTTGTTCTTTTTTATATTTTCCCCATACCTTCCTGTCCGATTCTCTTGACACAAATGAATGATGTGGGTCATTTTCCGGGGTCCTTCAACCGCACCCGTTCCTTCTTTTTTTCTCTCCACTCTGAGACTAACACTAAATGATGGCATTTCAATCGAGAGATAAAAGTTTAATCCCGGGAGGAGAAAAAAGGAAAACTTTCCCTGTTTTTTACTCCCGGATTTTTTTTCCAATGAAAAATAATACTATTTATGATTTCTTGGAAAAAGGAAAACCCCTAGAGGGCAGAAAACGTTCGGAATAATCTTTTTTTTATCAATATTAAGCTTAAAAGTCGGGGGAAGCGAGTAGGCGGCGCTACAAGGTCTGTAGAGGACGTTACTTCCTAAATAATTTGAAAGGGTTCCCGCAGAAATATCAGATAGATGAAAAGTGCATGATTCAGGCTGGTTTAAAGCCAGGATCTGATAGCCTTTGGGCAATGAAGAAGTCCATTCTAATGGGTATAAGTGGGAAAATCTGTTCTTCTCCTAGTGCATTCTCGTAGCAAAGCTTAGACAACCTCAATACCGTTCCAAAGAGCAATGTTCCTCCTGGGCCGCTGTACAAAAGTCGTACAGATGGCATTAGCCATTATTTAGTGCTGCTGTTTAATCGTTTCTGCCAATCGTTGCGTCATGTCATTATGCGCATCCAATCCCGTAGCGCAAATTTTTATCTCAAGCTCTTAGTCTAGACTTCCATCTTCAACCTAGCCTCTGCCCGCACCTCAGCTTCTTTAGCTTTCAGTGAGCCAGCTGTCACTTATGCCCCATCTTTTATCTTCACTGAACACTTAGCAAGGAGTTCCATCAGCACACCGAGCCCTTAGTACAGACCCTTATCTTCCTCAAAACTCTTAGCTCCGGCCTCTACCTTCACTGGATCCCCCAGCACGGATTCTTAACCTCACTGGAACCCCAGGCACCAACGTCCATCTTCACCTAAAACTCTTGAGACACTTGAGTCTTTGGCACTTTATCCTGCCGTCAATTGTGAGTCGTGACCCGCCTGCCGTTTGATCTTTGACGTTTCCGTCAGTGTCTGAAACTACTCGAGTCGGTTGCCAGTCACTGAAGGCGCTGTCTAGAAAGATCTTCTATTTCCCCACGACTTGCCTACTGTCATATAACACTAAAATTGTCCCAATGTCTGTTAAATCATTTTGAAATATCAAACCACTTATATGGAAAAGATCTGGCTCACACATAGCTCCAAGAAAAATTAAAAATTTGCGGTCTCATTGTGGTTAATATTTCATGACTGTAATCACAACAATATTCGGTTGTTGAAGCACCCGGGGGTGAGCTTTGTGTAAAGCTCTATGCAAAACATTCATATAATTCATGAAGCTTTATGATACGGGAAGTTAAACATTTATACGGATTAAAATAAATTGACATTATCGGGAAAGATAATCCGGGGTGAAAGTTACGGAAAACTTTTAAGGAATGCTTTTTGGAAATTTTAATAATTAAAATTGTGAAGTAGAAAAGTTAATCCTAGATTTTGATTGCAATAATGAGACAAATGATATTTCCCTTTTCCGTTTTGAAATGTATTCTTCTGTAAAGCCGTCTCTTCACGAGTTTACAATAAGCTTGTAAGGATGGTTGAACACTTTTGTTCCTTCCGTAAAAGGTCCTTCTTATACGAAAAGGACTTATTAGTTTATAAGGAAGTTTCAACAAGTTTAGGATAAGGTTCTAAGCATCAATGAGTCATCGTTAGAGCAGAAATATTTTATAGATCAGTGTCAGACTGGCCAGTTGCTTCAACTCTTGCTGGACATGGGATTGTTGGGAAAAGCTCAAGAAAACTTTAGCTTGCTTAAAAAATTCGATCTGGCTAGAGACATTAGAGTCATCTAAAATCGAAAACATCCAGCCATACAGCAAATTTCTGCTGTCATAAAAAACAAATTGAAATATTTCGTATTTTAATAAGATTAATAATCTCCATTTATTAAAACAAGGAGACGGGTTAGTTTAGTCTGCGGGAAATATATGAAAAAAGAAAAAGCATCAGAATAAGCTGACCTTTTTCCAACCCTTAAAAAACAAGATTGACCTTTCATCATGGAAGTTTTTTGAAAATCCAATAACAAGTAATGTGATTATCACCAATATTACTGGAGGCCTCACAAATTCAATTATAAGGTTCAGATATAATAAAGGATGTTTTCTAAATTTTCATGATTTCCCCTTATTTCTTCTCATTTTTCATCGCTGACCTTCACGTGGTTCTGGTTTTGCAATAAAAAGATACGTATTTTATTAATTCGCCCTTTATATATTTATTGAATTTTGTAAATTCAATACAACTGCGCTCAACTTTCTTTGAATCTAAGCCTTATTTAAGGCACATCTAAAATTAGAATCGAGGACTGGTTTTCGGTTTTGTGGATCGGTTTCTGAATTCCATGGTAATCTCAAAACTTATCGCTCTTCCCCCATTCTCTCATTCCGTATTTATATCCCAGGCCCGATAGAATCAATTTGTGCTTTTCATCCATGACTAAATCAGCTAATCTTTTTTTTAACGGTCACCGAACAAGCGAAATATAAAGAAAGAAAATGAGAAGCGATGAATTTTTTTGCCGAAAGCTAATATCATTCTCATGTTGGAGCCACTTTACATTTTTTGCTTAAAATTTACTCGTCCATTATCATTGTTCAAACGAGGTGTTGCTTCCATCTTGTTTCCATTATAAATTCTTCACAGAGAATGAGCCCGTTTCCTTCAAAACATTTGTTTAAGAGTTATTTCCGACCATGGATTTCAAAAAAACTGAGCCCAGATAATGACTCTAGGCGCACACAAAATTTTCTTCACTTCTAAAGCATTTTGGTAACAAAAAGGCCTAAACATTTCACAGTTTCAAAACAGTCCTTCATAATGATTCCATGAAAGCCGGAAATTCAAAATATCTGATTTCTAAAAGTTTCTAACAGTGCATTTGACCCGTACACTGATTATAATAAACACACTCCGGATAAAAGCGAACCCTTTTTCGCTCTTCCTCCCTTTTCCCCACCCTTCTCCACCGATCTAAAGAGTGTTTCATGAAATAATCACCAAACTGACAATGCACGGGGAAAAAATGAGAAAAACCCATTTTTTTCGCGTTATACATTTATACGAAAAGAGCAAATGAAAAATGAATACTAATTAATCTTTTTTTTTTTTTTAAATAGAAGGATTGTGGCAAAGGAGGGGAAGTTCTTCAAAAAAAAATATTGACGAATGTCGAAAGTTACCATTCACATCTCATTTTCAATTTCTGTCTAAACGTATAAAATATGGCCTTTTTTTCTTTTTCCCGTCAAAATAACCGCCATCGTTTTTCAATCGAGAAAAGTACGTGCTGACATGTTCAAACAAAAACTTCACCTTATTTATTCGGATTATATCCGGGCGTTTAAAATCAAAATGGCACATAGGCATGTCTCGATTCAAACCGGTCATACCTTTTTTTGATTTTTATTAAAGAAAAAACATTTTCATTTCGAGAAACCATTTTCCATGTGAAAAGCGCTTCCAATTTATTCATATTCATTTCTATTTTTACTTTTCTATTTACCTACTGATATATATATATATTTCGCCGGATCGATAAAGGTACATTGTTTTAACCAAAGTAACTTAATCTAATCGAGGGAAGTTTGTTTCGACAATGATTGATTGGTTCATGATCAAGGTTAGGTTATGTAAATATTTTTCGTAGTATTTCGATTTTTCTTCTTGTAATTGGATATCGGGGAAATGCTCAAGTGTTTATTTTTAATTTTTCGTTGTTATCTTTAAATGTTTAAGCGCTTTATTGGTTAATTGAAGTCAGCGTGTTGTTTTTCATTCCGACCACTGCAGCCTAAAAAACAAGGTACTCTGCCCTTTAAAAAAATTTCATCTCTTAGTATTATAAGAAGATACACAATTACATGAGACAAACATGCAGAAACAGATTTTTCGATTCTCTTCAAAATAAGGTATTAGGGGTTGTAAAAGCTTCGCTACGATTACCCCGCCAAGTACATTCATGCAGTAGTTTCACATACTCCTGATAATTTCACTTTCGTTCCTTAATCCAAAACCGTTTTTAACTATTTTTTCGACTATATATTGAAATCCTCGCTTCTGATTGGTTGTGACCAAATATGTTTCGAACAAATTGGTAATAGCGTCTTCATAGCGCATTTAAAATAGCGTGGTAATAGCGCATTTAAACCAGCCTTGAAGCCGCGAGCCAAACATTTGCTTATTCTTTATCAAACTTACCTGAAACAAAAAAAACAAATTAATAGACAAATCTATTTTTCTATTTCTATGGTCTAAAAAAAGTTGTATTATGTAGCGTGTCATGCGTCACACTGTGAAATCGCATTTACAGCATAAATCAGGCAATCATGTGGTGTTTGAAATATTAATAAGGACGGCAGCAAAGGTGAACTTGAGAAGATTACAAGAAACAATGGGACACGGACGACTCCCCGCGCTGATAGCAATTTTTTCACGGATATTTCAAATGCAGAGCAAAATGTAAAAATTGAATCACGGATTTCATCCAAAAATAGAGACACTAAAAATTAAGGACAACATCAACAAAATTTATCTTTTACTTCTTATTCGATCTCAGACCAGCAAGTAAATATAATTTTCAATATGTCTTTTTTCTCCACTGCCACCAGTTCAATGCATTCAAAAAAACCAACACTGATATGAGACTCTTCGATGAAATGTTGACTAAAAAATCCAACATTTTTAATATTACAGAATTTTTCCCCTAATACAATATTGCTTAAAAAGATTTAAAAACTTCTATAAACCAGGTTTTAGTCCTGAGGCGGCCAAAACATTTTTCTACATCTTTTTGCACACAGGAAACGATTTTTTTCCTTTCAAAGAAAACTCCTAAATTAAATCAAGGAAATAAACAAAAATTCTTATTAAAATAAATTAAAATTGAAAAGTTTTCTTGAAAAGAGAAAAAATATGAACTCAAGACTGTAAAATGAAATTCATCGGCCTTTGGGAAAATGGAGAAAAACTTTCATCCTTTTTTTTCCTTCAAAAACTAAGGAAATAAAATTAAACTAGTCTCAAAGAAAATATCCGTAGGCACACATTAAGCAAATACACAAAACCTTTTTCTATTTTAATTTTTAATCTTTTCGTAATTTTTTAAAAATAACCACGGAAGTAATTTCCCCATCGATTTCCTGAGCTTCGTGAAAACACAATTATCAAAAAGGTCTTTCAATTTATTTGAAAGGAGAAATAAAAAAAAAGAAGCTTTTAGTCGAAGCGTATAATAAAATAAAATAAAAATTTAGAATCATCCGCACGGAAAATATTACAGATTTATCCCCTTAGCATCACTTTTATTGAAACTTGTAATAATTCATTCCGCATTTCAACAGGGACACAAAAGAATTGTATGCCGGGCTTAGAGGTGGAAAAGGAAAACCTAATTTAAATTAACACCTTAGTTAAAAAGAAGATTAATAGAGAAAGGTTGACTTGTTCACGTCTTTTCCACTTGAACGTATCAAAATATGTATTAATTTCAGTAGTGAATTGCTTTATCAGTTGTCATGGGAACGGGTAAAGTGTCAGCAACGGAACGGGTTATTTGTCTTGGATGTAACACGTTAGATAACGGAAGAGTCAATGTTTGCAAAAATGAATTAATCTTTTTAATCAAAACTTGGAATCGAAAATATTGGACAACAAGAAAAAATAGGCTTATCAGTTATAAGCAATAATGAAAATTGAATATTTTTTAGTTAAAAGTAAGAAGAATTAAAAGAATATTTTAGAAGGAATTTGTTTTATGAAAAATGCTCATTGGCATCGGGCTAAAAAGAAATAGCTGGTCTGCTAAAAATTAAGAATATTCAGCATAAAAATTTTTTAGAAGAAGGTTTTGGCCAGAAGATTTATCTGCTATAAATTTTGGAGGCACAAAAAAAAATTTTTCAAGAAAAACTTCAAGAGAATATTTCATTTTGAAATTCAAAAATTGCGTTTAGAATTTCTAAATTCAAAAAAAATTTTATAAAAATTCTGTTTCAGAAATTTTTTGACTTTATCAAACTTTTTAATCGAAGACTGTTTCTGAATTTTTTAAAAAAGTTGAATGCAGTAATGTTAGAGATTTTCCTCGTTTAAAAAAATTTCACAATGTCTTCCACATCTTATCTAAAATTTTTATAACCCAGCGAAAAAACGTCGGAATGGTATTTGCTTCCTCTCCATGTGACTGACACACATTATTCAGCAAACAATGTCAACCCGAAATTCCCCGTCAATCTCGATCATTAAATAAATGTAACAGAATCTCTTGCATTTTTCCCCCGGTTTCGATCAATTTCACATCGACGTCGTTCTTTCATTTTTTACATTTTTTTTTCGTTTATCAAAAAAAAAAAAAAAAAAAAAAAACATCGAGGAAGATTGACTAGAAAAAAATCATACAACAAAGCGATGAGCGTTTACATAAAATCACAGGATGTTGCCTCTATATAACAGGCTGAACATTTTCAACTTAATCTCTGGAGATTTTTCTCAAAAGACTACAGTAGTGTATCCTGTTGATATAATGTGCACTCTTGCAGCAGGACCTTACACTTTGCGGCAGCAATTTTGTAGACTTAAATAATCTTAAATCAACCCAGCAGAAGTACATAAGTCACCCGACCAAACAAGTTTCTAGAAATTTTCCAAAAAAGATATATAATTCAAAAAATTAAAAAAAAAACATTGGCCCAAGACTTGAACCTTGAGGCATCCTCCTCAGGCTTGCAGCCAAATTTGGCAACTAGACTTTTTTCTCGTTGCCATCAGTCACCAAACATCATGCCTATCCTCTCTTCAATCTCAATCTGAACGCTTCTGCTCATGATATAGTTTCAAAGATATTTACTTGCACAAACGATTAAACCAAAAATCCTACAAGAATCCGCATAATTCTACTTAAGAATTAAATCTGTGTTTGTACAGTGTTATTAATTAAAGGAAGAAAGTATCGGTTTATCGATTTTCATCATCTCACATGGTTAAGTCACAACGTAATTAGTGTACCATTATCGATTTATTTCCCCCAATTATTGCGACGCACGGGATAGAAGAGACGAATCCCTGGAAAATTGAATTAAACTCGCGTTTGAAATACGATGCTTCATTGAAATAATTTCAAGAGAGGGCTCCCCCTTGTTAAGAAATTCAGATTTGGCAAATCCTCCTAAACCATTTTCAGGATTCGTTAACTAACGGGAAGCGTGCGAAGCATCACACACACGACTTTCATCGTCATCAAACACGATTTAATCA
Source organism: Liposcelis brunnea (assembly GCA_023512825.1). Lineage (NCBI taxonomy): Eukaryota > Metazoa > Arthropoda > Insecta > Psocodea > Liposcelididae > Liposcelis > Liposcelis brunnea. The sequence goes on along the minus strand of CM042065.1, from coordinate 15,370,630 downwards.
CTGAAAGAGAGTTAAATTGAATATTCTAGTTCTTCCAAACGCATTCCCAAAAGCTGTCATTATAACAGTCGGTCTTGGAAGCGAAGAAACAACGCTTTTGACTTTCCAGGAGATTAGAGAAAGGATAGGAAAAAAAAGGAGGGAAATAAGGAAAGCTTCCGTTTGTGTTGGAGTTATAGTGGAAAAATCTACTCGGAATTTAATGGAGTGAATTTACGGAATTCTTTTAACTTAATCCATACACCGCATGCGAATTTCCCACACAACAGATGATCGATAAATTTTAGCCAGATGAGTGGTTGTACAAGATACACATATGGGAGTTGCTCAAATAATAAAATAGAAAAATGAGCGACTTCTCCGGGTGTTTGACACTCATATTGATGAAAGAAAAATGGATTTCCTGAAAAGTAAGCGCTTCAAGGATAAATGAAAACATCTCACGGAAATCGCAATGTCGGAAGGAATTGAATTACATATAATAAAAAAAGGAGAAAAAAAATGCTTCCAGTGTTGTTTTGATTTGATTTGATTTATCGGAGGAAATCTTTTATAAGTAAACACACTCTTGAAAATTTTTAACAATATCCGGGATCATGTGTGTTCAGGTTCTTGCACTGAATAAAAATAAATGACTACTAGTTTATCCATTGGCTCTTCAGGCCTGACACTGAGACGCTGAATCTTTGCGATAAAGTTTCAGATTCTTTACCCATAAGGTCTTGACTTGTTCTGAGCTTAAACTCAATCTTCCCCTCCATCACTAGTTGATTTGGAAAAGTACCGAGAAGTGGGAATCCCTCCAAGCATTTTATAGCCCCTTAGATTTTTATAACCACGTAAGATAAGTATAGGCGTCTTATTTTATCCCTCTCAAACTTCAAATAGAACTCAAGTGTATTTGTCACCCTAAAAAAATTTGAAACGACCTCAAAGGTCGGCTACCTTCTCCAAAATCTAATTTGTAACTTTAATCAATCCAATAACCGATAAAAAAAGAAAAAAAATCTCCCACCTTTTTAAAACTAAACATCAAATGACCATCTCCCACTTTCCTCATATTTGTCTTTCCTTTATCCTTTCCTTCCCTTATATGAAATCATCACAAATTCGAGAAAAAAAGCGATTTTCCTTTTTTGTAGAGGACGAGGGAAAAAAGGAAAACGGATTACTTCATAATGCTTCAAGAATCAATTTTTAAAGACAAAGACTGACAAAAGTTATATCTCCGCTTGGAAAACAGACAAAAAAAAACCGGGAGGGATGTACTGAGGGAGAAACTTTCCCTTCAACTAAACAATTACTCTTGTCATTGTCATTTTCTAATCTGTCACAGAAAAAGAAAAGAAATAAACGTGCGTGACGACGTCACTAGCCTTGAAGATATTAAAACGCTCTTTTTTAACGTCTTTCGCTCATTCCGATGACATTCTAAACATATTCAGTTTTAGTACTGTCGAGCAAAAGCTCGGGGTAAAAGAAGCTTAAATAAATATTTTCCCGCGGAGACAAAGATCCACCCGTTTGTTAATCATGAGGGACCAAGGGAAAATCTTTAGGGTGCCATTTTCATTTCCACGTCTCTTTTCATCCTCTTGCTCTTTTTTGAAATATCTTTGGAGAAAGTTTTTAACGTCTTTTTGTTTTGCGATCGTATCTTAATGCTTGCTCTTTGCCCTTTCGGTAAAATATTTAAATTAAGATACAATCTTTTGTGAGATATTATAATCAAATTACGTCTCATGTATTCGTAGGAGGAATATCAGGAAATGCTGAAGATCCTGCAGGATTCACAAGAAACACACCACAATGGCCGAGAAAAAAATTATTGAGGCTAACAGTGGCGGAGTTGATGCGGAAGCAGTCTTGAGGGAAAACGGGTAAGTCGGGATGAAGAAGTTATTCGAGGCTGAGCCTGAAATTTCTTTATCTCGGCTTAGGATAGGGAGGACCCCCACAGGTTCTTTCCCGCCAAGTGAGGACTGTTCCGGAACATAAAATTTCAGATCCTATTTTCATTCACCTTGGAGCTAAAAAATTAAAAGGCCTTCCCCCGGTTAATGGCTGCACTAAAATCCATTCAGATCCATGTCCTGAAAAACGAATCTAGCTGAGCCACCTGGCAAACGTTTCGAGCTAGCTCATGAGCGGACTAAATGATCAGTTATCCCTTAGGCTTACGCAATAAAATGTTCATGGCATATTTGTTGGGGGTGGAATAAATTTTACCAGTCACGAGCATTGCCCCTAAACAACATTCTACCCTCTCTAACGACTCCGCCAATGCATGTTAATAAACTGCTGACGATATTCCCGATAGATTATTTCACACGTAAACGATATAGAAAATAATGGAAACGGCAGGCGGAACATTTTCAACGGATGAATGTCGGAAATATCACAAATCGTAAACTCAAAGCAAACTTTGTTTTGCTTACATTTCGGAACTAGCAGACTCTCAATTCTGTTTTCGAGCGTAAAAGCATAAGAGTGAAGGCCTTTTCCGTCATTCAATACCGCGAAAACCATCACGTTATTTTTGGTGTTTCCTCTATTTCCATAAATATTTTAAAATAAGATTACCTTCTTCCCAAAATCAGCGATTAATTGATAGGAAAAACCTGTCAAACTTTTCCCTTTAAAATTTCCAAAAAGTTTGGAAATTTCGAGAGGTTTCGTGATAAAGGAATATGACAACCATTATAATACTTAAGAAAACTATCGTGCCAAATTACATTTAGATATCTTAAAATTTCAGAATTAGGAGCTTTCGCTGAACATATGCGAAACTGCAATTACAGCTAGTTTACTAATTGTAGCTAGAAAGTTTATCCTGTACTCGCATGTATTATAAAATCAGCCCCGTTGTTGCCTTTTAATATAATCCTAAACTAAGAAAGTTCAGTTGAAAAGTTTTAATGTTCGCCTTTAGGGAAGATGTTGACATCGTTTTTTGCAGTAAAAAGTTTATCAACAAGTTTTCAAAACTGCGCGTGCCCATCAATAAAAGTTATTTTCCTTCTTGATTTTCAAAAGTTTTGATGTCGTGTAGCCGTAAATCAAAGCACGGTCAAGTGGGAAGAATTTAATGAATTATTGAAAACGTTAAAGAGAAACCAGGCCAAACGAGCACTATGAAGGTAACGGAAGCCGAAAAATAGATGAAAAGCCTTAAAGAATTTAAGATCGACCCCGAGCGACTGACAAGTATCCCAGTCGACAGGATTGCTAACAAGAAGAATGGGGAGAGCAGAATAGATTAACCATGGTCGCAGTGCGACGGTCGAAAATTCTATTCGAGGGTAGGTTGGCTATGGGGCTGTGGGGCATTTGTTATTGTTTAATTATTCTACATGCATTGCTGTTACCGGATGAGGTTATAACATTTTCAGTAACTTCTTAAATTAGGCCAAAGGCCTGTTTTCTCCAAAATAATTCTGCGAAGTGGACGTCATGCTATCGATTCATCGATTAGATTGTCAAGTGGTGTTCGGTTTCTGGTCCCTGGCGATCGGAGGAAAATTGTCATTGCCCAGTCTGCCGACATGTTCGTGCTAGCGTTTATAAAACCTGTGTCCGGTCCATAATGACACGCCGTAGAAACAAGGTCCGACATGAGACCTACTAAGGGACTGATGCGTGCAGCAGAAATGCGGATATTTGAGGATCCTACGACCGAGTAAGGAGCGGCGACATCTGAGCTGGAGTGGGAGACAGGTCTGAACAATATTTTCAGTATTATAAATTGTTCTCGATCCTAATATACAGGGTGGTATGAATAAACAGTAGGTACACCTTTTTTTTTCGAAGGACTACCTACTCCTTCGTAGGTCTTCCTACCCCTACCCCTTCATCTTCAACTACACTACACTACTAGTGTTTAATAAAAACTAAATAAAATAAAGCTAGGTTGAACACCCGAATGCCCATTTCAGATCATGCAAAATTTTATAAAAATAACAAACCCGAAAATAAGTGTAGCACTTTAAAAAAAAAAAAATAACAAACCAACAGCTAATGCTACGTTTCGTGCATTAGTCCAACAATTCCCTACAATCCGGATTTCCATTCTCATTCTTTTTTTAAAATCCTCTTAAAAGATTCTCCTAAGCATTATCCTATCATCCCGATTGATCATAAGTTGCACAATAATATTACTTATTTGATAGCTCCCATAAAAGGATCACACCATCCATCAACGAAATTAACACCTCGATCGTTTCATTTAGGAAATGATATCACCCTTTTTAGTTTCTTTGTCTCTATCGTTTGACCGGAAATTAGATTGCTTTTGCGTTAAGACTCCACAATCAAGCCGGTTGAACTTTCAAATTGTATGTTTTCATTTCTTGGGTCGGCTTTATTACAAGGGACTTTTGTTATTCAAAGTGCTGGGAATCGTTTCTTTTCCTCTCTTTCTCCCCGACCATAAAGCTTTTTATCACTTATTTTAGTACCAACCCTGAGAAAATGGCATTAATTCAGCTAACAAGATCACGTTTTGTATACAGACAAGGTTCGCGTCTGCATGGCAAGACAGGCGATTCGATTCCGGGGATGTTTTTTTTCTCTCCTTATTTCCCTCCTCTCCTTTTACGACGATTTTAAGAACCTCTTAAGGGGGTATCTTTTCCCATTTTACCGCCGCCCGATTTATAGCTTCTTCCTACTTTTTGTTTTTCTCGAGAGTTTTGCAAATTCCCGGGAGATTTTTATCTCGGGGAGAAAATGTAAGACGGTTCACTCAGCTGTCTAATTATCATTCTCCGGAGTAAGATATTAAGCAGGTTTGCATCAAAACACAAGGAATGCCGGATTATTCGCAAAGGGAGGGGAAGCCCCTATAGGATAATGCTTAGTCTACGCAATTGCTTTTCAGGAAAGAAAACAAGACTCCCAATCTTGAGATACGAGCAAGAGAGAGAAACAAGATAAAAACTAATTTAAGAATGTGTGTGTCTGCATCATGGCGTCGTGACAGAATAAGAAAGGTCATGCTCGACATATGTTACGCGTCACATTTCCACGAGACTTTGCACGTTCAAGATCGAATTGAAAAAAGTTAAAACTGTAAATGATTTTTTCCTCCGCTTTTATAAATAAAGTATTTTTTTCTCTTGATAAACCCTTTATGTGCTTCAAGGTTTATGGAGGTCGAATGACCTACAAAGCAAAAGAGTTCTTTTGTTAGTTTCTATTTTTTTTATTATTATTAAAAATGTGATTTTTTTTCCCCTACCTGAAAAAGTGTAATAAAGTGTATATTGTTAAGGAAAGTAATAATTCTGAAAATATATTACCTAGAAAGTTAGCAGCACTGAGATTTATGTTCTTTAGGAAAAATTTTCCTGCGATTTTTCAAGTGATTTGGATGGAATCGTCGATTTAGACCAAAAATGAAAATGATAATATCTCTAGATAAAGATTTTCTTTAGACTTTCCTCAATGGCTCCTTAACAAAGACATCTAATCAAGTTAACGAATAAATGGAGTAGGCAACTACATAAGAAAGTATGGCTGAACAATCTAAAATAAAAACTGAAACGAGCTCTATCTCGCCCTCAATTCGTCGCCTTCATTATTATTCAAATCCAAAACTGCAAAAATATTTTTTTCAATGAATAAACATTTGTAATTATTTTTGATCTAGCTCTGAGATGAACCTGTTAGCTAATTTCATTTCCTTTCTCATTAACATTAAACATCTATTGAGAATACTGTCAGACATTAGTTAAAGGGAGGCCTCAACTAAGGGGGATGGGTGATGAAACCAAGGGACTGATCGGTTGATTGTGAACGCCCACAAAAGCAAAGTAATTAGGTCATATCCGCCTCTTTTTCCATTTCTTTTCGTAGACGTTTTTTAAATGCCAAAGATTTTAGATCACAACCACAGCCCGACCCATCGCACTTAGATTTAATCACAAAATTTTGTGTACTCATCCCAAAATTTTTTAAGAAAATTTCTGTGCTTAACAGTTTTGTTGCTCTTTTTTTTGACAAAAAATTTCAGTTCACGCTTTCTATTCTTCTTGTATCGAGGATTATGATCAATAAATAATCTGCTATCGCTAAAAAATTAAATAAAGTGCTATTTATTTATCCTCACCTTGCTTTTTAAATACTTTTTTACTTAAAAATTCGATTTAATATTATTTGACAATTAATTTTTATAAATAAATAGATTAGGTTTTATAAACGGCACAAGTAAACATAATTTTCTATCCGCTTATTCCCTTTTTGCAACAAACAGTGCTGCTTCATTCCTATTGGTCGAGCGCCATTGACGTCACGACTGGTTCCCCTCTCCAGCGCCACCTATATAAGCAAGAGCGCTGCGCGCGGCTCGTTAGTTTCGTCTCGACCGTCGACTAGTAAAGATCGAAGAAAAGTTGTTTTTCGGTAATTTTGAAGTATTTAACAGTAAATTAATTTTTTTTTAAACGTTTAATGCATGATTACAAAAAAATCGGAGTGTATATATAAATAAAATAATTTATAGTGACTAAAAATTTTCTTACATATAATTTTCCTTTGGAAGTCATTATGTGGAAAGCTATTTCATAGTAATAATATTAAGTTTTAGTTGTAAGTTCTTCATCATCTTTTGCTTTCTTTTCTTTTTCATCATTAGGGAATAGTAATAAGTTTAGTAATTAGTTCTTTAAGGTTAGTATTAGTTTATAAGTAATATTGTCGTTGTGACTTAGAGCTGTGGCAAGGAATTTTTTGAAAATGAGATCAAAAAATTCAAGTCCTAGTTCTATGGCGCAAAGTCGATATCAATAGTATTATAAAATAGAAAATAAGAAGGGTATGTTACTAACAATCATCATCATCATCTCATTTTCATTAATCATGATCATAATCACTAAAGGCAATTAGGAATAATTACATAATGACTTCTTTACTTCTCTATTCTTAATTTAATTCTAAAAAAAACTTTGGTTGCTATAAGTTATTCATAGGTCCTAACAATAATTCTTCGTGGCCGCGATCGCGATCGCGTTCGCGCATTGAAAAGACGCGTCCCTGAGAAGTGATAAATAAAAATCTAAAAAAACTAAAAGCTACTTTGTCTGGTTAATGTTTCTCAAAAAATAATTCTTTACTTGTGGGATTTGTAAAGGCATTAAAAACTGCCTTTCATCCCTCTCTTAAAATATCAATTTGTCCAAGAAAACCAGACAAAAAATTCAAATGTTTTTGGTGCGAAATTTAAGAATTAATTTTTTTGATTTTTCAGTTTCAATATTTTAATTTTATTTTTTTGGGAAGTGATCAAAGCAGAGCAAAAGTGAAGTGAAGTGCATCACCACTGTTTGGATACACATGTTGGATACCTATTGGATTACTCAAGAGGAGATCTTCTAGATGAGGTGAGGTTACCAGCTGCCTTGCCACGCAGTAAGTGTTAGAGGTGCTAGTAGCTGTGGTGCGGGTGATGCAGCGAACGCATCTCATTTTTTTATTTTTCCCTAGGACTCCCCTTTAGGCCTCACGAATTTAGGTCGCGGATCGCGTTTAGGGTTGGGATGGATTCTAATGGGTTTTATATAGGCCTCTTCATCGACCATTTCGTTGAAGGGGGAAGGGTTCCCATAATATCAGGCGCGAAAAACCCTAATGATGGACAGCGTTCACACCTCCTGGGTGTCCAATGGAAGTTGAACGCAAATAAACAATCTTAGCCTTTAAATTTTCTTAACTCAAATCGGGCCCCCGTTTTCGCGGCAACGTTAGCAAAGTAAGGAAACTGCATTTAACCTATAACGCGGGTAAGATATTAATGAAAATAAAGATCCTAAATTACTCGAGAAAGTACAGCAATATAAAATTACATCATACTAGTTTCACATTTTAATAAAAATAGGAATTTTCTCCCAATATTAAAAAAATCCTGAACGAGAATATAACTTAGCAACCTTCCAACACGAAAAGCAATATACCCCCGTTATGAAGACAATTCTGGAACATTTCCTCTTTCTCTTAAAGTGTAATTAAATGAAAACGGCCTCCCATATTCTTATATATTCCACGTTATGTTCAACCAAGCTTATTCCTTTTCAACCATTTAGATTTAACTCACTTTAATCATTTTTTCTTAAAGAAAAAAAAAAGAGCGAGAGAGAAAAAAAACAAATCCTTCGAATCCGGATCCCAAGTCTCTCCCTTTTTATTTCTAGATCAAATACCAATCAAATTTCGATTTTTTTTTTAAAAAAAGGAAGAGATATCATGTCGAAAAACGTTGAAAGGATGAAAACCATGTCTGACGTTGAGGGATTTCTCAAATTCCAAGAGTATTTCTTAAAATTAATTCATCGCGTGCTTAACTTATGAATGATTTTTTTCGTAGCAAGGAAGCTAAAAGAACGTTGATTTTAAAATCATTTCCTCCATAATAAGCGTCAGACTTTCCAGTTCAGAGGGAAAGGAAGTTTATCCCAAGCTCTTTTCAGATACTATTTCCAATCTAGCCAAAATTTTAAAATCGCTGTAGCCATCATAGATCAAGTTAAACCTCAATTTATTAGAAATTCCTTTTCTCATTGATTTCAAAGCATCCATAACTCTCTCCTGAGGCGCCGCCTATGATTTTTCTCTTCAAAAAAATAACAGGATCGACGACTTGGCATTAAACCTTTCGAGCCGATTTCAAAAAAAAATATATAAATGGGAAAAGGGGCGAATAAACCAATGAGCCTACCGAGATAAAACTGAAAACCCCGAATCAAAAACATGTTTAATGAACCAGAAATGGTTTTCGGGAAAAGCAAATGACAAATTCAAATACGGTATACATATATTTATTTTACATTTTGCTTGAGGATTAACCGATTAAATTGGTGTACCGATTTCAAATCGACATAAAACGCGAAATCGATAGCTTTATACCTTCCTGTGACTGTCATTCTTCCCTTGAGGATCTTTACCAAAGGAGAAAATGCACGCTTTTCCAACAAAAAAAAAAAATGAATTCGTCAGCAAAGATCGTTTGCTTTTCGAGTTTGTACGTTTTACAATACATCACGATTTTGAAAACGATCTGTATTATAGGGAAAAAAAGGGAGAAGAAGAAAAATCATTTCAGGCAAGGCGCGTTCAATAATAAAATGAAAGCTGTCACATGTTTTCATCTTGAAAGGGCGGCGTCAAAAGCCCTTTCGCAACTTGAAGTAAAGTGTCACATCTCGGCGTGTGTTTAACTCTATTATTAAGATTTCGTTTTCGCCTGGGTTCTTTATAAACACACACACACGTTGTATGTAAACTTTATTCCAGAGTTCGTTATGGAAACTAGTGAATTTGATTCGTGTAAGAAATCGAATTACATTATTCTTGGACTTAGGATTGCTATTCCGACTGGAAATTGGCTATTCGTATGCAAATAAAGATTTATACAAAGCTTGAAACGCGAGGAAATCGAGGGAGATTTTTTTCCCCGGATTTAAGCGAGTAGAAAAAAAAAGGTAATAAAGACTGTGTCACTATTTTTTAAAATAATTCGATCCTTCCGAAGCTTCAGTTCAGCGATAAGAAGATGAAATCTTTGCCATCTTTAATATCGGCTTTGAAGGCGATGATTTTTGAAAAATTCAACATGATAAAATTAGAAAAGAAGCGTTTAAGCTAGAAAATGGACGCTCAAGCCATAAATGGTCATTTAAGTAAAAAAAAATGGCGGCTAAAGTCAAAAAAATAAAAATGGACGCTTAAGCAGCAAATGCCAGAGAATGGACGTTCAAGCTATTTTAAAATTGGGGGCTCAAGCTAGAAAATGACTCATTGCATGAATTTTTTACACTATCTACTATCCAAGCTGTGTGTCCCAAAGTAATCCGATTTGAGTCTAGCAATGCAACCTATTTTGTCAGTGACTTTGGTAGCCTGTCAAATTGTTTAGGATCGACTTAAATAATGGCAACAGTTGAAAGGGGAGTTCCCCAAGGAACGATTCTAGGACCATTAATATTTACTTCTATTATCTGAAGATCTAGGCACTGCCATTGAAACATTTAACCATGGATCCCTGAGGTGTCGTTAAAAGTTTTTCCTCTCACGTGATCATCATGGTAGAGAACTCAATTACTCAAGACTGTTAGTCTTGACCCAGGTGAAGAATTCGAACTACATACTCAATGATGTTCTCAAATACTGCATCTATCATCCTTTGTTAAGGGTCACTATATTTGTCTGGTACTACAGAAGACATAGCTGGGGCCTCTAGTGCCTAGATTATTACACTCATCCATGTTTAAGCTCAAGTTTTTTACATCTAAAAACTCTTGCAGACTTAATTTCGGTCGCTTTGAAATTCCCCATTAATTTTCTCAAAACTAAATTGGTTTTCCTCGAGTTTTTAACCTGTCAAAAACTCTTAACAGTCTTAGTGTAATGGTCCATGCTAACTTACCTGAAACAAAAAGAAAACTCAAATTAATATTAATAGTACAAACCTGGCCAATTTAAATCAAAAAACCGAAAACCAAAACCCGAACGGTAAACAATAAATAAACAACTAAGCAGACTATCGCCATCTTTAAAATAGATTTGTTGCCAACATTCATAGGACGTGGCGCTAACCCAAAGATCCCACGACGGATTTTTGAAACGTAGTCGGTGTACCTACAGTATAAATTGAGCCGCGAATCCCAATTCAAACCATTCGAATTCTAGACTTGGTCTGATTCGGATCAAAAAGCGGAGACGAAGCGAAAAGCGGAGTCAAAGCGAATCCCTTCGGACAAGGAACCGAAATAAAATAACAGTGGCCGGAACAGTGGCTTTGAAGAATTTGAATTTGTGAAAACCAGCCAGATGCAGTCATTGAAGACTTTCCTTTAGAACTTTAGTGGGATTTTCGGATCTCCACCAACTGGTTTTTCTTTCCCAAGTCTGCTCCTATCGCTCAACTTATATGGAACTGTATTACTGCTGCCGCCAAAAAAATTCCCCTCGGTTGTTTACTAAATATTACAACTCTGCCCGCCAAATTGTCGCTACACACAAACCATCTCACCCAAACTGAAATCCCAAATTATCCCATCAATTAAAAACCGATCCAATTAACTTTAAACCGGGCTGAAAAGTTGACGGGAAAATCGCAACATCCATCATCAATTTTTCAGTATAAATAACCGAAACACCCTTTCCTCGATTTTATTCTCATTTTCCCAAGTGAAATTCAAACATGAAAACGTTAAATATTCCCTTTTTGTTTTAATTACACAAAAGTATAAACAAAACTATTTTGTAAATTGTCATTGTCATGTCGATTTTCGCGTGATTGACAAACAACAGGACCCATGCAGAATGCCAATAAACATGATGCCTCACCGTTATATATAACAACTTTTTTTTTTACCGTTTACTTTTTTTGATCCCAGCCTGGGTCATTTTAATTCTCTTCGACCAGCAAAAAGGGAAATGCTGGAACATTTACATAAAGTCAATTAGTCACAGCTTAGGTTGATGTGCTTTAATGTTGGGAAATCATCAGCTGCGGGTGTCTCAAGGTCCTGAGGTCGAACCGGAAATAGAAAATCCCTAGCCGTCACCATCTGCGGTTGCTGGTTACTTAATTAAACTTTTTACTGGCTTTATAACATTTCAGCATTTAGCCAAAACGTTTTTTTACAATTTTTTTTCTTGAAAAAAATGGAAATTAAAGAAGGAGGAAAAAAAAGAAAAAAGCTTTAGGTTTCGATGTTAAACGATTTAAGAATGATGTTAGCTTGCTTGTTTGCATAATACTGGAATTAAATCAGGGGAAAGAACTGTATTTAAAATCTCATCGCGATTTCCCTTTTTTTTTGCAAAATAAAAAAAGCCACAAGGCTTTGTTAAATGAGATTCGTCAGTGGTTACCAAACAGCGCGGATTAGACTTTATTTTTTTGTTGAAAATTGGGTTTTTATAATATTTTGAAAGATTTAATAATATAAAAAAAGCGAGAATTACTTTGTAGTGCATACATTAAAAAAAGCAATTTCATAAAGTTCATTTGAATTTTTTTATTAGAGTAATATAATTTACTTAAAGTCAAAAAGAGGGAGGTAAGAGGGATCGTCAAGTCTCCTTATGGCACGACTTTTCGAGATGAGTTTATTTTCATTAATAAAAATTCTGCGTCGTTTAATTTCCTCTGAGTAAAAGTTTTGTGACTCATCCTCACGTATCCGCAAATATTAATTTCCGTCGGCGACGCTTTCTTCTAATTTGTAGTAAAAAAATTTCCCGTTTCACTCAAAAAAAAAGAATCGATTAATAAATCGATTACTTAAGAAAAATGATACAAGTTTATTTTTTTAAAAAAATCTACCATAATTGATTTCTTGAGTGTTTGCATGGTATTATCAGGAGTACCTCAGGGCACCAAGCTAGGACCCATGATTTTCACTACCATAATTGTTTCATGCAGTTAAACCGATTGTGAATATTTCTAGTATAGGCCTCACTAAGCCTCAACTGGCAAATAATCCGAGGGTTTCAATTCCTAATGCTTAAATGAAATTAATTTCCAAAGAATTGAATCAGTGGCAGACATCACTACGATCATCGAAAACCAGAAGGAAAAAAACAAAGAATCTAGTTCACGTAGAGTTGATTAATTATGAATCAGCGCTAGTACACATAACTGAAAATTAATCACATGACACTGAGGATGAGAAAGGGAGTTGATAGATGCTAATTAGTAAATCTGTCAACGGGTTAAATCGATTCAAACAGATATGCTTTTAAAAGAAATTCATTCATCCTGAAAGTGTGATAAGCTTAATTTGAAAGATGATTTTTGAGTGACTAATTGATTTTATTGACAATGTCTTCGTTTTAATATTTTTAAAAATTCTTTAGAAATAAAAATCTTTATTGAAGCGAGAAATCAACAGCGCCTCGAGCAACTGAAACAATCCGTGATTTCGCAAGTGATATTCTACAAATGGGAAATAAAAGTTCCCAGCTTGGGCCAACTAACACAAGCTTTGACTGAGGGGAAATATTTTGACAGAGCCAGGACTCGCAGAAGTCAAATTGATCGGGAAAAAAAAATTGTAACGGTTTCAATTCGAACTTTGCTTGGACCTTGATCCTAATTCCTCCTAGTTTCTACATCACGATTAAATCTACGAACCGTTTTTAAATTGTCTAAAAAATTTCTCTCCTTTTCATTTATTCCTTCCGACACGTATCCCCAAAAACTCAATCAAAGTGATTGACACATTTTATTTTCCCTTTCGACAAAGCGTCACAATTCGCAATCCTTGTTTTTATTCCCCGTCAAAAAAACTTGCAAACGTCCATTCGACATTTCTCCGAATCTAAATCAAAACGTCGAACAATAAAAATTAATAATGAAAAAAAAAAAAAAAAATTATTATAAAAATTCCGAACCAAAAAAAAGCAATATAAATATTTTGAAGTCTCTTAGAAAACTTTCACCTTATTACAACAATAAATAATCCGACAAAAGATATTATCACGTCGCTTCGGCAATTTCTTTTCCTTCGTTATTTCTTTCCTTTTACAAGTCTATTAAAGAAGAATTAAGATTTATGGGGAGGAAGAAGCATTAGACCACACCCTTAAGCTTCTAAACAGAAACAGATCCGTATTTTTAATTCAGAAAAACCGGATGGTCAAATCGAAGCCCTTGCGGTTTCCCCTTCAGGAACCTGAGAAAATGTTTCACAAGAATAAATCAAAAGGAGAAAAAAAGCTAATTAAAAGATATTTTTTGATCTTTATTCGTCGAAGCGTTAATTTCTCCAATTTCTCTTAATTATGTAATTCGATTTTTTTTTATAATCGATCAACAGTTATAAAAACGTGATTTTAACAAAAAGAAAAAGCTTGATTCATTGAATCACTGACAATTTTTCCGAAGAAAAAGAATTTTGAATTTGTAAGAAAAAAGAATTTCAATTGATTTATTCCCTCGATGAAAATTTTATCAAGGACCCTTTCGGGCTGTTGATTGATCAGCAAGAGAAGATAATTTACGACGGGTCGCTGTTTAAGATATAATTTGTTTATAAAACATTTCATAATTCTCATTAATGCTTCTAGCAAAAAAAAAAAATTTGGAGAGTTCCGCTTAATTGCTGTTTGCAGCTGTTGGATTTTCTATATTGGATTCTTTATGGTTTTTTAATAAGTGTATTGAAATGAAACTGTGAGTATAATAACGAGGTTGATTATTCCTGGCGGAATGAATTCGTATTCAACATTTTTGGTTTATATTGTCTCTTTTATTTGGATGATTATACTTTGTCTTTAGTTTTCTTTGTCTTTAACATTTTAATGTGGTTGTATTTTGCCTTCAGCATTCGGGTGTGATCATATTTTGTCCTCAACATTCCAATCTAATTTCATTTGCTCTTCAGCATTTTAATTATTGTTAAAAAATGTTCTGTCTTTAACATATCAGTTAAGCAATAGCAACCCACATTGCTTGAGTTTACTCTGAGGCGTTGCAAGGAGTTAACAAAGACTTTCAATTGTATATTCCGTTTAATCTATGAAATTGCTACTTTTTTGGATGTGGTTTGACATTTTCTATTTAAAAAAGCATGATCAATTTGTGATGTTTCAACTTGACAGCTATTGATCTTTGACATTCTCATTTTATTGACTTTGTCTTCGACATTGCTGCAACTGAACTTTGACATCATCTTTTTTTGCGTTTGTCTTTGACATTGCTGCAACTGATCTTTGATATTCCTTTTTTTTTAAAAACATTTGTCTTTGTCTTTGACATTTTCATTTTATTAGATTTGTCTTTGACATTTTCATTTTATTGTGTTTGTCTTTGACATTTTCATTTTATTGTGTTTGTCTTTGACATTTTCATTTTATTGCGTTTGTCTTTGACATTTTCATTTTATTGTGTTTGTCTTTGACATTTTCATTTTATTGCATTTGTCTTTGACATTTTCATTTTATTGCGTTCGTCTTTGACATCTTCATTTTATTGGGTTTGTCTTTGACATTGAAACTTAACTGCAATGACATTCCTGTGCTTTTGTATTTTGTCTTTGAACTGATCTTTAATCTGATCTGATTCACTTGATGATCCTAGACATTTGAGTTGGAACAGAAGGGACAGTTTCACCACAAAGCGAACCTTAAGTAGCTAGTCGCTTTAATCAGATAGGAATCGCAGACTAAAATGCAGAATAATATTAACAATTTTAACTTTGAAAAAGATATTTTATGTTAGAACTTTTATTTTCTGTAACAAAGCAACTGCATAAAGCACATAAAAACTTCTTTAATATTCTTTCCTCATATTTCCGCTTCATGATAACATCTTGATCAGAATAAACCGTTAAAATCAGTCCTCCAAGACACGATCATTCTAATTTAATCAACAGCTAAGCATTCGGCTAATTTAAAATTCCATGAATGCTCGATGCATCCCCACAAATTCCCAGAATCGAGCATGAAAACGCAAGCTAACATGATCCAAATACTTAAAAATTACAACGCACCCAGGGGAGTCTTTTATCCATATACTTGGAAAACTTCAGTGTCAGTGCTAAATGCTTTTTATACTTTTCTTTTTCATTACTTTTATACTACTTGGGGAAGCTTCTTACCAACTAAAGAAAGAAAAAAAAGAGAAGGAAAAAAAAACTTGCCCCTGGCCAATCATTCGGATTCAACATTTCCTCCTTTCCTTCGGAAGAGGAAATAATCCTTTTTAAGGTATTTTACTGCGCCTTGGATGGAAATTTTTTTCCTTTTCAATGAAATATTTTTGTACAGCAAAGAATAAGAAAGATTGGTAAATAGGATTCGGAGAATAAATCGGCTTCAATCCAAAAAATAAATAATAAAAAGTTTTTTTCTTTGTTCGCTTGAATTTTTTAGTTGCTTTCGTCGACTTTTTTTATATTTTAAATAAAATAGCATTCAGAAACAAAATAATTTACGCTAGAATACGAACGTTTGCTTATACTCTCAATATTTACTTAGCAGCAAAACCTGCGCTTTTATTTAAAAAGAAAATATTTATTTAATGCGATCTTGTATACCGTTTCCTTCACTTTAGAAATTAAAATTGGGTAAACATTTAAAAATCTCTCAAAATTAAAAGTCAAAAATTTTATATAAAAAAAATCACCATTAAAAAAGATTTCCTGGCATTTAAGTTAAATGCATGAGTTGGTAAAGTTACGAAAGAAAACTAAAAAAGGAAAGCATTTTGAAAAGATTTTTTTTTTATTTCATTCTTTCTTATTCTCCGCTTTTTAAAAAAGGTGCCAGGGTATACTCTATCCATAACGACACTTCTCGGTCTCCTACCACGAATTTTACATAATAAAATTTTTAAGAAAAGATCTTATTCCCGCAGAGTTATTCGTATTTCCTTTTCATAGTCGACGTCTCTATTTACGTACTTTTTTTTGAAAAAAGAAGAAACGGGTAAGGAAGAGTAAAGAAGGGGGATTGCTTTGGGGTGGCTAAATGTCAGAGCTTTACGGGACGTCGTCGAATGAAAAGGGTTCCAGAGACAAAGCTTAAAGCTTTGTATATGTAAATTCCCTAAAGTAATGACCGAGGATATTGATGTATGCCTAACTAGTAAACAAGATGAGCCATCTTAATCGAAGGTAATATTCTAGGTGGCCTTCATTTAAAAGAAGTTTTTTTTTTAAGGGATGAAAAGTAGTAGTCTTAAAATCCAAAAGAAATATTTACAGAGATGAAAATAGCTGATTCTGATAGAATTTTTTGCGCAGATTACGAATCTGTTGTTGAAATTTTTCTACCAAGTAAGGTTTTGCCCGAATTTGTCGAAACGACCCTATTTTAAGGTCTCTGTTCAATGTGTATTTCGAATTGATTTTTAATGAAGCAATGGAAGGCCGCAAGGAAGGTGCATGTCCGTATCGGTGGCACCTTCGATCGCGATCGCTCCCGTCTTCCTCAGCACCTTGCCACAAATAGAAAATGAACATCTCTATCTCATTGAACCTCGAGGCTGACAATAAATCCCACGAACCAGATTCCCAACCTTTTACTCAAACCCTTTCAATACGCACGCGTTGCTTCAATTGATACTATTGGGACTAAATCACCTTTTTCGCTCTGCCGAGCAATGCTCTCTTTGCCACGGAATTGCTTTACCGTGTTAGATAGAACGATGATCTGTTTACTGGTCCGTGTTATGACGATTACACCCCTAAAACACGTTACGAAATAAAATTTCCTGATCACAAAATTACATTAAAAGACAAAATGCTGACGTTTAATATTTGAATTTTGAAATTTTACAATTTTCCTCCTCCCAAACTCATAAATATCTCGTACCGAAATTTCACAACGCATTTAGCTTCAAACTAATTCTAGCGAACTAGGAATAAATGGAATAGTTACAAACACAGTTTGAGCGGGAAAATAGACCGTTAAAACACCTGATGTAAACAACATAAATTACGTTAATGGCAGTCGGGAGTATTAAGCCTGCGTCACATATAGTTACCCAACGGTCTTATAACAAAAATTATGTTTTCTGTTTTTGAAAAAGTTAATCGTTGGGATGTTGTGAATGTGTAAACACCAAAAAACCAATCCTCTTAATACCTCCTCTTTAATCATCCTTCGAGTAAAAAAATTTAACCTTTTTGAGAATTTTTTTTCTTTTAAAAAAAAGCGGACATAAATTAAACGGGACTGAAACTTTATACCTTGGCGGTGTATTATTGGATGAGAGAAAAAAAAGCGAGAAAAAGTGATGGCGCCCTTTTTTTTTTCTCTCCACGGTATTACGTTCTCTTTCCATTAAAAAACAAGATCGTTAAGCTGGAATGTGTCAGGGAAAAAAATATGCTTAGATAATTAGTGTGCGGTAACACATTTATTACAGGAGGCAAGATTGAAATTATTCTACGGACGAAATAAAGGAAAGTTAAACAAAGAGGGGAGGACAGGGGGTTACCAGGAAGCTACTTACAGTTGGAATGATTTTGCCTTCCTTAGGCTCATTCATCAAGTCTCCAGTTGTATTGCACTAGAGGCCCTAAATTAAAAGAGACTGGTAAACTGTCAGCCATAACAAAAATTGAACGCCATATTAAATATCATGGCGACTTCGCCGCATCCGTATAATAAGATGGAGACCTCAAAAAGAAGCGCCGGTAGGCCATAAAAGAGGTAGTATTAAAGTCCAGATCGCCAATAATGTCCGATCTCCGTCGCAGAGCTGGAAAAAGAATGAACTAAGTGCGTTTAATCTCTTTTACAGTCCTCTACATTTACCAGAAAAAATTAAGAAATCAATCTTGTAGTTTTATGGGTTGGTAACATTTCACCACCGCTGCCGCCAGTTCTCCAATTACAACCACCCACTTTCCAACCTACGTCAAGATTCCATCTTCCATGTAAATGAAACCTATTACCGCAACGTACTTTATCTCTAGTCTCCCAAGATATATCTTTCTCTAACCGGATGGATGTGAAAATTTAGACAATGCACTCAGAGCAACAGCTTTACAATAGCTTATTGAAGTTGAAAGTTTAATTCAATAGTTCATTTAACAGATGATTAGGCCATAACATGTGTGCAGCTAACGGATACATTGCTTCTTATTCATCCCGATACAGAGTAAACCAACGTGCCATTTTTTAAATCTGCTTTTTGTCTGACCAACTGTCTAGAAAAGACCCGCCGTATAAAACTTAACATTAGATTGGTCCGGGAAACCAATATGTGTAATACTAATCATTTAACAAATTTGGGAACTTGCCATGTGTCATTATCAATGTTTATATTTTTTTTAACTCATTGCCAAGTAACTGCAATATCAATATTAATATTAATGATGATAGCCGTGATGAATTGAATCACTGTAATGGCATCATTAACAAAGAAAAATATAATTTCACTTCAACCATATTTCTACAACGCGATATCCTGCTCACTAAAAAAAAATAAACATCCGGTGTACTGTGTGAATATATTTCATAAATAGGGGAATGGTGTAAATGGATTTCCAATATCCATAAAAAGTTTACCAAAGCGTGAAATCTATTTTCCAATATTAGCAGCGAACTTAATCTTCAATATTAATAAATTCAATCGAAAATGGGTTTCGATTAAATTTTTTATTTTGTTTTTTGAAAGGATTGCGTTTTCACAGTTAAGAAAATTGACAAGTTGCGCTTTTTAAAAGCCTGAGGAAGGGATTATATTACAGTTATTGGATAGAAGGTCTAAGGTTTCCTAACAGAGTCGTTCAATGAGACGAGCTTAATTTCCAAGAACTGGAAAATGGGAGTGCTTTTAAAGACTAAGCGACTAAAGATGCAATATTTTGTTCTTCCTAGCAACCTTCAAAAATAAGCAGCTGAAAGAATTAGAAACTACAATCAAAAGAAACATAATTTTCTTACTTGGACAAAGTTCTATCTCCAAAATTTCGATCCCTTACACTTTATAACTTTATCTTCTACTACCACGTTGCTACATCACCCGACATTCTCAAATATGAAATCTCTACGATTTTCAAACCTTTTCACCGTTCGCTGATTTTCAAAACAAATTAAATCTATAGAAATAAAAAAAAAGAGACTCGATCTCGTTTTGAAAAAGAGATGAATTGGAAATTCAAAAAATATTAGTCATTCGATTAATGGCAAAATAATTTAATAAATCACAAGAAGGAAAAATAAAAAATCCCCGAATAAATAAATTCAGATTGGAAAAAGCGAAGAAAACAAGAAAATGGGCGAAAGGGAGGAAAAAAATAGCATGTTACACTTTCGTGGTATAAAGTTTCACCTGTTGCATGTTCGCAACCAAAATAGAAACAAAAAGTCTAAAAATAGCTAAGCGATAAGTTTCCATGGAGTTTTTCTTTTTCGGTCTCTCCTCTTGTTTCGTCACACTTTATCAAGTCTTTCAACTAAATATCTTTCCATCAATTTTAAAAGACTTTCATCTCTCTCAACGTTCAAATTATCAGAGAACAATCGTCATTTCCTCCTCTCGTTCTGTGACAACTATCATTAGCAAAAATTTGATATCCGAAAACGATCGGCGGGAAGGATTCGAGAGATATCGAAATGAATGGAGTATATGAAGCATAGAGTTGCGAGAGAAGCTAAATGGGTTTTTAATTGCTATGTAATTCCGCATCAGTGATAGAGGGTGCTCAAAGCTTTAAAAAAATTTAAAAACCACAAGGATAAACTAATAACAGTATGATTAATAACTTTTAATGAAATTTAATCGTCCGGTTATAAATAAAAAATCAATCATCGAATTAAAGACTCTGCATGAAACCTATCAAAGAATTACTGAATTCAACGTGGGAAACTGAGGAAATTCATCAGTTTGTGTTGACAACTAAGTCTGGCTGTTAATTTTTTTACGATCGCGGGTGGAATTGCATCAATTCAGTGGAACATGTAATAAAGATATAAACAATAACATTTTCAGGAGCGGCTCCAGACATTTTAGCAGAGGCCAGATTAGTGAAAATGAAACAGAAGTGGCTGAGGTGGTGCTCTCGTCGTTTGAAAATTTTTTGGTGAAAAGACTGGTGGAAAATTTTAAAATGCCTAACTTTTCTTCTTCTTAGAGTGCCTCCCTGTGACGGGAATGGCGACCATCATGGCTGCAAAAGACCCTAGCCGGATCGACTGTCTTGAGATAGCAGCCCTGTCACCCGTCTTACCTAACTGCAGGTTGGTAGTCTGCATAGTGGAATTTAATTATTACTCAGAATCTTCAACACCTCTAGGCTTAAGTTTTGGGCTAAAACCATGAAGACATGTTCTTTTCGGTTTTTATCACGAGATTAACGCTCCATTTTTTCCTACAAAAGGGCATGAAACTACTGTAGAGCTGTTCCAGCCTCCTACTCTCCTTACTCCTCTCCTGTTTTCATTTACAAAACTTAATTTCACATGACCGTGGCACAATTCCCCTAACAAATAAATATGTGGGCGATTTTTCTTTTCTATTTTTAAAAATCCTCCAAATATTAATTGTTTGGTATATGCTTTCAAAAAAATAAAACTCTGTTTGGATTTGGAACATTAAAAAATTCAGCTAAAACGATTTCTAATATCTCCGTATATCCCTAAGGTATAATTTCTTTATGGTAAATAGATCGAAGAAGAAAAGCGACTGAATAATGAGCCGTTTTTCATGGGGGAAAAAAAACGGAAACCAACGTCAAGACAAAGAAATCTTTCCTTAGAGGCAAAAGATAAAGATGACCCGGTTTTTTTTTATATCAAGGTGGAAAATCCGCTTTGTGTCCTCAGCACATCTATTCAGCCTTGTCATAAATTATAATGAACTTCCTTTTTGCCCCCCCTCGAATTTGAATTTCGAATTAGTTCCATTTTTTTCCTCATTGCTTCCTTCCCGAAGAGAAAAATCGTGATTTTGCAATATTATAATATGTGATAGACTTTTTTCAGGGATCGATATCTTATATTTTTATTAGTTTGGGGATTATTGCTATGATTAGCTTATGTGAAAATATTTAGGTTTAAACCTAAATATTTTCACATTTCTCCCTGAATTTTAAATACCAACTTTAATTTTTCAACAATTGTTGAAAAATTAAAATTGGTATTTAAAATTCAGGGAGAGCTAAAAAAAAATTTGAAGGAGAAAAGTTGCAGAGAGTCGAATTTTATTCTCTGAGCATTAAAAGCTATTAGTTGGTGCCAAAGAAGCAAGAGGGAGGAGCCAGATTTACTGAGAGGTCCAGATCAGAGTTGAGGGCCAAAGGTTTTAAATCTTGTGAGACAGGGAGCCAGAATGAATGTTGGTCCTCTCCATGATTTATGGCTATAAGATCGAACAAAAGTCCTCCAGCTCTTAGCGTTAATTGACTACTCTGCAAAGGCTGCAGCCTAATCCAAAATGGCAGCGCTTAAGCCTTTGGCAGGAAAATATTAGAGACCAAAACAATTCTTAGCATATCTAAAATTTATACCCAATAAATTTCTTCTTCCGGGGCCATGGATTCGAGTTTATATGTCCATTGATCGCCCAATCTTCAACAGCAAGAAAATTCAAAAAAATTCCTTCACTAATAAAAATAAAAATTTTTTCCATTTGATAGACAACTTCTTTTCAAATAAAAAAAAGTTGAAGGGAAGCCTCTTGACAACCGAATAAAAAAAACTTTTCTCTCCCTTCCCGACAGATATGATTCGCTAATTTTCGAGATAATTAAAAAAAAAAAAAATTGCAGAGTGAAGCACCTAAGAAAGTTGAAGCAAAGATAAGTAATTAAGACAAGCTGAGTCGCGATGTTCACAAATTAACGAAGAAAAAAATAAAAAGTAAAAAAAATTAACAGAATTTTTTTTCTTTTCTACAAGTAAGGTTTTAATTAGTCTTGGGGATTCTAAGAGAAATGATTGGAAAGAAAACGGTTGAGAGGGAATAAGGAAGAAGAAAACGTTTCGACTAATATTGTATTTGACCTTTTGTAAGTGAAGCAACAAGTTCATCGTTTTTAAGACTAGCCCAATAACGGCATTCGGTGAACGAATGCCTTCAATTTCGCTTTTACAAGCCGATATATAAGCAAAAAAATTGGTCGAGACGTGATGTTTTCTAAGACAAGCATTAGCATTTTTAAGTTGAAGTTAAAAAGTTTAAAACTTTTAGTTTTTATTTGTGTGGAAAATGTTTAAGCATCTCTGGCTTATCATGTGTCCTCAAGGAAATGCTTGTGAAAGCGTGATGAAACTTTGCAGTAAAAATTTTGCAGCTCAAAGATTTTTCGATTTTATTAGGAGATGAAGACTTAAGACTTTGAGTTAATTTTAAAGGTTAAAACTGAAGTGCTCTTATATAATTTATGTATCTCTAGATTTGATATTTTCAGATCATTTCAAATTACTTTGTGCTACGAGGAAACATAATCTCTCATTAACTTTTCTCCAACATTTTTAAACTTTTTAACTTCAACTTAAAAATGCTAAAATTTTAACTATGAAAGCTCGATTTAAAAACGCTAAAGGATCAAATCTCATTTCATAAAAGGCGTGAAGGTTGAGAAGCTGTCGTGCTGTGCTTGTCTTAAAAAAACATCACGTCTCGCAAACGCCTTTGAAAATTCGGGTGAAAAAGAAACCTTCAACTCTTCTCGTTTTAAAATCGTATAATAAAAAAAATCCTTCGAGAAAGAAAAAAATTCATCTCAGCACCGGGTTATTAAAGCAAAAATTGAACGAATGCCTTCAATTTCGCTTTTATAAGCCGATATATAAGCAAAAAAAAGGTCGATTTCCGTTAAAGCAATAGTGTTTGACTTTCGGCTTCTGCCTGTCAAATCTCTCGACATTGCCTGCTTAAGTTAAACTTCCGTTAGCTGTCGTTTGGAGGCAACAAGTACGTGAACGGAAGCTCATTCTGACGATTTAGCGAATCTTGTTTTCAACTAATGTCACAAGTCACCCTCTGGGTAATGACGGTTTACCCAACAATCACGTTTTGACTCAAAAGGTGAAAGCTGTATTATATAAGGAAGGGTACATAGAGGGTGAAAGTTCGTTAATGATATCCCTCATTGGTTTTGATCTTTATAAACAAATTCCAACGAAATACGTCCTTTAATTAGTTTTGATGTTTTAAAGAAAGGAGAACGTTGAACGCGGTTTTCTTTGCAAAGGAAATTTTTTTTCCAATCTTCCTTTGTTAGGATTAAACGTGAGTTTTGGCGAAAAAGCTAAATAGTCTTGAATTTATTACAACAACGTTAATTTCAAGTGTAATTAACGGTTAATTTTCATTAGAGCAATTTAATCGTGAGATACTTGGTTGTTTTTCTTCTCGTGTTAATCGCTTTCTCTAAAGTATTTGAAACAATTTATTTAAGGAGGTGGATGGAATGAGAAGAAAGGGCAACGAGGAAGTTTCAGGTTTGGAATTTGTTTGAATGTTTTTAAAAAATAGAAAAAAAGGCTTTTTTATTTTCACCTCGTTGAGCTTTAATTCGCTGGTCCTAAATAATTGTGTGCTATCTGCGAGTTCAAATTTACATGGATTCACTATGTTTAGCTTATGGACGACACGTGTAAACCTGAACTCGCAGATAGCATAAAATTATTTCGGACCAGCGAATTATTTATTTTATTTTCGAACACCAAGAGAATCAGATATAAAGATTTAGACTTTAACTTGTAGCTCGATTGCTTCCGGAGAGGGCTGCCTTTTAGGAATAAACTGAGGAATTTTAAAAATTATTCTTTGGCAACATCAGGAAATAAAAAAGAAGGACGATCCCCCAGAAATTTTTAAAATTCGTGAGGTCGAGGTCAGGACCCTGTCGAATTGATATGGACTGACCCAAAGATTTTTAAAATAATGACTGAGTGGTATTGTCAGATTTAAGTTTTTGAAACATGCTGCAATTACTAGATCTGTGTTAGCCGTAAAGCCTCAAGACTTCGTCTTCGACACTTTGCCACCGAATCATTAGCCTACTTGTTAGGGATGATAAATATGCAGCTTGAAAGTGTGTAGATGAAACTGAAGTTGAGAAATAAATTAACAAGTTTTAAATTCTAAAATTCTAGCTGAGCAATATCTTAAAATTTCTCTTTTGTCGACAGATGAAATCTGTATTTATTCCGATAAGAGATTGCTTTTTATCAGTCACTATGGCAACAGTGAAGTGGCAGTGAAGCACTTTTATTTCATTGAATATATAACTAGATAAAAGTCAATGGTTTCGGGGAAAACGAACGTTTTTAATTAAAAAGTAGCACAATAGTTTGTTTTTTTTCTTAATTAACAAAAGGATGGATAGAGTTGAGTGACTCATGCTTGAGCTTTGTAAAGTACAAGAACGAGTCATTCACTTTTCTTCTGTCGGTTTAATATTCTTTCATTTTATTTAAGTGGGAAATGGAAAAATTGGAATTTGAGAAAAATGCCTTTGATTGTCATATTTGAGCCTCTAGTAACTAAAATTGATAATCATTTTTAGTCGCCAGAGGCTCAAATATGACAATCAAAGTCATTTTTCTGCCAGGCTATTTAGCTTTTTCGCCAAAACTCACTTATAAGGAAAGTTCGAACACGAATCATGAACTAATAAGCCGGAATAAGTTAGTTATTCAGCACATGTAACATGGCTACCTCCGTTACATGCAATTTACCAGCACCATTGAGCTTCGAAGGCAACTTAGCCGCCAATTGGAAATATTTCAGACAGGCGTTAGAAATCTTCCTAACCGCCTCAGGGCTCTCAACGCAAGATGATAAACGGAAAATTGCAATATTACTGAATGTTATTGGAGAAGAGGGAGTCAAAATATATAACACGTTTCCAGCTGCAGCGACATTAGATATAGTCTTACAACACTTCCAGAGTTACACAGAACCAAAGAAGAACATTCTACATAGCAGATTTGTATTCACATCACGGGTACAAGGTCCTGATGAACCTTTCGAGACTTTCCTAACAGATCTCAAAACGTTGGTGAAAGCATGTGAATATCAGGAAGAAACTGAGGAACTGAGAGATAAACTAGTATTTGGCTCTAAAGATAAAGAAGTCAGGGCAAAATTGATACGCAAAGGAAACCCAAGTATTGATGATGTGGTCAAGGCATTCCGATATGCTGAGATAAATCAACAGCAGGTCAATGACATAATGGAACCCAAGAAAATTGATTTTGTCACTCAAGCCAAAAGCAGATCACGGTCTAAATCTAGAAGTAGGACCTACAAGTGTTCTCGTTGCAATTATGAGCATCCTCCCAGAAAGTGTCCAGCATACAACAAAACATGTACGAAATGCAAGAAAAAAAATCACTTTGCACAAGTATGCCGTTCCAAAACTCCATCTGCAAATAAAGATTACACTCGTAATCAGGATCATAATTATAATGACATTTCTCAGGATCAAAGTAAATCCGGTGGTAGTTTTAATAATGTTAACAGTGATGCGAAACAATATTCATGTGGACTAGTAACACCTGACTTTTTAGATCAGGACGATTATTACTGTGCATGTATGGAATTAGCGAACAATCTCTCTAAACAATCATCAAGTTGGTGGCAAGAAGCAGTTATAAATGATGTAATGGAAGTAAAATTCAAGCTTGACATAGGAGCAGATGTAAACATCATCCCGGAATTACAATAATGATCCCGGTGTTACAATAATGTCACACTGATTCGACATCCTCGTAGCTTCCTCTGTGGGCACCTCAGGGTGGACACCTGGCCGTTACATCAGCCTTCGGTTTTACCCGGATATAACGGTAGGACATCCCTTAAGGCGCTGGCACCTTCTATTAAACCAATTAATATTGTAACTTTCCTTATATTTCATCATTATTTGAGTTAAACTTGTAAAGTGCCTACATCCCTTTGTGACGGATGCCGACACACTATATACCCTTAAAATTCTAATATACAGTCAGTTCTTTTATACCATTAAAACTGTTAACTTCACTTTAAGAACTCCGTGCAACAAATTTGTTCGAAATGAAAAAATAATGGAAAGGTTTTGTTCGACTTAAAAAAACAATGCAAAGATTTGTTTGACAAAACGAGATCCTCAAAAAAATTGTTTGACAAGGTTAGATTATGAGAAAATTTCTATCACAAAAATGCAAAAAGCAATTCAATTAGCAAAATGGAGGATTTTTTTTTGCAACATTTTGTTTTGAGTCTAGAATTTTATTTAGTTATTATTTAAAACACGCCCGACCTTCTCCTTTTTTATTTTTTTTTTCTAACTTCAGTATCTAAAATTACCCAAGAGACTTCGGTTTTATTTTCATCAGTGCAGAAAATCGTTTTATGTTTTGACTAAAGTTTGATGTTTCTGTTTCTCGTTTTAACCGTGTTAGTCTCAAGAAACATTTTCATTTGGACTTCGCATCAATTTATGAAAGAGATTCCATTGATATTCGACGAAATGGAAATCTTTAGTTAAAGAGATGAAAATTTTTTGAGTTTTCTTAAAGCAGTCACGTAGTAGAGAGGCGATTTCCGTGAAAATATACTCGCCAGAAGTGATTTGCATATGGGGAGGTGTGAAAAAAGTGATCAGTCAAGTTTTTCAAAATAGGGTTGATACATACAAATTATTATCCTCTTTTTACGATAAAAAAATCAGGCAAATTTTAGAAATCAATAAATACAACCACAAAAAAAACACATTCATTTACTGTCTTTTGGAAACCTTCAATATACATCTAATTGCAAAAATCCTTTTAAGTTAATCCTTTTAAGTTAATAAGTTAATAAAAATATACACAACCGCAAGAATAAAAATAAAAATAAAAATCGGACAGGTAAACCTGCTCAAAGCTCTATCGACCTTCTTGTTTGGGTAACGATATTTTTAAAAATATTTAAAAAAAAACATGATCGACCCAACCTTTTCATATTTCGACGAATTACCAAATCATAGAAGATTAAAACTTAAATGATACTAAGCCAAAACTTACAACCTTCCTTTCAGGTCCCTAAACCTTCCCGTAAAATACTGTACCGATAACTTGCATTCTTTTCATGACCTTATGTGCACAAGCACAAGCATACAACCAACTAACCTCACAAACACAGAAGAGACATCGGTATTGTTAAACTCCTTAAGGAAAAACTCCTCCTTTGAAAAAAAAAATTGTTGACTTACCTGGAAAAAAAAAAAAAAATATTAGTTGTATGTATAAAATTTCCTTGGATATGGGAATATTCCCCATAATCCTCTCTTTATATCATACCCATAACAAAAATATAAATGTTCCCTATTACAAAATTCATTAAATAAACGTTCCCCAAAAATAACATTGCCTAACAATAAAAAAATCAGTAATGAAGTTTCAGAAACAATTAATGCACTTTAAAAAAAAAATTAGCCAGAGATTTTAATTAACACCATGAATGCCTCACTATAAATTACTCATCATTTAATGCTGCACAAAAATTTCAAAAAAATTACAAAAATCAATCATTCTTGATACCCCACAGGATTCATATTGAGAAATCAACAAATACAAGCAAATCAGAAATACCCCAGGTCTACATTTTCAGGACATCGCTTCATTTACTGTAACTCAAATCACTTGACACTGCACTATAATTAAGAAAAATGGGGAAAAAATTGGACAGGGCCAATCAATCTTCATGCTGGTTCAACATCATCAAGTTAACGGTCCTTTCATATACTACTGAATCTTGGTTTTTAAGACTCGAGCACCAGAAATGATTCTAATTGCCAATCACACACAAAATCACTTTGCCTATGAAATGGGTATCAAAAACCTGGTTCCAATAAATACCCCAAGTATTCTCATCTCGCACATGAATTTTAATACAGAATAGACCATGTAAAATCAAAGACACATAAAAAAAATTGACATGAAATGCATAAGACCAATCTGATAAGAATCCTAACCTCAATCTTGAGAAAACCGGTTTATTACATAAAAAATTCATCCCTATTGATACAGTTATCAAAAACTTAATGAAATAGATTTACTGGAGTTGTTAACAAAAAAAAAAATGATGAGAATCTGACTTTGTAATCGAATAAGTGTGACCTAACCTTATTTTGATGCATAATTTATTCGAATCCAACATCCGTTTAAATTTACACTACCACTCACGGATTTTTTATTAATTACCACCGGTATAATTTCATAGATACATTTAAAATGAATTCGCACCAAATAAGACATAAAACTTGACTTTTTAAATAAAAACAACACGACCGGTCAGATTCTCACGTTTAGCCGGACAAAACTAAACGTGTTCATGGCCGGCGGCCGGTGACGTCATCAACAAATTGCAAATATCAACTCATCCATTTAAAACTGATTTATTTTTATTTCTTTACTCATTATTTTTTTTTATGTTGCAGGTTAAAACAGGAGTCTAATGAGCTGGGGCAAATTATTAAAAAATAGAAGAAACGTATTGATTCTTCTGCTTAACCTCTTCAGGTTAATTTTATTCACAATGAATGTCATCCCAAAACAATCAGTCGAAAGTAAAATATTGATGGAATGGACTCTGGATATCATTTTTAGGTCATTAATCGAAAAACAGTTTGGAAAAAGCATGTTGCGGTCATTGTGCATGTGATGCAAGTAATTAACCACAAATCTAGCTCCCTTTTGATGCTATTAATAAAATATTAAAACTGTCTTACCTTATTTTGAATGAAGCCTTGCAAATCCGCTGCCACATCTGACTGCAAAACTGGCTCTGAATATTTTCTAAAGACGAGTGGTGATATTTCAGCTGCTCTTATTTGTGTAGAACTTCAGAAAATATTTCGATTAAAATCCATCTGTAAATAAAAATTAAAATATTTATATTATATAATATTTATATATTTATATATAAAGTTCACAATATGAGATTTGAAAGATTTTTAAAAAAAATTACTTAGAATTATTTCTCATGTCGATGTAGAGCATGGACAGTGAGCCAAAGCGACTCTATAACCTCAATCAAGCTTACGTATTACTCATAATATATCAACAGTCAAAACTAATTAACCAACAATTCAGTTTTAATGCTTCAAAAGTCAGAATTCAGGAAAAACCCTAGATTCAAGCACATTAACATTAATTACAGACCACAACGATGGTCTTTTCCCAAAAAAAAAAAACTGCATTTAGCAAACTTGGAAATCTAAAATTTTTTATGGAAAGCTCTACTTTAATATAATATCAGTGTGAGCCTGCTTTATTTTTCAATTACAAAAAACGGAAGGATAATACTCTGAAAAGACAAAAATGTCAGCCATCACTATGAGTAAGTCACAGATTACCTAGGAAGGCATTTCAACTAAAATAAAAAAAATTTTCAGCAAGCTGAAGCTTTTTTTTTGGCAAACTTTAAGCATAAGATTCGAGCTAGATAGCAATAGTTTTCTTAACACTTTTATTAAGAAAAATAAACTTTTCATCAACCCCCCCCCCCCCCCCCCCCCAAAATTAAACAAAATTAAACTTACGTCTGTGCACAAATGTATAAAGCTCTGTAATTATATCAGCCAATGCCAATCCTTTCATTATCTTCAGATTTATTTGCACTTCTGAGATTACAAGTTAAGGAATTATATTTACCCTAAAAAATCTGAAATTAATTAAAAATAAAAAAGGATACTATTGTAAGTTGCTGGCATCTCATCATTAAGTAACAACTTTAAAATATTAGAAATATCACTTTGTAATGGATGACCAACACAAGTATAAACTGTTTCTTCTGTAACTTGAGAAGATGAGATTGCTGTACTCGACAAAATATTCAACACTCTTCTCATATCTCCTCCTCCTAATTTAAGGCAAGCTTTCTTTCCATCCTCTGTTATATTTACACTGAAAAAAAAAAAAAACAAATTAATTCTCATAATACAAGGTCTTTGCTCAATCGGTTTTTTAACACTTACTTTTTTTGTTCAGCTACAGATCTAATTAGTTATAATAATTTATAATTATATAATTATAAATTTGTTCAGCTATTAATGGTGCAAATCGAAATCTTGTACATCTCAACTGAAGAGCAGAAATTATTTTTCCAAGGTAATTACATATTATACAAAATCTTACATTATCAGTAAACTTCTCAATAACTGCAAAAAATAAAATTATTATAAAAATTCCATTTCTTTATTTTTGGATGCAATTAAAATAAGTAACTTACTCCATCTCAATGCATTCTGAGCATCATTAGTCATAGCATCAGCCTCATCAAGAATAATCAGCTTAAACCAGATTTAAATATCATCCTTGTACTGGCGAAATTCAATATAGCACCACATACAATGCCAATGCCTTTATCATCTGATGCATTTAACTCTAACACCTTTAATGAAAATTCTGCTCGATAATATAACTGCCTGGCACATGCTAGAATAGTACTTGTCTTCCCAGAACCAAAGAGACCATAAAACAGCAAATGTGGTAACTGATTCTCTTCAATAAAATTATTAACGGAAATGGGTATTAGGATGATTTAAGAATATGAAATACTTTAACATTTCGTTATAGATACTTACTTGTTTTGACGATATCCTCCTTAGAAATCATATTGTTGAGTATTTATGGGCGATTTCTCAAGCCTCAAACAAAAAAACGATATCGTAAATGCATGCCGGTAACCTCAACCCACGCCGTTTTTGTATTAATAAATTTGTGTGATAAAAAGAGTGTTCGGGAAGAAAAAATTGCTTACCATGGTAAATTAAGGCCTGGAGCTTTTTTTTATCCACAGTAATGATGTATTACTGTATTATTAATTGAATAAATGTGGATTACTTCAGAGGATAGTCATTGAAACGAGATCACCATTTTTTTTCTTCACTAACTGGACTGTTGGAGTTGAGATGGCGCGGGCGCGTTGGCGGGCGAGAAGCAAATGCCGCGACAAAAGGTAAACAACATTTTTTTGGGACCTTCTTTTCGAAAAAACGAGTGAAATATCGGAAATGGGGAGTTAAATACCCAAGAAAGATCAGAAACGTCTCAGAATATAGTATATTATGAAAAAATTATACCTGAATATTGTAGTACATATTTGGGCTACAGCCGATTGAACTATAGTGAATCTATGTTTTTCTTCCCATAAGCTAAGCATAGGCGGCACCAAAATATAGAAAATATAGATTGATTAGATATTGACTATAGATTACTATATTTTGGTGCCGCCCATGTTTAGCTTACGTGAGGTCTATAGAAAATATAGTCCAATCGGCTATATTTCCGTCGGAGATCCGAACTTTCATGGGTAATGGGACGTTAAATAAAAATTATGCTCCCCATTTCCGATATTTCACTCGTTTTTTCGAAAAGAAGGTCCCAAAAAAATGTTGTTTACCTTTTGTCGCGGCATTTGCTTCTCGCCCGCCAACGCGCCCGCGCCATCTCAACTCCAACAGTCCAGTTAGTGAAGAAAAAAAATGGTGATCTCGTTTCAATGACTATCCTCTGAAGTAATCCACATTTATTCAATTAATAATACAGTAATACATCATTACTGTGGATAAAAAAAAGCTCCAGGCCTTAATTTACCATGGTAAGCAATTTTTTCTTCCCGAACACTCTTTTTATCACACAAATTTATTAATACAAAAATGGCGTGGGTTGAGGTTACCGGCATGCATTTACGATATCGTTTTTTTGTTTGAGGCTTGAGAAATCGCCCATAAATACTCAACAATATGATTTCTAAGGAGGATATCGTCAAAACAAGTAAGTATCTATAACGAAATGTTAAAGTATTTCATATTCTTAAATCATCCTAATACCCATTTCAGTTAATAATTTTATTGAAGAGAATCAGTTACCACATTTGCTGTTTTATGGTCCCTTTGGTTCTGGGAAGACAAGTACTATTCTAGCATGTGCCAGGCAGTTATATTATCGAGCAGAATTTTGATTAAAGGTGTTGGAGTTAAATGCATCAGATGATAAAGGCATTGGCATTGTATGTGGTGCTATATTGAATTTCGCCAGTACAAGGATGATATTTAAATCTGGTTTAAGCTGATTATTCTTGATGAGGCTGATGCTGTGACTAATGATGCTCAGAATGCATTGAGATGGAGTAAGTTACTTATTTTAATAGCATCCAAAAATAAAAAGAACTGGAGATTTTTATAATAATTTTATTTTTTTGCAGTTATTGAGAAGTTTACTGATAATGTAAGATTTTGTATAATATGTAATTACCTTGGAAAAATAATTTCTGCTCTTCAGTTGAGATGTACAAGATTTCGATTTGCACCATTAATAGCTGAACAAATTTATAATTATATAATTATAAATTATTATAACTAATTAGATCTGTAGCTGAACAAAAAAAGTAAGTGTTAAAAAACCGATTGGGCCAAGACCTTGTATTATGAGAATTAATTTTTTTTTTTTTTTTCAGTGTAAATATAACAGAGGATGGAAAGAAAGCTTGCCTTAAATTAGGAGGAGGAGATATGAGAAGAGTGTTGAACATTTTGTCGAGTACAGCAATCTCATCTTCTCAAGTTACAGAAGAAACAGTTTATACTTGTGTTGGTCATCCATTACAAAGTGATATTTCTAATATTTTAAAGTTGTTACTTAATGATGAGATGCCAGCAACTTACAATAGTATCCTTTTTTTATTTTTAATTAATTTCAGATTTTTTAGGGTAAATATAATTCCTTAACTTGTAATCTCAGAAGTGCAAAATCTGAAGATAATGAAAGGATTGGCATTGGCTGATATAATTACAGAGCTTCATACATTTGTGCACAGACGTAAGTTTAATTTTGTTTAATTTTGGGGGGGGGTTGATGAAAAGTTTATTTTTCTTAATAAAAAGTGTTAAGAAAACTTTTGCTATCTAGCTCAAATCTTATGCTTAAAGTTTACCAAAAAAAAGCTTCAGCTTGCTGAAAATTTTTTTTATTTTAGTTGAAATGCCTTCCTAGGTAATCTGTGACTTAATCATAGCGATGGCTGACATTTTTGTCTTTTCAGAGTATTATCCTTCCGTTTTTTGTAATTGAAAAATAAAGCAGGCTCACACTGATATTATATTAAAGTAGAGCTTTCCATAAAAAATTTTAGATTTCCAAGTTTGCTAAATGCAGTTTTTTTTTTTTTTTTGGGAAAAGACCATTGTTGTGGTCTGTAATTAATGTTAATGTGCTTGAATCTAGGGTTTTTCTTGAATTCTGACTTTTGAAGCATTAAAACTAAATTGTTGGTTAATTTGTTTTGACTGTTGATATATTATGAGTAATACGTAAGCTTGATTGAGGTTATAGAGTCGCTTTGGCTCACTGTCCATGCTCTGCATCGACATGAGAAATAATTCTAAGTAATTTTTTTAAAAAATCTTTCAAATCTTATATTGTGAACTTTATATATAAATATATAAACATTATATAATATAAATATTTTAATTTTTATTTACAGATGGATTTTAATCGAAATATTTTCTGAAGTTCTACACAAAGAGCAACTGAAATATCACCACTCGTCTTTAGAAAATATTCAGAGCCAGTTTTGCAGTCAGATGTGGCAGCGGATTTGCAAGGCTTCATTCAAAATAAGGTAAGACAGTTTTAATATTTTATTAATAGCATCAAAAGGGAGCTAGATTTGTGGTTAATTACTTGCATCACATGCGCAATTTTAAATTAACTTTAAGGTTTATCATAATTTTTTTGAAAAGGAGCATGAGAAAGCGCAACTGAAACTGAATTTTATTTTTCCAGGATATCGCTTTTAATTTAATGAAGAAAATGCTTTGGGAGAACTGCTTACGTTATATCTTTGTTAGTTTTGCATCCACTTATGTCTTTTTAATAGTCTGAATCTCAAATAATCAAGATAGAGCAATAAAACCATTTGCCAAAAATCATTAAAAACAGCGGTGTAATAAAATTCCCGCTCGATGTATAAAACTTACGTGTGCCATCGAAGCGTGTAGCGATGGTATCCAAAAATGTATTTTGAGGTGCTAAGAGACCCTTCCTGGCTGGCATCTAGAATCACACCAACACACAATCACTTATTCTGAAACAAATTACATAAAAAAATCGAATTGATAAAATTGCGAGAGAAAAAAAATCTGAACAGTATATTTGGCCAAGTGCGGAAAATAGCGTCTTAAAAGAAAAAATGCCATCACGCAAGATAGATTTTTTTAAGTGTTGTCTAGCTTTTTTTTATATTCGCAGAGTTTATGTGGGTAATAAAAACATTTCAAAGATGAAAATAATTTTTATTAGTATCTTCAAAAGCACTCTTAAATTACATACGACAATTTTCGATTTATGATAAAGAAACAAAAAAAAATGAGAATGAGTGTCGATGACTTTTAAACTTCATTCAATCATAATGCGCGAGCTTTATAAAAAAATAGTTAAACGTGGCACAATCAACGCTATTTTTAATGCGATTTCACCGTTCTGAATCGAATTGTGAACCGTGGCTCTGCGTGGGAAGATCTTGAAAGTGTGAATAAAAAAAAGCTTTTCAGTTTTGAAAATAATACAGTCGAAGGTTTTGAAAAGGAACAAAAACGGAATATATGCCAAAAGGGAATCTCTAGCAGTTCATTATATGCTATTCACGAATGAAAATGATTTATAACCTTTATTTGAACATCGGAATCAGTCTTCTCTGTATTTCGTTTAAAGACTTAATCGGCTTCGTTTTGGGTGAAGAGGATGGAAATGGGTGGGGTAATATTTTATAACAGCATTTTGTGAGGAATTAAGGGGTTGTTTTAAAAAATGAAAAATTAAGGATTAGAAAACTGAGATGAGAGAAAAGAGAAGGGAGATGTTGTATTTTTGGGTTGCCCCAAAAGACAAATACGCAAGAAACACAAGAATCTATACGGCTCGAGATACCGCCGATTTTGATATTAATTTCAAGTTTTTTTTTTTTAGCTGGGAGCTGGTTAAGTGGGACATGCTTGGCCAGAAGGAATACCTAGAATGAAATTGGTTGGCAATGTCAAACGATATTTCTGAATTTCATACTGAAGGACTGGGAGAGAATGATCATGAAAATCATTGGTTAAAGAGTGCTGCCAGCCTAGAGGTAAGGATAGAGCTTTAGGTTTCTTAGAAGTAAAAGTGGGAAGCAACCCAACCGTGCATTTATTTATTGATTACTTCTTGCCCCGAAGCAAAAACTGAATCTTTAGAGGGGGTAGAAAGAAAAATTTCTTGAGTATCAGTGGCAAAATAATTTCATTCTATCTGTTTTCTGACTTCGGGGTTGACTGTAGTAATCTTCCACTTGTCTAGAAGACTGGAGCTGTAATTTTTTCCAAATAGTAGAAGTAAAATATTAATTTATTTTTTTTTATTTCAGGTTTTTGACAAAAAAAAATCGACATTCGAAAACTTTTTCATTACAAGAAAAGATCTGAACATTATATATTCTCCACATTTATAGAGAACTGTCGCCGATCTCAATCATTAAATCAGGATAGACCAGTCATTCAAAGATGTAATCGACGGGTAAGTGCATTATTATTCACGGTTTTCAAGACTTCAAAAAAATCGAGTTTGGAAATTTTTCTATTTTGAGTAAAGAAATTAAAGAAAAACCGTTCAGAAGAAAACTGAAAACATTGAGTCTATTAATGTTGTATAATTGGTTGCTTATGAATTTGAGACTGTTCTCTTCCCTAGGAATTAAGTTATCATGAGTACCGAAGTGAGATTCTTGTGGGGGAGGATGAGGCTCAAATGCATTTTTGCCACTGATTGAAAGCCAGGCAATTTAGCTTTTATTTCTTTAGAGCTTCGAGCTAGACTTTACTGACCTTATGATCATTCTTGCAGTGATGACAAGGGACCAATTAAAAGCGCAGATGAGCTGCAGCCAACTTGGTGGCAGCGCACATACACCATTATCGACTCTTTATTTTATCCAATCTTTTACCTTCGGATAATTCTATCGCTTTATTTTCAGTTGTGAGCCAGTTCATTAGTTTTGTATAAAAATTTAGCCTATTCCTAAATTTTTATTTTATACATGGGCCACCACTTTGTTTATAACTGGTTTGTGTATTTAGAGTTGACACAGCTGCATATAAGATTACAGTTGAATGCTGCTTTGAATTGTAGAGAGGTTCTGTTATCACTTGCTAGCTTGGGAGGGTTTTGCAAATACAGAGAGACAGAGCGACAACACATTAATTGCTCTAATCCTCTAACTAAGTTGACATGACCGATATGACGTCAAGGAGAAATCAAGCACGGCATAAAAAAAATCTTAAACTGAAACCGAGTATAGACTCCAGAGTTTGAGTGAGGCACGTTATCCACTGAGCCACAAATCTGGCTCTCGATTTTATTTCAGCTTAGCTTAAATCTTAAAGATCTTTCCTTTTTAATAATCCTGCCAAATTAAATCTCATTCACTAAATCACTTTAATTCATCTCTTTATCTTTTCATCAAACTCTCAAATAATTAAGATTCATAGCTGGAAAATACGGTGTCTACCCTGAAAAACGTTGGTAAAATATTTAACTAAAAAACAAAAGCTTTTCACCAAAGCGCGTGATTAATAACTTCCATATGAAGTCATTTTAGAGGAAAGATAAGCCACACGGAGCAACCTTTATATTCGTAGAGATGAAACAACCACTTGTTGGACTTCGCACTAGACAAGTGTGGAAACGAGCTTATTAAACCTGTCCCAAAAGAGATATTTTAAAGCTTCTCACCACCATAGCTTAACTGGAATTTTTTTATTCTTCAAAAAGAGAATTCCTGAATTAATAATTTTTTTATTATTTCACCATAGAAACATTTTCTGTGGAATTATTTTTTCCAAGAATGCGAAATCGTCTTTTTCTTCTCCTTTTTTTTTGGTTGAAGTCAAGAAAAAAAATAACAGCCTAATCCTTCTGGATTCAAGTAGCTTGTTAAAAGCAGAACAAAAGGATCTAAAAATGATAAAGAAAATTGGAAATGTACAAAAGGAATCACGAGTTATTTCATGAAGAAGGCTTCCCTGTTGTTTTCCCTTGGAAATTTTTAATTGATTAATGTTAACCAATGAAAACAATACTTTTTTTCTTCTCTTTTTTTTAATCTAGAGACGAGTTATTTTCTAATAAAAAAAAGGTTTCTTTTTTTTCTAAAAAAAGAAAAGAAATATGGAAATCTGGTGGCAGCGGTTGCAGGTTAACCAAGGCTGATTATACTAAAAAAAATCCAATTTACTAAGCAATCTACTCGTAATTTAGCTGATAAGCTTTTTCATGAAAAAAGTCACCGCTGTTAATATTGAAAAAACTGATAAAAATAGGGAGCTATATTTTCCATCTGTTATCAAACTGTAAATAAATTCGTTGCATATTGGTTGGAAAATCCTCGGGAAGTTTTTGTATAATTTTTCCTCCGTTATTAATTAATTATTTAAATATCACTCACCTTTTATTAATTAAAAATGTAATAGCGCAATTTTCAGCGCTTTTAATAAAATATCCCCCGGGGAAAAACTTAATTTAACTAATTTTTTTTTTTACAACTATTAACACATTTATTTTATTTTTTTCTTTTAACAACTATTTAAATTTTTTTTATTATTAATTAAAAACTTTTTATCACAACAATATTTTAAAATTAATTATTGTTTTAACTAATTAGGCTTTTTTTTTTAATCTTTAAAAATGTTCGCACGTAAACTTTCCGCAAGAAAAATATAATTTTTCCTCTCTTCAACAAAGCAAACAACTAACGCCTTTTCCTTAACACGATTGCTTAATAAATTTATTGATTTTTTTTATCTCCCTTATGCTTAAAACTCCGAAAAACTTTTAAAAATTAATTTTAATAATTTATTTAAATATTAATTTCTTAAAATTAGAAAGAAAAAACTTTTTAAAAAAAATTTTTTTTTTAAAACTAAAAAACCCGCCGAATTTTTTTTTATTATTTGACGAAAGCGAAAAGCGTAAGCGATTTCATTGATCGGTTTGAAATAACGGTAGCATTCTCGTATACGTGATAAAACCCGACTGAACCCAGAGTATGCTTTCAGTTAGCATCCCGGGCAAGAACAAGGATTCATTTTGCTTTTCTTCCACGGGAGTTTGCGCGCTTTTCCGCTTTTGCCAGTTTAACTTTTTTTTTGTCTGGATAAAAAAAATAAAAATAATTGCTATCACTTTGAAAAAGGAAGAGATGAAATTATGTCCGTCATTTGTTGCTCTAATCTGGCTAAATCTTCTGAGCGTTACAGTTGGAATTAGGAAAATTAAGTGCGATATTTTTTTAAACATTGAACATTTTTTATGTTTCATTGTAATTTTTAGTATCTAAAAAAATTAGTTAAATAAGATGGAGTTCCTAATATTTTAAATAATTATATCTAAATTTTTTTTCTTTTCTTGTAAACTCATTAACTCTGAAAAAATTTTAGTTTCAAACGTAGAAGTTGGAACGAAAAAAGTTGAGCGAAACTTTTATCCCAAAGTTCTTGGCTTGAGTTATAATGGAACTAAGCCTTTTTTATCATTCCCATAAGGCTCAGGTTAATTTTAGCTGAAGTTTTGAGACTTCTCAGAATTTTCAGAAGCTAGAGGCTGAATTTGGCAGAACTGTAAATTCAGTTAGCTCTTCGACACTATTACAGATTTCAGAAACTTTTCCCTTATCATTGTATAACACGTTTTTGTCCTTGAATCTTCTAAAGGTCATTCTCAAGCTCCTACTTTAAATATTCTTCTCTTAACTGACATAAAAACATCTGAAAGTCCGGAGTAAAATCTTAAAAATGAGCCTTAGTCAATTTAATGTTTCAATATGAAATCTGGTGGCAGAGGTGAACATTTATTTGTTATATTCTTTTCTTCATTGAAAAATTTAAACGGCTCCTTCTCTCAGCTAAAAGTTTTGCTAGTTAAAAGCCTCTAGATTTTGTGCCTCCCAGTGTCTTCTCGAAAAAATTCCTTGACTAGGCATTTTGAAAAAGTTTCTTTCTAAAAAATTTTAAGGATTGGCCTGAATAGGCGTCGCATCTATTTTCTTTTAATAAATTATTTTTCTGTCCTTCATTTTCCTCATTCTTTTCCTCTCAGCAAGCTTAGGCCTAATCTCCTATTTTTCCTTTCCCTTCTCACAATCCCCACTCCTTTAACTAAAAAATGATTTGTTCTTTCGTAATAACACATAAATTTTTAATGCATTCACACTGCCACGGGGATTTGATAAAACTTGTCGACATTTCTGGGGCATATCAATCAATTAAATAGGTCTTTGTACGCCTAGCCACTCGTGTTTATGCAGAGCCCATTCATCAGTCAATGTAATGCTTTTTCCAAACCCTGAATTGTCGATTAACCTGTCAAAAAAAATTTTCCCCCCTGACATTTCTTTTCCCTATATTGTATGATTACTGACATTAAGTGAAGTATTTTTCTTTCTTTCAAAAAATTTAACAATAATTTTTTTTAGATTAAGCCTAAAAGATTAATTCCTCCGTTCTTTTGTAATTATAGGCAGGAGCGGAAAGAGTCATTGAGAGTGATTTCGACGTGTAAAATTGTTGACCGCTTCTCGCTATTGTGATAGAGATACACAAACCTTACCATTTTTGAACATACTCGCTTAATAAAGCTTGTGGCGATTGTAGCGCCATCTTGGTTGTCAAATGGAAAAACCCAAGATCTTTAGATAGACTCAAACACTTACGGAGGGCTGAATTTTGGTCTACAATACCGTTCAGTAAAATTCATTCTTGACAAAGAATCAGAAAAACTCAGACACTCAATGGTCTTGTTTTCTGACCCTGTGCCACCAAAGACATAAAACACCGCTGCCACCAGTTTTGCTACCATAAGATTTAAATCGACTGTGATCCATTTGTATGTTTTTGTTTAGGACATTTGATCATTTAAGAGTTTATTTTCTTTTAACCAGAACAAACAGGAAAAATCTGAACAACGACCCAAAACCTATCCCTTTTTTTATTACTAAGCAAAATCCCGTGTGAAAATTTTTAAATAGACTACACCTGCTTAACTTTTGAACGCATTATAAAAAGAAAAAACCCCTATCCATCACTTAACGTCATCGGACGTTTTATTATAGCTTTTAAAAGTAGAGAAAAAAGAAAAGGGGGATAAGAAAGCGGGGGTGGAATCCTTTCTTTTTTGATAAATTTAGAATTATTATGTAAATATTCCGTGCTTGGCGCTGATGGTAGAACACTCAGCAAAAATCACGAATACGAAATGCGTTTGTAGTATAAATTGAACATTGTCACGCACTGAATCAGCAAAAATAAAAACTCCACGTGTAGGCTTTAAAGAAAAAGTCGAACGGGGTGTTAATTCAAGGATTTCATTTTTACCACCCTCCGAAAACCATTCCCACAAAAAACTATATTTTTTCTTTGAAAATAGTCGAAACCCCTTTCAGTGGGGATTACAAGGGAGAGAAAAAACTTTTTCATACGAGCTGGAAAAGACTCAAAAGCGTTGCCTATATCAGGTCACAGACCTATTGATCTGATTTTCAATTCCTGTCATTTCTTGCGATGTTATTATGTATATGAATGAGGGAAAGTGGTTTGTTTTGTGTGTGTGTGTTTTTTCTTTAGTCCATTAGTGAAGGATATTTTTTTTTTCATTATTTGAAAGCTTTGATATTTTTTAATAATACTTATATTTCGCTACTAATTTTTTTCATTTTCTTTCGGCCATGTGTTTTACTTTGATTATAAA
Organism: Liposcelis brunnea; assembly: GCA_023512825.1. Taxonomy (NCBI): domain Eukaryota; kingdom Metazoa; phylum Arthropoda; class Insecta; order Psocodea; family Liposcelididae; genus Liposcelis; species Liposcelis brunnea. The sequence continues at coordinate 15,329,428 of CM042065.1, read as the reverse complement.
AACAGTACAATTTCGTCGAAGTTCAAATCGATACATAAATAAATCAAAATTTCAGTAAATATAAATTCATGATTTATAATACAATCAGACTTTATTTCTTTTTCGAATTATTGTACCCCCTTATTTTTATAAAAAAGAACACGGATCAACAAGCGTTTTTTTTTTCAACAAAAAGTTTCTTTTATAAGAAAGGGAGTCGCGCTTTTAAAAGATTTGTATTATATCTATTTTAAATAAATATACCAGTATAAAAAAATTTACATGCATTGCCATTTTAATTTTTTTAACTGGCTAGGCCCCAACAGGAGACTTTTAGATGCCTAATTGTCGAGATCTAATATATGGCAGCACCAACAAATTTTAGGTTCTGAGCCATCTATTGGATTTTATATCAACCAAACTTTTGAAAATCTCCAATTCATTAAAATCCCGTTTTTTTTCTCTTCTAGAGTTACGATTAATTGATAAATAGAGATAAAACAAAATTATTTTAAAAGCGCGATCTTAACAAGCAATAAAAAAACACCGAGAATTTTTTTTTCTTCATTTAACGATTTTTTAAAATTTTTTTAGAACTTTTTTCTTTCTTCAGCCACCGGTAATTATAATACTATTTAAAAATAACATACAAAGGTGAAGTGAACAAAACTCTAGTTCTACAACACTAAACCATGCATTAGTACTGATATTTTTTTTTTTTTTAAATTGATTATTTTTCGTTGTTTTTGATTTTACAAATCGTTGATGCCTCAAAAAAATTCAAAAAAAGTCACAATGAGGTTTTAGTTGTAAATGCATCGTGAAAATTTTGTAAAGTTTTCCAATGTGATTTAAACAAATTTTACGATTGTGTATAAAAAAATTCTTTTTTTAAAAGAAAAAATTGTCTGTGATTGTAAAAAGTGAATTATTGACTATGAGAACACCAAATAAAATGCATTGTTAAATATACTAAAATGCATCGTTACAATAAATTAATTGACCGTGCCCTGTAAAAATCATTCAATTATTTTTAAAAAACACGAAAAATCTGAAATAGTACGTTATTGCTTATAAATTTTCATTGATAGCATTTTTTTAAGCAGACCCGTAGCCAGAAACGAGCCACCTTAGAAAATTTTGTAAAATAAATTTCCCCCCATCCTGGCTAAAAAATTTTTTGTAATAAATATTAACAACTAACAGTCCCGCATATTTTCTTAAAGCTTGTATAATATATACCAATATAAAATACTGTTTTCATCACCCTAATCTACTCCCAAAAGCCATTTATAGAAAATCAGGTGGCAAAGACAAAAAGATTTATATATCCAAATCGAAAATCAAATCGCTTACAAATTCGAAAATTTTATCATCTTTTTTTAAACCGGACCGGTTGTTTTCCTTCGATTCCTCGTTTTCCTTCTCATTCACAGCCTGAGTACCATCACAGTCGTCTTTCTTCTTTTTTTCGTTATTAGATATTACTTGAATTAATGGACTTTTTTTCTTATTTTTATTTTTATTATTTTTCTTAGTCCTTTTATCTCTCTCCTTCTCTTCGCATTCGGAGTTTTCACTTTCGCTGGCCCTTCTTTCCAAAGCGCGACGTTTTTTCATGTTTCTTTTTTGGTTTTTCTGGCGTTGTCCTAAAATGCTGGAGTTAGCCCTAAAAAATAAAAATATTGTTAATGCCTGGTTTAGAGCCAGTAAAGGGTTTGTCTCCTTTAGAAGTATTAAGACCCTTAATTCCGCAGTGGCTTTTTCTTCAAATTTACCTGAAAATCTGTCTTTTAATTTTATCACTAAACCGGACGGTCTTTTTCGATTCTTTGCTCTCCCCTCCTTCTTCCAGTATGCAAGTATCAGATCCCATAGATGCTATCCCCTCTGTAGATGTAAAAATATAATCATCTGTATGAGATTCCGACAAACTTCTGCAAATCCTATTTTTCAAAATGCTTTTCCTTGCGACCAGGTTAGAAACCTAAAACCAAAAAATCATTTTAACTCTTCAATCAAAATTTTTAACAAAAAAAAACATTTCCTACTTACTGCAACTTCATCTGCATGAGATTCAGACAAAGTCCTACAAGTCATCTTCGGAGGCTTTTTCTTTTCTTTTAATTCTTCTTGAATAGACGATTCAGAATCATCGCTATCTTTAGAATCTTTACCAGAATTATCATCATCATCATCATTGTTATCATCATTATTTTCCTCATCTTCAAAAACCTCTTCTTCCGGTTTAATATTAATAACAACTTCATCAACATTAGCTGACAGTACTTCTATTTTACCCTCTTTACCTTCATTCAACTCCTTTTCAGCTTCTTCTTTCATTTGATTCATAACCTTGATTAAATCAATTGGCTGATCGAATGTTTTTTCACTCAATGAATCTTCATCAATTCCAACATAATACTTCCGAATCATCACGTCATTTAATTCCAGCTCAAGTTGTACGGTTACATTATTATCCCAAGTGTCGACAATAACAGAATCTTCCTTGATATGCCCATCTTCAAATTTAACAAGAAAAGCATGATGAATTGGAAAAAATCCAGAACCAACAGATCCAAATTTCACATGCAAAGTATTTGAATCTGGCATTGTTTGTATGACAGAATTAGAATCGACGTTTTTCACGTTTAAAACAAAGCACATGTTATTCCCATCCACATTACAAATATAAGGTGGAAGGAAATAATGTTTATCAGTATCTAAAAATTTATGGTTAGTCCGAAGTGCATCATCAGATTGTTCGTCTTCACTTTTTTCACACTCTATAAAAACTTCACTTTCCATTTCTATGCTTCCAACAGGACTTGCATCATCACAACTGTTGTTACGCTCTCCGAAATCACTTTCAACTCCACTGTCTTCTCTAAGAAGGTCAACTGCAGTGATTCTGGCTTTGATAACGGGCAATGTGATAATCAACAGCCTTCTAGTCTTATCAAACTTTGCATTTCCTGCTTCTTCGCTAACTGAATATGGCAGTTGTATGTCAAGTTTGTACTTTGCTGGTTTTTCACAAATTAAATGCAATGATTTTTCCATTACATCTAACGTTACTTCATTTGTTGAGTTTAATAATGGGAGGTTGACTTCGATTACAAGTTCTTTAGGAATGGCAGCGTTGATTTTTGCATTCTTATCATAAGTAAACTCTTGCAAATCAATATCAGTGCGGTGCTTGATGGTATACTTTGGTATCGTGTATTTTTCTTTGTCCTCCTTATTATCAAAATTTTTTACAGTTGGTTTGATATCTTCAGCAGGTGGGGCGTACGGATATTTTATATTTTTATGGAATTCTATATCATCCTCTGATAAGACAGGCTGAGTTTTTGATTTTTTTCTAATAACAGCTGCAAATGGCATTCCTTTAAATTTCAATTTTGGTAATTTAATATTTTTTTTATCAAGTTTAACATTGTAGCTGTCTTCGACAGCGTTTAACGCTGTATCAATCACTAATTTTTTAAATTGAATGTTCTTCTCAGCCAGATGTAAAGTTTCCGGGTGAAAAACTACGTCGTAAACAGTGCATCGGTTATTTTTATTATCCATATCTTCTCGCCCAGGAGCTTGAGAATACGGTATCGACCAACTTAATCCTTTCGCATTATCTTTAATAACAGGCTTCGAGGAAGGTCTACCGATTACGCTGTTCTGACAGACGTTAACGAAAGCTTTTTTCTTACCATCGAGGCTTGTTTTAATCACAAAACCCGGCTCCGGATTGACGAAAGTACAATCGACCCCCCGTTCAGCCTCGAGCTGAATTATATCATCCTGATATTGTTTCCTATTTTCCGGATTTGTTATTTCTTCGGCATATTCGGCTAAAAGTTTACGGAATTCATCTTTTTTTAAGGCTTCCGTTAAATTTTCAATTTCTTCTTTTGATACATTTAAATCTTCCCAATCTTTTTTATTAAAACCGGCCATTTTTCACGATAATTATAATCTCTCTCTAGAAATTTCTCAACAAAACACGTCATATGATTGACGTGGGATTAGAAATGGAGAATTTTAAAAAACGTGGAAGCAGAAGACCGGTAACGGAAAAATGGCAACCGAGACGGTCAGCGAAACAGCTGATTTTAGTTTTGAAAATAATGGGATTTTCGAAAGGAAAATCTCATTTTAGTGTGAAGACATGTTTTATAATATATAAATGAATAATTAAATCACAAAAATGGAAAGTGTTGTGATGTTTTTACTGTTTTGCGGGGTGGTTTACTGCGGGATTTCGTGGTAGGTTCAAGTTTTTTTGTTGGCTTCATTTTTGCGGCGTAAACTTTCACACTGACATACATGTTGATATTTTAAACAATTTGATAGCTTTTTATATTTATAAAAACATTCTGAATATTAAAATGCAATTTTGAAGGTTGAAAAAGTTTCGAAGGTGGTTTTGACGTTTTGTTCGTTTCTTATGTCATGAGTATTTATAGATTGTGAAATAAAGCTTTTTGCCTGGAATAATTGAATGTTAATAATTACAGACAACAATATCAGATAAAGCATTGTCATTGCAATAATTAAGTATTTATGCAATGTCATATCTGAAAACAACAACTTAGGAAAAAAAAATTTGTCATAAAATAATCTCTTATCAAACTCTTTGTTCTCAATATTAATGTCAGTATGACCATTTAATTACAGGGTATTCCCTAAGCTTCTAGCGTGGCTGTGCAAAAGAAAGTACAAAATTGAGGTTGAAATCGGCCGAATTGGTATTCCATACTTCACACTTCATGATGTTCACATATCCAAAAATGGTTTCAGTGTTGTAAGTATTCATAATTTTCTTTTTCTAATTCACGAATACACATCTACTTTATTTTTTCCAGCAAATTGAAGAAATCTGCTTTAGAAGTAGTTTTTTCAGCAGCGAAGTCACTAAACTTGTCTCAGTCGTTGTTCGAGATGTCAGAATCAACAAAGACATTAGCACATACTCCTCCCCAGATGACAAACTCGTCTCAAACAATTTATCTTTCCACAATCAAAAAATACCACCCGCCATAATTACCTTTGTACAATTCATGGCTGTGCATGTCTATAATGTCAGTGCAATGTTACTTCGAGCCGAATCCCCTGAATGGTTAGTTCATGCCACAGCAGGAGAACTTCACTTAGATGGAAGCATCATCCACAATGCCAGAACTCTATTAATCAATGTCACAATCGCATCCATGACTGCTAAATTATTAAGGCACGCTGTTGAAAATAATCCTCAAACTTGTTTAGGAGAATTATCGTTTGGGATTTCGTTAGAAGCGACTGTGATAGCACAAGGACCATTATCTGTTGAAAAATTATACGTAGGCATGGAAAATGCAAAATCAGTTATTAATGAAGGAATTTACAGCTTTGCCCAAAGAGGGCAGAAAGAAAAAACAATTCAACAGAGCTTAAATTCAGAAACTAATTTATTTTATAAATTTTTGCCAATAATCCCGAAAAATTTTACTCTAAAAATTGAAAATTCAACATTAAACGGGATGAGAGAAGATAACAGAGTTGATTTTAGTTCAACTTTGCAATGTTTAATGCTAAATACTCAAGTTAATCCATCAACTAGTTTGAAACCGATTAAAGAGCCGTCATTGATATTGCCACAAGTATTTTATTCATTTAAGGTTGAGAATTTCGATGTGAAATGTAATCGAGAAAGTGTAATAGAATTATCGAAGTTATCGGTTGATGGGAATTATGAAGAATCGATGTTGCACGTTTACGTTGTGCTGGATACGTTATGTATTTGTTATTTGCATAGATTAATGCAACCTTGGGTCGTTAATAATTTTTTGAAGAGGAAATTTTCAAAATTGGACGCTGGATCGTCTAATAAGTTATTGAAATTAACGAGATCAACGTCGTGGTTCGAGAATTTTTGTAATAATTATCAAATATCAGGGAATATTGAACTATGGAAAGTTTCGGTGTGGCTAAATCTTCCGGAAGAACCGAATGTGACGTCACTTGGTTTTAGCCATACTCGATTGTTATTGGAACAGTTACCGGATTCAAGAGGATCGAAATATGATTCTATGTTTGGGAGATTATTCTTCGGGGAAAAGCATTGGTCTATGGAATGGATTGTAGAATCATGTTGGTGTAAAATGGGTGCGTCTTTGCTAAACACGGATCCCCCTATGCTGAAAAAATATCACACTTGGGGAACGCCGTTATTTGTTGGGATGGTTTTGATTAAAGCGAGAAGCCAAGGCTCTCAAGAGATTAAAATAAGTTCGATGTTCGATATGTTTAGAACGGAATGGAGTCCGAATTTTTCGCAGTTTTTGTCTCAGTGCCTGAAATGTATTACGGAGTATAGTTGCAGTGGGGAATCTCAAGAGAAAGGGATTGTTAGAGAAAAATCGAAGAAAGTTGTTTATGTAACTTGTAATTTTACTTGTACCAATGCGAATATTTTTTGTATTGCGGATAAAAAAGTGTGCTTGATGGTTAGGATGGATAAAATAGCAGTGGATAGTCATAAAGGGAAAATTGGAATTGTTATGGAAGGTGGGAAAATGTGCTCATTGATGCCAACTGCTATACAACATAGCTGTGTCCGCTCAGAGGAAATAAAGGTAATTTTTTTTAAAATTCATTTTCGGGCTAAAAAATTTTTGTAGGATTCTCTTAAAGACAAGAAATATTTTAATTTTGTTTTTGATTAAAATATTTTTTGTGCTTTAAAATAATTTTTGTGTTGCTCAAAATTTTTTTAAAACTAATTTTATTTTATTTTTTTACTTTTCAGTCAATGTGCGCTCACATCAAACACGCCCGATTAAATTATAAATCCGCCGTAAAAGAACTAACGATACAAATCCAAGAGCAAGTTCAAGTTAAATGGAGCGCCAATCTCCACCTTAAAATCCTTACGCTTTTTGATGAAATAATGCATTTTATTAAAGAGGTTAAGACTGGAATCACAGGCGTCGACTCATCTATCGGAGACGTGGAAAAAGAAAAGAAACCGTTAAACTGGGCTTTAAGAATCAAAGGAGATATGCAATTATTAATAACGATTTCGTCAAGGCATGAAATGGTTATGGTAGCAACGGATTTAATCGCTGGCCATATGCCTGAATACGTTGGGATCGAAACAGTTCTACTAAAAATTTCAATTGATAATGCGGATATATTTTCATTCGAAGATTTTAGGATATGCAGAGTGAAGAATGATGCTAAAGTTAAAGAGGAGAGAAGTAGGAGTGAAGGTTTTGTTTTGGATAATAATAAAATTTGGTAAGTTGGAGAAAGAGAGTGGAGTTAAATCTGATGGAGAGCTGAAGAGACATCTCGACTTCTAGACTAGCTAGAGCGATTTTAACTGGTTAAATATTTTTGCTAAAACAGTAGGAGTCATTATAAACTTTACTAAGGCCAGAAGAATTAATTTTAGAGGCAGTTAATTAATTAAAAGGTCGAGCTAGAACCCAGAGAAGTTATATAATGTCTGTAAAAGTCTTCAACAAGCCTCCTAGGGCCATATAAAACATGGGGCAAGCTTCTGAGGCCAATTAGAAGCTTGTGGCAAGATTGTAAGAGCCTTTAATCACCAAAAAATAATACCTGAAGCTTTTAGAGCCTGTAAAAGTTTAAACTAAGCTTTTTAAAGGGATTGCAGGCCGAAAAAAGCATGAAGCAGGTCTCTAAAAATCCTTAAGGGTCAAATCCAAGCTTATTAAGAGTCATTAATGAGCCATTGACGCATTAGTCATTTTTAATTAACTTAATCTTTTTTATTTTAGGGGTGTGACTGTCGATTCCTTTAAAGCTTGCTTCCCATACGAGCACAACTACGCAGACGCCATCCAAAACGAATTCATAACACTCTGGAAATGGTTAAAATTAATCCACAAGAAGAAAAAAGCTCCCTTCACGGTCAACAGCCCTCTACCATCCGATTTATACATTCAGCTAAGAGAATTCCTCTTCGAAATGAGCGACGATACGTTTGAAGTTAAGCTACGTGACAACTACGAACTTTTGGAAGATGAATATAAAGAAAGTTTGAAAAGGCAAAAAATGTTGGATGCTAAAGTGGCTGAATTATCGAAAACTCATTTGCTATCGATGACTTCTGAAAAAATAGAAGAACTCTATGCTAGTTTGAATAAGAAAAACGCTGAGATTTATGTTCAGAGGTCGAAGCAAATGAATAGGCAGTCGCCACCGAGGACTAGACTTCTAGCTTGGATGATGACTGATGTTCAAATAATGTCGCTAGCTGATCCAACACTTCACGGAGCGGAAAATGTTGTGAGGATTATGACGGAAATAGATCCGGACAGGTATAAAATCAGTTCCAGCACCAAAAATTGTAGTTTTTAAAACAAACGATCATTGTTTTTGCTTTCTTTTTTAGTTTGTGGCCTGAAGAAGGATTAGAATTCACAACACTCTGGTGCCGATCTATTTGCGCGACATTTAAAACCTGGAAAGTCCAACTGCGTGATTTCCCGCAGCCGTTATTAGACATCAGATCCTTACAAATATTCGGAAGATTAGTCGGAGCGGAACAGGAAGCTACAAAAAGAGCAAAACGAGGAGTCGTTCTTGAATTAGGCGAACCATGGGGTGAATTAACAATAGAAAGATCCATGACTGCTTTAAAATTTTATCATGATTTCAACTGCGACGTAGAACATTTTAGCTACGCTTTTGGGCCGTGCTGGGAACCCGTTATTGCTCAATGTAATTTAAGTTTTGAAAAAATTTCGCCGCCTTCAAAGGATCCAAGCCCGCCTTTGCCATTTTGGGATAAAATGAGACTTTTATATCATGGACGTTTGACTTTATTTGTAAGGCAAATGACAATGCTTTTACATGCTTCGTTGGATCCGTATAATACTACAGAGGAAATGGAGCTTACGTGGACGGATGTGGCCATAGATTGGATTAATGGTAAATTTATAAGCAGCAGTTATTAAAATCCAGAAGCAATCAGATCAAATTCAGCATGAGCAGTTCTGATTAATTCCCTGGAAATAATTTTGATTGTTTTGTTTTAGCTAAAGTTATTTTCCAAGGAGATTTTAACGTTTACGTAAGAACTGCTTCCAAATACGACGATTGCCGCCTTCTTCACTTTCCGAATTTAAAGCTCAGTTTAAAATTACATTGGGTTTGCTTAGCGGACCCGAACGATCATCATGCGGTAATGCCTTGCGCTCCTGATAAACTCCCAGAATATTCTAGTAATCAAGAGCATGATTCATTTAGAGCTTTTCGATCTCAAAACGTAAATGTCAGTATTGCTTTAGAAACTAAACCAGCTTCGCCTGATTTAGATTGCCCGATTGCCTTATTATACGGAAGCACGTTACGATGGTTCGAAAATTTAAAATTAATTTTATCGGGTAAGTAAATTGGGGATTTTTAGGTCAAGGGAAACTATTTTCGATAAAAAAAATCGGTGAAGATGTTTTTTTAACAAAGAAAATTTTTTAATTTCTCCTTACGCTAAAAGATGCTCCAATCTCGATTTTTCTTACGATTTCATACTTTTTTTGTAGGAGTGACGAGACCCACACGCCGAGGGGCCGTTTTCCGAAACTTCCGCCCCCGAAAAAAACAACTAAGCCGCCATTACCGTAAAGTTCGGATACTCCTCGGCTTTCATCGTTTTCAAGTATTCTACTGGATGTCATTCGCAATGCAAAGAGGATTCGAGCTTTTAGGCGGGCGAATTACATTTAATTCCGAGCACATGCTGAATTTAGTACCGGTAGACGATGGACTAAAGCACAGACCAAGAGCTGAGTGGTCTGTCATGTGCATGAATTGCGACTTAAACGATGCTGAAATTTGGCTGAAAAGCGCGTTGCAGGGCACTGGAAACGAAGCCTTATCGTTAAGACAACCTGTAGAAAAATGTTATTGCCTTAGCGTTGCTAAAGTTTCATATGGAAGAGAGACTGTTGTTCATAGGAGAACTGCGAATATTTTAAATACTTCTAATCAAGGTTCGGGGAGTAAAGATACGCCAACGCATCGTTTGGTGGTTTATGATTTGAAAGGAGCTTGGACAAAGGAGAATAGAGATGTAGCTTTTGCTTTATTTGATACTTTCATGAAGAGTAAGGTAAATGAGTTTAATTCGTGGCTAAAAAATTAAGTTAGGTTATCAGGAAATTCTATTAAAGGCAATTTTTATTTTATAATTAATTTTTGATTATTTTAATTTTTTTAGGAACTCAAGAAAAATTTATCAACTGAATCGTTAAAAGCCTTTAGAGGTGAAAACACTGCCAAATCTCGTACACCGAAACCAAATGAAAGCTTACAAGCAGCAGCCCCATCGCCCATGAATAAGCATCAATCTGGAACAGCAGCCGTAATGCTTCAGCAATTAATCGCCGAGGTTGATAATAAATCAGTTGTTTTTAGCGACGATTTATCAGCTCAAACGACCGAGTCCGGCAATCAACATTTACAAGGTCTTCAAGCTTGCCAAGAAGATGATGTAGTTCATAAAAATTGGTTGAGTAAGTGGAGTTTAGTGTCAGCCCCGTAGCAAGATTCAAATCTAAAAAAATTGCCTTGAATTATTCTTTATAATGGATTGTGTAGCTTAATTAAAAAACAAAAGGGGCGGTAGTATCGCTCTAATGTGGCGGATTGAAGCCAAGCAGGGGCGCTGGTGTCGTTTTAGTTCGTGAAATAGTCGTAGGCCAGAGCTAGTATCGCTCAAGCTACAATAATTTCAGACAGCTATCAGCGAACCTGTCGGTAGAGTTTCGTTGAGGCGAAAATTTGATCTTGTAACGACCACTGAAAGAACTAAAACAAACCCCGCCATCTTTTAATTATTTATAAACCACCACTAGCGCCATCCTAGATTTTTTAAAAAGATTTTTCTCTTAAAAATTAAGTTCTTTTTGACTTTACAGAGAATTTAGACAATTTTATTATTGTTAAATTAGCCCAAAATTTTAATGATTGATTTCTTTTTCTTTTTTTATTTTAGTTGCTTTGGTCAACAGTCAAGTTTTACTAAAAGGCTGCGAAACGAAAGGCTACGTAATCCTAAGCGCTGCTAAAGCTGAAATCCTTCAAAGAGTTCACAATCCAGTTTGGAAAAACCGCACGCTTGTTTCCAAAACAACATGGGTCGGCTCTCTTGAATGCATGCAGTATTACGCTACAGTCGCAGCCGGTGAAAACGATAAAGTCGACGAAAACATAATGTGGCTAACCGTAGACAACATCCAGGAAAAAGATTCATCCGCCGCTTGCATCGCCGATTTCCCAGACGTCCCTCACCTCGTCGGAAGTGGCCAAAGCGTAGGAGGCGTCGTTACCGAAACAGTCGGTGCTAGCAGCATCGATTCCGGCAAAAATAGCCCCGTTCAACTACAAAGAATCGTATCAAGATGTAAATGCGAATTTTTTTACGCAGGCTACGGTGAAACAAGCATCGATCCAAACACATTAGAAGAAGTTCCGCAAATGTTAATCGAAGAAAATGGCCCGTGGGAGAAAAAAGAAACAGGCGTGGATGCTTTTACTCTTATGCATCATGATTTAGACGTTTGTACTAATTCTTTACAATATGCCATGATTCTAGATATTGTTAATCATTTACTATTGTATGTCGAGCCGAGGAGAAAGGAATTGTATGAAAGATTGCAGAGGATGAGGTTTCAATTAGCGCTACATAGTACTGAAGATCAGAGGAGGCCGATTCAAGTTTTGCAAAATTCGATTCGGAGTTTAAATTCGAAATTAAGAAGATTAGAAAAAGAAACGTATTTATTGCAAAAGCAGTTGGTCGAGGATAATAATTCGGATTTGCTGGATGAGATGGAAAAATTAGAAAAGGAAGTTTTTGATTGTAAGGAGTTGCTGACGAGTAAAAGTGAAGAGTTGGATATGATGCTGTCGTGTTATAAAGAATCGCAATTGTCAGCGAATCAAAAGTTAGCGACTATGAAAGGAGATAAACCGGTTACGACTGTAAGGGCGAATGAAATTGTTTTTAAACACGCGAAGTGGAGGTTGACGGAAACGGATGGACAGTTGGGGATTGCTGATCTTGTACTTAGCCATTTCTTGTAAGTTCCGTAGCTAGAGAGAAGAATAAAGAAACTATTTTTAATTAACAAAAATTAATTTTTTTCTTTTTCAGGTACACTAAAAAATCTAAAAGCGACGATTCCGTTGAACATTTATTAGAATTAGGCTACGTTCGAATGACAAATCTACTCCCTAACCAAGTCTACAGCGAAGTCTTATCGCCAACCGAAATACAAACCAACATGCCTGTCGATAGAAAAAGAGCAGTCCGAGTATTTTGTCGTGAAAAAGCTCCTGTAGGAGGAATATCTGTTAAGGAGCATTTTGAAATCAACGTTGTTCCTTTAACAATTGGTCTCACTAAAAAATTTTATAACACAATGGTCTCTTTCTGCTTCCCCGGAAGAGATCCCGATAACATAGAAGGTGAAAATATCGAAGAAATAGAAGCAACCGAATCGAAAGGAAGTAAAAAATCTAAAGGGAGTAGTAAAAAAGGAAAGGAAACTAATTTTTATGTTAAAATAGACGATGTTGAAAAAATGAAAGAAAGAGCGGAGAAAAATAAATTGTTTATTTATATCAAAATCCCGGAAGTACCGGTACGAGTCAGCTATAAAGGGAATAAGGAAAAGAATTTAGAAGATATAAGGGATTTTAGTTTGGTTATACCTACGCTTGAATATCATAACGTTACGTGGACGTGGCTTGATTTACTTTTAGCAATGAAAACGGATAGTAGGAGGGTGATTCTGTCACAAGCGATCAAGCAAAAACTACAGATTAAAACGAACAGAAATAATAACAGGGAAGAGGGTTCTCCTCAGGAAGAAGATAAAGCTAGAATGTTGTTTGGGACGAGAGTAATGGTAAAGATTTTTTAAATTTAGAATTTTAAGATTCAACCTTTTTTGTCCAATGTTTTCGGTTTAAGAATTTTTCTTAATTTACCCCAGCAGAATCTCTAAAACTAAAGAACATTACAGGAAATAGTTTTTCAGGCTCAGGAATTCTCATGTAATTTTTTTAAACAAAAGTTGAAGATTTTCAAATTTTTTTCAGAGCCAAGTAAAGTAGATAGACTTTAATTCTAACGCCATTTTCATTTTGCTTGAAAAATTATTATTTTTTTTTTTCTCTTTAGAATTCGTCATTCCGAAAGTCGAAGAACGTTTCAGGAACTTTTTAAAATGTTTTGGCTAATTTAGGCTATGTGCCTTTGCTCATTTGGGCGCACAACTCAAGCAAGCCTAAATTTAAATCTGCCTTGCTCCCTGTGCCAATTCCACTTCCACTTTAAGAAGTTAACTCTCCTAAGCCCAGTTTTGTTCCTCTTCTACAGTCTCCAAGACCTTGAAAAACGTATGATAGTTCAATAATTTCAATCCCATGTTTTAAAATTGTAACTATGTAAAAAATTGTAACAGTAAAAATTCTACAATTGAATCTAATATTTTTTTTCAGCCATCCGCAAATGACAAAAGCATCAAGAGAGGAATCTTCAAACCAAATAAATAAATCTGCACTTCAGCCATTTGACCAGTGAATTATAAATTATGTATTTTCTCTACAGAATCAAATTTAAAAAAAAAATATGATCAGTATCACGTCGTTAGCCATAAATTTTTTTTAAATGTTTTATTTATTAATTGTAAATATAAATACAAAATATTTTTAATTGGTTTTTTACTTTAATTTGTCCTTTATAAAGTTAGCTTCATTGTAATAATGATAAGGTGGTTTTGTATAAATACTTTTATACTTCTTTTTACTTTTAAGCCCGGTAACAAGAGTTGAAGATTCTGGAAATGCGGTTCCTGCGCCAGGGAACGGATCTGTATCTGGATCATGCCTTAAATAATCAGGCTGTAGGTACAAATTAGGTGGTAAATCATTCCTATTTCTAAGATCATCATATGGAGTAGTCGTAGATACTGGAGTTTTATAAAATTCAATTATATGTCTAGGTGTTGTTATTTTACAAAGCAGAGAATTGGGAACGCTATGTCCTATTTCTTGAAAACACATATTTAATAAGTAGAATTTATCACTAATTGATAAAGTAGCATCTAAATCCAATTTATTGCCTAAATATTCTTGGCAGATATTGTCTACTTTTTCTTCTGCATCTGGTTCAGGTGTGTATGGCTTCTGTGATCTTAAAAATCCTTTGCAAGCTAGCGATTGACAGTCTGCTGCTATTAAATTTCGATGTTTGATTGTTCCAGGTTTTGGTACATTAAGAGGTCTCTTCCACTCATGTCGAACCACCTGAAAATTAAGTAAAATGTATTATAACAAAGTGTATGGCAAATAGAATTAGCTCTTGAATCTTTGAAAGTAGAAAATCCAGAAGATTTGTCGTTGTTTGGGGAAAAAAAGAAAAGCATGATACTGTAGTTACATGAAAACTTATTGATATGCTGTAAAACTGCTTGAAGCATTTTACACATAATAAAACATGGTGTTGAGTAATTATTTTAAAATTTTGGCAAAAGCAGTGGCAAATCACATGGGAAGGAATTCAGACAATGTAAATCTCTTTAAGAAGCTATCAGAACCGCCTTAATTTCCTGGTGAATCCTAATTCCCCCATGAAATTTAAAATTCGACGCTTTTATGTTATAGAAACCATTCTTTTAATTTTTTTAAACAAAAATCTCTCATTTTTTTTAAAATTTTTCGAATTCCGGCATTCCTACAATCAGCTGTTTATACATAATTAAAACATAAAACAACGACGCCACCGTTTAAATTCAAAGAAAAAAACGTCTAAAACTCAAAATCTCATTAAATGAACTCACCTGATAAAAAGGAGAACATTTTGCATTTATATTTTGCAATGATTTTAAATTAATTTTTGTTATTAAGGAAGCCATGACACGTGAGTGACGTCAAAATTTATTCCATGAACCCACGTGACTAGCATCAACCAATAGGAAGTCCAGTAGCTCTGCGCTTGTTGTTTCCTATCCGCCATTTTCTAGTCGCCATTGAAAGGTGAAAACCAAAGTGAAATGTTTGGATTATTTCCCTAATTTTAAGTGTTTTTCTAAAGTATATTGCGTGAAAAGT
This sequence comes from Liposcelis brunnea, assembly GCA_023512825.1. Classification (NCBI taxonomy): domain Eukaryota; kingdom Metazoa; phylum Arthropoda; class Insecta; order Psocodea; family Liposcelididae; genus Liposcelis; species Liposcelis brunnea. The sequence continues at coordinate 15,314,320 of CM042065.1, read as the reverse complement.
GTATAAAACAATAACGGATACCATGGCTGGAATATGACGCATCCTAATCACCAAACAAACGGAGCTAGTTTGGAGGATTGTCATACGAATTTCTTTGCTTTAGTAAGTATCTCTTTCCAGAACTTGTTTCGTAGCATAAGAAGATGGAGTCGAAAATAACGATTATTACCCCATATTTTGCTTAGATGGTTCCGTTATAATTCATAATCGTTAATTTTCGATTATCCATACGATATTTATCATATTCGTATGGGTTTTAATATCGATTCTGTCATGGTTAAATACCCCGGTTTAAAATCAGTGGATTTGTATTTTAATGGAGCAATGCCCTATATTTTTGATACGGCGTATTTACGAATAAAAATGATTGTCAAGGTTGTTGTGATCTATTAGGTTGGTTAAGTATCCCTTAAGAAAAGCAATAAAGGTTATATTTTGTGTTGTGTGAACTGATAATGACATAAGACAAGTGAAAATGAAGTAAGATTGCAATGTTGCCTTTTCTCACTTGAGGTCATCTGCCATTTTGTCCACCCCTCACCTGATGTGAGCGGGTTAAACAGCAGACGCGATGAGGCCTAGTGCTCATTCTCATGCCTTCCCAAGGATTTTTTTATTCACTTATGTCTAGATTTTAAAAAAACCAACAAAAATACAATTATTGATTTAGCGAAATCATTGGTTTAATTTTATAGGTTAGCCTATTGATTTCTTTTTTTTCCTCTCTTGATAATATTGTAATACTCATTAGGGAGATGATTAGGAATTCACTGAGATAAGGAGATTGATTTTGAATTCTTCATTTATAAATTGTGTTTCAAGACCAAACAATCTTTTTGTATAAAAGAGTAAAAATCAGCAATTATCAAGGTTGCGTTATTACTCATGTAGTTTTGTTTGTGAAAAAATTTTTAGGAATGAAGGAATAAGGGTATAAGACATTAAACACTTCAATGACATTATTTCGAAATAGAACACACAAATCAGTCATCTGGTCGGAAGCTGTCCTTGCTTTTTTTTCTTCAGTTCAGCATTAATTTAATTGAGATTTTCATTCGCTTTGGGATTCGAGGATTAAAATTTAGTGGAGTTAAATAATTTTTGAAGAGATGCAAGATTGACGAAGTTGTGACGAGTGCTTGGGAATTTTTTTGAATTTCCAGTACCAAATTTATGTGGGGGAAAAATTTTTATGTATTTGAATTTCAAAACTTGTCAGTTCCTTCTGTCAATTTTACTGATGTTTGGAGTATTGAAGCTGTTTGTTCTCAAAATTAAAATAAATCTTGAGGTTGCAGGAGAAATGAGTTGTGAAAATACTGTTGAACAAGGTGAAGGTTCAAATAGAATACAATTTGGCATGTTCTCAGCTCCAAATTTTGGCATAAATATTTTAAGCCAGCCTTGATTAGGTTCAGTGCTCTGATTTAAAGCAATAAAATTAGATTATTCTTGTGATGTCTAAAAATTTGGTGACTGACATGAGTTTTAGTTCACACAGTTATATAATTCGATATGCAAAAAAAAATAATGCTGCAACTATCCTTTCATTGCTTTATACTATAAGTACAATTGTCCTGATTATTTAGACGAGCAAAGATTTGCCTTTTCTCTCCTACTTTGTGAGCAAGAAGAAATTTTTTTTCCAATGACCTGCCCAAATTTTTTACTCAAAATGAATTGAGTTGCCTTGTATAACTGACACAAACATCTAGCTTGCATGTTTATATCCATTTAATTAGTCGTCAACCCAAATAACCCAGAAAATTCTGAATCATTTTACTTGATTAAATTTTTTAGCACAACTAAGAATCTGCTTCATAATTCTTGGAAGTCCAATCATTAAAAGCTTTACTCTGGCATTTCTCCCTTTCAATTTTTTATTTAAAAAAATTTCTATTTCCTATTTTATTTTTTCCCAGTAAATACAAAGAAATAAATTCCAACCACTGTACCAATGTAGGAGATAAATCACCCACGTGCGCAAGCAAACACCGGTGTTGTAAGCATTAGACATTTTCCTTCATCTCCCTCCACAATTAAGAGTTTAACGGAAGATACATCCGAATTAATAACGAGTTCGTTTTTATTAAAATGAATAAGAGAGAGAAGGACATAAGAGAGGAGGGAGAGAAAACGTAGTTTAAGAATTTTACGTAATCCACATTTTTTTTTATTCTGTTTCTCTTTACTGTCTCCTTTCATTGTTAAAACACGAGGCAATGTTCGTTTTGTTCTACTTTCAAATTAGGCTTATAAACACGACTTCTCCTCGAGCTTTGAAGTCATTTAGTTGTTATTTTGCAAAATACGAGTGGGAGATTTGAGATGACTGCTCTGTGTCGCTGCCACGCGACCGATCAACGAAACATTCCGCTAGGGCTTCCAGTTGCGATGTTGCCACTTTGTATCATGTGCCATTTTCGGCATGTAGTTTTTGTTTTGATGCTTACTCTTATGTAGAGAAAGTGTTGAAATGTTATTTGTCTTTTTTTTTTTAAATTTTAGTCATCGTCGATAATAATCTTTGTTTTTTTGAATTTTTTTTCAAAGCTTCAAATGCTTTTTTCCCGAGATTTTTTTTCATCAGAGGGGTTTTTTTAATTGAATGGGAACATTAGTTAGATTTCCCTTGGAAAATTTTTTAAGGGCTGTTAGGTCTTTACAAAAGATTAATCTGGTGATATTTAATCATTTCAGGATCAAATCAAGAATGAGAAATATTTTTAGTAAAGATATTTTTTTTCTCTTAAGCTGTGGACTTGTATTTTGGAAAATTTCTGCCAAAATTTAGTTTTCTGTTTGCTGCAAGAAAAAATTTTTTTATCCAAATTTTTTTTTGAAAGCAATTTTTTTTCAGTGTACTTACTGCATTTTTTTCCAGAGAAAATTTCCAAAAAATCTTTCAGTTGGTAATATTTTGAAAATTTGATCTTATTAACGAGTAGTGCTTGTTTCCAAATTCCAATTAATTGCCACCCGATGGGTTTCCAAAGTTCCTGAAATTCTTTTCATCAGCTGGACATACTTTAAGAATGTGATGCTTAAAAAATTTTTCCCATCGTGAAAATTTATTTATTGTGAAATGGCAATTGACTTTTGCTGTCAATTGATTGCAACATAAGGACAAGGCACTACTTTTTGGCAAAATTAAATTTTGGAAAAATGTTTTTCGTCGAATAATTTTCTCTCGCTTTTCATTTATAAATTCTCTTCAAAAAGTTCGTTTTGCTTAAAAAATTTTTTATTCAATTTTTTTTTTAAATTTTGTCTGTTGAAACCAATTTTTTGAGAATCTTCCCTTACCACAAATTTTTTTGCTTCAAGTTTGCACAAAATGTTTTTTATACAGAAAAAAAATTTTTTACTGCCCAAATTATAATTTTCTAGGTATTATTTCTGGTCAAAAATTTTTTTTCTATTAAAAATTTTGTTGCCCACAATAAAACATTTCTCCAGAATGTTTTCGGATTAAATCTAATTTTCCAAAAAATTTTTTGATCTTCCTGATTTAAAACAATATTTTCAAGATTTTGAAATATCTGAACTTTTGATGAAACCAATTTTTGACGATCAGTTTGGTCAAAAACAATTGTTTTAAAATTTTTTAATCAGAGGTGGCCCAAAACTTATTGTTTGACGTGAAATCCCTATTCAGAAAATTTGTGAGTCGAATTTTGCCAAGAAATTTTGCGGTAATTTCAGCGTTGACACCTAAAAATTTACTCGTGTGCCCAAAAAATGGCTATTAAAGTTCAAAAATGGAACCTTAGCTAGAATTGTAAGCCTTGACATTTATGTTAAAAATTGGTGCTGATGATAAAAAATTAATGTTTCATTTGGAAAATCACTAAATTGACTCTCTTGTTAAAAAACGAACTCCTAAGTCTAAAAATTAATGGTAATGTCATTTAGAAAATTAATAAATTATTGACACTACATTTGATACATCACTGCGAAGCTGGAAAGTTTGCACTAACAAGGCCACACAAATTACGATCCACAATTTTTTTTAAATTTTATTTTATGTCCAAAGTTTGGGCAGGCATTTTTGTGTTTCCAACAGCCGAAAATTTTTTTAAAAGCGAAATTCAATTGTAAGGAAAGGTTTTATTACTACATTTCTCTTCAAATGTTTTAATTTTTCTGGCTGGTCAACCTTGTTTGTCCGGCCCTGTAAAATACCATTTTCTAAAAAAAATTTACATAACATGCGTCCTTTTATAAGAAGTCAGCGATAAGGACATAACATTTAACAAGGTGCGACTCGCCTTCTTATTATAAAGTCAACTTTGATCATTTTAATCTGGTTAATAGGCAGCTCAAGGTTGTCATGGAACGTGTGCCTCATCGTCTTCGTTCTTAATATTTAAATAAAAAAAAATTAAATGCATTGTTCGGGAGTGCGTAACCGAGTTTATCACGCCCGAAAAAAAATTGCTGAATTATATGGCATTAACCTGATATCAATTTTCTTTGGAAAAAAATCCTGATTCATTTGGCTTATTCACAAACAGAGGCTAATTTAGCATATCATAAACAATTATGAAGTTATTATTAAAGTGAATGGTCCCCTCTCTTTTTTCGTTCTTTCGATATCTCTCTCTCTCTCTCTCTCTTTTCTCCCTCTCTCCTTGGCTGGTGTGTTTACCGTTGCTTGCGTATGGATGCTTCATCTGGCAACATTGCAAACTCAGCTCGTTGGTTTTTATCGTCCGCTCTATTTACCTCACAATATTCGATACTCATGGATAACTGAAAAAAAAAATCCGGTGGATACGCCACTGACGTCTTGTTTTTAAATTGGAAGAATTACAAACAATAGATTTTGCAATTGATCTATATTTGTAAAGAATTCTTTTTTTCTTTTTTTTAATCGGTCGTTAGAGCGTGGTGTTTTGTGTTTGCCTAGGTCAGAATGAAGGTTGGGTTTTTATGATAGAAAAGAGGTGAAAGAAGGAAATTGTGTAATTACCCATGAGAGCATGAAACTATATATGGCTTGTATGGAGATGGAAGGAAAATATGCAATGTAGGAGAAATGTAAGATGATGAGGTTATTGTTGGTGGAATACCGTTAGGGAGTAATACGTGAAATTAATTACCGGGGTATGTTTTCTGGAACCTGGGGTAATATGAGATGGAGAGTGAAGAGATTGTGAAGAGAGTTGAGGAGATACTGCATGATATATAATTTGAGTTATAAATCATTTTAATTTTTTGATAGAAGTTGAAGAAAATTGACTGATCTAAAAGCCAGATTGTATTTTGGTTTGAATATTTCCTTCAGTTGAATTGTAAACGGGTCATATAGTTCCAATTTGATCCAATTCGTCTGTTTTTAGAGACGAAGAAAGTGTATGCCTATGTATGCCTTGTTTTAGGCCAGTCTATTTCCTCCTGGCTTCCTTCTCGCGTCCAAAATTATAGCTCTTTAGATTTTATTACTTAATCTTACTTTGCTGGCACTACAAGGCCTGAAGCCTTATTGCCGCCTCCACCAAATTCTTCCACTGACCGCGATCCGAGACCGTAAACTGCCAATCCCTGACCTTCAGGGAAAGGGCATCCTGACGAATGTTACCGACCCACCTCAAACTGGGCCGCCCTATGGCCGCCATTTTATTACGAGCACTTATTAAATAGTGACAACGTCCGTAGCAGGCTTCTAAATCCTGAAAGGACAGAGTCACCCACTCTGTATATCGAAATCCTTGCTTCTCATTGGCTGTGACTAAAATAGTTTTCAACTGACTTCCGTTGATTGGTGGTGATGTCATACTTCTTCTGCTGCTCGAACTTACGCTTGGTCACAGTCCCATCAAAAAACTGCAATTTAGTTGAAGACTCTCTAGTTACTCCGTCAATGTGATCGAATGAGATTGTTATTCAGCTTGTCTCGCCATCTGCTGAATTACTGAGGAGAATGGTACTAGTCTCAAAAGTGTGGCTAGTTCAGGAAAGAACAGACAAAATTTTTTCCTGAAGACAGAAGAAAAAGATTAAATAAAAAGCTCATTACACATTGAAATCGTCCTGATGCTCACAAAAATCATAATAATATGAATTCATGGAAACCGAAATTCCTGGTCGAGGGTTCACTGCCTGCTGAAGCCTGACTGGAATCATCTTCTTCTTCAATCTACATTTGCCCACTCAACCTTTGCAACTATTCCTTGTCTTGGGCTCTTTGCAACCACTTAAGTTCCGCCACCTTCTTAATGACGTCTTTGCTGGCCTACCTGATTTTTGACGCTGGAGGTCTCCATCTTACTATTCGTAAGGAATAGCTGGCTGGAATAGCTTCGCAAATTTTAGGAGTATCAATCCTTTTCTCTCTTGTTAGAGGGGCACGCGTATTTTTTCCATCCGGGGCTTAAGGGTAAAAATCGAGAAAGTCCGACAAGAAAATGTAGATTAAAAAGCAAGAAACCGGGTCAGCAAAAACGAGATTCATCGATTGCGTTAATGAGGTGCATCCGATTAATCCCCGAGAGCCCCTCAAATATTTACCAGAGATTAAAAGGTAAACACTTTAAGCTTTTGAAGTCGAAATTAAATTTTTTGAAATTACCCTCTCGGACAGAGTTTTTAATTATTTTTCACCTGTAGGATGAAATAAGAGCGTGTAGCCTTCGGACTCCTTCAAGGATTAGTTAAGCAGTGACCAATCTCCCTTGAGGAAGGCTGTCGAAAAATTCATCCGACAGGACGCTGGTCCAAAATAATTTTGTGCTATCTGCGAGTTTTAGCGTTTTCCAAAAGCTAAATGCAAAACTGGAGTCGACAGTGAATATCGTCTGCTATAACTATTAGTGCTGGGAATAAGCCTAAGGGATCTTATCAAAAGTGCTTAGCCCCAGCTAAATGGACGACCCTAGAGAAAATTCTGGAGGGTGAATGTCCTGTTAACCGCGTAAGGAGCGGCGACATCAGACGAAGGGTTGGAGTGGAGGACATAGTTCGGTGGACGGGACAGCGGCCCGGTCCCGGCAGCAGTGGTCGGTTATGGTCTAATTTAAGAAGAAGAAGAGGATGCAGAAGGCTCAAGAGAAAAAAATTAACAAAGTTTGAGAGAGATTAAGTTGAAAGAGGAAGAGGAAGAAGACATTTAGTATTATTTTTAAATTTTTGTGATGATCTGGTTATTTCCCTGGCAGGCCTAGAAACTGTATTTTTTATTAGGGTTTAACGCCCTAGGTCTAAAATCTGATATTTAGTTACAAAGAGATGCCAAAATAACATCGAAAAAACCCGAAAACCTTTAAATCATTTAACTGATTAAATTAAAACGGTTGGTTTTACATTGCGGTATGAACTCTTCGCCACCGAATAACCTTTTCAACAAATTCCAGAGCTCTTATAAAAAGTTTATTAACAACAATAAACTACAAAAAAGGGATACAATCCACGTGAGATACCGAATACAATTTATACAAAACTATAACATTCATTTTTTTAGCCGAGTCATCGTACGGCATTTTAAGGGTTTCAATTTTTCTACTAGACTTGAATCAAAAACTACGTGGGCATACTATTGACAGACGAGACACGTGCAGGTTCCCTTTACCGTAGGCTCCAGACAAAAAAAAACCCAATAAAGAAAATTCTATCATATCTGCGCGCGCAGTATGATCGTATTTAAAAAAAATCTTACGGCCTTTTTTCTCCCAGTCAGGAGGAAAAAAAATCTCTTTTTTTTCCACGTGAGTGTCGGGAGGGATAACAAGTTCAAGGTCATTTAAAATGAACTCAATCTCGCGTGGTCAATGTCAACGGCCTAGCTCTATGAGGAGCTCGACCACTGCAATATGCGAGGAATGCATTTGATTCTCGTTCCAGGTATTCGACTCCCAACCCACGTCTTTTATGTGTTTGTAATCTTCCCCGTTTTGTAAAGGATTCACATCTGTATCCGGTTAAGGAATCACAACCCTGTCTATATTTAAAAAAATACAAGAAAAACAAGGAGAGCATAGAGGGTGGATAAAAACGCAAGTAAAACGAGGTGTTTGACTCCAAAACTGGACCCGGAGGCTTGAGGGGGTAACAAAATGCAACATTGTTGTCTAATCGTTCACATTCCCCCTTATAGCACCTGGTATATTCTAAATCAATTGTTCCACGTTGAATCCAAAACCGGCATCTCTTATTTCTTTCCACCTGTGAAGTGCAACCGTATAACATTGAGATCATCTTCTTGTCAACAATGAGATTAGAAAAAAATTATTCGTTTGTGCCAAAGTGTCAAATGTTATAAGCAACTTAAGCGACAGCCATTTAAATACTATTAATAACGGATAAACGCCATGAGATAGACTCTCCCACCACTTCGACCTACTCGACTTTAATAGACAACTCAATGCGTACGTTAAAACAACATACACATATACACACTCTCTCTCTGTATACGTTGGAATCCCTTCATGTTGCTCCGTATCACACACCGCAAACGTAAACCAGACGGTGGTTCCTAATTCGGTTACGTTATCACGTGGTTCCTTGTGGCAATTTTTGGCATCTCTTCGGGCCATTACCTTACTTTATTTAATTATCAGTGAGGAGGCTTAATCATAAGATTTTTTCCTCTTGATTTCATTGATAAAAACAGGGTTGGGAAAAGTTTTATTTTTATCGTTAGGCTAATAAATCATTTATTTTGAAAATAGGGAAGAATTAAATCTTGCAAAGGTTTTATTGCAGATTTGTAAAAGAAATCAGGTTTAGGTTAGGTTTATAAAAACTTAAGACAATGAGTGAGGAGGGCATCTCAACCTTTTTTGGCCTCACTACTGACGCTCTCAAACAAGTTCTTCTTCAGCTTTTTGCTGCTGACTCTTAAACAAAGACCTCTTCTGATCGCTTCTATGCCGGTAGTTCTTCCGCTCTTTGGCACCAACCTGCTGTTCTCATTTCTTTGTCCAGCCACTTTGTCATTTGGTGCTTCAGCTGTGGTCTTCCTCTTCTTCTTCTAAGAGTGCTCCCCCGCAAGAATCGACTGTCTTGGGTTTTGCACAGCAAACCCTCGGATATGATGGTTATACTAGGCAGATTACTGTGGCGGCTTTTCAACATCGCAGCACAGGAGCCATTCCGTCAGTCTTCGATTCTGCCTCCTGCTTTTTAGACTTAAGCCTAGCCAACTTTTACCGTCTTCAGCCTTAAGCATTAAGCCAGTACTGGTAGGACTGCTGTCCCCTACCAGAACCCTTACCAGATTGCTATCTCCCGGGTCAGAAGGAATCTGGAGCTCTTCAAGGGCAGGTGCGCCAAACTTGAAGCAGGACTATCAATGTTCCCGCCATGCTGTGGTCTCCATTGTGTTATTCTCCCTGTCGAGCGCTTCTTGTACCTCCTGGCCATTGCTCTTAGCTCTGCGGCGCTTTAGTTTCCATCACTCGAGTTTGACTACAGGTCTCTTGCCCCATCACGCAGACGAGTTGCTTGAAAGAAAAAGTTGCTTAACTCAAGCTGGTCGCTTTTCACAAATATAATTTTTTTGTCTGGGGTATAAAGCAAACTTTTGGCTTTAGTGGAGGCTTCTGACTGCAGCTCGGAATTTCTGTCTTTCTTCTTCTTCTTCACTACACGAATTAAGCGATTAGCCTGTTCCGTCTTCAAAAGTTTAAAATTTAAAACTATTTAATGTATAAGATTATTCATGTATAAAATTTAAATTGAAATTCAATTGTTCCATCGCTTCAACGGTCGTCCGATGTCGCGGCGACCTTGCGGACAATAATTATTAACTGTTGGTTTTACAAGGGATCCCTCCATTCGGTCGATATGGTCTATCCAGTGCCTCTTATTTCTGCCTTTGGAAAGACCAGTTAAATAAATGAATAACTTTTCAAAGTTTCCAACTTAAGCTTATGGACTTAAGTATTTTCAATTAAAGGCTCATAGCCCCGCTTCATCGTTTCATCTTATGGACTTAAGTTTAAAATCGTGGGATAAGGAACTCTGCGTCAAAAAATTTACTCCATGATTCGCCAACATGTTCCGATCTTTAATAAAATCATTAAAGCTTATGGACCTTGAGCATCCGTTTTCAATTTTCAGCGCAGAATTAAAACTTGTGCTCAAAAATTCTTTCTGAAGCTTAGAATTTCTGGCTTTAGCTCAAGATTTCGGACCCAATCACCATTACCATTTTTCTCTCAAGCTTAGTGCAGGATTTTTAGGTTCAGCCCAAGGTTTCTGACTCGAGTATCAGCTCTCAAGCTTAAGCTCTGTCTAGAGGAGGAGATTTCCAACTTAGGCGCAGTATTTTTGCTTAAGTATCAGTTCTCGAGCATCAGCACTTTGAATTTTTGGCTGTTGAACCGGAAATCTAGCATCTCGTGTCCCGTGAATAAAACTGAAATGTATCTGAATTGACGAGAAATCTCGATTTCTTTTCCTTATCTCAGCACCAGGAAAACTTCTATTTTAATTCTGCCAACCCTTAAGATATGAAAATTCCTTTCATCCTCGAATTAAGTTTCTCTTGTATGTATCATTTTCTGTTAAGTTTTCCTCGTTCTATAAGCCTGTCAATTTTTTTATACTTCAGGATCAGTTAATAAAGAGCAAATCCCATTTTCATCTTAGGAAAAAAACCAGCTGACCGATTCATCTTTTTCATAAGCCTGCATTTTAAGAAAAAGAAAACTCATAAAAAATATTTTTATTTCAAACATAGAATGACGAGCAATTACTCCTATCTCAGTCGAGAAGAAAAATGTAATGCAGAAACAATTATGGCTAACAACTCTTTAGGAAGAAGAGAAAAAAAAGGATTGTTGAAATCGTTTTTCATTGCGATTAGCTTCCTTTTTTTCCCCGTTTCTTCCCTAGGGACAAAAAAAGACTTTCTATGCCCCAACCCGCCGCGACACAATGCGTTAAATATTATTTACACGTGCTGGGTTTTGCTGTCTTAACATTTTTACTCCTTCCCCCTATAGTAATTACTTTCCTTAACGGTATTTCTTTATATCTGTCAACTTAAAAATTTCCCCCCCATTTGTAAAAGAAAAAAAACCTTTCGTGCAGCGTATCGATGGAAAAAAAAAAAACATGGAGAAGAGAAAAAGGTCGGAGTCCATTCGTGATAACCTCCGCAAGGGAAGAAGAAAAGGCCGGTGTAGGATAATGTTTTAGTTGTGATGTCGGAATGTCTCGCCTACAACGCAACATTGAGTTTGCCCAGTTCGTTATATTGATCTGGTATCAGTATGATCTTTACACCTTACGGGATTCCAGGATCTCCCTCAAGAACTCCCCATATTTCCCCGTTTCCCTCTTCCTTCCTCCTCCTTTTTCCTCTCCTCTCCTTCGGAGCGTTTGGGTTGCACGTGGTTTCAATGTGTCATATTGGAAACAAGGGAAAAGCATATGCTAAACGTGAGTGGAAGCGGATAAGAAAGAAACACATGGGCAACAGTAAGCTGAATACTTAAAACGCGGGGTTTTTTAAAATTTTTCCCTTTTTTGAATCGGTTTGTGAGTGAATCGTCCTTTTGACGCATGCGAGAAAATTACATCAATAACTAGGTCGCATCTCTGTGGTCTCGTCTGGTGTCGGCGACTTCTCTACCCTGTCTCCCTTCTTTCCCACCCTTCCACTTCTCTCTTTCTCGCTTTCCCGCTTTTCCCTTGTCTATTTTCCTCTCTTTCCCTCTCGACTTCCGACGATATCTTTTCTTTGTCCTTTTTCGTGTTTTCCCTCCCTCTTTTCGAAATTTCACATTCAATATTTAGATTTTATTCCTTGTTTATTTATTTTTTTAATAGAGATTTATAAAAATATAAATATTTTGTAAATAATTCGAGTTTTTGGGGATGTTTTGATATGACGGGTTTAGCAGATTATGGATGGGAAAGTCGTAATAGCCAATGGGGGTTCGGGATATTCTCCCATGCAGCTATGACCTTTTGTTTTAATGGAAAAGCGTATTATTTAATGACCATGTCTGGCGATATGCAGTTTTTTTTTTACTTCCGGGTTTATTGGAACTATGCATAGATTTTTTTACTGACCTATAATACGTTTTTACTTAATTGCATGTTAGCAGTTTTTCCTTTTCCGTTTATTTTGTTAAATAGGTTAGTTTTATATTTTGATTGGAAACCCTGCGGAGAATAGTTGCCAAGACTTTATTAGATAGAGTTCGTAATGAGAACATGTGGGAGCAACACAGAGTAAAAGATATTGCCAGGTGGGGTAGGCAAAGAAGTAGATACTGGAGGAATCAAGGTCAGAGAAGGGACGCTTAGAGTCAAGGGGGAAGAGTATTAAGTAGGAAACCCCGGAGCACCCATCCCGTTAGTCCTCCTAAAAGATGAAAGGACTTTATCAGTCGTCATCGGATCCAGAGTGTCAGTCCTTGCCCTCAAGCCCTAGGCCATCTCTTCTCTCTCTCTTCTTCTTCTTCTTCTTCTTCTCTCAACCTATACCCGTCCACTCCTGGACGAAGGTCTCTCTAAAACCTTGCCACACCTTCTTGTCTTGGGCTCTTTGCAATCATTTCAGTCCCGCCATTCTCTTAATGTCGTCGTACCATCTCTTCTGTGGCCTACCGACGCTTCTTTTCGACGCTCGAGGTCTCCATGTTACCGCACGTGCCGTCCACCTATCCGGATCTTCCCTGGCGACATGACCTGCCCATTGCCATTTAGCTGTTGCAAGGCGTTGCGCAACATCATCGACCCTAGTCCGCATCCTTATTTCTTCATTGCGAAAGCGGTCCCGTAGGCTGATACCAAGCATTGATCTTTCCATCGCTCTTTCCGTTATAACGAGCTGCTCAGTATGTTTCACTGTAATCGCCATTGTCTCCAGGCCTTATATCATCAGGCTTCTCTCTCTGGGTCGCCGTTATAAATTATCTGTCTGCAACTTCGCGAACAGGAGTGGCTGCAGTACTGCGAGAAAAAAATGCAGTAAGTAAGTCTTGGTCTGCACGGCTGCAAGTTCTGCAAGTAAGCAAGTAATAAGATGGCCCATATAAATAATGAAGTTTCACCGATCCTCCGCCAGATTCTTTTAGAAAAAGCCACTTGCCACAATCTCTTTCTTTCTTCCTGTATGAAGAATGAAAAGTTCCGCTTTTTCAGCTTGTAATTCAAGATTGAGAAACGACGCAAACCTGGGTGTAGAAAAACCATCTTGGTTGAAGAATCTCTGGGACTGGTTTTACACCAATAATTCTTTGCATTTATTTCGTTCGGCAGACCCAAAGTGCCCATCGCTGTGATGATCACGTATCTCCGTTGAGGAGACGGCGCATGAAGAAGAAGGAGGTATCCTCCCAAATGTGTATTAAATGTAAAATGTCATTTTAATCTGACACCTTCTCATGATTGTGCATAAGCCTCCGAGATTGGGTTAGAAACGGAATGAACCTCGAGCAAACGAAATCGTCGTACTGCAGAGCTGAAGTGACAATGGGAACGTTATGTGGAAGGCAAGATTCGGAGGCCGCGACTAGCAAAGAGGAGCAGAAGACTCAAAAACGGTGTCACCACGCTACAAAACTGCAGGCAGAGGCCGATTTCAAAGAGGAGGATTCCAGGAGTCGATGCAAAAAGGCCGAAGAAGAAAACCTAATTCTTGGTGGAAGACTAGGCGGTGAAGAAGGTGAACAAAAAACCGACTGCCTATTTTTATCTTAAACTTAGACAAAAAAGTGTAACAAAGATAATTCGACTTCTTACATTCTTTTAATCTTTTTATTTTTCCCATGTGGAATCGTGATCATCTGACTTTCACCGTAATTTATTTCGCCAAATTGTGTAATGCGAAAAAGACTCAAATTAAAATGTTACAGCTTGATAATTAAGTATACGTTTTGACCAATCACAATCACCAAAAATTCAACATCAAGAAACGATTCTTTTTCAAATCCATACAGAATATATTCAAAAAGGCAGAAGGTCCATAAGAAAGAACAAAGGAAATGTGTTGGAATGGTGCAAAGCGGAAGTGGAAGAATGTTTTTTTAAAAAATAATAAAAAAAGAGAGAAAAAGGAAAAACAGCAAGATCGAAGAGAAAAGCGGATTGGAGGAATGGGGTAAAAGAGAAGAGTTACAAAACGTGTGGAAAGCGAAGAGGCCACCTGTTGAATTTCGAATCGCTTCACTCCGGCAACCTTTTCTCTCTCTTTCTCTTCACCGTGGAAACAATAAACCATCTTTTTTCTTTTTTTTTTTTTTAAAACGGATTAATTGACTTAATTTTTTCTTCGGAGATTTTCACTTAATTTTATTTTTAAAAGCCGCATACGGAAGGCAAATTAATCCCTCCTTTTCGTTTTATTAATTGATGGAATCACCGATGCGTGGCAGATTCGATCGGTAAACAACACATCAACGATTAACTATGGAAACATCTTATGATAAAAAGGAGGGTGGTGAAGTCCCCCCCAGGGGAGATACTTTTTATACGGATCCGAATAATAATGAGGATACTTTGCCCTTTTCCCTTTTCCTGATCGAGAGATAATGATAGCTGACAGATTCTTTCTACTTAACTGAATCGCCATTTTACCTGGAAAATTTTTCCAATAGAGAGAAACATGACAGACGATAGGGAAAAGCGTAGTCTCCACGTAGACTGGAAAATGGCGTCTGGAGACATCGTGCCGTTCCCTGAAAACTCTTTCAATTTATTTTCCCCCGGGATTTTCTTTTTTTTTTCGAAGGAATAATTACAGAGGGAAAAGGTCAACATTATTCTTATGAAACCCGACAACGTGACTGTCAAACCTTACAAGAGCTTTTAACGGTACCTTATTAAAAAAGATCGCAGATCGTTTCCGATTCCGGTAAGAAACAATAAAGGAATATTATTCCACGTGTTCAGTTTTGTTTTTTTTTAATAAATACAAAGAAACCTACGCGGTTATATCTCATATACAGTAAACTCAACATTTAATGTCTTCACTTTTACTGTTCTGACATTGTTGCATAATTCATTGCAGAATTCTAGATGTGTCATCGAACTCTTACGCGCGGATTATTCATATCTTAATTTTTTTCAATCCGGCTTCTGTTTTGATTCTTCAATCTGCACGTCATCGCCTTTTACTCACACCTTGGGAATTGTAGTTGTAAAAATATTGGAACGGATTTTTCTTTTAAGAATGGTTTTTATTTTTAAATATTAATCAAGAGGTCATCAAAAGGAGATTTGAAGAAGTTACATAATGTATAAAAACAATAAGTTGTGATGAGATAAGTTGGTTGTTTTATTTAAAAAAAATGAACTCATGCCGGTAAACTCCGAGGAATTCGATTCGAAAACGATTTCAGATCTTACATTTTGCTGACGTCATTGCTCTCTTGGCGAAATTCAAAGCCGAATGGCTGGATCCATTCATTTTGTCATATAGTGGATGATCCGGCAGGGCTGGAGATCTGGAGGGAGATACGGCTGCGTTAAGAGGAAACTTAAGTAGGAATATGGGTCGGTTGGAAATTCCCAGCTGCCAGAATATCAAAAGTAAGGTTGGTGCCGCTTGAATCTCTTTTGCTGACTGTCTCAACTTTCGACAGATATCTTAACAAAATCAGCTGTTCTTTCATATGGATTTAGTTCTTCAAACTCTAACCCCGCAAACTAGAGGATCATGTTGAATCGATGAAACTTTGCATCCCTAATTCAATAACCAACAAAATCTTCTGTTTGGCTGAATGTAGCTGAGAAGTTGTTTTTAAAAGATGGTTTGATGATCCTTACTCTTGGGTATCATTAATTTGGATGCTAGCTATGTCAGGTGGAATAAACTGATCATTGCCAGTCATTTACCGCCTTTCTTCTTCTTTAAGCGCCTGCTCCTAACTTCGGATGCTGCTGAACGATTCTTGAGCCAGGATGTTTTCCTTCGACCTGGTCTGCGTCTGGTAACCGCCTGTACTGTGCCTAAACAAGGCACAAAAACAATATTTAGCTATCATGTTTCTATTTTTATTCTTGGCACTTGAGTGATTGAATCTTGCTCCTAAATATGGTCATTTAGGACGACATTTAAATTTTGAATTCTTGTGCTACTTTGTTGTACTAACCGGATGCCCAAACACGATCTTATTTATTATTTACTTTTGATATCGGGTAGCAGTGGGATAGCGGGTAGACCGCTGCTGCGTTGGGAAGACGAAGATGCGGATCGGTTAAGAGTGCCCGAAAAGCGGCTGGACTGCCAAGCAAGTAGATAGAACTTTCTTGAGGTAATTCTGACTTCAGGCCTTGTAAAATCACATATAAATAGAATTATTTGAATAAGCCGTTTTGAAGATCACTGGATTATTTGAGCAATTCTGTAACACTCTTGTATTGATGCCTTATTTTTTCCAGATAAAAAAATATTTTTCCACGACTAACTCTTCCATATTTCTTTTCGGTAGCTTCAAGCTTACTACAATCAACTATTAATCCTTGAAGGATTCCATCCAGGTGGGACTTCCCAAGGTCATCTTCTCCAACACGGAGAGATGATCCAAATGCAAATTAAAATAAATGCATCGAATTTAACGCTCAAATATATTTTTTACCCAATCCTCACCACAAATCGACCTACTCCAATCGTGGACACCAAGCAAAAAACATAATTATAATCCGTGCCAGCTTAAACTCTCTTTACTTTTTTCCTCCCATAAACTAATTCTTCGATTTGTTTTTTATAACTGTCAAATCACGTCTCATTACGTGATAGATGTCATTATAACATTACATCATTAGAAAGATCACTCAATCTCTCCGTTGGAATTCGGAGCTTTTATAAAAATGTATCATTTCAAAATTAAAACAGTACGCATGCAATGCTTCGTTCAACCTTAAGTTTTCTAATTATATTTTGCCTTTCGGCTCAATCCTCACAACCTGACATTAAATAAATAATCAAAATGCGACTGCGAAAAAAGGCGTCTGCTAAAAAGTGCAACTCGTTGGCCTTCGCTCATTTTACATAATTTATTAATAATAATTTCCGCAAGCGGAAAGGGTTAAGGTGCTGAAACGGTATAATCCGATGTTATTAAACATTCTCACCTCATAATGACTTATTATGTGCGATTTTACCCCTTGACACCTTGGCTAAAGGCAAATAGGACCTCTCCCGTGATTAACAATGTCCGGTGTTAATTGCCGAAGCTAATACCGGATTATATTGCAATCCGGAAGTGCAGGGAAAACAATTTCTTAATTTACCAATCGATCTTCGAGGTTCGAATATGTAACAATTGCAACAATGGCGATAATAATAACGATGGCTTTATTAGAAAGTGAGCGTGTTGAAGAAGAGCAACCCGTTTGACTTGTTTTAATTCTTTTTTTTTTACCTTGTTGGTTAGGAGCTATACACTTCCATTGAGTGTAGATGGGAGACGATGTGGATGTAACAGAATCGAGAGGTCGATGCACTAAACTCGGATCTAGTTTGAATTGTTTTTTTTTCTTCTTATAATCCTGATACTTTTACTTTGATACTCATTGGTTTATTAAACTTTCTTAATAAAACTGCATTGCAATTTTTGTTTATTCAATGGCGGTACGCCCAAAACGGTCAATTAGATTGTTAAATGATTAATTTACAAGTTGGAAGTCGTGTTTACTGCTTGGGAGATTGAATTGCATTTTAATAAAATAGTGCTACATGTTGCACGAGCCCGGTTCATTATCGTTCTAATATGATTAAGAAGGACAATGAAGGGTTTAGATTCGGTTAACTTTTAGGTTTCTGAGTGATTTATATAGGATGAAGAGCTATGATGGATTAAGTATATCGTTTTCCAATCGGATGATAAATGTATAATGGATTTTGAAGTGGTTGCTTAAGGGTAATGATTACTAGTCTTGTTTACAAGATCGGTTGACGAGTCTTGTGAGAGACGCATTTTCGGGAGATAGATGGGCTGAGGTTTAAGTTAAACTGTGCATTTTGGAAGCTTTAGCTCTCCCTCTCTGCTGGCTCTACAGGGTCAACTGTATTCCATAAAGTATACAATCTAATCTGATATGGTCCATCTTTCCCCCTGCCTCTGTCGCAGCTGACCTTGATGTCAGAGAGGTTTGGATCATAAAAGATTTCATAGTAAAATGTGTACCAATTGCTTTCTTGGCTTCATGAAGCCAAACAGAATCTCCTCTGAAGATTCTGAGTAATTTGTATTCATTTCCCCAATGCAGGCTACAAACCTGCAGTAAGGTAAGACGTGTGACAGGACTGCGATCTCAAGATCCGGATCCACCTGATTTTCTGTCGGGGTGTTATCCCCAAGCCTTTAGGATCCCCTCCCATACCACAGGGCAGTGGTCGGCCACACAGTTACCATCAAAAACTTAGCCTCTTGCTCCCTATCCTCATGCTACCACCAGTCGGGCTGCTGCCCCCTTCCAGGGCTGTTTGCGGTGGAATTCCACTGGTCGGTGAGGTCGTCACATCCCGACGCCAAAGTCAAAATAAAATCTCTGACAATTTTTTGGTTCGCATAAGTGACCGTTGGGCGATGGACTCATACAGAGTGAGCCTCGCTCGCACCCAGAGAACTCAACTGCAGAGAATGTGGCCTGAAGAAATAGTCAGCGACCTTCCTATCATTTTTGCTCATGACGAAGATACCAAATTTCCTGAATTTCATCCCTTTCACCTTCAGAAAAGTCACATCCTATCTATTCTTGTTCAGCTCAAGTCTAACCAAAAGCTCAGCGCAATAATTCATCTGCCCAAAATCTCCCATTACTACCACAACAGCAAACAGAAGCTTCACGTCAACAAAAATTTATGCAATAGATCGCAATATTGATAACAAGGACTCTATCATTTATTATTAAACTTCCTCAAACTCTATTTACATTATCTTGCCCAACAGAAAACAAATCGAGTCATTTTCCTCAAAATAACCCAAATCAAACGGGGGGGAAAAAAAATCAAGCGAATAAAGAAAGAACATCTTACGTATCAAATTTAACAAAAATGATTAGTTCGTTAACGGCGGTAAGGATTTTGGCGACTGTCCCATTTTTTCGGCAGCAAGTGTTTAATGTTTAACACCCGAAATTAATCGTAATCCTCAGCCAAAACCGAATGTCATTTTCATTTTCTTATTTTCCTATTTCGCTTCATTTTAAAAAAAATCAAAGTAAACAAAGATTATTGATCAAGGTCGAAAAGTTAAGAAACGAGAATCTTATAAACATTGTAACCACTCTTCTTTAGGCTTAGGCAAGGATTTTCATTTTCAAATCCTCTTTTTTATATCCTCGCGAAGCCAAGACTACTCAAGGACGTTTGTAAATGGGTCACACTTAAACAAATAAAGAAACTTAAATCGGAAAAATCGGCGAAGGCTTCAATATTTCGGCCGTAACGGAAAATATCGCCTTCTGCAGCTGGGTCGGAAGAAGAGACTGGTTCGGCCAAAATTCAGTATCCCTTTTTCGTTCGGCAGCCCCCAAAGTTAGGATCGCCAATCTCCGACGAAGAGCTGGCATTTAAAGAAGAAGAAATCGAAAAATGAGTTTTTAGATCATGAATCGATATTGAAGTGTAATTAAATCAACGAATTTTTTCATTTAAAAAAAAACCTTCATTAATTTGCGAAGTGACTGAAAATCGAGCAATTGAAAACAAATATGGAAGACATGTTCTTAAGGTCATATTAATTAATTACCTACACGATGTAATCGATTTATAAAAGCGATATTTGTTAAGTGAATTTAATGTTTTGAAGTTTTCTTTTAACGGCAAAAAGCTACTGCATGGATAATTTTTTTTGCGGATAACCTCAAAAGTTATGAAACATAATACCGTGACATTGGAGCTGCCATTACAATAAAATGAAACATGAAAGAGATGAAGTTTTACTATTGAATTTTCTTAAACATTGTAATGAAGTATGACAATACAATTTTTTTTAAGGAAAAAATTTGTTTTACAAGTTGAGGCAATGTCGTCGCGTTTGTGCACTGATTTCTTTAGATTGGCGTGTCTTATTCTTTCTTAATTTCGTTGATAAAAGGTACTTTGGCTGAATAGTCAGACAAATCCTTTTGATTTGTTCGATAAAAGCCCTACAAATCTTCTGTTTGAGCTGCTGCTCATTGTATACGAAGAAATTGAAGATAAGTGGCTTACAAAATTCATAACCTCGGGTTCAGTTTACCATCGACCATAAACTTTCAGTGTCAGCTTGACACGCGGGTTGTGCGTCACTGACTTTAGCAGACCGACATAATTATTCGTAGTGTTGTTCGGGTTACACTTGAGTTTTGTGCAGCTTTTTTTGACTACCATGTCATGTAATTTTTTAAAACCATTTTCTGTTTTCTTTTTCAGACTGATCTATGCGGCATAAAATGGCGTAAATTAGTCCACGGGGAAACTGGTTTCACACCAGAACCGTCGGAGGATCCGATCCTCTCTTCCTTTTCCCGGTGTCTAGCAGCTGATATCCTCTGCGTATGGCGAAGAGTGGCAACAGCGGCTCCTCCATCGGCCGATCTCAATGGTGGACTCTTCGACAACATCGCCCTTCAAACGGCTCCTGTAAAACATCCTCCTCTTTCTCTTCACGCAGCTAAAGAGCTTTGGATTTTTTGGTACGGTGAAGAACCCGATCTCTCCGGCCTCGTGTCACCTGAGCTTCTAGTTGGTGGTAAGTAAAACTGTTAGTTAAGGGTGAAATTTCACGACGAACATGTTCATGAACAAGTTTCGAACATTTTTCCGAACATAATTCTCTATAAGGAAATGGTGTGAACATTAAGGAAATAATCTCAGAAAAAATTTTACCAACTCGTACAGCACCGGGATTCGAACACCGGATCTCTCGCTTTCCGGGCCAGTGTTCCGGGCCATAATTCTCTATCACTAAAAACAGTCAACACGGGTAAAAATAAAATTTGAACGGGATGAGTGGTCAACGGCAACAGATCTGGTCGTTGAATACTAAATATTTAGCTAGGTTTTAAATTTTTTTGAATTTACGACTTACCAATGTTTCCTTGTGAGGTCGAAGCAACCAGAACAAGATTTTGATGGGAGTAGAGAAGATTTTAAGAGAATGGAGCTCCGATTATAAGAACACAGAAATATGGATGTCGCGGGCGATAAGTAGAGAGCGCCGCTTGTTAAGAACATCGCAACGAGATGCAGGTCCAGAGTGCAGAGTGGCCAAGTTGTTAGCTACTGCAAGAGTTCAGCACTGTGGCCGTTCGAGGTAGAGTGAATGTGTGGGTGAGTTGCTTTTTCTGAGCAGCGTGATTGATTTTGGTATGGTCTTAAATGGAGAGATGTCATGAAGTTTTATAAACATGGAGGTTTTTAATGCATGCGTGCAGCAGAAATATGGGTCCTAAGCATTACGGGCGTTATCAAAACGACATCAGACGAAGGACCAGAGTGGAGGACAAAGGAGCGACTAAGAAGCTGGAACGATCATTTCAGCAAACTAAAAAATGACAGGCTTCTCTGTATCGCCGGGGACCACAAACCGAACACCGCCTTGGAAGATTACCTAAGAGATGGTTCGACAGCTGGACGTCCACTTCAGCAGTGATCATTAGTTTCGCCATTAGCGGCCACCTAGCAGCCTTGCTAGTAAGCAAGTAAAGAAAGTGAAAACTCCTTAGTTCATGAGTAGTTAAGTGTGCACCTCGGGTGCTGAAGTCTATAGCTGGAGAGGTACTGCGTGACCACACATCTCATCAGAGAACCAAGGAGTGAAGTCAACTACAGGAAGAGAAAATAATGGTTTGAAGGACTTTTTATTGGGCTGACTGTCCACGGTAGTCATATCCGAACACGCTGTAGCAACACTCATGACAACAAATAAATGTCTAATTAAAGAAGTAAAAGAAAAACGACCTTGGGTTACTTTTCCCTTCCGACGGCGACATACCGGTCGGGAAATGCGGAATTAGTAAACAAAGAGAACACACATTTTAAAACTTCAAAAAATCAATATCGAAGAAAATAGCAGAGCCATTTAGAAAATGAGAATCTGTGTAGATAGTGGAAAGAAGAGGGAAATGTAAAGATTGGATGTTTTCCTGCGAGAAAAACGTGATAACCCCATCTTTCTCTCCTCGTAAGATGACTTTATAGATTGTTTCCAAAGAGGATAAGCTTTTGTGAGGGAAAAGGGGTTAAAAAGCGTTCGTTTTTTTCTGCACGGTATCTTTGTGCCGGTTTCCCCCGCCTTTTTTCCTCCGATATTCGCCCCGAGGTGTTTAAACTACATCAAAAATTTTTAGTCAGACGGTCATGCGAATAAAAAACCTGGAATAATAAAAAAAGGGGAGGTCGACTGTTGGAATCCCGTGGGCAGGAACATGCGAAAGTGATGAAGCTTGGGAAAACGTGGAAAGTTATTGGACAGATGCGGCTCGGCGAGCTTTTATCAATTTTACATGCTCCTGAACGGCTACTGTTTATTCTTTTACCCCTCCGCTCTCTCTTTTTTTTTTCATTTATGGAGAATTATGGCATTAGCGAAGCTCATATCCCTTTTTTTTTTAGTTTGGAGAAATTGTATATTGATTTTGCAACACCCAACCAAGGGTGACGCCCTCGTAATTGTAGGTAACGAAGAATTTTCAATGCCGTTCTCATACAACCCAATCGATGATATATTTATCGAAGCCGGTATATCTTTCTGCAAGGTTGCCGATGGGGGCTTTGGGTGGACCGGTCCCTTAATAACGCCATTAAGGAAGTACATACATCATTAAAATTTGGCCAGCCCTGGGAATCATTATATTTTGCAACATTGTAACAGTTTATCAACCGGAAAGGATTTTATATTGCTAGGGAATGAATAGCTCGGGACGCGTGCCATGATTTTATAATCACTGTCCAAAAGCGGTTTTGATATCCAATGACCTTCTCGGGTAAAAACATCAGCACATGGTTTTGTTTTGAGTCTGTACCCGACGTTAGCGCCGCCGCCGGCCGCGACGATATCGATTACGGAACCCCCTCCGCTTCCGATTTTTTTCTGCTATTTTATTTTCCTTTAAAAGATTCAACCTTCTTGAATAGGGGATCCTTTCGCTCCTTCTTTATACGTTCTACATTGTTTTTTTTTTTGTTTTTTTTTTCGGAATTAACTGTTGCACATATTTTGCTTTGTCGCATTTTCTTTTTTTTGTTTTTTTTTTTGTTTTTCTTCCCTCCCTTTTCTTGTACTTGAGATGGGAATTTTTGTAAAGTTGCAGATATTTTTGGGATTCGATTTTTGTTGGGGTTTTGAAAATGGCGCCATTTTAAAGCGCATGGTCAAAGGATAACGTAGAATTTTAAAAAGCTGATGAGTAGTTCATGCCCAAAGGCTCGTTTTTGGTTCTTTTGGTTCTTGTGTTTTGGGTATTGGTTTCAACTGTACAGGAAGCCTATGCTCAGTTCTAGTTAGGTAGCTACTTTCGGAATTTCAAGTTCTTACTTCTTATTCTTAGGATTTCTGGGCCAGTTTCCGCTGCTGTGGTCGTGATGAAGAAATTTGCTGTGATCCACTCTTTGCAGACGTTTGAAAATATATTGCAGATCTAATATAGAACAAAGAAAGCGCGATTATAGAAATGAAGTCAAGGTCTTTCCCACAATGCATACCTCAAATACAAAAGCTTGAAAAATAGGGCATAGGGTAGACTGATAAAAAGCTCTTCTGCAAGAAGTCGCCAGTAATTATCGCCTGGTGCAGCTGCCATATTTCAGTTAGAGATCTGTTTATTTTCAGTCTGATTGAATCTTAACAACGTGGCTGCTGCAGCAGACGATTTTCACTAGAGACACCTAGTTAATGGAAGAGCGCAGAAGCAGAATTGCCATTGTAACTACTTCTGGTCTGGCATCTACTAGTAGTACTCTGTGCTGCTTCTGCTGCTGCCGAAAAGGTTTTTCTAACTCTTGAGCTCGAATTCAGCTTATTATGAGGAGAAACAGAGGGGCTTCTGATTCGGTTGAATGAAGTACTACCAAGAGTGTAGGAGGCGGACAATTTTTGGTCCCTGCCCCATAGGAGCCAAGACTGCAGTGTTAGCTTTGACTTCAGTCATGCTTACTGCTCTATCAAAGCTTGTATCATAAGGAGTCTTTCCCTCATTATCTCGCTCTTAGAAAGCAGAAATCATGAAGTGGAATAGTTGAGTTTTCACCACCAGCACCCGTACCGGCCACATTGTTGTTGGCTTCATCTTCCTGTTCACCAACTACGTACCTGCTACTCGGCTCCAGCAACTCTAACCGGGAATTTTTCTGCACCCCCCTAATCATCTTGCACATGATAAATAATCGACCCGTAATAAAATCCGTCATTTTTTCTTCTCCAAAAAAAATCATTCAAATCGTAATTATTTAAAAACCTGATTGATTATCCTTTTCCCCTCATTAATTAACTATTCATTAGCAAATCATTTTAAATTTAATCAATCAATTAAATCAAAGCTTTAAAAAAAAAAAAGCGACATGCATTTATTAGTTATGATCGATCAGCGTACCGTCCGCATTTTAAATTTTTAATGCCTCTTCCTACTTCGCCACTGTTTTTTTACTCGTAATCGCTGACCTTATCAAGAGTTACGAATCCTTGATAAAAATCCATCGGATATTTTTTTCCAGGGCAGGCAAACAAATAAGCTTTAAAAAAGGAATGTATATTGTATATTGTATAATGTGTATGTATGGACTCGGTCAAACTCGACACGGTGGTTTTATAAAGCGGGTGTGATTTACTTGCACGACTCAACCCCTTGGCAGCCCTCCTCCGGTCTCCACCCCCTCGCCTTTGTCTCTCCCTCTCGAGGGAAGCGACTTGTTATCGATTATACTTCGAGTGCATGTGTTAGACCATCGGTATCGATTACCGACCTTTTTTTTTCTTCGATAAACCTTTCGGTGTTGCTTATCATTCCCCCCTTTCATTTATTTTTTTTATGGTTCCTTAATGACCGATTAAGTGGCCAGAAAAAATGACAATGGATGAACTCTTAAGCAGAAAGAGGTTACTTTATAGGGCAAAAGCCTTTCACCATCGTCAATCTAATAAAATGCAGGATGCATGTCTCTTTGAAAACCTTGTAAGTCGAACCTGATTCGACTTGACCTAGATATAAAAGGAAAGGACCTTGACTTCTTCTACAAAAATGGCGGCATTTTAGTTCATCCTAGGGAAAGCATTTTTCTTTTGATAGAGAGCGTTACTTGTCAGATGATTCCCAAAGAAAAAAATAAGATGGGAGGTAGTTTCTAAACGACGGAACCTAATTATATCGTTTGACCTTGCGAGGTATTTCCTACGTTGAATGAAATTCCGGAGAAAATGAAAAGCAGCATCCTGGAATTCCAAACAAATCCTCACGGTTTCGAAAGCATGGAGAGGTTTATAATGCGCGCGTGGCCCCTGTAACCATGGAGACATGAGGCGCTGACATAATAGCACGGAGGAAAGAGGGCAGGTGGCTACGTCATAAGATGACGTAACGTGACGTCACGCGTAGTCAGGGCTTGACAAAAGCGGGACTTCATTGTCCCTTGAGCTATATGCTCTTTTTATTGCATGGTAGTTAAAAAAAAATATATAGAAGAAAGATGTTATTTAATGCGTTTTTATTACACTTTCTTGCATCTTTTTTATCTTTTTATTGATGGATTAATTTTTCGTTATGCATCTTTTTGTTTTCTTTCTTTTATTCGGGGAGAAAAAAAAGCTTTTTATGGTATGATTTTCGAAATGGCCTTGACATTTAATTTAAAGGCGTACAGTCATGTCGAAATATTTACGCGATCGGAAAATATTATTGTTTTCTTTGGGAGATTTTTATTGATTAATATTTAATTAATAAAATCGATAATGGAATGATTTTTATTCGGGGGATTGAGGATGAATGAAGGTTTGGTTGTATTGATCGGATTAATTAGCATTGATGTGTTTATTGATGATTAATTTTAGGCTGTGAAATTCAATTTAATATTGCGTTAAAATATAAGTCGATTGTAAAGTTATTATTTAAATAACTCAAGGTCAAATCGCTTGTATCTTGAAGAAATCTATGAGATATTTTAAATAATTATTTTTAATTTTTTTCTATGAATGTGCAATGCTTAAAATTAACTTGAGTGTTTTTTTTCAAATCTTAGATAACGTTGATTTAGTAATTTTTGAGTTCCTTATGCATAAAACCATGAGCAGTACTTTTATTTTGCATTTAGGGCTTGTAAAAATTTTTATTGAAGCATTTGGACCTAGTGGACATTTGTGGACATTTTCCTACTTGATAATTTTGTACGTTGATTTATAGATAGATCATGATCTGATAGTTTGGAATTTTGGTTTGTGCGTTTGGACATTTTTGGACATTCCTCTGTATATGATTTCCTGGTTTCTGCTATTCAAGCTTAATTTATATGTAGATTAATCATGTTTGGCTGAGCAAAGCCGCTCTAATTTCTGATTATTGGCTTTTGGACATTTTACTACCGTCCACAAATGCGATGTTTTCTTCCACAGACGTCGCCGTCATCCTATTTTTTTATTAATCAGCTCTGCTTATTGAAATCACTTTCATTCAAACGTTTAAACATTTTGGGCAGTCATCGGACATTCTTCTGTCCGAATTTTTTCTCTTAATTGTGCTGGAAAATTTTCTATGAAGTTTTGAGACAACGAATCTTTTTAGCGCCAAAAAGATCTTTGGACATGTTTTGGTAAAGTCCTCAATTTTTGGACAAAAAATGGTCGATTTTTTATTTTGATTGTTGCTGGAAACATATTGAATGAGGTCTTTAGGCGTTTGGGGACATTTCTGTCACCTTTGGACATTCTTCAAATTTTGCTCAAATTAAAATTCAATTTAGTTTAAACTAACTGGAAATTTTTTTATTCTGAAAATCAGCCAAAGACGTAAATGCGACGAAAATGAAATCTCTGGTATTTTTTTCGATATTTTAAATATAAAATCCTTTTTCTTACTAAATACTAAAAGTGCTGCCGGGAAGAAAAAGGGAGAAAAGAAGAAAAAAATATTTAAAGGTTTGCATGCGCTCGTTCAACAGTTTAGCTTAGCTTTCGTCTTCCTTCCTTTCACCCGATCCGGCTCGATTTCCCGGAATTGATAAATTTCGGCATAACAAAGTATAGACAATCGGAGGGGAAAACGGAAAAGTGATGAGCATGGGATATATGCGATGAGAACCACGTGACGAAGCGCGCAAAGCGCCAACTTCCTTTTTGACACAAGTCAATATTATGGTTCGAGAGTTTTCCCTTTTCCTTGTTTTTCCCTCTATCTCTGGATCCGCGATGCGCGTGCTGAGGACGGAAGATGAATAACTGGACACAACGAATGCGGATTTTCCGTTGTTTTATCAACCGGGGGGGAACGTCGATTTCCCCGGCATATTTGTTTATTCATGCATTATGGTTACGATCCGGTAATTATTCCAGTTTCATACCCCGGCGTGCGCAGTTCTGGAATTTTTTTTCTTTTCCACCTGTAGAATCCATTAAGAAACCATTAAAGTAAATTGATGGGATTGACAGCTAAGACAATTTTAACCCAAGCATGAATTTCACGTGCTCAGCTAAAATTTCTAAAGAATCGACGGGGTGAAAAAAAGATCATCCGGCTATTTGGTTAAAGTATGTCCTTGGAGATGTCAGTATGTGTGCGTATTGATCCAGCAGGATACAAGTTGTGGCGCCCTTAGTCGGTTCAACCTTTTACCCCCTTTTCGTTCACTTTACCCCCCCTCGCACTACCCCCACAGGAGTCAGATCCCGAAGCCCCCAATAACATTAACACATGAACGGTCAATCTTTTCGATCTCCCCCCCGCGATCGTTTCCGCTATTTATATATGATCGTCTTAATTAATTACACGATCAATTCTTTTAAATTGGAAGATTCTTTTATGTGAAAAAATTCATATTCAAAGTATTTGTCAAGTCCGTCTACCTGATCCATTGTTGATAACCTTGATTTTCATCGATCTATTTAGAAGAAAAAAAATATGTACCTTAGTTGCAATGTTGGAATACCTGTTCGTGGTAGCCAAACAGGTCATCGTCTTCGGGTTTATTTGTTATTTAACATTTCTAGTCGAGGCTAATTTGCGCGTTTGTGAGTATATGATTGTGAATGCGAGAGAGAGAAGGAAAACACGTCTTGTTTGCCGTGAGAGATCTTTTTACTTATTGTCCGTACCTGAGGAATTAAAGCAGATTGTTAAGTTGCATTGTCCGGAATGTTTCTTATTCTCTTTCTTCTGGTTTCTTTACCCATATTGCCTCACTAATGGAGGCTTTAGTCTGGCACTTAGCATGTCCTATCTTTACAGCTGCGGTCTTTCCAAAAAATCAGGGACTAGTGAGCATCCACCATGAATAATGCTGCGACTTTCAGCAAGAATATGCTCCTACTCAGCATAATGAGTTAACGGCAGTAACAATCAATGTTTTACCCTAAGGGAAGAAAATCCACCACCACCCTTGCTCACCCACCCGATCACCAGTACAGCTTCAGGGCCAGAAAAAGTCCGTAGGCCGGAGGAAACAGTGGGCCTCGTCCGCAGAAGAGAAACTCTGACCTGAATGGCCAGAATTCAGGAGCAGCGTGTTGTGATGCAGAGACCAGATGCCTAGAACAAGTTGAGCCCGCTATATTTGATTGGACTGATTGAAACGTTTTTGGTCTCAAAAGGGGGAGGCCTCGATTCCACCAAGTTTAGCCTGCAGGACATGATGCAGTCACTTCGGGGTGGCACGAAGAGCCACTTGGTGAATGGAAAGCCATGACCGGATCCTGAAATCCAAGTGTCACGCCCAACACAGCTTGGGCTTTGGGAACTCAACCCCAGTAGAGTCTGGATTGTCAAGTTTATCATCATAGCTGCCAAACCTTCTCATGGAAGTAGCCATGAAGTAACTATTGTTGGCATTCAATTTTCGCTGTGGCTGATAGTTTGCAAGTCTCTTTTAATCTAAGGTCTCTAACTAAAACATGTCTACGGGGCGCCTAATGAGATCCAACGAGGAAGTCCGGAGGCTTACTGGCCAGTCCTTGATCACAGGAGAAATCAAATCCGGTGGGCGGGACATGTGCCTCGTGCACCACCGACGCAGTATATACTTCAAGTCGCTGGCCTTAAGGCAGGCCGTGGTCCCAGTGGTAGGATAAAGTGTCAAAGAATGCGGGTCGACTAGGAGTTCCTGAATGCAGGGCGTGAAGCCAAAGTAGAACCTCGTGGCGAGCTACATGCAATGCGGCAATAGGGCTTCAAGTTTTTTAAATCCTGGACGCAAGCTAGCTTTCATCACCATTGGCCGCTACTGAAAAATTCTTGATGGCTACTTCAGAGATTCAGAGCCCAATCCATTGGTCAAATATTGATTTACAAGGCGATAAAAATTAAAAGTAATAAACACGATTTAACGCCTGCCATAAATCAATTCATATTTTCAGTCCCCCCACTAAAAATCCGGCAAAATCCCGGATTTTCCACAACATTCCAATCATATCCCCATCTACATTTCATCCGTCTTTCGACCTGATAATTTTTAATCTAGGGAAAATAAACGGAAAAGGCAAAGTGATTTCCCTATGCTTGACCAAGCGAACAAGTGAACTATAGGGAAAGAACATTTCGCAGCAAACCCTACGCCCCCCCTCTCTTGCCCTTCTTTCCCATCCCTCCTTCCCCACCCACCGTCCCTTGCCTTCGGGAAATGAACAGGGACAAGCTCGCTAAACGAAGGGGAAGGCAAATTAGCACGAAACTGTTTTCCTTTCCTCCGTTTTGGTTTCGCTTTTCTAATACAAATAATCAATCCCTCTATCTTTCTCCCTCTCACGCTCATCCAACCTGATTATGAATATAATGTTTATCAATCTTCCCCTTCGCAAATCCTCTTATAAATTTTTTTTATTAAATTATTTAATCGATCAGGAATATCCAGCAACGAAAGATAAAATACGTAGATTATGAAAAATTGCGGAGCAGCCAAAAATAAGACGAAGTTTGTCAACAGAGTTTGATTATCAAATAATTGCCTGCCAAGAATTCGTTGTGACCCGATTTTAAAATAAACTGACCTACGTTAATTTCTCCTCGCTTACAATAAACAAATAAAATGCAAAAAAAAAAAAGTTGATAGGATTTTATTACCTTTCAATTAAAAAAATAATATAAACAAAATTATCTCTAATAATTATTCGGTGAATAATTATTTTTTACAGCATACTGAACTAAATAAAATCTATTTTAAATCGCGGAGAAAAAGTTTAAACGATGGAACGGTATGAATGGATCAGGAACCTGTTGGCAAAATCAATTTATATGCAAATAAAATATTTGAAAAAAATTCCAATTTCGAATGGATGTATTCATCCCGGCATTGAAGAATAAACAATGGGATCGGAAAATCGGATGCATCTATTAAAGCGCAATAAAATCTATATTGACCTCAATTTAGGTTTTATCTTAGTTTTTAGAATGAATATAATTGAAGAGATCAAACTATGGTCCCTATTTCCCATAAAAATCTCTGTTTTAATAAAAGATTTTCCTGCAAGAAGAAAAATTGGTTCTAGAAGAAAACTGGATCAGAAGATTTGTTCTGCAAAAGAAAATTATCAATAGATTTGTTCGACTATAAAAATTTTCAAAAGATTTGTTCGACTATAAAAATTATCAAAAGATTTGTTCGACTATAAAAATTATCAAAAGATTTGTTCGACTATAAAAATTATCAAAAGATTTGTTCGACTATAAAAATTATCAAAAGATTTGTTCGACTATAAAAATTATCAAAAGATTTGTTCGACTATAAAAATTATCAAAAGATTTGTTCGACTATAAAAATTATCAAAAGATTTGTTCGACTATAAAAATTATCAAAAGATTTGTTCGACTATAAAAATTTTCAAAAGATTTGTTCGACTATTAGAAATATGAAAAACCTTGTTCGACTGTTGAAACTCTGGATAAATTTGATCAACTTT
Source organism: Liposcelis brunnea (assembly GCA_023512825.1). Classification (NCBI taxonomy): domain Eukaryota; kingdom Metazoa; phylum Arthropoda; class Insecta; order Psocodea; family Liposcelididae; genus Liposcelis; species Liposcelis brunnea. Next base: position 15,283,340 of record CM042065.1, on the reverse strand, counting down.
CAAAACTTTAAAAAAAGGTGGTTGAACTGTTGAAATTCTGAAAAAATTTGTTCGACTGTAAAATTCGGAAAAAACTTGTTTGAATGTTAAAATTTTGAAAAAACTTGTTCGAAGCATCTTGAAAATCTTAAGAACTGAAATTTGGCCAGAATTTTTTTTTGGTTTTAAGAGTCTGTAAGAATCCTTAGTTTCTTTCTCAAAAGCTCCTTCAGTCTTGAAATTTCAGGGAAAAATAGAGCTTGATCACTGTAATCTCAAATTACTCACTAATCAATTTCTTTTCTTTGTTCACAGAAGGTCAACAAGGATCTTGGGAGACTGGGCTTACCTATGAATGCCGCTCACTGCTTTTCAAAGCTCTTCATAACTTAATTGAAAGATGCCTGCTTTCACGAGATTGCGTCAGGCTCGGGAAATTTTTCGTCCAACCTCACGATGGCCACGAGAAAGTCATGGGAAAAAAGTAAGCATTAACTTTAAATCCTACAAATAAAACTTCAAAATGATTTTTTTTTTTTACAAAAGATAAATCCCCTCGAATTCTTCTTTATTCGAGAAAGGATTCCCGTTATTAAGTCGGGGAGAAGCTCATTAAGTAATCATTTCGTCGATAATTAATTATGGTTTTGCTTTTAAACTTTGTTTCTTTTTTTTTTGTATTATTGAAATCGAATGCTTTTTATTTCTTCTAAATTTAATTTATGGCTGTAATTAAAACTAATTATTTTTTTTTCAGTACGTACCTTTCCTTCTCATTTGCGTTCTTCGTACACGGGGACTCGACGGTTTGCGCAAGCGTCGACGTAAGAGAACATCCACCCGTTTACAGCCTGACAAGGCAACATCTTGCCGCTGCCCAAGCATCAACAACGGGAACGCCGGTTATCTTAGCCCCGAACGGCCTTGCTGGTAATTTAACCGGCGTCACTTTCAAGAATACAGATTCGAATACGACCAGGTTTTTAGAGGAGTGGCGGCAATTTTATCCGGTGCACAGCAAGTATCTCAGCAGGGATCTGGACCCTGGTCTTCCACCTCCTGTGGTTGAAGTCCTCGTCGGGGGCGTTAAAATGAAATACCCGTCTTGTTACGTTCTCGTTACGGACATGGACGAACCTGGAAAACCAATGGCTCCTACTTCTTGTTTGTTAGGAAAATCTTCGCCTCCTGTAGTTAACAACAAACTTAGTTCCGGTAAATTAGCCTAATTATTTTTTTATTAAAAATTTTTGGGAGCAGGTTATGATATGAATTTTGGATTTTAGGTCCGGCATCTCCTCCATGTTCGCCGTGTCCTAATAAAAGAAAAACAGCTCCGTTAAATTCGACCGTATTGGCGACGGATTATCATGCAATAAGCAGCAGTTACCACATTAATTCTATGCATAATAACCCATCGGCTGCTGTGCGGCTACCTGAATGGGTTTGGCAAGACAGCATTCTTAATAGTCTTGAGCAGGAAAATGAAGAGAAAACGCAACCTGAACTTGGTCGATGGGATTTTTCTGATCCGACACGGAAAACTCTTTGCAACTGCTCAAAGTAAGAGAGGGGATTTTTTTTAAATGCATGATGGTGAAAACATAATCCGTTTAAAAGAAAAATTTATGAAGAAGAGAGGTCTTGAAGTTTGATTCGTAAAGGATTAGAGTGTGAAAAACTAAATAAAATTAAGTCAAAAGGTGCGTCGCGCTTAACGATTTGGAAAGACTAAATTATTGTAATTTTGGAAAGTTTTAATATCGCAGACTCTCCTGCTATTTGGAAGGGCCACGGCATTTTTTTTTTTTTTTGAGAGGCAAAGAGAAAAGTTTTAATTACACAGGCTGAAAAATCGCCATTCAGTTATGTTCAATTCTCATTCAGTTTGCCTCTAACGACACTGGGCAGTGCCTACTATTGCCTTGTAAGACATTCGCATCAAGAACTTTGGCTCTACTCCTGCGAAATCAAACTTTAATAATTATTACTAAAAATTACATCTTCTACCTGAAAAATATTTAAAAAATCATTTTTTTAAATTAACTTTAAATGGGGAAAATATAATTTTAAGTGTGATATCAGAGCTTCCGACCTTTTGCAAAGTAATAACAATCTCTCAAAATTACATAATTTTCTAATTAAAGAATACGCTTTGAAGTTCAATTATTTTATTCCAAATAACAATACTTCATTTTTCTTTTCTCACTTTTTTTAATATACATTTTTTATGGGAAGCTCTGATCGTGTACCTAACACGGGCTCTTTATATCTGTAATAATGTTTTTATTTGCTTGGACGTATTTCGATATATAGAATTTTATATATAAAAAATTAAAGTTCCATTGCATTTGGCACGTAATCGTTTCCACGGTATTGCAGTTCTTGATATTCTGTTTTAATAAAAAGTAAAATTTCTCTAGATTAGTTGCTGTGGGGAGAAATATAGCAGAAGAACCTGATTTATTAGGGGAAATTTCGTCTCCTGCTGTTTTAGTCTTTTCTGCTAAAAAAAATCTGAGAGATTTTACTATTGTAGTCTTCTTTGTAGTTATGCAGTATATATTTTAAATTTTCAGTTAGATGTATAGTACGGTGGTTTGTTTTTTTTAAAATTTTATTTTTCTTTATAATTCTAATCGTGGATGTAATTTTTTTAAATGGCTTAGTTAAGAAAAAAGAAAAAAAAATTACCTAATTAACCGAGGGTGGGTTTGAAAATGTAAAAAAATCAAAAAACGTTTAAAGTTCCAGGTGTAAAAAAAGTCAAAACTGGAAAGTAGGATCTGGAAATAGTAGTACAGGAAATATGAAAAATGAACAAAAAGCCCCGAGAAGAGTACCGTTCCATCGGAGACCCGACGATGGCTTTGAAGCCTCCGTTGTGAGGTTTGTAGACATTTAATCTACAACCACTCATTCATTCATTTTTTTAATCATATCCATCCCATCATTACTCATAAATGCTTTTTTTAAAAAAAATTAATGATGAAACTAAATGTCCACCGACCGGGTGAAAGTTTTGTTTGATTTTATTCTTTTTTCTTCTGTTACTGTTGCTAAATCGTATGGGAATGAAGTAAAGACGAGAGGTTCCGTTGATTCATTTATTCTCATATGATGTCCCTGGTGATTGTTTTGTTTAAAAAATGAAGGAGCGTGAATATTGCTTTCGGGCATTCGTGGCTTTTTTTTTAAAAAATGGGGATGAAAAATAATGTACATGCACAAATGACATTTCTTTTTATTTAAGCGGTTGTGCTTTATGGAGAGTAGAAAAAGTCGACATGAAAAAAAATAATTATGTGATTGAAAATATTTTTAATGAAAGTCAGGCATCGATTTTTACTCTGGTGTCCTTGTAGTTCATAGATGACGCTATCACTCGCATTCTTAAGATCCGTACAGGTTTGGTCAAAGAAATTGACCGCTGCAAGTGACCCATACTAAAGGAATAACCAACTTGTTAAGTTTTTTTGATTGAGAAGAATTTTTTTTTACCGAGAATTCTTTTACAAAAGTTTCACTGAATTTTTTTCTATGAAAAAAAATTTCTTAATGCTTTTCCTGATCAAAAAATTTTTTTTGAAAGTTTCCTGACAAGAAAATTTTTTTGCTGAATTTTTTTTGATCAAGAAATATGTCGCGAATCTGTCTAAAACTTACAAAATTGTCGACTCTTTCGCCTCGCGCTTAAATTAGCTTCAAATACTGCTAATTGGGAAAAGGAAATAATATACGTACAATATTAAATAAAATAAGGCTTGCGATGAAGCTTTAAAAAATTTTTAATTACACTCACTGTAAATTACATGGGGAAAATTATTAATAAATTAATTATTATACTTGTTAATCTGTGCATGGGTTATAGCATGAATATTTTGCACTTTTGCATGAATTTTTAAAGCTGCACGTTTTAATTTCGCCGCATGATTGCTTACAATTTATTTTTGGATATTCAAAATATTTATTTCATATTTGATTATTTTTCAGATCGTCATCAGCCTCAGGTACTCCTTCAGGTGGACCTCCTTCTTACCCGCGAGGTCAGTCAATGACGCCAAATCCTGTCCCAACACTCCACGGTAACGGCTTGAGTGATTCCCTTCCCGTACCATCGGTAGGTTCCCCAGCCTCAGCGGCACCTTCCCCACTCCCGAATCCTCATTCCCAACCCGCTAGCATCCCTCCCGCGGATCCGACAATGCCGACTCTTAGTCCACATCCCCCGGCTAGCAATAGCCAGCCGAATCAACCGTCAACCCCTCTCGAAACCCATGACAAAACCTCACCCGCCGCTACTCCCGACGCTCCTAATCCTAAATCCGTATCCTCAGCTAATCAAATGTTCAGTCCTTATCCTAACGCTAATAGCGTCGATCAAAAACCAGTCAATACTAATGAAACAAATCCTCTGCAGCCTGTGAATAATAATATTCAACCGAGTCCGAGTAGTTCTTTTCCTGTCCTTAAAAGGCCTGTACTGACCTGGAAGGAGCATGAAAATGTATTTATGGAGGAAGAGCATCAGCCTTCTGATCTCCTTTATGATTACTCAGCACTCGAAGCCTGGTAAGTAGTGTATGAATAAAATTTAGTATAAAGCAGGGCGTAATCAGATCCCAAACGAATGAAACAATCGATTGGGCTTAAAGCCTTGCTAATAGAAAAATTTTCATTGGGGGAAAAAAATTCGCTAAGTGAGATTTTAGTGAATTTAGACATTTGATGAGACACTAACAATTTTTTTTCGAATTTTGTGTCTGCGGGTCTGAAAATATTGATTATTAATCTTATTAATTTTTTTTTATAGGTTTAGCCATCCGGTCAAGAAATTTAAACCGGATTTAAAAGAAACCCGAAAGAAATATTATCTCGGCGACTTATACTCAACGCACCAACCGAACCGAGCACCGACGCCACCGCCTCAAACGGTCAAATTACAAATTAAACAGGAACCAAATGTAACGGCCTCATCGGAATCGAGTGAATCGTGTCAGCAGGCGATCCCGAATTCCGGTATTAAGAGGTCGGATCCTTACGAATTCGATGACGACATGGCTGTTCCTAACGTAAGTTTAAAACTTATGGCCAGAACTAGCTGGGAGCAGTAGGAGATTTTAATTTTTTGAAAATTTTTTAGGAGGATGACGCTCGAAAATTCGAAGGAGCTAACGGGCCATCAAAAATCACGACGGGTAACTTATTTACAAGTGAAGGGCTAACGGCATCATACAGCGACCTCGACCAAATCTTCGATAATTCGGACGATACGTCGAGCGATGAACCCGTACAAGTCCCGACCCCGCCGAATTCAAACAAACCGGCTGGATTCATGGAGGATAATTCTCAAACAATTTTAGTAAAACCTCCGAGAGGTAGCGGCGGAGCTATATTACGTCCCGAAGAACTTTGTAAAATGTTCCCGACGCCTCCTTCGATGGAACATAATCCAATCGCATCTCCGTCTGGACATTTAAGCGACGGACAAATGAGTGAACTTGTCGACGGTCCTGTTATACCGAGATTCAAACAAGAAATTTATCCGAATATGGGCAGCCCTCAAGAAGAACCGATAGAAGTAAGTTTTGGGGGTTTAGTTTTTGTGTAAAGGCAGAAAAAAATGGAGCAAGGACAGTAATTAAAGATTTCTGTTCGAAGAAATTGATTCTATTCGCTTCTGATATTAATTTTATTCTATTTTATTTTTTTAGGACTGGTCCTACGTTTTCCGGCCTCCTCTTATGTTCAAAATGGTCGGTTCTTCAAAATACGCACCATTGACAAACCTACCAAGTCAAAATCTACCGCCAGTTACTTTACCCTCGAACTGCGTCTACAAACCATCATGGCTGCAACCTCCAGAGAAGAACACTAACACATCAACGAATAATAATAACAATAACAACAACAACAATAACGCTAGTAACAATAATAATAATAGTAGCAGTAATAATAATGTTAATAACAATAACAACCCGATTGCTAACAACAGCAGTAGTAGTAATAATACTGCAAGTAATAATGCACCTAGTAATAATCCAGCGCCGCCATTACCGCCAAGCCGACCCGGTTCAGTGATGCATCAACACCCACCACGCGCTGGTTTAAGCCCGATCAGTCCTGCGAACTTTCCGCCAAGCCCGATGATGAACAGTATGTTCCGAGGACCTGGAAGCGTAGGAGGAGGAGTCCGAACTCCGTGTCCGCCGCCACCACCGTACGAAATGCCGAGTCCTGCCACGTCGACGGCTAGTTCTTATCTTAACAAGAATTTAAATTCGGTGGAACCTGCGCCTACACCTGTAATAGCTCGAGCACCGGAGGCGAATTCCCTAGTGGTCAATATCCTCCTTTCAGATACTGGTTTTAATTTATTTAGAGATCATAATTTTGATAGTTGTACTTTGTGCGTGTGCAACGCGGGGCCGAAATGCGTCGGGAACATACGAGGAGCCGACGCTGCATTTTATTTACAATCTCAACAAGGGCATTCGTTACCTCCGCCACCGAATTCTCCGTTTAGTTCGATGGGCATGAACGGTCCACCTCCGCCCTACGGCATGATCGAAAATCCAGGATCTCCTCCTCATAATTCTCATCACCACGAGGAGGAATCGATACGTTGTACTTGCGGTTTTAGTGCGGTTGTTAATCGAAGACTGTCTCATAAATCGGGATTATTTTACGAAGACGAACTCGAAATAACGGGTCTGGCTGAGGATCCAAACGAAAGACGAAAGAACTCGTTGTACTCGTACTTAGCAAGTATGAACAAAGAGAATATTAATTTAGATAGTTCGATTAGCGAAACGATAGATATTATTCCTCAAAACATTTTAGAGTTATTACGGGAACAATTTGTTGCTATACAGAGTGCTAGTAATTCGTTGCACCGCGCTGCTAGGCTTTATAGAAATTATACCAATGTGATTCCTTATCCGACAACGGTTAACGTGTTGGAATTTACCGACTGTAACGATGTGACGGTGATCGCTCTCGAACAAGGTCGTTTGGCCGTTGAAGCCTCCTCCGGGATGTGTAAAACTGAAGATTCTCATTCGAGGCATTCGAAAGTCCCCTGCTTGCCAAGTGTTCATAGATGGCCGTTCCTAAGAGCGAGAGGGCCACAGTGCAATCAGGATATCGTCAGGGTTATGAAGAGTTTACAACCGATTTTACAAGAGGCAATTCAGAAGAAATGCACGACGAGGCTGTGGGAGGCCCCGTACACTGTCTCAGGCCCGTTAACGTGGAGGCAGTTTCATCGTTTGGCAGGGAGAGGCACGGACGATCGATGTGAGCCACAACCGATTCCTTCGTTACTTGTTGGCTACGAAAAGGATTGGTTATCTCTTTCCCCGTATGCGATTCATTTCTGGGACAAACTTCTACTCGAACCGTATTCGTATTCGAGGGACGTTGCTTACATTGTGGTGACTCCCGAAAATGATTTCGTTCTACAAAAAGTTCGGACGTTTTTCAAAGAACTCAGCTCAACTTATGAGGTTAGTTTTTTTTTTTTAGATAAAATGTTTGTGGTTGTATTTTTTAATCAAAAAATTTTTGTTTTAGGTTTGTCGATTAGGAAGACATTCGCCGATTACGAAAGTATTAAGGGATGGTATATTACGAGTAGGGAAGGCAGCAGCTACTAAATTGGCGAAAGAACCGATCGATGATTGGTTTACAAATCTCGGAGAAAATTCAACTTGCAATTTATTAAAATTATACGCTCAAGCCTGCAAGTATCATTTGGCGCCGCATTTATCCCAAGTTACGATTGATAAAACGTTGTTGGATCCTCCGGAAGGACAACAGAAACCGGAAAGGCCAACGCCTCCGCCATCAGCGGCTGATTCAACTTCGAATACGGTGCCGGAGAGAGCTCCGTCAACACCAATCTCAGATATAGGCAAGTAGAAAATTATTTAGCATATTTTTACTGACTCTTCTGACAGAACTTATAATTTTCTTCTTTTATGGATTTGCTACAATTCTTTTTTTTCTTTTCTAGAAACTGAAAATACAGCTACTGGAACATCATGCCAAGGACCAACAGATTATAGCCACGATGACGAAGATTCAGACCCACCGACCGTTGTTATTTATTTAGTAGAACCGTTTACGATGGGCTCTGATAGCGTCGATCTCCAAAGGCTTTCACTTCTCGCTCTTCTTCGATGTTTCATGAACGTTTTGTCATCCGTACCAGAAAATATAAGATCCAACATCAGCGTACAAATTATTTCATTAGAAAGCATCGTCGAATTAGGCAAAGCAAGAGAAAGCAATCGTCATAACGATCATATGAGATCTCTTGCTCTCTCCGTATTTTCACAATGCCGAAGGCTTTTGGTGCACACGTCGAACGTTAAATCTTTAACCGGCTTCGGCACTGCTGCCTTGGCTGATCTCTTCCTAAAAAGCAAAGACGTAAGTATCAGAAATTCTTTGAGTCACAATTTTTTTTGGGCCAAGTTTAAATTTAATTGGTAAAAATTTTATCTTTCAGGAAAAGAATCGAGCTCCCTATCGATTATACAGTCCTCCTTATATTCTTGCTCCTCATAAAGAACGAGTCGAATCCAACGAATCGTTTGGGAAATCGAATCCGCAACATTGTTCTGTCCTGTACGTTAGCTATTGCTTGTCGGAGGATCAGAGGATGTTGCTAACCGTCGCAACGGACGATACCGGTTCTATTTTCGAATCGCAAACGATCAACATCGAAATACCGAATCGAAGTCGGAGAAAGAAAGCCTCCGCAAGAAGGATAGGGCTACAAAAATTAATGGATTTTATTTTGGGCATAATTTCTCAAAGTGTGCAGCCTTGGAGGTTAGTCGTCGGGAGGATTGGCCGTATCGGGCACGGCGAATTAAAAGGTAAGAAGATTATTGCTTAAAAAACATATTTTTAGGAACATAAACTAATTTCCTTTTAAATTTTAGGTTGGAGCTGGCTCCTCAGTCGAAAATCATTATTAAAAGCATCGAAACATTTAAGAGAGATTTGTAATCAATGTAGTCTTCTCTCCCCAACGGACGTACCTTGTATTCTAAGCGCTTGTCTAGTTTCACTCGAGCCGGATTCAACGCTTCGACTTATGCCGGATCAATTTACACCCGACGAACGATTCAGTCAAACTTCCGTTAACTGCCAGTTATCTACACCTCAGGATGTGACCTGCACGCATATTCTCGTATTCCCGACTTCAGCTACTTCACAGGTACGATTTCGTTGCATTTAAAAAAAACTCCCCACGCAACTTTGCTGATTGTTTTAAATTTTTATTTTCAGTCTACGCAAACGACATTCAACGAGCAACACATTAACGGTCCGGATCTCGGAGATGACGATATTTTCTCGGCGTTAAATGACGATGACGTTGCGGAAGGCATCGACGGCATGCAAGATCTTAATGATATATTTAGTACCTGGCCGGATGCTTGCCCTGGCGGTGTTCAAAGCCCTACGGGAAGTCCGAGGCGGAATGATTCGATGAGCCAACAGGGCAGTCCATCGTGCAATATTGAAGGAAATATGGATCAACAAGGAAATTTCCCCTGCAATGTTCCTTCAAGGGTTAGAATGAATTTTTTAATTTTAGCAGTCGTGACTAAAAATTATTTTATACTAATGTTTATTTTTATTTTTTAGAACGGAGGCAGCGGCGAAGCTCAGGAAGAAGTGGGGACCTTATTACAGCAGCCGTTAGCTTTGGGATATTTTGTATCGACAGCTCCTACGGGGCCCATGCCTTCGTGGTTTTGGGCTTCTTGTCCTCATTTAGAAAACGTATGCCCAGCGTTTTTGAAAAACGCCCTTCATATGCACAGTCCTTCCATTCAACAAAGTTCCGATGATATACTGCAGCAACAATCGGCAGTTACTGTTCATCCACTTGACTCACAATATACCACTGACGTTTTAAGGTTAGTAAAATTATGTTCAACCGAGTAATACGATCAAAAAATTGAAGCTTTTTAAGCTATTTTTAGCTTTTTTGAAGCTATTTTTTTCCTCTTGCATGCGACTAATGTCGAAGTCCAGCAGGTCTCGAAATCTGGTTCATCCTGGCTTGTAACAAGTTAAATCTTTAAATTTTACCATGAACAATTAAAAAAATTTACTGTAATTTTTAGGTACGTCCTTGAAGGATACAACGCCTTGTCGTGGTTAGCACTGGATTCGAACACACACGATCGTCTCTCCTGCTTGCCGGTTCACGTTCAAGTTTTAATGCAGCTTTATCACATGACTGCAACTCTCGTGTAAAAAAGAATATTAGCACTCAATTATGTAAATAGTTAATCGGATTAATTTATGTGAATATTAAGAATAAGAAAAAAAAAACAAAAAAATGAAAAAAAAAAACGAAACCATTCGAAAAATGACATAACATTTACTGGATTTGAAAATTGTATGTTATTTGTCTTGTGTTTTCCAGAAATTTAGCTAGTTTAAAAAAACATTATATATATTATTCATATATATTTAAAAAAAATTAATGAAAAATTTAAAAAAAAAAACAAAAGCGAAACCTAAAGGTTCGTGGCACACACCCGTGTCCCCCTCAATTTACGAAATAAATTTTAAATGAAATTCTAAAATAAATAACAGAATTGTAGTAATTTCGGGCTTAGGCAATTTTTACTGTAGCATCTTTTTAAAAAAGTGAGATCGATTGGAAAAGGACTGATGTATTTTTAAAGCAATTTTTTGTTTTATTTTTTTTTTTAAGAAAAGAAAACCCCGAAGAAAAATACGTAGGTTTTACGTATTTTTGTCATATCAAATGGCCTGATAACGAAATCATTGACATTGCAATAATCGAATTCTGGGTTTATGGCCTTTTTTTTAAAATGAAATTTTTTTTAGTTTTTCATTTTTAATTTAAAAAAAATCAATGTATATATAATTTATACATATTTTTTGTTTTTGTTTTAATGAAGTGGATCTGTGAATCAAGTACAAAAGCGGTCGATTATTGTTTTAGAAGTTTGCGTTGTTGATTAAAAAGTTTTTTAAAGCAATGCATTCATCGGAAGTGATTGAAAAAAAAAATGAAATTAACAATTTAATCAAGGAAAATTAATTTTACGTAATTTAACGTAATTTCTCTTTAACTTTCGGGTTGTTTCCCGGTTTCTAGATAAATGTAAAATTTTTCAAAATAAAATAAAAATTACGTAATAGATTAAAAATTAGTTAAGAAAAACCATTTAGAACGAAGACCAATCTATTTGTAAAAGGCCGCACGGTCAATTTAACATTAATTATTTTCAAAAAAAAAAAAAAAGTAGTGAATTTGTACAAAATAAGATTAGTAAAAATCCTTTTTTTTTGACGTGACATTAATATTTGTACAAAAATGGTGCATTTTCATTGTACAAAGTATTTTATAAAAGTGGAAGAAGTTAAAAAGGATCGTGACTTTTCAGGAATGTACAGAAAAAAGGCCAATTGATTATAATAATTAAAAAAATTTTTAAAAAATCATAAAAAAAGAAAAAAAAAATTGAAAAAAAAATGTAAATATAAATATACTCACTTGTTTTTGTCAGTACAATCTTAGAAAAAAAAATAATCGAGTTCATTCTCGTTATTTAAAAAAAAAGAACATTTGGAGAAATTTTGGTTAAGCATGCTCTAAATGGATTTAAAAAAATTTGTATTATAAGTTTGGCTACGGCCTCCCCCCCTCGTCTTTTATGTCTTCTAATTCCTTTCATTATCTTAGGAATATGATTTTCTATTTAAAAAAAGAAAATATTCCTTCTTCGGTGAGGGATGTGTATAAAAAAGTTAGTTAGATTAAAAATAAATAAAAAAAAAACCAGTCTGGTATTGAAAAAAAATTTTAAAGTTCGACGTATGTCGTGGGGATGATTCTGCTTACGTTGAATTTTTGTTTTAATAAAATGTTTAAAATGAGTGAAGTTTAAGAAAAATTAAAAATATTACGGAAGAGAGTTAATCGCTGCGGCAAACGCGAATCAAATTTTTCTAACGGTATAAAAAAAATTTTAATTTGAAAAGCTTCTGCCCAATGCTTATGTGTTCTAATTTTAGGATTTTTATGGAATTTGTTGGATTTAATGAAAATTTTTAAAAGAACTAGAGGATTGAAAACATTTTTTTAACAAACGGCTGAAATCGAGCCAAGTTTTTAAGATTTTAAAAATTTTAGAAAAAGTTCACTGATAAAAATTTAATTAAATTTCTGAGATCAACTTTAATGGGAAAAAATCAAAAATTAGACTTATTACTTTTTTCAACTATTTTTGCCAAATTTCATAAAAGTCTGAACTTACAAGAACCTGTGGGTGTTAATTAGAAGCCTATTAACTTTTTCATCAGTAGTCAATTTTTTATAATAGATAAAAGAATGAATCGCGTTGTTAAATTTTTTATTTTTGAGCAACCTGATGAGAAAGTCCCCCCTTTTTAATCCCTTATTTTTTTTTATTATTTATTTATTTTTTTTTATTAAAAACTTGTTATTGTAAAATGTAGTATATGGTTGTAAAAAAGAATGAGCAGTTATTCCGCGCTGTTATAAACGATTTGAATTAGGATAAGTTTGCTTCAGTTTTTTTCTTTCGAAAAAAAATTACATACACTTTCCTCTTAATTTTTTCGAATACAACGATTTTTTTTCCAAGTATTATTTTTCAGGGCTTCAAGTCCTTCACGTTTTTTTGTCCAATGAAGAAAATAGAGGATCATATTGTGTGAAGCTTAGAAAATCAAAATTTGCTTAACTGATCCAGATTTCCTTTGTACATAATTTATGTAAAGGAATTTCAAAATCAAAATATCATTTTAGTCTTGTTATCGATGTTTTAAAAAGGAAAAATTATGAAACAATAGGGCATTGTTATATCGTGCTGGTTATTTTAATTAATCGGGGGTTCCATGGCTTAATTTTTCGTAAAATATTAATTAAGGGGTTCGTTCCGTTGCAAATTTTATTATTAAAAAAAAAATTGTCTTTGGAAAAAAATTTTCGGAAAGAATTCCCTGTTGTAGTATTCTTGCTAAAAATTTATGTAATTTTTTTAAATGGCCGTAATATAGCCGAGTATTTGTTAAAATAGCCATTCAATGATAAATTCTGTTCTGGTTTCATTTTTTTTAAACATTTCGTCAATTAAAATTGAAAATTCGCTCATTTACTTCCGCCCTAATCTGTACTTAAAATCGATCTCTGAATTTAAAAAAAAAAAAGTGTACGTAATGCCGCAATCGACTGAAGCCTTCTTTCTAAATTCCAATTATAACCTTTTTTTTTTTAATAATTTATTTGAATGTTAATTTTTTGTCGAAAATCAAACTACGGCCATTTTTTGTTCTGGTTTTTCTTTTTCATTGCCGAAAGAAAAAATAATTCAGCTATAAGATTAGCCACGGGGATTTTTTAATATATTTTTTAATGGGAGATTGAAATCTTCTTTAAGTCCCTTTTTTCCAGAAGTACATTTACAATCAAATGATGAAAATAACAATCCCCTTGTTAATCTTTTTTATTATTATTATTTTTAAAAGAAAAGGAATTTTAGTTTAAAACTAATATGTTGAAAGTAGTATTTATTACTCGGGTAGGTGAGATCAACAATTCTTGGGAATTATTATATTATAATATTAAATTATGCAGTTTTATGTGTACAGATAATTATAATAAATGATAAAAAAAATATGTTTAGGGTTACTTTATATTTATTTGAATCACTTCTCAAAATTTCTTTCAAATTTCTCCTACAGTTTCTTTTCTTTGTAAACAAAATTAGGTAAGACAGTTAGAAAAAGATGATGTTGCTGGCGTCACTGATTGGGTTTTATTCTTTAATTTTATTGTTTAAGAATGCAGGTAGTGACGCAGAACGATAGTGAAACTATATTAACTATATTATGCAGCTTTATTTAAATGTAAAAAAATATTCAGTCATAAGACATTCGTGAGGTGAGGAGAGTCACAGCCACAAAATGGCCGGAACCACAATGGCCGCAACCATGGCAAAGTTTTTTTTCTATCATGTGCTTAGCGAAAAAAAGCCGTAGTTATTTATCAAACAAGCTTGGTGGCTATTCATTTAAAATTACTGAAAATTCTAAAAATGAATGAATGGAAAAAGTTTCAATGACAACAAGACAACTTGACTACTTGACAGAAAACAATATGGCAACCTCGAGCAGTACAAGGTTCACGATATTTACATCTACAATTACAAAGATTATAAAATCAGTTAATAATTCATGATTTTTATTGACAATTGAAAAACTACTTAGGTATGTATCCTTCTTTCTATTTTATGTGTATTTTTCAAAGTTAATCAACATAACCTATAAATTTTATGTTATGTTGTTTTTCTCATCAGTTTGTTTTCAATTTTAATAAAAAATTTAAAAATTATGTCGGGAGTAAGAGGTGAAGAAGCTTTGCAGCTTGCAAAGACAGCTTGGAGGATACTAACCTCTGGGAAAGGATTTGATCAAATCCTTAAAAAGGTTGGTTTTAATTTAATTTTTTTAAAATTTAGGTATGTCTGGACGAGAAGCACTTAATGCATTATGGAAAAGTGCAGCTAATTTAAAGGGGTTTAATAAAATTTTAGAAAAGGTTGGACTATTTTTAAATATCTCTATTTTAAAATTTTGTTTGTCCTATAAAATTCTATATTTGTAGGTTGCTATTAACTCTGCGGGACAGGGATGCTGTCAGGCAGAATTTACAGTAACTGAGGACATGACCAATCGAGCTGGTGCACTGCACGGTGGATGCACTGCTACCCTTGTAGATATTATATCAACAATAGGACTCATGACAAAATCAAATAATGTACCTGGAGTATCTGTGAACATGAATATTAAGTAAGTACTATTTGTAACGTTTTGCACAAAGTCAAGCAATACTGAGATCAACACTGTTGGTTCTAGTTATTTAAAAGGTGCAAATGAAGGAGAAGATGTAATAATAGATGCGAAAACAGTTAAAATTGGCAAGAAATTAGCTTTTTTAGATGTTGAGTTGAAAAAAAAAGCTACAGGTGAGCTAATAGCAACTGGTAACCATGTTAAATATGTTGGAGGTTAAAAAAAAACATTAAAAACATAGAATTTTATTTGTAAATAGGAAATATATATATTTTTTTAATCACTATAATCATCATCTGAATCAAATTCATCTAAATCACCCATAGTTGACTCTCCTGCATTCAAACTTAACTCTTTTAACTTTTCCAAAACATCCTCTTCACTAGACACTGCATTCTTCTTCATAAATCGATAAAAAGTCCTTCGTCTCCTTTCTGATAAACTTTTAATCATATCTTGAATCTCGTTATTTTTTAGCAAATCTTCCTGTTTAATAGTTTCAACATTTTTGACTAATTCTTTTGCCTCTCCACATTTTGGACACACTTTACTGCTTTTAGCACATTCTGTACAAATTGTATGATAGGCAAACTTAACGTTTTTATTAAGACACTTTACACATGTGGATGGTGCTTTTAATGGTTTGTATTTCTTATATTTGATCTTCCAATCGATAATTCCTTTGCATTTACCGCATACATTTTCTATTTGGAGATTATTAACAAATTTTGTGGTATGACTCGTGTCATGCAGGTTGTTTTTAAATTTAAATTTATTTTGATGTTTCTGTGGACGAGTCCTCGATGAATTCCCTTTTTGCGTACTCATTTTGTATTTAATTAATCACAAATTGACTTAACCTAATCTTGTCAGTTTAATTTGGCAACACTGCTTGGTTACTTACTACTCAAGTTTTTTTGTTTTGATTTGTTTTAAAAACTTTTTAGAGTCGAAAGTTAAAATTCATGGTTATCAATTAATTAAAGTATAAATAAAGTTCTTCAGTTAGCTGTTTATGTAAATCGTAATTTTCAATAAAAACTAAATCGGTTTCGCAAAATTGGAACCGGCGTTCCTTTGGTTCAAGCAAAGGAACGTACCTAGAATGTCAACAGCACGCGTTTTGTCAGTTGAGTTCCCGCTAACTGCCTTTTTTTTAATCATTTATTTGTCAAAAATAGTGTTCATCTAATGTAAGGAAACATGGAAATACAAGCAGCAATACTGAAAGGTTGCGATAGTAGAGAAAATGTCATTATCAACAGTTCACCGGTATGTAGATTGTTTTCTTTTTTTGAGAGCTATAAGGCAGCTACCCGCGGATTGAAATAGAAGCCATTATAATTTTGTGATTTTCAGTTTGATGTGGGTCGGAACAAAACAGCAAAATTAGTCATCCCGGATGTTTGCATATCTAGAAACCATTGCAAATTTTTATTTGATGAAAACCAAACATGGACATTACAAGACTTTGTAAGTGAAATTACTATTATTATAATAATGTAAATGAACCTTATATCAAAGTTGGCTTTTCCTATTGTAGAGTTCATCAGGTACCTATATTAATGGCACACTTATTGGTGCTGGTAATAGTGTTAGTGTACACGATGGAGATGTCATACGATTTGGCCCTGTTGAAAGCAATCTTATATGGGAATTTTGTTCAACTGTTGGTAGTAGGGGAGAGGAAAATCTTCTACTTATGTAAGTACAAGTTTTGAATTTTGGAAAGATCACTTTGTAAAAATAATGCTCTAATGATTTCAAAATTACAGGGCAGGTGATATGGGAGCTCAGTCTCAAGCCATTGTAGACATTTGTACAGAAAAAAATAAATTAGAAAGGAAAATGATTGTTAATAAGGAATCCCATGTCAAAATTAAAAATGAAAAAGAAATTTTAAGGAAGCAGTGTGATGAGCAGTTATTAGCAATGGAAATAAAATATGCCAAAGAAAGAGATGAACTTCGAAATTCCACTTATGAAATGAAACAAGATATGGAGAAGCGAGCCAAAGAAGAAAAAGAAAGGATTCAGAAAGAAGCTGAAGAAAAATTAAAAGCCTTACAAGATAAATTAACAGAAAACGATCAAATAGAGCTGCAGTTGAAGAATGAGATTCAAACACTGCAGCAAAAAATGGAAGCAGAGAAGAAACAATTTGAAGCTAATTTGTTGGAAGAAAAAAAGAAACTTGAGGAAAAGCTTCAGGAACAGGAAAGAGAATTCAACAGCGAAAAAATGAAAGTGGAGCTTACTGCACAGAAATATGAAAAGGAATTGGAGGATAAGCTCACTAAGCAGGAAGAGGTAATTTTTTTATTTTTTGGAAATGAAACGACAAGGTTAAATTAATTTTGTTGTTACTTTTTTAGGAGAAAGAAACCTTGTTGAAGAAATTGAAAGAGATGGAAGCAGCACAGGCATTGTTATCACAGAAATTGAAGGAATCAAATGAATTGCATTTACTCGATAAAGCTAAGCTGGAAGAAGATATGCAAAAGGAAAAAATTATGCAGGAAGAAAGACTGAAGAAAGAATTGGAGAATTTGAAGAGGAATAAGGAAGATATTGAAAAGAATTTAAAAGGTAGGCGAAGTGTTGCTATAAATAAATATAAGATGCCACTTAGACTAATTAAAATTTTTTAATTCATTTTAGCTGAACTGGAGAAGAAAGAAAGCCAGAAATCAAAAGTGCTGCTTAAAGAATTGGAGGAAGTTAAAAAAGCTTTGATACAGACTGAAACTAGTAAAGAAATGTTAGAAAAAGAATTAGCTGAAGCAAGCGTGGTAAAAGATGAAGCTTCTAAAATAAAAGACAGAATGATCGCAAATATAACGGATGTAATGGAAAGCGAGCTTAATTGTAGTATTTGCTCTGAATTATTTGTAACTGTACGTGTTCTCGTTTTTATAAAATTAATCTTCACAGAAAATCATGAAAGTATTTAATTTTTTTTCAGGCAATCACATTAAATTGTACACACACCTTTTGTAAATATTGTATAAACGAATGGAAAAAGAAAAAGAAAAACTGCCCGATTTGCAGGAAGAAAATAAGCAGCGAAAATAGATCGATAGTCATGGATAATTATATTGATAAAATGGTTGAAAATTTTTCGAAGGAGCTCAAGGAGAGAAGAGAGGCTATTATTATAGAAAGAAATGGCGGCGGTAAGTTTTATTTTTAAATTTATTTTATAATTTTGTGCCGGTGGGGGTTTCTTAGAGAAAAAAACCAAAGGTTGTTATTGTTTTCCAAAGTGCCTTCTAAAAAAATGAAAATGGATACTGACCCACCCGTGCGTCCTAATAATCCGGTAGGACCAATACCGGGTACTTCCAACGCTAATACTGCCCGAGCCAGTAGCTCTACCTCTTCTAGTAGCAGCGACGTTCAAGCTAATAGAAATCGACGACCAGGACCTATTACTAGTTCCAGTACAAGGTAAGTGAAAGGTTCAGCAATTTATCATTTCTAGACTTTGAAATAAATATTTGTTAAAAATTTGAATGAATTTTCCTTATGGATTTCCTTGTTGAAAAAAATTAGTGTTGGTTAGAATCTTTAGCTGCAGGTTTATGTAAGATTTATAATTTAAGTCAGGGACGTAATAAGTAATTCCAGATTTTTAGCGAGCGACCCCAGGATGTAAGATTTCTCTAGTTTTTCAGCCCTTTTTACGACCCTGATTTAAATGAGCTTAGCACTGTAAATTTTTTATTATTTCAAAGCTTATTTAAAATTATTTGTAGAATAATTCTGTATTTTAATCCGAGGAATTTTTTTTATTTTTTTTATTTTTAGTGCTCCGAATCGAGCCATTCCAATCCCGACAATTGATTTGACTGTGCAACAAGACTTTGGACGAAACATACCGGTACAAGGAAACGTTACTCCGATGAATGTGATCCACTTACAAAGATTACCTGCAGTTAGAGGTCCAAACCAGACACAAATTTATATGCAACAACCATATATGCCACAAACAAATTTATATGCAACAAGGCCGATAGCGCCAGGTGCTAGGGTATTGCTCAGACCTTTACCTAATATGGTTCAGAACAATTCGAATCCAATGCCTAGAGGGGTTGTTCGAACTCAGACCACATTAAACTCCACCGGCCAAAGTACGTTTTTCATAGGTTTTCTTTTTATTTTATTATTTTCTTTTAATTTAATTTAATTTTAATTTTTAATTTTCTTTTTTTTTCTTTAGTTCGAGCCCTTCATCCGAAAGGACTGAAGTAGTAAATAGTGACGAAAATGATGATAGTGATGAATATGATAGCGATGAACGAATGTCTAACCCGTGAGTAGACTTTTACATTTTATTTTATTTTTTAAATTGATCTGTTATTATTTGGGACATACTGAGAAATGACGATAGTGAAAAAAAAAGCATGACAGCAAGACTGACAATTCACTTACATCGAATTTAACCTAATCAGATGCGAAAACAAACTCTTTTCTTGACTCAAAAATAATGTAATTTTGCCCTTTTAAAATTTCTGATTTTACATCATTTATGACTGTTATTTTTGCAGATACTCTGATGACCGTAGCAATCGTAGTTATTATGACGAAAGTGATCGTAGCGATCTTAGTGATGAAGGCAGTTATGCCAGTGAAGACTCTGATCGTTCTGTCGAAGGCGCACGAGGTGTTTTCTACGGTGGTTATGGTCGTTGTTACCGTTGCAATCGGCGAGGGCATTGGGCTAATGGCTGTCCTAATAGATACTACTGAAATATTAAATAATTTTAAGTTTGTTAAATTTATTTTTCAAATATAAAAACTCTAAATTTCGTACGTGATTTTTAATTTCATTTCCAAAAAAAAAAAATCTGAATATTTGAATTGACCGTTGAAAAGCGGTTACAATAAAATCTCGCTTGTAAACAAAATAAGGCCCCGAAAATGAATCAACGTTGAATTTCTGAACGCGCATGATCAACGGTTTTCGCGGCAGGAATATACGTTGTTATTTTCCTATTGTTATTATATTTTTGTGTCGGATTTATATGTGAAAATAAGGAATATCATTTATTTTATGATTCAACAATAATAAAAAGAGGTTCGTTAATTATAACTTAAAGCAATATCTCGGAATTTTAAGTGCGGATAATAAAACTTCAGATCGTTTAAGTGTTGAACGTTTGATAAGATAAACGTTAATCCTTTTTTTTTTTATAATTTGAAATAGTCTAAACGTAGTCTTATCCCTGAAACTCATATATCGTAATGCAATAGGATTCCCAAAATAAATAAACCTTGACATAGCAGTTAAGTGTAAAAGCTGTAGTTGCTTTGGTTAAGTGCCAAATTATTCTGGCAGCTTGATCAATTTGTTGACCTGTCATTGTTTCAATTTTGTAGACCAAGTCTAAGCTTGTAGCGGAATAAGAAACCACGTTTTTGGGCAATTTATAAATAATGTTTTTTTTATGTTTTTAGGTGGGATGCATTAGGGGGAGTGGTGAAGAGTGATGTTTATTTAGTTTGTGTAATAATATTATGAAATGGAAAATATTATTAGCAGCACTCTAATTCAACACATAGAAGAGGAACCAAGTCAGGTTCAACAGAACACAGGTAATTTAATGATTTTTAAACAATTTGAATTAACGTTTGTGGGATAAGTGATAATCTAATTTTTTTTTAGTGCCTTTGAATCATATAAATGTGGAAGTGATACCTCCAAGGGAGTTGCAGCAAGTTAAAGATGTGTTTATTTGTACTGACGTGGAAATATTGATAAGTAAAAGTAAAAATAGTCCTTTGTCTGATTATATATCAGATAATTCATCTGAGTATGAAAGTGCTGGAAGTACTAAGTCTTCATCTACACATTCAGTGAATGAAGTCGTGAATCAAGAAATGGGGAGTGAAAAGGTTGCAACACCTACACTTTTAGGAAATGCATTGAAGGCCATTAAGAATGTATTCTCGCCATCGGAAAAAGGAAAAAGTAAGTTTATTGAAGATTGATGTTAAGATTTTTGATGGGAGTTGGGGATTATCTTTTGAGGAAAAAAACCTTTGGAATCTTTGAATAGCTTTTTTGAAGATAATGATAAGGCATTGTAGATACTCATACAGTGACGACAGAGTAAAATTGATGTGGTGTAAACATTGTAGAAGTCACTGTATTATTTTTCATTTGAAAATGAGTCACTTGTTTTGATGAAACATAATATGGAAAGTAGTGGCAGTTTACTGTTACAGATTGAATTTTAATAGTCTGGTGAGTATACATACAAAATTATTAAAGTTTTTTGTGATTCAGATTTTAAAGCTGGCAATTATGTTTTGGCCAGAAATCTATTTCGATATAGTGTCTTACGGTTTGATTACAGGAAAATTTTATTAGAATCGCAGCCTTATTAGACAGGAAAAATTCTAAAGCATTGGATTTTTATCAGAATATCATTTGGACAGCTTTGATAACCCAAATTCAAAATGATTTTTGTTTGGCTCAAAACTTTATCTAAAATTTTTTGAGTTCAGGAATTTTTGCAGATTTTTTTTTATGTTTAAAATTTTTTTGTGACTTGTCAACATGAATCAGCTTCTAGATTATTTAATTTCGGAGGAAAAATTGATGAAGTTAAAAAATGCTAAAAACATTTTTTTGCACAAAAAAAATGTTTGTAAAATTTCTAAACGTCAGAAAAATTAAGAAAAAAATTTCCAAGGTTAAAAAATGTTGCTTAGAAAATTTTATGATGATTTTTGAGCTCTAAAAATGTTTGAAAAATTCTTAACATAAAATAATTGTGGAAAATTCCTGAATTGTGAAAAAAAAAAATGAAAGATCATTTGAGATTGAACAAAAAAATTGTATAAATTTTTTTTTTAATCTAAAAAACCGAAAAAATTTTTGAACTTAAACAATGTTTTTGAAAAATTTCTCAAAACCATTTTGCTGCTAAGAAATTAGTCAGAAATTTTATAAGCTCAAATTTTTTACAAGATTGTAATTTTTTTTGTTGATTTTATCAGGTAAACCATTTTCTGCCTCAACTCCAACAACCCACAACGAAAAAGCATCAAGGGAATTACTGCCAGATAAAGAACCTTCAAATCACAGTGATAATCTGCCCAACGGCGACAGTAAAAAAATGGATTATCTAGATGTAAGCGCATTAGGCGCAAAATTAAGTTCAATCAGCCTAGAACCACATAACGTGACCGACGATTCCTTCACAACGGTCGCTTCACGTATTGATGATTCCTTCCAGTCAACACTAACTCATTTCGACGAGCACAACATATCAGACCCGGACTCAAATAACCAAACAAAATCCGATGAAACATTCATCGAAATCCCAATAGATTTAGATTTAAATATTTCGTGTAATGAAACCTTAGGCGCACAAGATAATTGTTTAGAAGAAACGTTATTAAGAAGAAATAGTTCAGATAGTTCTAGCGAAGTAAGGGAAGGAGATTTGGCTAAAATTAATAATTCAGTATTAGAAAATTTAAAAAATAGTCCGATTGTGGAGGGGAAGGGAATTAAATGCAGCACGCCTATAACAGGAGATGAGAGCGTTATTTTAATTAATAATTTAATGGATAAGAGCCGAGATTTAAATAATGAAACGATTCTAGTTGAAAAAATTTTAGAAGAAAATCAAACGGGCGGGATAGTTTCAACTGAGCGTGAAATTGATAATGAAATGGTTCCGGTTGCTGAGGAAAATAAAACGTTCGAAATAAAAAATGAGACTTTTAACGTGGAATCAGCGAATGAGAAAACATTTAATGTAGATGAGAGAATCGGAGAAAACGTGTTGAATGTTGGTAATAAAACGTTTGAATTAGAAGCGAAGGAATTTATAAAAGAGATAGAGGAAAAGGCGATTAATTTAGAGAAGTCTATTTCGGAGAGTTTTGGAGATGCGATTGATAAGGAAGAAATAATTCAGGAAAAAACTTTTAATGTGGATGAGGGCGTTGTAAATGATCAAACGTTTGATTTGGGCGATGGAAAACGTCAAGAAGGTTCTGAATTAAATTTAACAAAACCGGTAGAAAAATCAATTAGTGATAAAACATTCAGTTTAGGCAACGAAACGGATTCTGCGGGTGAAAGTTCAATGCCAACTGAGAAAACGTTTAATTTAGATATAGAAAAAAAATTAGAAGAGGTTCACGAGCCTGAAATTTGTGGTGAAAATGAAAAATCAGAGAATATGGAATTTGGGATTGAAAATTTTTTAGCTTCCAAGTCTGAAATTATTACAGTTGAGATAAAAGGAATGACACCTGAAGATATGTTTAATTTAGTATCGGGAAGAGTCAAGGAAGAAAGTTCTGAAGGAATTTTGGAAAATTCAGGGACTGGAAATATATCTCAAAGTTTTTTAAATGCTCTTCAACTTGAAAGAACTTTTAATTTAGACGAGAAAAATGATTTCGAAAGTGAGAAAGTAAGCTCTGAAGCTGTCGATTCTGAATCATCCAACGAAAATGAGCCAATTAGTTTTGAAATCGTCGAAGAAATATCAGAAACTGAAAAAGTAGGGCTTGATTCGCAAGTGTCGGAAATTTCAACTGAAAATATTAATTCAAGCGAGAAAAATGAATCGGAGAGCTTGAATTCTGAAAAAGTGGAAGTTGAACCGTTCGTGCCTGAAATCGCAACTCAGAATGTGCCAAATAATATTCAGCTTGATGACGAAAATAATTTAGGAGATAGCCAGGACCCTGAAAAAGTGGATTTTGAATCTATTGTGAATGAAACTTCTGCCCAAAAAGTGCCCAGTGAAGCTGAAGTAGCTGAGGAACCACCGAAAGCTCAGAAAATAACGCCCGTGTTTGAAATACCATCCCAGACTTTAACAAACGGGCCTGAATCGGCTGAGAAATTTCAGAACGCCGAGGAAATGTCCAAGATATTGGCAGAAACTGAAAATGTGGAGCTTAAACCGTCCGTGCCTGAAATTTCAATCGAAGATTTATTAAATAGTCTAGAAAAAATTAATTTAAGCGACAAAAATGAAGTGGAAAGCTTGGAACCTGAAAAAAGCAGATTTGATATTGTCGAAAAATCGCCAAGCAGTGAAAATAATGAAAAATTTGTTGAACCTGGAAAAATAGAACTGGAGCCGTCTGTGCCTGAAATCTTAACTCAAAATTCACCAGAGAGACTTGAAACTGATATTAATTTAGGCGGAGAAAATAAATTGGAGAGGGTAGAGCAAGAAAAAGTTAATTTTGAATTTATTGAGCCTGAAATTTCAGCCCAGAATTTACCTAACGGGTTGGAATCGGTGGAGGATGTGCTGAGCTCTCAAGAAGAAGCATCAGAAGCGGATCTTATGCCTGAAACTTCAACGCAAAATTTCGAAGAAAATAAACTGGAAAGCTCTCAACCAGAAAAAATTGATGTTGAGGTTATTGCTCCTGAAATTTCCGCCCAAAATTTATTAGATAGATTAAAATCGGCCGAGGAATCGCTAAATCTCCAAAGAAAAGCTTTAGCTGAGCATGAAGAAGTAGATTTTGAGTCTGAAAATTGTGAGAGAAATAATTTGGAAAGCGTAGAGTCGGAAAAAATTAACGATGAATTTATTACGCCTGAAAACTTGACTCGGGATTTACCAAATGGATTTGAATTGGTTGGGGAGTCGCTGAATTCTCAAGAAAAAGCGACGGATAAAGCAGAGCCGGATTTTAAAGCAAACGTGCCTGAAATTCCTATTCGAAATTTTGAGAAGAATAAAGTGGAGAGCGTAGAGCCAGAAAAAATCAACTGTGAAGCTGTCGTGCCTGAAGTTTTGGATCAAAAAGTGCCTGACGGAATCGAGAAGTCGCCAGAAAAAATTCCAGGAGTCAACGTAAAACCGTTTTCGCCTGAAATCCCTGCACCGAATCAACCAAACGAATTTGTGATAGAGGAGAACGTGCCAAGTCCCGAGGAAAAATCTCCAGAACTGGAAAGGGTGTACCTGGAATCACCCACGGCACCTTCCAAGAATTTATCAATTATCGAAGAGGAAAATTCGTTTATAGCATCGCCCAACATCGAAAACTACGAACCTGAAAAAATGGCCAAATGTTTAATGCCTGAAATTTTACCCAAAAACGATTCTCAAAAATCCATTTCAACAAAAGATGAAGGGGCTGAAATGTTCTTCGAATGCGAATCACCTGAAAAAATAACAAACTTCAACGATATTTCTCCAAACTCAAACGAGGTCAATAAATCTAAACATCCGGAAGGGACTGAAATTAAACCTGACGAATCAATTAAAACCGAATCGGATAACTCAAAATCCGTAATTGATTCACCGTACGATTTTCTTAACAAGAGCAGAAACATTTTCCACTCGTTATCAAACACTCCTAACAAAAAATACGATTCAGAAAACGAAGACCTAATAACCGGGATGGAAAATTTAAAATTAGACGACAGCTTAAAATTAGACAATGAAGATTTTTTCGGGAAAATCGAAAACAATTCGTTACTAGAAGATAAATTAAGTAGCCCAAGTGATAAAACCGAAAGCGATACCGATTTAGCTCAATTAATTCAAGAACAATTCACAGCTAATGATATCGAAAAAATCTGCAGCGTTGTGGATGAAATCCCGATGGTGACTTTAAACCGACAAATCATGAGAGCTTCTCAGTTATTTGAAAAATCCTTTCATGAAAAATTTTTAGACGAAGATGAGTTAAATATTCAAAATTCTTTATCGCCTGAAGGTCTTGATTTTTTAGATTCGATTCAAAGCAAATCATCAGGAAGAGATTTTAGCAGAGAGTCTCTCTATGTAAAATTCGATCCGTTAGTCGAGAAAAAAGAAGAGAAAACTGAAATTTTATTAAACATAACTCCGCCGCGACAACCGGTCAACGTCGTCGCTCCATTGAATAGAGAAAACACTTCGAGAGTGAAAGAATTACAAGAAGAGATTAAAAGATTAACGCAATTGTATTTAGATAGAGAAACCGCTAACAATGAGAAGATTAATGATTATGAAAATCAAATTGCTAAATTAACAGGGCAAGCTTGCATACTAGAAAATAAATTAAGAGAATCCGCTGAAAGAGAAAAAGCGTTAGTTCGAAAATTAAAAGAACAAAATAAAAATATAAATGATTTGCAAGTTGTCATGGAGCAACATATGATTGTTATCATGAAATTAACGAGCGAGCTTGAAGAGACGAAGAGGAAGAATAAAGAGGAGCAGGATGTTTTGATAGCGGAGAGGGATTCGTATATGACGCATTTGCAAAATACGGAGGCTGCGTTTTCGGATGTTCATACGAAATACGAGAAAAGTAAAAAAACTATTGAGTGTTATAAGAAAAATGAAATCATGTATAAAAATACGCTCTCGGAGCAATCGCAATCGATTGAGGATTATAAGGAAAAAGCGATCGAGGTTAAAGAGAAAGCGGTTAGGGAGTTAAATAAAATACATAATGAAATGGATGAGTTGAAAACGAATCATGCGCAAGAAGCTTCCAGGGTTAGGGCACAGTTAAGGAAAACTGAATTAAAGGTGCAAGCTTTACAGGAGTCGCTTGATCAGAAAGTTAAGGAGAACACGGTATTGACTTCTATTGTTGATGATTTGATCGCGGGGAAGAAGTGATGAATTAAAATTTGTTAGGAATTTGAAAGGATTTTCATTGTGATGTCCAATTCTCGAAACCAGATTTATTTTGGTATTGATTTTTTTCTAAAATGATTTATTTTAAAAAATTTAGAAACTTTTTCTTGTAAGAAAAAAATATTTAGGTAATTTTTTTTGTAAGAAAATTTTTTAAACTGCAAACCGAACGTTTCGAATTTTCACTGTTTTGGAATCAATTGGACATCACTACCGGACATTAAGAAAGTTATCATAGTATTTTTATTATTTTGAAGACCTACAAATTAGTCGAACTTTAATTCATTTAGATAGTGAAATAATTCCCTAAATTTTTTTTTGCAAGTTGCTAATTGTCTTTTTGCTCGGGAAGAAGCTTAGCTGTTGTTCGAGTCATGCAGTTTAATTTTTTTTAATGAACATAATACAATTTTTCTACTTGTAAAATGTATCCCGTGTTAATTAAAATAACAGTTTTAATAATGTCATTGTAAAATGTTATGCCAACTAACATTTTTTTTTATTCTTTGATAAGAAAAGTTATTTTATAAATGTCTTTGAAAACTTAAAAAAATCGTTCTCTGTAGAAGAAGAAACCGGTGTATCGAATAACTGATCTGGTAAAATTTTTCTCTTGTCTTATTTTTACATCTGGGGCATTTCGGAGCTTCAAGCCAAATAAAAAAAAAGGAAACATCTTTTCATCCGTTTAACGAAAAAAGTCAAAACATCACCGCACAATAACTTTAGCGTTCTCTTCATTTTTATGAAAAAGTTTTCGTAGACAAGAGGAAAAATTTATTAGAGATAGGAAAACTTTATTTCTTGATTTTCTTTGGAGGAAAAAAATGGTTTTTATATTATGTTGTAAATTTATCTGAGCAATAATCAGATAAATATTTTTTAAGTTTTTTCCCTCCTTTTTGGTAAATTTTACAAAATGATGTTTACTGGAAGCTTCTTTAACGAATTATGTGTGTTAAATCTCGGACGAAGCACTTTTTTGGGATCGTAGGAAAGTTTCTAATCACAAATCCCATAACAGGAATTTACATGTTTTGGAATGGGGTAGTCTGATAATATTTTTCCAAAGGTTCAAAACCCCTAAAAATTAGGAGATTTGAAACTTTGTTTTGCAAATTTTTAGTTATTTATGTACAATGCAATATCCCTAATTTTTAGGGGATCTGAACCCCTTCAAAAATTATAACTAAAACTATCCATTCCAAAGCGCCTAAATTTCCGTTAAGGTTTCTATGATTAGGAGCTTTGCTGATGGTTCTTTTTTTTATATTTATCGCCTTATATAATAGGCTTTATTTGTAAACGAATATTTTTTTATCTTATTATATAGTTATTATTTATTATTTTTCAAAAAATGGCTTAAAAGTTTATTAATTATTCCTTTCCTTCGTAACATGTCTTTTATAATGCGAACAAGTCCAGAAATTCCCACGGGAACCTTGTCAAAAACGCATTTTTTACTTTTTAACGAGGTTCCCGTAGGAATTTCGGGATGATCTTTGCGCCAATCGATAGAGGACGTCAAGATCCATCTTACAGGACCTAAAAAGCTCTCCAAAGTTCGCGGGTTATAAGCTCATACTATTAAAACTGGGTTTTTTTAATTTTTGGCTTAAAATGGATTTTAAGAATTTTTAATTAGGGAGCTTTTTCAGGAGCTTTTGGTCTTGATCGATAGAGCTTACTGCACTTGATCGAATGCTGCAAGAAATACCCCGAAATTCCTACGCAAAATGCGCAAAAACGGATTTTTAAATTTTTTTAAATGTGGTTTGTACGAAATTTTATTCGAAAAAACGTTACATGAAAATTTCACTTTTTAAGAAAAAAAAGGTTTTTGGAAAATCGCGTTTTTTAAGCAGTTCCCGTGGGATTTCCGGGACTTTTATTGCATGGTCTGATAGAGGACATCCAGGGCTATCGTTTGAGACCACAAGCTCCCAAAAGCTCCTTCAAATAACGGAGATTTTAATCAATTTCGAAAAAAGTGACTTTTTTGGGTTTTCCTTCCGTATGAGATGGGGAAAGCTTGGGAAAGCTCCAAACCTGGATTTTTGGATTCCTAAGGTCCTAACCAAAATCCATATATTTTTGTATTAAAACTTTTTGTAAAACAGCTCTAAAACGCACCGTTCTCGAGATATTTGCGATTTTAGGTTGGAGTAAATTTTCGTGGGGAAAAATGGATTTTTGGCTACAAACTGTGTTTGCGGCAGTTCCCGTAGGAATTTCGGGAATCTGATTGCAGCACTGGATAGAGGACGTCGAGATCTATCATTTAAGACCAAGAAAGCTCCCCAAAGTTCCCGATTAAAAGCCCATTTCATGATATCCGGATAATTTAATTTTGGCCCAAAATGGCCGCTTTAAGCCAACTTTTGGGGGCTTTTTTGGGGTTCCGCCATTTGTTTAGACCCAAGGGACCCATTCCACCGGTTTTTGCCGAAATCCGGAAAGGTCGAAAAAAAAGTTCAAAAAACATGAAAGACTATAGTCTTTCCTTTTTTTCGATTTTCGACGAAAATTTGAAAATGGCGGAAACCGGCTAAATGGGTTTAGATGGGGCTGAAAACACGAAAAAAGCCAAAAAATTCGGGATTAAGCCCAAATTAAGCCCAAAAATGGCTTATAAAAGGCCTATTTTGGGCTTATTCCGGATTTTTTTGGTTTTTTTCGAAATTTTAGGCCAAACTATACCCATTTAGCCGGTTTTCGCCATTTTTAAAATAAGCCTTCTGTAGGCCATATTTCGATTTTCGACGATTTTAGAAAATGGCGGAAACCGACTAAATGGGTATAGTTTGGCCTAAAATTTCGAAAAAAACCAAAAAAATCCGGAATAAGCCCAAAATAGGCCTTTTATAAGCCATTTTTGGGCTTAATTTGGGCTTAATCCCGAATTTTTTGGCTTTTTTCGTGTTTTCAGCCCCATCTAAACCCATTTAGCCGGTTTCCGCCATTTTCAAATTTTCGTCGAAAATCGAAAAAAAGGAAAGACTATAGTCTTTCATGTTTTTTGAACTTTTTTTTCGACCTTTCCGGATTTCGGCAAAAACCGGTGGAATGGGTCCCTTGGGTCTAAACAAATGGCGGAACCCCAAAAAAGCCCCCAAAAGTTGGCTTAAAGCGGCCATTTTGGGCCAAAATTAAATTATCCGGATATCATGAAATGGGCTTTTAATCGGGAACTTTGGGGAGCTTTCTTGGTCTTAAATGATAGATCTCGACGTCCTCTATCCAGTGCTGCAATCAGATTCCCGAAATTCCTACGGGAACTGCCGCAAACACAGTTTGTAGCCAAAAATCCATTTTTCCCCACGAAAATTTACTCCAACCTAAAATCGCAAATATCTCGAGAACGGTGCGTTTTAGAGCTGTTTTACAAAAAGTTTTAATACAAAAATATATGGATTTTGGTTAGGACCTTAGGAATCCAAAAATCCAGGTTTGGAGCTTTCCCAAGCTTTCCCCATCTCATACGGAAGGAAAACCCAAAAAAGTCACTTTTTTCGAAATTGATTAAAATCTCCGTTATTTGAAGGAGCTTTTGGGAGCTTGTGGTCTCAAACGATAGCCCTGGATGTCCTCTATCAGACCATGCAATAAAAGTCCCGGAAATCCCACGGGAACTGCTTAAAAAACGCGATTTTCCAAAAACCTTTTTTTTCTTAAAAAGTGAAATTTTCATGTAACGTTTTTTCGAATAAAATTTCGTACAAACCACATTTAAAAAAATTTAAAAATCCGTTTTTGCGCATTTTGCGTAGGAATTTCGGGGTATTTCTTGCAGCATTCGATCAAGTGCAGTAAGCTCTATCGATCAAGACCAAAAGCTCCTGAAAAAGCTCCCTAATTAAAAATTCTTAAAATCCATTTTAAGCCAAAAATTAAAAAAACCCAGTTTTAATAGTATGAGCTTATAACCCGCGAACTTTGGAGAGCTTTTTAGGTCCTGTAAGATGGATCTTGACGTCTTTCGATCAAAGGCAGTAAGCTTTATCGATCAAGACCAAAAGCTCCTGAAAAAGCTTTCTAATTAAAAATACCGTATTTCTAGAGGGGCAGATCGCCAATCCTTAACTGTTCAAAACGCCTAATTGTTTAAAGCTCAAAACGCCTAATTTTCAAAGGTTAGGAAGGAAATTAGGTGGAAATATATCAAAAAAGAAGTATTTTGAATCATTATATTATATAATTTGAAATTATTATATTTTACAATAGCCATAACATATGTACAAGTAAAGTTTTTATAAATAATTTTATTTTAAACAAAATGTCACTGATTATTTCTTAAATTGGCAAATTGCCACGAAAAAAAAAAACTATTTAAAAAAGTTAAACTTGTTCCCAAAAATATTTGCTCTAAATTACGTTAAGTACAGTAATTAAAATATTCATCAAACTGGTAAAACTGAACAAAAATGTGTGAAAACTCATTCAAAATGTCTTACATTTTTGTAAAAAAAAAATAGTATGAGTAAAAATCTAAAACTTAACTAATTATTAATCAAAAAATGATAGGATCTTGATGATTGGTTTTGGTGAACTTTTGTTTTGATATCGTTTTATAAAGTTCAGATTGGATTAATTTTTGCTAACTGATTTGCGTTTAAGGGCATTTAATGAGGATTTTTTTCCTCATTAACTGCTTTCAAAGGCAAATCATTTTTTCTGTTAATAAAAATCAATCCAATCTGAACTTGATAAGACGATATCAAAACAAAAGTTCAAATAAAAACTCCTAACCTTACCATTATTCCTGAATCAAGCCGGAATATTTAGTTGCAGTGGAATAGTAATTCAAATTTTAAAAAAAGTCGGGCCCATAGCCAGGTTGCAGGTTTTGGAGGGCCACTAAATTTTAGTCAAACAAGTCTTTTTAGAATTTTTATAGTCGAACAAGTCCCTTCAGAATTTTTAAAGTCAAAGAAGTCTTTCCAGAATGTTTACAGTCGAACCAGTCCTTTCAGAATTTTTTTAATGCGTTATTTTTTACTACAGGCCAGAAGACAGTTTTAATTTAAAACATTAAAGAATTCCGGCTTGACTCGAAACAATAAAAGCCACCAGACATTTTTATAACAATAAAAGCAATAATTCAGAGATGAGCAAATTAAAGTTTTAAATTTTTTTTACTAACAAGCAAAACAGCATACTTATCTTGTGATCTAAAATAATTAATCGAAGATGCATGGAACTTTATTTTTTTGGACCCCTAAAAGTAAAAACCATTCTGAACCCATTCCAAGACAACTAATTTTCAAAGATTTTAAATGTTCAAAACGCCCAATTCCTAAAGATTTTTTAAAGTGTTTAAAACGTCCGATTCCCAAAAAAAATTTTAAAATGATCAAAACACCCAATTTTTTTTAAATGATCATAACGCCCAATTTCCACTAATTTTTTAAGAAGTTCAACACATTTAATTTTTACGGGTTCTGAACTTATTTCAAAACCCTTAATACTCATTAAGGTCTTTGCTACATTGGAAATAATTGCTCATCCCTAATAGTTAAACATACAGAGCCCAAAACAAACAATGATTAAAGTAACACCAATTGTGAGAGTCTAACCTTTTTTTTTGAAACTATAGGTACATAGGCGTATTCACATTTTTGAGACTGTGGTCACCCCGCCATGATTTTTAAAAATTATTTATCCCAAATAAAAAAATATAAAATTGTAATAGCTTGAAATATTTTTTTTGTTTGAAAAAAATCTTCAAAGGTTATTTTGCTATTTTTAAGCCTTTTTACAGTTAAGATTCTGTTTGAAAAAAATTATAAATGCTGAGTTTCTCATAGAATTATACAAAGTCACAATATTATGGACAAAGTAAATCAAAAGATTAGATATTGGTTTTTGGTTTTTAAGTAAAACATGCTTTTTGAGGACCCCTCCCAGTAAACTCAAAATTTCCTAACTGAAAGGGAGGCAATACTCTCCTTCCCCTTCTCTACGGTGGATACGCCCATGGATAAATGCTCTTTAATTTTTATACAACTTTGATGATTTCTTGCTTTTGTTCTTGAAAAAATAGGTTAAAAATCTTTTCAATTAAAAAAACTTTTAAATTTTTAGGACTTTCTTCATGTCTTTATCTTTCTGATTTGCTAAAATCTGCTTGTTTTATATCGATTTCATAATTAAAGAGCACTTAGTAGTTATTACTACGTTATTACTAAGTTATTACTAAGTTACTTTACTCGTAATTAATTACAATAACAGTGTCACTACACATTTCTTTAAAAAAAAAAAAGACAAACGAAATCAAATGACCAAATTAATTTTCAAAGCAAATTAATAAATTAAACTTACGCTAAAGTAAAAAAAAAATTTTTGATTGCCAACTTTTTTTTGAAAACATAATGATTATTTTTTTAAATTTTATCATGTGGAGGTATTGAGCCTTTTAAAAATCCCTAAAGTTTGGAGGTATAGTTTGTTTGGACACGTTTTTTCAAAATTTCTCGTTGAGCAAATTATCTCAAAATTTCTAGTCAAGCTAATTATATGAAAATTTCTAGTCAAGCAAAGTTTCTTACGATTTCATGTCAAGCAAATTTTCTCAAGATTTCTAGTCAACAAATTTATTCATAATTTCATGTCAAGTAAATTTTTACATAATTTCTAGTCGAGTTACTTTACTCACAATTTCTAGTCGACCAAATTTTTTCAAGACTTCTATACTTCTTGCAGGGCAAATTTTCTCAAGATTTCTAGTCAACAAATTTTTTTAAGATTTCTTGACAAACAACTATGTTCATAATTGCTGTCTTGAAAAAAAATCTTTAGAGAACGCTCAATACTTCTAAATTGTTGGTGGTCACATAATCAAACAAACAAAAACAAACCAAAAAAAAAAATGGTCGATTTAAAACGAGACTATAAGATTTATAAAAAAAAATTAAGTGTGCAAGGATCGAACCTGATTTCATTAACTAATTTCAGGGCCCTCTGGGGAAAAAACTAAGAACTACATTAACAAAAATTTTTTCGATACAAAAAACTGTTAGACCAACCTAAACATTGCAAGCTTACAGCATTAACTAAAAATTTTTCCAGAATTTTTTCCTCTTGAAACTTTTTCCCAAGTCAAACAAAATATAAATTTGGTTAAATACATGACTAGAAAAATATTGTTTGGAGAGTTTGAAACTAAAATTTCTTGTCAAACCAACTTTTTTTGCAAATTTCTTTGCAGCAACAATTCTTTTTGTCTAGCAGATTTTTCTTAAAACTCAAACACTCTCAAGATAAACTGCATAAAATTTTCAGTCAAACAAAAATTCGGTAAATATTTTAAAAACGAAATATCAAGTTTTCCTAGTGAAAAAAATTTTAGCAACAAATGAAAATTCTAAATATATGTTTTTGCAAATAAATTAAGAATTTGCAAATAAAAAAATCTGCGTTTTAACTTAATTTAAATTTAACAGAAACCAAGTTCGTTTCCTTTACAAAAGGAAGTCACCAAATTTAAAAATAAAAAATAAATACTAAAACATTTGCCACCTGGAAAATTCTTCGCTGAATGCAGTTTTCCAGGTGTAACTTGAAGATATTTTCATTGGTGAGTGTTCCCACGTCGAATTAGAAGATCAAGCAGGACATGAAAAAAAAAAAAAGTAAAATTAGAGATCAATTGATTTTTAAAAATAAATAAAGGGATCATACTTACCAAATAAAAAATAAAATCTTGAATCTTTCCTCCGTTGTTCGACGAACTGCGAAGTTGAAAGAAGAAGATTCCCACAATGCCACCAACCGAAAAGATTAATTTCGAATTTCCCCTTTCGACGATATTAAAAGCGAACCTTAACTACCGCAGGCCGCCCCCCGGCCCCGATGAACCTTTCCGCACAACATTGCAAAATATAAATTATTTTTTAAAGAATCCGGACTTGGACCAGTTATGGATTCTATAAAAAATAAATAAGTTGCAGTGTCGAGGGGAAATTTCCAACGGAGCGTGGAGTCGTCATGTCGTGTCCGTCAGTTGCGGGGAACTTCGTAGGAATTCACCTCCATCCCCCATGCAGCTATAGTCCGGCAATCGGACAGCCCTGACTGGCCCAAATCGGGAGCCGCCTCGGAATCCGACACGTGTCGAACCCAGGCTACGTTGACTCCGTCGTCCAAAGGGCACGGCGACGGACTCCACCTTGAGTTTCCTGGTCAGAGGTCACCTGTACTTGGCACAGGACCCTCGACTAACTCTTTACTAAAGGAAAATGGATGAAGGAGACACAGTATCGGAAATTCGCCCGCACCAAGACTACCGTACCTACGGGTATGTGGGTTAGCCAGGTATACGGTTGATTTCCGATAAAATGTTGGGGGGATGGGCTAAGAGGCTTAGGAAGAGGTCAAGGATGGGAGAAAGAGCTTCGCCATAAGCCGCCTCTCTGAAAGGCACACCAGCCACGCCCGGTGGTTCGTGCATCCCCTATGGCCATGCACTCGAGGTCGACGCGAGACCGCAGTTACCTCACTTGCGTCAGGTAATGCCGGGCTCACCATAATTTTATGGTGACCCACGCTCCCGCACCCCCTACCCAAAAAATCGCGCCCAGACCGCGCCCCCGCGAATCTTTTTGTTTGATGGGCACAGCGGGCCTCTTCTTCTTGCCGCCACAGCGGTCTTCTCTGCTTCTCCTCGGTGGCTTCTCGACGTTGGACTCTTCCTGAAACGAGAACAAAAAATAGTTAAATACATGATAGAAAAATAATTGTTTTGAATTTTTTGAAAATTTTTTGTAGTCAAACAAAAATTTGTGTAGTTAACCAATTAGTTGCATAATTTTCTGTTCTCGAACAAATGTTTCCATATTTTCTGTTGTCAAGCAAACTTTTTTAAAATTTGTAGTCAAGCAAATTTTTTCAAAACTTCTTCATTTCTTGTCAAGCAAAATTTTTAAAATTTCTAGTGAAGCAAATTTTTTGCAAAGTTTTCACAGTTGAACAATCATTTTATTATTTTCTGTTGTCAAACAAGTCTCTCAATAACTATTCCTTGACGATCAAATCTTTTGATCATTTTTTATAACTTCACTTCAAAAAAAAAAAAGTAATGAGAAAAACTTATAACAGAAAATTTTATGCGTTTGTCATCAAAGAAATTTCATAATCCTAAAGAAAAAAAAATTTAGATATATTCAAAAAAGGAATTCTCATAATTTTAAAGGACGCCAAAAAAAAGGCCAGGGGGAAAAATCGATGGAAAACCGTGCTACAAATCAGCTACGATATTTTTCCATGCTTCGTAAGATTTATCTAAAATTTGCTCCTAAAAATTCACCACAGCGTTCACGCTTAATTAAACATGTCAAATCCAAAGCTCGTCAGACAAGCTTTTGCTATTTAATCATTCACACACTTTCCAAACTCACAAAATTCAGGTTAAGTAAATATCTAAATATTTCCTTGTTAAAAAAAACAAACGATTTCTCATTTCTATTTATAAATCTCTCAAGAAAATCCAAAATTAATAAACAAAAACTCAAAAAAAGGAATGAAATCTTCCATTCGCTAAATCTCATAACCAGGAATGGCATCTGGGAACGAAATTGTAAAATTGTTATTGTAAAGCTTTTCGCAAGAATAGCAAGATTTTGGAGAGAATGTTTTAATAACGATTGTGACGAACGGCTCATGCTCGTTGCATCAACAGGAGTATATGCCGGTAGTCTGCGGCTCCAAGGGACAGTCTCGTTCAAACCGTTCGGGAGGTGAAAACTTTTTCCGTTCGTTCCAGTAACTAAAAACACACGCCGGTTGGATTTTTCTAGAGGATGTAACATTGGCCATGCATTTTTATCTCATCTTATCAATAGAAATATTTTTCATCTCAGGTGAGATCACTATTTTATTTTTATCCAAATAGCCCGAATTTTCTTTACCTGAAAATTCAAAATATCTGTTAATGACAATTCGGAAGTCGATCGGGTCGACCTACTAAACCATAAACAAACCGAAAAAGCTCGTTTCAATTAATCGCGTGTAAACATTACTACATTTAATTAGCTTTTTGCAGGTTAAAAGCTTGAAAGCATGAAAATATAATTCTTCAAGTGCGTTTACTGAGTCAAAATAAATGACTGCGAGTTTGACAAAGAGAGGAAGGGAAAAAAAGCATTCCGGTTAAAAAAGTTGCCACTCCCAATGTAAAATACCTTTTCCCCTCCTCTGACACTTCCCAAAGGAATGGTTAGCTTAATTAACATCGTTCCTTTTTCTTCGGACCGCGAAAGATGTTAATGAGGCGTCTAAACGATCCTAATATGGGAGAACGTCTTCGCTTCAATTGTTTTCCCCCCCGAGAATTATTTATTCATAAAGCGTTTGTTAATTTTACGATGATAAAAAAAAGGTCAGCTGCGTTTCGGTTTCGGATTTTGTTTTACCCTGGGAAAATATAATAAATGATTATGAAGCTCCGGAAAATAACGGGTAAAGTTTGAAGAGCTGAGGTTTAAGATTAAAGGATTGAAAAATATCAAAAAAGTTCAAACTTGTTAAAAAAAGAAAGATCTGCTTGAATAAATCCTGGAAAAGTCAGAGAAACATCGACTGAAGTGTTTAAATAGGCCGGAAAGTTTTCCTCTAGAAAAAAAGTCACCCTTGTTTCTTGTGAAAGAGAGAAATCCGTTCTGGTGGGAGGAGGAGATTGATTTGAAATTCTTTAATATCGATTCGGGTAACGTTTTTCTCCTTTTCAACGTTAAATCTTAATTTGAAAAAAAAAAAAAATATTAAATCGGTTTTCTTTTGTGATGCGAAATATGAATTTTCGAGATAACATCTGGTTTGTTTGCGGGGTTTGTGCTCGGAATGCAAATAATGCGGGATTTATTTTAAGCCTTTCAAGCCCTGGCTAGAATTTCAACCTGAAAACTCCACCAATATTTTAAAAAAATGATGATTTTTTCAAGTATTTTAGAACTTTATGGTAGTTAGCCTCAATTTAGATTTTTCACATCGATTTTACAATAATTTACTTCCATATTAAAATATTAAATCGAAATTCCTAAACACCAGCTCGTAAGTGTGAATCACCGCGACAAATTAAAAATTTTTTTGCGTAGGAAAAATCATTTTTTAGTAAAAATTGATTTTTCGGCCAGAACTTTTTTAAAACGAAAAATCGAGTGTTCTGCATAGCCTCAATCGATTCCTCAGATTAAAATACATCTCCCAGTATATACTTCAATAATATTTTGGTTCGTTTTTAGCCGGGAAATTCATAAATCAAAAATTCAGTACCGATTTTAAACCATTGAAACTATGGCCATTTTTTTCGTTATTCCAAAACTTAAATTTGCTGATATCTTGAGAACGCGGCCGAATTTTTAAATTCTGTAAATTCCAACGGATTCCTTGCATCTAAATACAACTAAAAAGATTTAGTTTGGGTCTTGAAAGCGTAGGACAAATAATGTTTGTGTAAAAATAGATTTTCGACCTAGTCGTTTTCTGAAAATCGGTTTTCGGCCATAACTTTTCAAAAACGAAAAATTGAGTGTTCTACCTAGTCTTAATCGCTTCCTCAGATTAAAATACATCTCCCAGCATATATTTCAACGATATTTTTGCTCGTTTTTAGACAAAAAATTCATATATCGAAAATCGAACATCGATTTTAAAACATCGAAAGAATGGCAATTTTTTTCGTTTACCGGAAACTTAAATTTGCTGATATCTTGAAAACGCAACCGAATTTTTAAATTCTGTAAATTCCAACGGACTCCTTGCATCAAAATACAAGTAAGAAGATGTAGTTTGGGCCTTGAAAGCGTAGGAAAAATTTTTTTTCAGTTGAAATAGATTTTCGACCTATTCGTTTTCTGAAAATCGGTTTTTCGGTCATAACTTTTCCAAATCGAAAAATTGAGTATTCTACCTAGTCTTAAGGGATTCCTCATATTAAAATACATCTCCCTGTATATATTTCAACAATATTATGCCCCATTTTTAGCCGGAAAATTCATAAATCGAAATTCAAACATCGAAAAAATGCCCATTTTTTTTTCGTTAAAGTGAAACTCAAATTTCCCGATATCTTGAAAACACGACCGAATTTTTAAATTTTGTAAATTCCAACGGATTTGTAGCATCAAAATACATCTGATAGCATCTAGTGTGGGCCTTGGAAGTGTAGGAAAAATACTTCTCAATAAAAATAGATTTTGGACCTAGCCGATTTCTTAAAATCGGTTTTTTGGTCAAAACTTTTTAAAAACAAAAAATTGAATGTTTTACCTAGTCTTAATCGATTCCTCAGATTAAAATACATCTCCCAGTATATGTTTTGTTAATATTTTGAACCGTTTTTAGCCGGAAAATTAATAAATAAAAAATTCAATATCGATTTGAAGACATTAAAATTATGGCCATTTTTTTATTAAAACGAAATTTAAATTTGCTGATATCTTGGGAACGCGGCAGAATTTTTAAATTCTGTAAATTCCAATGGATTCCTCGTATCAAAATACATCTGTGCGGATGTAGATTGGGCCTTTATCCTGTAGGAAAAATAATTTTTGTGTAAAAATAGATTTTCGACCTTATCGGTTTCTAAAAATCTGTTTTTCGGCAATAACTTTTTAAAAACGAAAAACTAAGAATTTTACCTAGTTTCAATCGATTCCTAAGATTAAGATACATCTCCTAGTATCTATTTCAACATTGTTTTGACCCGCTTTTAGCAAAAAATTCATAGATCGAAAATGTAAAACCGATTTTAAATTTTAAATTTTTTCGTTAGAGCAAAACCTAAATTTGCTGATATCTTCAGAACGCGGCAGAATTTTTCAATTCTGTTAATTCTAACGGATTCCTTGCATCAAAATACATCTGATAGGATCTAGTTTTGCCGCCATTGATAAAATTTAAAACTTAACAAGAAAAAAAAATTTTCATTGCCTAGCTCGGAACGAGCTCAATGGCGCATTGCGTGAGCAAGATCCGAGCCCGACCACGTTCCAATATAAATTTATTCCTGTTGTTTTTATTACTCACCAATAAATTCACGGTCGATTCACTGATCCAAAATTCGTAGAGCAAGAAGTCTGGTTGAAAAAAAAATCTCGCCTTCTCTCACTGCCTTTGGATTTCGTCTTCCGTCCTAAAGTTCCTCTTCGAAGAACATATCTGCAATAAAATAATTACATATAAATCGTCAAC
Organism: Liposcelis brunnea; assembly: GCA_023512825.1. Lineage (NCBI taxonomy): Eukaryota > Metazoa > Arthropoda > Insecta > Psocodea > Liposcelididae > Liposcelis > Liposcelis brunnea. The sequence continues at coordinate 15,243,657 of CM042065.1, read as the reverse complement.
ATTTTACTCCGTAGGCTTAAATCTAATATTGGAAAATGTTTATTCTGCTTCGCTAACTTCATACGTCGAACTATTTCAAGAGCTTTTCGATAAATCGGCATGTGACTATTTCCCTATATTTTCCCAACCCAAAGGCTACGTTTAACTTCTGCTCCCCTATAATAAAATTTTCCTCGAAACTCCGTAACCGAAGCACGTTCCTCCCCGATCCGAATTGGATTAAGTAGACTAGAAACCAAGTCAAAAATCAACCCGCAAGATCATTTTTAAATACAATCCCTAATCCACACTAGATTTTCTCCGAAAATAATTTTAATCCCGCCTACTAATTAAAACGATAACGAGCGAGATATTTATAAAAAGGGATTTTATTTCCGCGGGGTGAAAACCCTTTTTTCATCTTAACAACTTACAATTCATTTTTCTTTAAGGTGCAATTTTTCTTTTCATAATCCACGCCGCTTTATATTTTCTCTTTTCGTCTCGAAAACTCTATTTATATACAAAGTAAAGAAAAAATAGCTGGTTTATTACCCAGCTGTTCTCACAAAGATAACATCTTACGTTAATGGATCCAACCAAATTATTCTCGAAGAGCTTTTTCGCTTATGAAATAGGCTTTTGCTGTTATAATCTCTCTCCTTCCTCAACCTTCCCTTTTTTTTTTTTTTTTCTAAGCGGGGAAAAGTAAATTAAGTTATAAAAACGGTTTTTATGGTTATATAATCAAATTCAAATGATTAATACGAAGTTTTTAAATTAATTTTTATTAAATTACGTTAAAAGCGAGTTACTCAATTTTTGTTAAAAAATTATGTTTTTTTTAAAAGCGAATTTTCAAGCTAAATATAAAAAAGGGCACAGGGCTGGACTGGCCCAACAGATTACCGGATTTTCTCCTGTAAAATGAGATAGTCTGGGTAAGCCTGACAAAAGACTTACAACGAACAATCTTTGGAGCGGGCCCCACACCAAATATACTGAGGCCGCTTTAATTTTTTCCACCAGACATATTAGAAACCATAACTAAATCCTCTTCAACTTTTATAACCTGCTAATTGACTATTAACAAGTATGCTCTCAGTTTGGTTTGTGCTCTTCAATGCTCCCTTCCAATAGTTAAAACATTCCTCTTAATTTGCTTTTAGCATCACCACAATCCTGCTAATTAAAATTTCATCAAATTCAACCCTGCGAATAAAAATTATTAGCTATGCTTATGAAACATTCACATCCCTTAACATTTAAATCAAAAACCTCAACTGGAAAATGATTAAATAGCCTGGATAAAAGCGAATTACCCTAGGGAAACCATTCATTTTGCTTTCCTTTTTTTTTTTCAAACGTTTGGCTTTCAAATTTGATGTTTCAACCATGAAAAATGAAATTTCATTACCATATTCCCCCCTCTATTGATTCCGGTTATGCTGACTCTTTAATGACAAAAAGAATATTTATATCAGTTGACAGCGTTTTGATTATACCTTGCAAATATTTTTTTATAAAAGTAAGAAACCCTATTTTAGAGAAAATTTTAATCAATTCCAAAACATGATGGAAGTTCATTTCTCATTCCTGTACGAGATTGACATTTAACCACATTCGAATTGCTTTTAGCAATATCTAAAAATTTGTACACATGCACTTTCAATATTCTCTGCCTCCCTATTTTAATTAATGTTTCCCACACTCAAAACAGGAAATGACTATTAATGAAATGAAAAACCAATATTAACATTTGAGGTTAATACGAATATGAAAAATGGTGTAGAGGAAATAAGCAAAACATTTGGAAAGCGCATGTGACCTTAATTTTATGGGTTAAACTTACTGATGCTTTTTCCCTTTAGGTTCCTATAATTTATATCACACATTAACTGATTCTTCTGAAAATTAAACAAAATGTCTCTTCATATAATGGCACAGCAAGCTAGACCATTTTTCACGATCCCCGTAAATGTTCAAAATTTCCTTTATATTTGAAAAAAGGTAGTGAATTGTCGTCAGTCGTCATCACTTCAATGTTATTTATTATCATGAAACTGTCCGGACATTGTATATTTATATTAAGCTAAAAAAACAACCAGAGTTTAAGCTCTTCGCAACCACCATGTTGATTTTCTTGTAATTTTAATGTTTCACGTACTTACTGTAGCGGTTACTTTTGAAAGCGTTATATAATTTAGCAATGTTCCCGTTGCTGTTCATTATTTCTAAACCATCAAGTTGTTAAAATTTTAACAGACAATAACCAAAAACCTCTTGTGATATGTTCGGTTTTACCGTAAACAAAACACAAACGCGACTGCTTCTGCTTGTGATATGTAAGCTGCGTGCGTTCAGAAAACAAAAGTGTGTTTTCAGGGCCCTAAAATTCCAAACACATTTATTCTGCTGCCACGACTTTACCGCCATTTGCTTTATGGCGCGTTCGAATTCACCAAACACAGTTTCTCTCATATGAATTTATTTTTTAATATAATTATTATGTAAAAACACTAACGTGGGCAGAGAAATATGAACTTTATGAAGGATACAATAACGAAGAGTAAATAATAAATAAAAATTCGCTTTAAATTTTGTTAAAAATGTCACATTCAATAAAAAATATTTTTTTAGAGTAAAATCAAATTGTTGGGTACTTTTCCCAGTACTTTTCCTTTAAATAATCACCCAAAATCCTTAATTAAATTTTTCTTGGAAATATATACCCAGATTAGTGCGCAATTTAACTGACGACAATTATCTAAAAAGCCTTATCGGATGCAATGGCAATGATTCCTACAAATCTTCAAAACGCTGAGTACGGGGACAATATAAGAAGCACAATCATTAATCCCAATTCTGATCCGATTTCTAGATTTCAAACCTCTTGAAACATATTGGGAAAAAATTTTGTTTTATGGTCGGCAAAGCAAGACTTCTCTATTAAAAAGTAGTATCAACTCGAGGAATTCAGAAATATTGATATCATTAACTTTAGCTACTACCAATAATTTGGTTACCTACCCTTGTAGATTAAACCAGACTGGGTTACTATACAGCGCGATTTAAATGACCCTAAACCTTATGATAACGAGTTGTTTATTGTTAAATTATTCATCGCCTAATTCAATATAGCAAATAATTAGTGCATTATAAGACAATGCGATATCACAAGCGATGTATGGAGTAAGTCGTTTTATAAAAAGCCTGACCTTTCACCGCTGTACTTCTATATATGCCAAAAAAAGCTGTTTCGATGGTCAGTTACTAAGAGCATTTAGTCAGATCGCATTTTTTTGCATCAGAATGAAGCTGTTATTTTTGCTATTTTGTGCTTTTGTGCAATCAGCAGTGTCAGTTCCTGTAAAGGATTATTCGAAAGAATGGAATACAATTCGGCAGCGATACCCGGTAAGCAAGTTAAATAATTTGGTGCAAAAATTATTGTTTTTCCAACAATTAGTTTTTTTTTTCATGTTTAAGTATATTTATTCATTAAAACTTTTCCCGGTTTCGCACTTTTTAATTTTTTCTCTTATTCGAAAAGTTTTCTAGAATTTATTTCTGACGTACGATTTTTCCCCCCGGATTTATGCACCTTTTTGATTGTTATAGTTTGCTTACATATTGCATATTTTATGTTATAGGAGCCACAAAGATCTACGAAAGGTTCATCGGAATATCAAACTCAATCCTCAGCAAATCATGAACATGCAGGTCTTGTTGAAGGGGAAGAATACCTCCTATTGCTTCTCGACGATGGAAATTTGATGTTCTTGGACGCTAACTCATTTGAAGTAAAAGCTCAAGTATCCGTTGCCAAATTAGAAGCTAAAAAGGCAGCTATCGTTGATGGTACGATTTACGCTATTTCCCCATTCGAGGGAAAAGTTTTCAGAACCTCAGTAGAACAACTGATAAAAGCTCCAAATTCTGCGAAATGGGTGGGAGGAAACCCGTTTTATGACGAACATGACCTAGACATTCCCAATGCCCTGGTCAAAGGATCTTTTATTTACTTTCTCACGGGTCATGGTGCACTGTACCAATACGATACCGTATTAGAAAATCTGACTAAAGTTGGAAAAGTGAAAAGTCGACCAAACTCATCTGACGGCCCTTATTATATGGTAATGATAAATAACATCATATATATCTATAGTGAAGGCTACCTCAGTTCATTTGATGGATCTAATTTGAAAGAAATCGGAGTTATGAAGAATCTTGTGGATATATTTACGAACGGTACGAATATATGCGGTATTGAGAGCAGAACCATATTTTGCTTCGATCTCAGGAATATCTCACAGCCTGTACTTCGTTTGCCTCATAAGTTTTATAGTACACACAAAACTATTAGCGTCGGTTCGAATATTTACTTTTTGAATCCATACGGGGACGATACCAATATAGAAATCTATAATACTGAAACTAAACTTTGGAGTAAAGCACAAAATCCACTGGATAGTGTAAATATAAATATTGCCATGTTATTTAAAATGCCGAAAGAAGAGCAGAAAGCCACTAAAAAAGAATACATAATGTTGCTTCTTCAAAATAATAAAACTGTCATAATGAATGCGAATTCTCATGAGCAAGTTTCAACTTATAACTGGCCAGAAAAAACGAACGATCTTCTAGCTGTCGTTGAAAACAAATTGTATAGCATTAACACTTTGAAAGGGCAAATATCAAGCATTGACATAGAAAATATTCAAAAATCAGAGGATAATACTTCATGGATTTTAAAGAAAAAGTTCACGCCTGAGTCAAACTCGACAATTAGCAACACTGTCGTCAATAACACCTTCATTTATTTCCTCACTTACAGTGGAAAACTTTGGAGATTTGACACCAAATCATTAAAAACAAAACTCAGTGCAAAGCTTTATGAATCGAATTTGTACGCTTCGATGGTCTTGGTTAATAACGTGCTTTACATCCATACATCATCCAGGTTCTTCTCGTATGATGGATCAGAACTCAAAGAACTAAAAACACAGGAAAAAAGATTTGATTGTGGGTTATTTCAGTATGGAAACAACGTATGCCTGATTGGTGGAAGAACCAACAGCGGTTTTACTCGCGATGTTTCTTGCTATATTCCCAGCAATAAAAAATGGATTCAGTTGAGTAAAACAAACGAAAACAAATTATTTCCACTAGTAGGAGTAACAAAATCAGGAACTCATGTTTTCAAAACACTTCTGGAATCATTCGTATTAGCCCAGCATTCTCTCACCCCTTTTTCAAATGGAAAGAATAACGTTGAAAAATTAAATGAAGAAAACGGTACTTGGAATTTCGTGCAAAGTCCATTAAACGAAGGAGATATTCCATATCAAGTAGTTACGTTTACAGTCGAAGAAGAAAAAATAGCGAATGTTGTGTGAATAAAGCTAAATAAAGGACTAGTTAAAATTAGGAAATAAAGATTTTAATTTTTCGCTTTCAATTGAACGGAATTCAAAACCAAATATCGTTGAGTATAAATAAAGTAGACACGAAATAAAGACTCACTATTGATTCAGCAGGTGTAATTTTTTTGCCCCAAATTCTTGTGATTTTTTTCAGTAAAAAAATGAAAACACAGCGGCATTGCTTTATTCTTCACAGAAGAATGCCAACAGCTTTCCAAGATAACGAGCAGATTTTTCCACTCCCTTGAGTCTCGTATTAAGCGGGTTCCACTGTAATACAAAAGCTCCCATTACTGCGACCTTATGATAATGGGCATGTTATTACAATTTCTAAATTTACCAATTATCTGCTTACTCATCTAAGCAACAAACAGTACACTATGACATCATGTATTTAAAATAATTTAATTTTTTAAGATTGCATCTAAATAAAAAAATCAGCAAAGTTTCCTGTCACTTCCATTACAAAATATTAGGCGAACACCCGTGTTGCGACTCGCCTATTTGTCTCCCTGCTTAGCCGAACAGAATACAAATTGATTAATCTTTAGGCCCTAGCAGGTTATAACGCTGAAAACCTCGCAAAAGACACGAAAGAATTTAAACTTAGGTCGATCTGTTCAAAATATTTTAGAGATTAAGCTCGGAACTAAAATTCGGGCTTTGGGTCTGGGTTCAAACAAGAAAATAAAATACGTCTTTCATCGCAATAACAATAACTACTAAGAATCTGAAAGCGCTTTGCTGCATCTAATGCTTAGGCAACTTTCTTCTCCAAATCACCTAAGACTCAAGCAATATTTGACCTTTGACACGTGATGAAGATGACGTGTTCATTGCAAATGATCAATTTCCCCCATCTGAGTATCAGAAAAGCAACAAATAGTACATTATGACAGTATGATGGTGAATGATGTCACTTGTTTTATAGGACAATTGGTTTTTATAACATTAAGCTCCTCTATATAAGACATAAGAAACTGATTCAAAATTTAGTTCATTCAATAACTCTCGCTCGAACTGGGCTCATCGTCAAACTAAAACATTTTTTATAATCAAAATGAATTTGCTATTTATTTTATTTTGTGCTGTAGTGCAGTCAGTGGTCGCATTTTCGATAAATGAAGATTCAAACAAATGGAATGAAACCGGGCTTTTCCGTCAGGTAAGCAGAGTGGTGCAAATAATAGTATTTTACCGCCAACGAATATTAAAAAAAATTTTATTTAGCATTCTTTCTATAATTATAAATTGTTTTTTATTACTTTCATGTAGAATAACGTTTTTGTTAAATTTCATTTCTCTTTCGCAATGTTACGGATTTATTATTGAACTCGAAAATTTGTAAAAAGTGAAATAGTTAAGTTCTTTAATCGTTTCAAAACCAGATATCATTACCAGTATCAAAAACAATTTTTAATCATTTTCTTAATCAAATAATTTTCACGAATATTTTTTGGGATTCTGCTTATAATTTTTTCACAAAAATGTTACCAATCAATTTTTTACAAAAAAAATTTACATTTTCTTCTTAAAAGAGTTAAAGTTCTTATTTCACATTTTCCGTTACAGGAGTCCCGAAAATCAGCAGAAGGCCTATCGGGATGTCAAACTGGTACAGCAGAGCAGATAAATGTAACTTCTACTTTCTCCCCATGTAAAGAAAACAGCAACGCCAAAAACGTAACTGATGCACATCTTGCTGATGAGGAAGACTACTTACTATTGGTTTTCGAATATGGAGAGTTTGTGTTTGTGAAAGCTAACTCGATGGAAGTAAAAGCTAGTGTTTCTAATCCAGGGGTATCATACATAAAGGTAGCGGTCGTTGATAATACGATTTACGCTATTAACCCGGCATGGGGAGAAATTATGAGTACCGCCGTTGAAAAATTTATGACCGCACCGAAGACTGCAAAATGGGTGAAAGCTGGCTCATTTCCTGGTACAGGTTCTTTAACCATGTCTAATGCTTTGGTTAATGGATCTTTTATTTACTTCCTCGCACCTGCTGGTGTACTTAATCAGTACGATACTATAACAGAAAAAACGATTGTTGTTGGAAAAGTGAAAAGAAATTTTGGTGGTGGTAATCATTTAGATATGATAAATAACATTATGTATGTCTACAGCGGTGGCTACCTCTCTTCATTTGATGGATCCACTCTCGAAGGAATCGGAATCATGGATCATTGTCGGAATATGTTTGTAAATGGTACGAACATTTGCTGCATTGAATACGTTAACATACCTTGTTACAAACCTAGCTATCTCTCAAGGCCTGCAGTTGATCTAAAGCACAAGTCTCATTCATTATCTCGAATGAGAACTGCTAATATTGGCTCCAAATTGTACGTCTTAAATTCGAAAGGAAGGAGCTATGCATTAGAAATTTATAATACTAAAACAAAGTCTTGGAGCTACATACAAAATACACTAGCACGAGACGAAGACATAAGTTTTGTTGTGCCGTTTACACTGCAGAAAAAAGAACTTAAAAAACACTAAAAAAGAATATACATGATGAAACTTCTTCAAAAAGGAAAAATGTTAGTAATAAACGGTAATTCTGACAAACAAATTTAAACTTTTAACTGGCCTTAACTGGCTTTAAAACAGTTCCACCCAATGCAATTTTCTTAAACTGAAAATAATTTGACTATTATAATTATTGGAGTAGTACTCCTTTTTCTAATATCTATTTTACTAAGATGGGTTTATTTAACAAATACAGTGACAAATCCTAATTATTTTTATTCCATGTTCTGATCCTAAAAAGCTAACCTCCAAACCTTTATCTCAATCAACATTTTTACAACTATATGCTTATTGACCTGCACTAAGCAATACTATATAGGTCATCTCTAGTAAGTTGCCGAAAATACTGTTCTGCCATACTGTATATTGATATATTAAGCTAACGAATAGTTGTAGCACAATGTAACACTAACATTGAGTAGATAGTGCGAAACAAAAAAGTATTTAAAATTTAAAATTTAAAAGTAACATGTCTCCAGTACAACTGCCAACCGGTTTATCACTGCGCCACCGCTCTATTTTAAAAGAACAAACTGCCAGTCGCTTTCAGTATTTAATTAGAAAAGAGGATGTATTTAATACGCCTTTCAGTATGACACGTGTTGATGATTCTTGACCTCCTGAACTATTGTGACGATACTATATATGGCAATTGATAAATTAAGCGGTCATTTGCCAATTCGTAACTGCAGTAGTAAATGCATTGAGACAACCATTGACCCATTTAAGTCTAATGCCACAAAAATGATATGACGTCATTATAAGCCATTACAAGCATTTCCACTTTGTTATAAGCTAAGAATAAAGCAAAATGATTGAGAAAGATTTTGATTAAACCTTTTGAATCGACGTGACGTTTAATACGCGAATCTATATGACGATATCTGCCATGTATGACGTCATTTATCTAAAAAAAAATAATTTCTTTTCCGCAGTATTGGGACCTCTGCTCTTTCTTATTTACATAAATGATATTTCGGACAGCGTGAGGGGGATGGATATCCATTTTTTTGCTGATGATACTATGTTGTATTGTTACAAGCTACTGAGGTTAAGTATTTGGAGGTTTTGTTAAACAACACCCTCGACTTTAAGGTTCATGAGAATTATGTATTTAAAAAATGAATCAAAAAACTTATTTTTTAAGCAGAGTTGGGAAATTTTTGTCAAGTTATGTAAAGTTGTTAATATTGAAAAGCCTAATTGCTACCCACGGTTTTTTTCCTCTCTGCACATAAATTTAGGACGGGGCAAAGATACCCGAGAAATAAATAATTAAACTAATTTAAATTTTCCAACATGTTTTCTGAAAGTCCCATCTCCGCATAATTATTTTGAAATGCGATAGTTTTTAGGATGAATTTAATTATGAAGGAATTTACTTGGAGTGATGTCTCCGAGGTGTAGATTGGCGATCATCACGGTAATGCGCACTTTCGAGGCTCCAAAACGAAATATGTAGCGCCAAACCAGTCCTTGAGCTTGTCGAAGCAAGGTTTTCAAAGTCAATCAATTTTTTCGTTGGTTCTTGAGCATCAAAATACTCTTTCTAATTTTTAATACTTTCGCAACTGAAGAAAGAAGTATGCTACTTTATTATTTTGTACACTAATTACACTTTTCAAAGAATAACACCCACTCACGAAAAGTACAGGTACGACCTAACTTTGGACCGTCCCTTTCAGTCGAAGTAAGTCAGCTTAATTCCTTTGCTTATGTCAGTGATTTGCTTATTGGAATTAATTAATTCGCCATTTACTAATTTAGCAAAGCAACAAACAGTGCATCGTGAAAATATGATGTCATCTAGGATGCATGATGTCAGTTGTTTTATAGAATAATTTGTTTTTCGGATGTGCCACTATATAAGCTACGAAATACTGCTTCAAAATTCAGTTTATTCACAACAAGCTCTTCGTCTCGTTTTTTTTTACTGGATCAACATGAAGTTGGTTTTTTTAGTGATATGTGTTATTGTGCAGACATTAGTCTCGAATGGACATTATATTTATACGAGCGGAAGTTGGACGCCAGATCAGGTAAGCAAATTTAATATATTTTATTTTCAAACACTAATCCATCGAATCCATTTTTGGCTTTAACGTGAATAAAGTATAGATCGAATAAAAGAGACTTTTACTGTCCTGCTTCTCAGTAGTAAAATATCGTCTACATTTTTCTGCTTTTTCCATTTTCAAATTTCTTAAGGTGTGGTTTGAATATAATTTTTTCATGATTTGTGTTATAGGAACCATCAACATCTACAAACAATGAAGAATCAATTGAAATTGAAATTGAAATTGAAATTGAACCGGATTACGAAACTGAAAACCTCTCCTTTTATAATCCAGTCTACACGGATCATCATATTGGATATCCGAACGAACGAAGAGATCGAAACCCTACAAGAGAGGAGCAGGCAATTGGAACGACTGTGGAGGAAGAGTATGTGCTATTATATACCAAAGAAGGAAGTATAACGGTCACCAAAGCTAAAGGCTCCTCGCTCGATATAATAAAAAGTTGCCGATTAGAAAACACCACCTGTAACGTAGCGAAAATAATAGCTATCGCTAATGATCAACTTTACGTTATAGACACCTTAATTGGAATAATATTTAGTACAGATGCTCAAGCATTCATAAAGGGAGAAAATTGCAGTTTAACTACGGAATGGAATCGAGTCGGATCGTTTTCAGGGGTTTTAAAGGGGCCAAAGGGGAGAGCAGTAGCAGGCTTAATTTTATACAAATACGTATTACCTGGTCTCTTCGGCAATACTGAAGAAAGAGAATTTGTATATAATAGTGCGGGTGTCAACGGATCGTATATCTACTTTGTCACAATTACAAGTGTACTATACAAGTATGACACTTCTTCCCAAATGGTGACTAAAATCGCGGAACTTGATACCAACGACTCGCGGATTATCCATTCATATGCTTCATTAATTGTAGTTGAGAATATTTTGTACATCCAAATAGGAAAATCATTTTACTCATTTGACGGAACTAATCTGAACCGACTAACGCCACCAACAGGAAGGCATCAATGTGCTTTAATTAAATATCAAGATAATGGGAATTACTTGAATCCGCATGTGTGTCTAATCGGCGGCATAATTACGGACAAGGAGAACATCAGTACGTGCTACAATCCCATGAGTGAATCATGGGAGTATGTTGATGAGGTAAGTTTGAAAGGATTGCGACCAGTAATTGCTCCGACGAAAAATGGAACTTTCTTTCTTCATGTCCTACTCACGGAATCCCTTCTTGATTCACTTCCGAAAGATTATGTGCTTCAAAATGGTGGATTTTCAAATTTGCAAGACCATTGGATTGACATGACGGACCTACAAAAAGATTTTCAACAAGCTGTTCAAGCTGCTACATTTTCTTATCGAACAGAAAAATGGGCATCTGAAAATATGACTGATTTAACTTGGGCTGATAAAGAATTCGATACCGAAGAATGATACAGTATTTTGTAATGCATAGTGTCTTTTATCAATTCGAAACAAAAAGACTTTAGGAAGAAAATTAAAAATGTAAAACCAGATGATCTGCTTTGTATGACTTATTTTTAAAAGTTAAGAACAGATATTGCTCACAACAAATATTAGAAATAAAAAAAAATTGTGTTATTATTTCAAATTATGAAACATTCGAATTAATGTAAAATATATGTTTTAGAAAAGATTAGTAAGATTTTAATATTCTCTTTGGGGCCTGTGAATAGCATAGACTTACCAGTCTGCTAGACTGGACAAGCATGCAGTAGAAACTCCTAGACTAATTTAATTTTATATTATTTCCTTTACCAGATATCGCATTAAAAACAAAAGAAAAACGGTATAAACAATAACTCTTATTGGTCGCCTACAGCCCTTTATTCACTTGCGCTCGTAGCGGTAAAATTGGTGAACTATTTTTAAGACTTCAACGAGTTTCCTCCCTGAACCCGAGTTTCGCGACATTTCCGACCATATTCGGTAACAAAGTTTTCATTTTTTGAGCAATAACGTGGAATGTCTATAAAAGTTGAAGTACGTACATTAAACATTTATTACATTAACATACCTTAAACATTTTGCCTCAGTAATTAATTATTTCACTCATTCAACATTTCATCACAAATCGCCCACACTTTCTAATAAGCCACGCGACAATAAATCCTTGACCTCGACTCTACTACAAACATGACTGTATTTGACTTGATTATGGCATTTTAAAAATTAACGGGTCATTTGCCTACTCAGCAGTGAGCTAAAAAGTGCACTACGAGCCGCAAAGCTCATTGTAGTAACAATTGATCCATTAAGTCTGACGTCATAAAGCTGGTGTGACGTCACAATCATGTTTTTATGATAGCAACAATTTTTAATTTTTTTGGCTTTATGACGACATTTGCTGTATGAGGTCCGTAATTTTAGTGGATAATGTTTATTTAGATTCAATAAATATGTTTTATCAACGGAACAGCCATTATTATGAGTGCGAAAATCCGCACATGATCAGGGAATAGAATTTTCAAGAGCAATTTAGCGTTTCGAACGGTCATATTTTATTCCGACTTTCTTCTCAAACATCAGAAACTGAAAATCCAGGACAAGCTATAGCATTATCTTCGCTTGAAAACAATCTGGTCACGGATGAAGAGATCGAATTAATTTTCACCGATAAAAAAAGTACCTTCTTCTTGTTCTTGAACACGGAGAATTCGTTGTGATGGATGAGAATTCATATGAGAAACTGGTTAGCATTAGTATGCCAGAATCATCAGAAAGTGTAGTAGCAATCGTGAGTGATACGTTCTACAACATCGACACCGCATACGGAACCATTTTGAGTGTTCCGCTTAAAAATCTTTTAAAAGCACGCAGTTCAGTGAATTGGAAACACGTCGGATCGTTTCCAGCAGAAACTTTCCCGAGCGATGCTAATGCAGTTGTCAACGGATCTTCGATCTACTTCGTTACCAACAGCGGAAAACTTTACACATACAACGTGCAACTAAAAACTGTGACTACTTTAGGAAAAGTAAATTATGACATGAAGAATTATGAAGATATAATTTTTGCAATTCCTAAAAAGACAACTGAGAACACATTTAGAAAATTTACTAATGCTTTGGAAAAATTGGTTGATAACTACGCTTTATCAACCACCTCGGACGGTTCATTGGTAATGGTCGATAATATTTTATACATCCGCAAAAAAAACTGTTACATCATTTGACGGATCAACAATAACAAAACACGAAAATGTGATGACAAATAAATACAAGAATCGTCTAGACATATTTCAAAATGAAGGCGATGTTTGATGCGCTTCAAATAAGGCCTTAATTTGCTACAATCATAACAGCAGATCATGGTCAACAGTGCGTCTGAATCACGAGTTCAAATTGCATTCTAAAATTATCACGGTCGGGTCAAGGATTCACGTTTTTAATCCGTCTAGTCTATTAACAGAAATTTACGATACTCGGAACAAACTATGGAGTTATACTTCTAATCCATTAAAAAAAATCAAGTGTTGAATCATGTACAACCATTTAGAACCAACCATTTACAACACAAACCATTTACTTATGACGAGAAATTTTCGAAGGAACGATTAGTTCAAGGCTCTCAAAAAGAGCACATGCTGCTGCTTCTTGCAGATGGGAAAACAGTGATAATTGATGCTGAATCTTACGAACAAATCGCAACTTATTTGCAACTTATTGCAACTTATTCGCAACTATTTTTAGATTTTTAAACTTACAGTATTATTTTTTTAGAATTATATTTTTTGTTGCTTAATAAAACTAATTTACTTAAAATGTAAACCAACTTCCCCTAAAATTCCCTCAAGATCATAAAAAAACTGATCGATTAAAGCAACAAAAACGCTCAGACCTTGGCTAGAAACAGCGATAAATAAATCCCAAACTCTAATTTAAAATTCCGGTGTTAAATTTTTAAACATTCGGATTTCTAATATCCTGTTTTATCTTCTCACAAGACAAAATGTTGAACTTTACAAAAAGGGAAGAAAGCAAGAACTAAAAACGAAAAATCATTTTAAATGGGAAGTCATTTACGGGGAAAAACATTTTCGGTTTCGAGAGAAATTCCGATGGTAAACAGCTCACATCCTAAAGGTTTATACCGCTGAATATAAAATCCGTTACTCAAACGTGACTGAAATCTTATTATTGATACACAAATTTTTTATTGTGATTGATTTGAAACACTTTCCCCGATATTTTTTTTAGTTTGAGGTAAAAATATTTTCTATTCGGGAAATAAATTTAATTGCGATGTTTCATGAATCTTTTTTGCTAAATGATGGGAATCGTGATTCCCAAAGCTGCTAACCCAGATCACGCGATCAAGGTCTAAAGCTTGAATAATTTAGTACTCCCATTTTGCTCGTTTTCACCTCATTAGTCATAACAACGCATCGAAACAAAAAAGGCAGAGGATTTATAGGATTAAGTTGAAACGGGTTTTGTTTTTTTTTAATAAAGAGGAAATAACGAGCGGATAGTTTTAAAAAAAAACTTAACGTAAAAAAAAGAAAAAACACATCTTCAAAGTTTTCTTGTTAACATGAACTAACCCTTTTTTTACCTGAAATTTTGTTATGCAAATACGGTATGAGAAAGTTTGAGGAAGGTCAACGATGGAATGGTTTTCCTTTAGAGAAAAGTAGAGGAAAGCTA